>OX454421.1:74996515-76196515 GCA_949715475.1 Microchrysa polita | reverse complement strand
GTTTGGTATTAATTTAGGCGTTGTACAAGCTACAAATTCGTCATACAACACTTTTTAGTGAACATTGCCGTTGTACAAATATTCCCCAAAAACGGTAAATTTTGACTTTTGGTCCCTTATAACTTCCTTAGGTGCCCACCCATCGATGGGGAATTTGGCATTTTATTAGCAGCCAGAGAAACTATAAATATGTCACAGATGACTTTACAGCATACCCCACCGTTACAGAGGCATTCACGAAAAACCCAAAATTTCTCGTTTTCTGAGGATTGAACCCCCACAGCACCCTCAAGGGTGTACATATTGATGAGACATTTTGCCACTTTCTTCAGAACCGTATTTTCTACGAATTACCCATACAACATCTTTTAGCCAGAGTTACCGTTATAGAGATTTTCGTGAAACCTTTTTAAAAATTTCGCTAGACCTCCTGGCACCGTTAGGCATGCTTGAATAAAAATTGACTTTTGACATGTTATTTTGAAACCACAAGAGCTACAAATTCGCCATATACCGCTTTCCAGCACATATTACCGTTATGGAAATATTCGATGAAAACTGTTTTTGAGGGTATTTGACCCTCTGTAGCACCTCTAGCGGTAGGCGTACAGAAAGCTCATTCAAAAACCCAGATTTCCTCTAATTTTCCCGAAGTGAACTGCAAATTTTCCTGTGGTATACCTAAATTTCATAAATTTCGCTCTAATTGTTGTAACGGAGGACGCTGGGCATCCAAAGATGTCCTAGACGCACGGAGCCGATGCTTCTCTATCTGTGAAGGTTAGATTAGGTTAGATTGTGGGGGGCGAACCCGATGTGGGTTCGTAGAACTGAAGCCGATGGGCCTTTTGTACTATGGTTAGTACAGGTTAGGAAGTGTGGCCATTCAGATACCATTCCAGCACAAAACTCTTACGGATCCCGATTGCAACGGGTCCCGTCCATAAAAATCCCGTTTGTTTTGTATTAATCCATCCGCGGGTACTACGGCGGCCGTTCAATATTTCGGCCATCCGTACATTCGTCTTGGGGATGGGCCACGCATCTCCGTAAACTGGGGAAACTGACAAGGCCTACTTAGCACTCATTGTAACATAAGCCTGTATAATACTTGTCAAATCTGTATAATACTTGTCACAGCTCTTATAACCGATATCATGGTAATTTTACTACTATGTCAAGGTAGTTGCGCATTGGATAGCAGAGGTGATAGTCGCAGTTATACGAATAAATATAACTTGTAACACCACACCATTGAGTATAATTACACGAACATTACACTCATGGCATTAAATATTCTCTAGTTCCTGTCAACCCCTTGTGGGGCATAGGGTATTAACTACGCCTACTCTCCACCTCGTTCTGTTTTGCGCCAACGGCGCTAGCTGCGACCATGTAAGATTTAGCGTTTTCGCCTCGCTTGTTACCGATCTTCTCCATGTGTTCCTTGGCCGTCCAACACGGCGTCTTGCTCCGGAATCCTGTGGATTCCAGTTCAGGGCCTTTTTTGCGATGTTATTGGGCCCTCTTCGGAAAATGTGACCTATCCATTGCCACTTAAGTCTTTTGATCGAAGTGCCTATCCTTTCTTGGCCAGTTAGAGTGAGGAGATCCTCGTTCGAAATTATCTCCTGCGCCGTAGACACTGATTTACAAAAGTTTGCAACTTATCAGTAATCTCTTTAGTCACCTTCCAGGTTGAACAGCCATATAGCAGTACGGATTTCACATGGGAATTGAAGACTCGAAGTTTGGTGCGTCTGGAAATATTGTTGTTTAGCCAGAAAGGAGTCAAATTGAAGAAAGCCGCCCTAGCCTTGATAATCCGTGATTTTACATCAGCATCCGCTCCACCATCTGCTGTAACTACGCTCCCGAGATAGCAGAATTCATCAACTTTTTCGACTGCCTGTCCCGAAATACAAATTCCGCTTTGCCCCCCCCTGGATATGTGCTCAAGAACTTAGTCTTGGCAGCATTGATTTTCAGCCCCGCATTACGACTTGCGCAAATTAGAGCTTCTGTCATTTGAGCGACATCATCCGTATTAGCTGATAGAAGACAAATGTCGTCAGCGTAGTCAAGATGTTGAAGGTGATCAAACAATTTCCATCTGATACCTTTGTTACGATGTAATTGAAGTGCGGAGCCGAGTACATCACTAATGACAATAAGGAAGAGAATAGGTGACAAAATGCAGCCTTGTCTCACTCCACTGTGCACCTCAAAAGGATCTGAAAGCTTGCCCTTATGCAAGACGTGACATTGGGCTCCATTGTAGGATTCCTTAATGATGGAGATTATCTTATCTGGAATATTTCGTCTTCGTAAGGCATCCCAGATGTACTGCCGATCAAAACTATCGAAGGCTTTTTCAAAGTCGATGAACATGAGATGTAATGGGGATCTCCACTCCGCGGATTGCTCGATGATAATACGGAGGGTGTTAATGTGGTCGCTACAGGAGAACCCTTCGCGAAAGCCAGCCTGTTCATCGTTCAATGTGCTATCGACTTTTTCCTTGATTCGTCCTAAAACAATCTTAGCCATCAACTTGGAAATAGCAGGAAGTAGACAGATACCACGCCAATTATTACAATTCTTCATGTCACCTTTCTTCGGAATTTTAATAATTATGCCCTTTTTCCACTCACTGGGAAGAGTTTCAGTTTTTGGATGGTGGACCGGAACTAATGCCGTCTATTTGAGGGACGTCTTCTGCTGGCAACGAGGATACACTTGCAGGCCCGACAGTATTATTCAGGACCTCTAAAAAGTGTTCTCTCCGTCTTTGTAGCTGTTGTTCTTCTGTCACGAGCAGAACACCTTCCTTATCTTTCACAGGATGTTCCGTTAATAAAGATCTGCCAGTTAATGGCTTTATAAGTTTTAAGAGTGTTCTACTGTCACCGCGGAGAGCCGCATCCTCTGCCTCCTTCGCAAGTGCGTTGATGATCTTACGCTTATCACGTCTTACACTCCTCTGAACGCCTTTTTGGAGCAAACGGTATTCAGCTCTGTATCGTTCGTTCTGTATCGGCATTAAATATTACGTACAAAAATATATACATAGATAAATGTATAAATACGAGAGTTTGGTTTAGGTCTGTTTAGGTTTTTAATATTTTTATATGATGGGAGAGTTCAGAAATCTGTTACACAACAAAACAAAATGAACGAACTCAAAAAACCCTCCCATCCACATTGCATCATAAAATGGCACTGATCTCTTTCTTTTTGCTTTCTTTCAGTTCATCCTTCTCCACGCTGCGCTCGATTCACGGCATGGCTACCTCGCTTATCCATTGAATCACAGGTAATTTTTATTTATACGTCAATTACTCAAACCAAAAAAAAAACATTCAAATCGTCAACAACACCCACACTAATGGTTCCGCCAAAAACCAACTTTCAACCCGACAGCTGTCACTGTCACTGGAAAAAATGGCCACTACCGGCCAATATCAAAATTGACCAATCATGGCCGTCTTGGTGTTGCTTCAAAGGTGCGTTTACACACATAAATAACAATTTTTGAATTTAGGCGGGGTTTTCACAAATATCAATTATTCGAAATTAATAAAGTTGAAGATGAATGTTAAAAAAAAACGAAGAAAATCTAAAAATTGACATTTACGTGTCTGAATCGATTTGCATTTGTTTCAATATCCTGCTGCATAGCTTTTTGATAGCTTGCTCAGAAACCAAAAGACCTATAAGTTTGCCATATACCACTTTTCAGAATATGTTATTGAGATATTCAGAAAAACCTGTTTTGTGGGTGTTTGACCCTCTGTAGAAACACTAGCGGCACTCGTACAGACGGAAAACTTTGGGGTTTGTTTAGGAAGTGGAAAGGAAGGCTCATGCAAAAATTCAGCTTTTATCTAATTTATGAAATGCTGAATTTCCTGGGGTATTATATGACAGCGAAGAGTTACGTTTTTTTTTCAAAAATGTAAAATTAATAAAAATTAATATGTATGGACTTACAATTATTTCGTTCAGTACATCTTCCGTTTAGCCACAAAGTGAAAGTGACTTCAACTTTGACCTAGTCCTTCCGCATCGTCTGCTGCTGGCCTCAATAAATTCAATTCCATTAGCATCCAAAACTTTTAAACTTCGTTGTTCGACGTACTACAGTCAGCAATATATCCTGAAAGTTCGCTCGCCAGCGCCAACGGATCAACATCTCTCAGGCTACTATTACTTATATTGTCAAAGCATTCCATGTTCATATCCTTATTGCCGTCGACTCCTTTTAACCGTTCCACCATATTCAGATTGTACAAGGACGAATTATCATCGATTGGTGGCGTATAGAATCCCATATGTGTCGGACTCGGACGTGATTTCAGGATACGTGAGAATTGTTGAAAGAGACGACGATAGAAACGGGGTCGACGCTTTCTCAACGGTTTTCGTTGCAATCGTATCTGTATGTCGCCCTCCTTCGTATACAGAACATTCAGACTAGCATCTGTCGATGGCAAATCAATTTCATCAATCTTCACAATAGCACTGTGATGTGGGCAATAATTGTTCGGATGCTGCTGTCGTTGTCCCGTCGCCGACAAGGATGATCTCAATGCTGATGATTGCATCATGGTAGCTATACCACCACCACCATTGTGGCATTGTTGAAGACAATTCGCCAGATTTGAAGGACTTTGTATTAATCGACTAGAACGATTGATAGTAGAACCAACACCGCCGTTGACTGCTCCTCCTCCACCACCGACACCCGAGCCGTGTATGGACGATAGCAAGAAATGTTCATGGTGAATTAGACAACGCTGGTTTGTAAATGTCATGGTGTCGCATTTAAAGGAAGCAGTTGACTGGAAACTTTCTTCTCGTTGAGAACTGCCTGATAATGGGGAAAAATTGAAAGAGTTTTAATTAAAATGACGTGGATGTTTACACGGTTTTAATTAATTAATTCAAGTCAAACAGTATAACATTAATTGTTTTAGCAAGACACACAAACTATGGTTTACGTCTTTGAAATTTGAAAGATAAACTCGGTTACGTACCGCGCACAACAATCTCGAGCATATTTTACGTACGTCAAATATGTACATCTACACTAACTTCGGATATTCGAAACTGTAGTATACTGTATCGTGTACGGTACGTAAATGAATTTATATACCGAATTTTAAAGACGTAGACGATAGTTTGTACGATTTGCTAAATCTCCGTAATAGTCACCAGTTTGGAAAAGTTGTTCATAGAGAATTTAAGGAGATTTAGACAAATCGGGAGATTTAAGTACATCAAGAATAATAGATCAATTTCTCCATCTTTTTATGAACATCCAAATGTCTATCTCAATGATGAGAAGAATAATTATGATGCCTCTCTCATGTGAATATAGGACAAAGGAAGAATCTTTATATCTTAGTTCATTTCCTATTCCATTAATATTACATTTATGATAAAACTTTTCAACGAAAATCCTCTCCCCTATACTACTCGCATAATGGATAATACTTACTCGTATAATCTGTGGATTCTTGGAACGTAACTCGCAATCGCTTTGGCCGCGGCAAGACATTGTATTTCCGCTTCGGCTTTGTTGTCTTCGATGTACATATTTTCCATTCGTCCAATGTCTCCTAAACAAAATAGACTGAAAATATATAAAAGGCCTGAGGATTCATATAAACATCGAATATTACAATAAATACAAGAAAGAAAAAAAAAAGAGAAAAAGTCCCGTCAAAATAGAAAAAAATGGAGTAAGACTAATTTTGGTGGTTTTTGACTCAGAAGTCGAAAACTCATTTTTCGGAAAAAAAAAATCAGATCGGCAAGGTCCCAAAAAGAACAATAATTAATCCTTGATCAGAGGTGGGCATGCGGGGTGTCATATCAAAGGGGACGCCGAGTACATTACATATCTGGACCCTCAACGGAATAAATCGCGTCTGAATGGAAAATTTTCGTGTTCCCGTAACTCATCATCTGCATCTTTCCAAAGCCATAACTACGCGAATAACTCAACTTGTCACTACGTTTTTCATTTTTTAAAGAATCTGTAATAGCTGAAGTTTCTACCATTAAATTTGTTAAGAAACAATTTGATCGGAAAGTCCTGATAACGGACATAAAACGACACTAATTAATCCTTGCTCGAACGTGTATGAATGAAAATTGTTGGGGTGTCATATCAAGGGGGAAGTCGAGTGCATTGCATATCCGGTGTTTGTTTCCTGTTTCTAGGACCCTCAACGGAATAAAGCGGGCTTAAATGAAAACTTTACTTAACTTAACTTATCATCTATTTTTTCCAAAGCCATGACTACAAGCAAACCATCTACGAGGTATACCGTCAGGGGAGCATCTAGCCTTTCGGCCTTTATCTCCCAGTCCCGCTAAATGTTTGGACCTTCGGCTTTTTACTGACAAGGTCTTATTGTCAGATGGGGATTTCTCCATCCGGCGCATGCACACACCATCAGGAACTCAACCCCGGGGTTGCATCACTAGCTGGATGACTTGGGTAACAACCTCCAGCCACTACGAGGCCAACACCTTGATGAGCAAGGACCATGGTCCTTTGGGCACACCCATCCCCGTAGTTCACTATTTGCAATAGACTTCTCTATAGCAGGTGTGATCCTCCTTCAGCCATAACTACAGGAGGAATATTTATACCCTATACCCATAATATGGTATAGGGTATATTGTTTTTGTTACGCCGATATTATGTAACACCTCAAAGGAGCCACCGGAGGTATGGCAAAGTATATACATATATAAATGATCAGGGTCGGTCCCTGATTTGAATAAGCCATGTCTGTCTGTCTGTCTGTCCGTGTTGTCTGTTAGCACGATAACTCCCGAAATAATGAAGCTAGCGGTTTGAAAATTTGGTCAAATGTTTTTTTTTGCTAAAATCTTTGACGGTATTGAAAATGGGCCAAATCGGACCACGGGTTCCCCTACCTCCCATACAAACTACCCCTCCTTGATAATTTAATTCGGCCATAACTTTCGGTAGAATATCGCTACCGACTTGAAATTTTGATCAATGTCTCATTTTGCCATATACTTTGAGTTTACGGAAAGTGGAGTAAATCCGACTACCCCTGTCCCTACTTCCCCTACAAAGTTATATTCAGCCATATCTTTTGATAGAATATCACGAAAAACTTCAAATTAGTATCAAATGGTAGCCGTTGGATGCCTTGACAAGGTAATAAAGATGTGTCAGGTCAGGTCCGACCCATCTACCCCTCCCTCCCCCACAAAAAATTTGAAATTGAATATTTTGGGTTTTGCGTGCCTTCTAGGTCTGCACATGGGTATCGTATAGGGTATGCACTCATCGTGCTATTCGCACGATTAGAACTCGGCCTCGTTGATGTTGCTACCGTCTTCACATTTTAATGCCTAGAATAACTGAAGATTCTACCATTTATTTTACTAAGAAAACAAAATTAATGGGAAGGCTCTAAAAACGGACAAAAAAGCATTAATTAATACTTAATTCTAGGGTGGCATGCGGGGTGTCATATATTAAAGAAAACTGGAAGAAAATACCGAATATGTAATGTACTCGACGTCCTCTTTGATCTAACACCCCGAATGTGCACGTTCGTTCTAGGCTAAATTAATGTCCTTTTTCAGAGCTTTCCGATCAAATATATTTTCTTAGCAAAATTAATGGTAGAATCTTCAGTTATTATCGATTCTAAATTGGTTAGCAGCTTGAAATATTCGCGTAGTTATGGCTTTGAAAAGATACAGATGATGAGATGATCATTTATTCCGTTGAGAGTCCTTGAAACAGGAAACAACACCGCATATGTAAGGCACTCGACTTCCTCTGTGATATGATACCCTGCATGCCGACCTCCAGTCAAGGATTAAATAGTTTCCTTTTTTGTCCTTTTTGGGACCTTTCCGATTACATTTTTTTTTTAGCAAAATAAGTTTCAGACTCCTGGGATCCCACTGATACAGTGGCGCCGGAACGAATTTTTTATTGAGGGGGCAAGATTTTTTTTCTCAAATTCATATAAAATTCAGCGGTTACCATATAGCGGACCTCTAGCCAGGACCGGCTCTACTATATGTGCAGAATGTGCATTTGAACAGGGCGCCTCATTAAGTGAGGCAAACAAACAATTTCAATTTTGGATTAATCTTAATTATCTCATTTTTAGAATCAAAATTTTGTGATTTTAAAATTAGTTAGGACTTCTGCTATAATAACCTCTACATTAGGTCTCAAACCCAAATTTCGAAAGTTTCGGTTTAAAAATATAAGAATTCGAAATTATTGAAAAATCGGATTTGAAAATTTAAAAATGCGAAACTACAAAATGTGAAAATTTTGATTCTTATGTTTTCAAATGGAAAGTTTGGGTTTTGAAACCGTCTTTAGAAAATATTCAATCGCAAATTTCTTTACAAAGCTGAGGGTCCTAGTACTTGCCACAAGCCAACCCCCAGTGAAAAATGAGCCCCCCCTCACCACAGTATAAGCTCTTCATTAGATATATTGCGCTGATAGTGTAGTTAGCACATGATAAACCTAGTAGACTGCAAAATGTTGGGAAAAATTGATTTTTGTTTTCTATGTTTTTTGGGGGGCTCAGCACAAAAATTTCGTTGCGAAACAGGGTCAAAATCGTATAAAAAACACAAAAAAAACTACTACCAATTGTACAGATACCGCTTAACGCATTTTAAAGAGTAATGGTGCGTTGGACCCGCAATTATGTTCTTCCAACATGTTCAAGGGCAGGTTATCGGAGAAATGTAAACTTTCGGAGCTTTGAGCAAAAAAAAAAAACAAAAATGTTGGTGGTAATCTCCGGATTCAAGTTCAGCACTCCAATAAAACATGAGAAACAACAAAAAGATTCTCCACCACACTTTGCTATCTGAAATCACCAAATGACTACACTATTAATAATTTTGGATTGACAGTTGACAGCTGCGTAGAGTTACACTGTTTACATTTAGCGCTCCAAAAAATCGTTTTTGTTTAAATCCATCTATAAATTTATTAGTGAAAGTTTGCACAGTGCGACGTGATAGTGACATTCACCTGAAGAAATAAAGATAAAGACGCTAAAGGCCGTTTAAAGTCACGATCTTCATTGCTAAGCGACCACCAAGGTAAATGTCAAAACGTACATTAAGCGAAACTTCACCCGATACATTTTCCGCCAACAAAAAGAATAGCTCAACTATGAATCGCGAGGATAAGCTAGAGATAGTTCAAATGATAACCGACGTATTAGACCAACGGTTAAAGGACGTAGCTAAGAAGAGCGACATCGAGGAACTTGTCGCGCGAATCTCACATTTAGAACAATGCAACCAACACCTATCTAGCGAGTTTCAGCGTATTAATAAAATATGTGAAAAACAGGCAAATCAAATACAAAAACTTTAAAAAAATGCTTCTTCAAACAATTTAATCATAAAACTTCCATCCAGTACACTTAAAGACAATGAAGTTAAAACCATAAAAGATGTGTGCACGAAGACGCTCAAGTGCTGCAGTACAATGGCCGACGAACAGATACATCGTCTCGCGGGGGCGCAGGGGCAGAGAATCATCTGCAGAGTCACTCTTCATGACCGGCACCAAGTTATTATGGCACTGAAAAATGCAAAGGAATTACGAAACACAGGAATTATTATTCAAAAAGATCTACCTTTCGAGACACGGCAAAAGCGGAGCGCCCTTCTAAAAACGAAGAAGCAAATAATTGAACGCCGACCTGGAACCAAGGTATACATTAGAGATGATGAGTTGATAGTAAGTGGTAAAACATTCACCTGGGATCTCGAAACTAACAAACTTGCTTGTAGTAATGGGGAAGGTGAAACAGAATTAAACAAACTACTTGCTGAACCGATAGTAAAGATAAACATAAACAATGGCGATGACAGTTCGTCAATGACAAGAAATGCGATGTTATTACCTTCAACTCAAAACACCGCATAGGAAAGTGTTGCCGTCTGCGTTTTGAATGGACAAAATAAACTAAACATTTTAGCATACAACATAGCTGGGCTGAAAAGCAAAAATCTATACATTGATTTCTATGGATATCTGCATTCTTTTGATATCTTTTTTCTATTTGAAACTTATATAACTAATGAATTCGAATTATATGAAATAAAGTTAAGAAACTATGAATTAAGATGGATCCCTGCAAAGAGGTGTAATAATAAAGGGAGAGCAAGTGGAGGGTGTCTCTATGGATTTAAAAAGGAACTTAATTTTGAACAGAATATCTTCTCTTTTCAAAATATTGATGATTGTGTGCATCTCACTATGAAATTGCGTAACAAGCAAATGGTAATAATGCCAGTATACCTGAATTGTAACAATTGGAATCATGATTACAACATGCTGATAGACATCCTAGCTACGATAGATAACAATGATCTGCTTATAATGGGAGATATGAATGTCAGAGTCGGTACCGAGCAGCCAATTGCGAATGTACGGCATAATTCAATTCGAAAATCTAAAGATTCGACAATCAACGCATGCGGAAAAAGAATTCTAGAACTAATTGACGCATATGGTTTAAAAATACTTAATGGCTGTGCAAACAAAGATAGCGAAGGAGAATGCACGTATATTGGTCACAATGGACACACCGTCATCGACTTTAGCCTGGCCGGAGGGGATTGGTTGCCCCTCGTTACGGACTTCATGGTAGACGAAAAACAGTTCTCCGATCATCTCCCAATAATTACAACGATTGGGTTAGATTGTATCGGACGAACTTCGACGAGACCTTTAAACCTATTACCAAAGTTTGTATGGCGAGAGGAATATAGGCAGCAATTTGAACTCAGGGTAAATATGCGCCTGGCGTGGACTGATAACGCAACTATACATCAGTTAACGAAAATCATGCAGAACTGTGCAAACAAATCAGGGCAAACGAAGAAAACTGGCAAAGAACCGTGGTTTGACAACATATGCGAGAAAATGAGGAGCAGGTCTTTCGCTTGGCTGAAACAGTTCCGAAGAAACAACAACGAATTTACGAGAAGGATGTATGTGGAATCAAATTGATTGTACAAAGAAGTATGTTCGAAACAAAAACGGCAGTATTACCAACAACAAGCCGAATTGCTTAGTAATTGTACTGACTCCAAAGCGTTCTGGAAAGTTGCTAAACGAATAAATGGTGGGGAGTCCTACACAATCGGCATCAGAATAAACGAAGATTCTCTTAAATGTCATTTTATGAATATGCTACAAAGTGGAGACAACGAGAACACAATGCAGTTTGCAAGACCTAACACGATACACCCAATACTGGATGCAACGATAACGGAAGATGAAGTGAGGAATGCATTGGAAAAATGCAAGGATAAAAAAGCGCCTGGAAGTGATGGGGTGCCAGTAGAGTTCTATAAATATGGACCAGAGAACCTTACGAGTATTCTTTGCTGTGAATTCAATCGAATTTTTGATAGCGGGGACGTTCCGGAGGAGTTCCGAGTGGCAGTAATTTTTCCGATTTTCAAAAAAGGAGACGTTAGCGACCCTGCTTGTTATCGCGGGATATCGTTTCTCAACGCGTCTGGAAAATTTTTTACTACTCTGCTACAATCGCGATTCGCTAAGTGGTTATGCCAGGAAGACGTCCTAACTGAAAACCAAGCGGGTTTTCGCCAGGGTTATTCAACATACGACAACCTTTTTGTATTGCATAACTTCGCACGCACCTACCTCAGTGAAGGGCGGAAATTATACGCGTTCTTTGTTGATTTTAAGGCGGCGTTTGACACAGTCGACCGACAGTCCCTTTTCTACAAACTATACAATATCGGCATGTCATCAAAGTTTGGACTCGTATTTGAACGATTGTACCACGAAACGAAGGCACTGATATGGAATGGGTCGCAAATGTCAACACCGTTCACTACAAACGTAGGTGTGCGTCAAGGGTGTAAGCTGAGCCCAGACGCGTTTGCTGTCTTTGTCAACGACATCCTGGAGGATATGCCTGGTGGCGCGAGGGCCTTCGGAATACGACTCAAAGGTCTTTTGTACGCAGATGACATTGTGCTTCTTGCGGAGTCTCCTAAAGAGCTTCAAAAAATGATTCTACATCTGGAACGATACTGTGCACAATGGAAGCTCGTCGTTAATCTTGAAAAATCAAAAATTATGGCTTTTAAAAAACGTTTCTGTTTGGCAAGAGAAGAGAGGTGGACTTATAATGGGCACATTATTGAGGTAGTAAAAGACTATAAGTACTTGGGAATACTAATATCGAGCAACCTCAACATGGAACCACACCTCAATAAAAAGCTTAAGGAAGCCAAGTGGGCAATAAATAGTACGTGGAAAAGCTGTTTCAAGAATACAAATATATCTCATACAGCTAAGTACAAGATATTCCAAGCAGTGTCTAAGTCCATCCTGTTTTACGGTGCACAAGTATGGGGGGCCAGGGAATATGAGGAAGTGGAAAAACTTCTAAGATATTTCATAAAACGGTCCTTTCATTTGCCTAATTATACTCCTAATTATATGTTATTACGAGAAACCGGCCTAACATCGCTCTTCCTGGAGACACTAAACATGCATACTAATTATTTAATGAAGGTAGTATCCATGAGTAATGAGAGATTGCCCAAGAAAATATTGATGCACGCAGCTAGAATAAAATCAGCGTTTTACGTAGACTTAGCGACACTAGCAAATAGAATCGGCACAGAATTCAACTGGGATGGTACAAACAATTCTAACATGATACTGTCGAAACTTGTGAGCGATACGAGACTGGTGGAAATGCAAACCACAGCGGATAGGGCGAGAGCATCACAGCATCGAGAGATAAACGCCATGCTAGATCACGACTTACAGCAGAATACGTATTTCCAAAATGAATTCTCCATCAATAAAATGTCTTTGATATTTAGAGCTAGAGGCGAACTACTTCCATTAAATTACATTCCCCACAGAAGAGGATTGCCAATCTTATGCACGTTATGTAATTTACAAGCAAGAGAGGATACGAACCATTTTATAGGATTATGTCCAATCCTGAGGGAAATAAGGAGAGCACATTTTGGGAAAAGTATCCTCAGTAATATGGAGGTAAACGCGCTGCTAAATGGAAGAAACTGGGATTCACTGTACGAATTCTGTAAAATAGCTCTACAATACCGGCAGAGGATTATTAACGAAAGCATTTAGTGTAAATTGTGGGGTGCACAGAGCTGGGTAGATGAACATGCAGAATCTGGAGTTGTGTGAACTTCATCGCCCAGCTCTCTTAGCTGACCACAAACACATGAGAAAACAATAACCATTAAGTTGTCATAATGAATGAAATACCCGAATCCAATTTATTTGAAGCAAACATGGAAGCACATAGTCTACACACCACGAGCGGAACCACCAAAATCATAATATAATATAATATAAAACATGAAGAATAATATAACTAACTTAACAAAATAAAAGGCCAAAGTAACATAAATTAATATAGTTAAAATAAATGAAATAACCTGGAAACTAAATGTAAATATTTATCACCTACACATGTAAATATCAACGCAATCGAGCAGACGGCTTTGCCATGCTCTACTGTTTTTAATATATGAATTGTAATTAATGAAAGAAAATTTGTACAAATAAAACACTTATCTATCTATCTATCTATCTATCTATTAATAATTTTGGGAAATACTCATTTCTAGACTAGAACCGCTCAGGAAAGTGGAAAGTCCCCTTTTTCTCAAACGACGACAAGCTAAAAATGAATATCTCTCGAATTCATTAGAGGAATTATGTATGTTAAAAGAATAGCTCATGTACTGAGGGGGTGGCTCACTTTGACTGTTACTACGGATATATCTAAAATTAAAGAAACGGCTTTCAACACACAGAGCACAGGGCGGCATAATACCTAGGACCATCGCTGCCTCTAGCAGCGGTTTCCTCGGGAAACGAATTTTTCTTTTAAGAATTTTTCAGGAATATAAAATCCCTGTTCGATCCCTGTGAACATGGAGAAGGATTAGATGTGTCAGACGTTTTTGTGTCATTGTTGAATGAAGCCATGTTAAACACGTCGTAAAGCACTGAACGACCTTTCTGATGATGCTGCTGATGCTGGAACCGTCAGAAGTAATGTTACTAGCCGTATTAACTTGCTGCGCTCGATATGCTTCGAAAGTGTTCAGCAATTTAGGCGCATCATGTAGGTGAAGTTCCCGGCATACTCTTCAAAAGAGTTAACTGTGAGCGAAGATCAACGATATCGAAATCGAGTATAGCAGCCCAATCTTACTGTGAGATTCTCTACCATCGGCACGGTTTTCTGACAAGCAGAATGGAAACCTTCCTCGTTTTCGTTGATCAACGGTCAATAGTTTCGCTATCGTTGGTCTTGTCGTTAATTCGAGGTACTCTTGTTTAGGAAGAAGAAATGCAAATGGAGTGATCCTACATACTCGTAGTATACATGCACTAGATGCACGTATGCAACTTTCTGCGAACCAGATATTCCATCAGGGAAAATATCCACTACTAGAATAATGAATCGAATATGTACCTACATTGTATACACTGCGTTTCACTTGAATAGCTCACTCTATACATTAAATTTATTTTCTTAATATCTTTTAAAAAAATGAAGACAACAGATATTTTGTATTTTTTTTTTGTCATTTGATTAATTAGCTTTAATTTGAAATAAAAAGAATTCGAATTTTTCCAACATGTAATCTTAGAAAAAAAAAAAATGTAAAGCACCAATGAAAAAACACATAAATTTTGTTTCACTTGAATAGCACACTTTTTTTAAAACTTATTTTAATTAACTTTTTATGCAGTGAGGATAACTTAATATTGTTCAGAATACAAGTTGAGATCAATTTGAATTAAAATCAGCAATTTTAGTAATGGGTTGAGCCTCCCCCGTTTAAAATAACCTCCTAGATCCTATTAGGCAAAGAATCGTACAAAATGTTGATGTAAGCAAGGGTTATTGTAGCCCATGATTGCTGAATGGCTTCAATTAGGCCAGTCTTTGTTAAAAACTGTTTTCCAGACTCATAAACTTTTCTGACCAGCCATCCCTAAACATTTTCTTTTATGTTTAGATCCGGCGAGTATGGTGGCCAGTTCAAAAGAGTAAGATTTTTGGACTCGATAAACTACTTTACGGCACGGGCAGTGTGTATTGGTGCATTCTCGTGTTGGAAAGTTTACGGCAATGGTCCAAAGAGACTTTCGAATGTCGCATAAGCCTTTTCTAAAACACCTTGATCCGACTTAGCATTCATAGTGGTGTCTAAGAATTGGAGTTCACAAGTGCCGAAGTAGGATATGGCTTCCCAAACCATAACGCAGCCAACTCGACTGTGCAAACGGTCCAACTGGTGAGTCTCCTTCCTTAAATCATAAAAATAACAGTTATATCCGTCGGGCCCTTCCAAATTAAATTTCTTCTCATCAGAAAAAAACAACGCGATACCACTCTTTGGTCCATGACATGTTGGTACGACAAAAAGTCAACCGAGCTTGTTTACGAGCGGGGTTAAGTGGTGTTTTTTTTTAATTTTAGACGCTTAAGGTGTTTAGCTTTTGAATTAGCACGCCATACAGTTGTTTTACTCGCACTGAGACCAACTTTTAACCGAATTTTGTCCACAGAATCATGTGAATTCGATGCTTCACGCCAAATAGATCGCTTATCTGGATTAGAGATTACACTGGTTACTGAACTTTTCATATTTTTTCATAATTTTCACCATTTTTAATAAAATTGTAAATCACGTTTCTGCTTTTTCCATTTTTTTCGATATTTTAGTCACTGAAAGGTCACAATCCCTGTAGGTTTTTATTTTAACTTGTTCTTCGATTGTTAAGGCTTTACCACGACCCAAATTTTTTTTAACCCTTTCATGCCCAAATTATGGATTTCAAGCGGAGAATTTTTCTAACAACATTATGTCGTTCAGTAGGCATCTTTTATGATATTTTCTTGAAAAAAAAAATTTTAAGCGCTATAGTTAACAAATTAGAGCATGATGCCATATGGCATCATTGGGACTGAAAGGGCACTTAGCAAATTGCGTGTGAAAAATGAGATATTTGGTCGGCAAAAATCCTACATCGGAAATACTTTTGCAGAATGGTTGGTGACGACCCCCAGATTATGAGAAAAAAAGTCCCAACCGATTGGGGGTCCGCAACCTTAAAAAAGGGGGAAAGGGGAAAATGGGGGTCATTTTTCGGTTTTTTTCAAGTATTTCAAAAACGACAAAAGATATAGAAAAATAGTCTGAGAACGAAAAAAAACACATAAAATTATCTTTGCAATGATATATAACACATTAGAGATCTATTCAATGATTCGGCGCTAGCTTAAAAATAAATTAGAACTTTTTCATTTTATACCTTTTTTAAAAGTCCCATAACTCTTGAAAAAATTTTAGTTCAGCCGTGAAATTTCGTACAAGTATTCACAATAAGTTCAATATTATTTTGGGAGAAACATTGAGTCGCTCCGATCAACGACCCCCCTTATCCCCCCATTTTAATTTGGCGAAAGAACATGTCCATAAATCCCTCCAAAGTTAGAGCAAAGTGCTAAATTTTGGTTTATTGCGATTGGAGCTCATAATCACCCCACCCACCAAAAATTAGCTCATTCGGATAAAAACTAAGGGTACCTTCCATACAGCAAGCAACTAGCATTTATATGAATAGGGGACTTGCTGATTTTCCTTTCACGCCCAATGATGCCATATGGCATCATGCTCATGCAAAACCACTTTATAGGGTTTTCCTGAAAAAAAAATTGAAAAATCTTTTGATTTTCTCTTACAACAACCTCTTTACAAAATAAAACCATTAAAATGATTTGCATAAAATGATTACTATTAGGAAAAATGAGGAAGTGAATAAATAAGTTTTTCGGCTTTACGACAATCGTCAAACCTTCTCTAAAATTTCATTAAAAATAACATCCCAAAACCAAAAATTTCACGCTGAAAAGAATCAATTAGGTATTACACTATTGGGAGAGTCTAATGTCACACAAAAAGTTAAAATTTATTTCTTACATTTTTTATGAAAAATCATTAAATTTCATGATGCCATATGGCATCATTGGGAGCGAAAGGGTTAAATCAACAAATTGTATTTAAAATACTCAAAACGACTATAGATTGTGATATTGTGACCACGTGCACCCCGTATGTGAAGCTTAAACCCAACTGTGCTATTCTAGTGAAACAAAAAATCTGCTCTCTTTTGAAGCAAATTGGTGTAAAATGGTAACGGTAAATTTCGAGAGCACAATTTTTCTTTCAGGGAGCCCACACAAAGAAGACAAAAAATAACTACTAGCAAAGTTATAAGAATATTGATATATATGCAAATTACAATGAAAAAACGGAATGTGCTATTCAAGTGAAACGCAGTGTATGTATAAAAATATAAAATAAATGATTCTTAATTTTTAATATAATGCAATATATGTACATAGTACTAATTGCCCTTTTAGCCAAAATATTGAGGGGGCAGTTGCCCCCGCTGCCCCCCCCCCTGTTACGGCGCCATTGTTCAAAAACAACAAAAATTAGGCTTACTCTATTTTTTTCTGTTTGAAATGCTAATATGACTGGACTAAGAGTTAAAAAAGAAAACAGATAAATAATAAAGAATGCATAACATAATGTATACATATCTACAACATTATTATACCCTTCGCTCATAGAGTGAAAGGGTATATTAACTTTGTCATGAAGTTTGTAACGCATTGAAGGAAGCATCTCCGACCATATAAAAAGTATACATACACTGCGCGACAAATGCTTAGGTTCACTCATATATCCTTCCATGAAACGGTAAAATAAAAGCTTACCGATTCAAGAAATGTTATTTTCGGAACTATTAAATATCACAAACAAAATGAATGGACTGAATCCCCACAGGACATTTTCCTTAAATTACAGTAATTTATTTCATTCAAAGAGTCAATTTCCAGTGCGACAATTGCTTAGGTTCAGGGATGATTTTACCGTTTTACATAATTTTTCCGCTGAAAATATTTCAGAAAAGTATGAAAAAGGATAAATACGAAAAAACAAGAGCATTTTTTGTAATTTAATAGTGTGTATTTCCGCCATTTTTATTTATAATTTCATAAAGCCTTAGAGGCAGGGAATCGTATAATAAATGCAGCACGGATAACGGTATTTTAGACCAAGCTCTCCTAATTCCATGAATTACCTCTTCTTTAGAGTCGTACTGTTTACCACTACTGTAAACCTCCCTAACAAGCCACCCCCAAATGTATAATGTCAGGGCAGATGGGCACCCAGTCTAACAAAGTCACATTTTCCTCCTCAATAGACGATTTAACCACCCTCGCTGTATGAATTGGGGCAAGATAATGTTGCAATATCCAAGGATCGCCTCCATACCTGACATTTATCTTAGGGATTTTCTCTTCTAAGAGCTGTTTATAAGATGAACCCGTTTAGCGACCTCGTAGGATGACCAAGTCGATAGTTCCATGATATTATATGGCTCCCAATGCCATAATGGAACCTATTCGGGAGTGATGGCGTGACAGGTACATAGGGTCCTTCCTAATATCATGATAATAGTAGGAGAACCCATCTGGACCGTCCACACAAAACCGTTTTTCATCCGTAAATATTACCTGCCTCCATTGTGATGTCCAGTTCATGAAACTTGAGGCAAATCCAGGCGCTGTAGGCGATGTTGCGGGGTTAAGGCTGTTTTTTTCTTTAACCGTAAACGTTTCAAACAAGAAGAAGATCTAAGAACTCGTTGGGTAGTCCTTACACTTGCTGATAACACCAAAATCTCCTCAAGCTTACGCGCAGTAAGGGGCTAATTCGATGCTTCTATTAAGAAATGTCGCCTTAATGCACCGGAAATCGTTTTTTGTTTACCTCCTGCGTATCGTCGG
Source organism: Microchrysa polita (assembly GCA_949715475.1). Taxonomy (NCBI): domain Eukaryota; kingdom Metazoa; phylum Arthropoda; class Insecta; order Diptera; family Stratiomyidae; genus Microchrysa; species Microchrysa polita. Next base: position 76,177,547 of record OX454421.1, on the reverse strand, counting down.
CAATAATTTTCACTATCTCGTAATAAAATTATTAACAACGTTCGAGCTCCGCTGAATCCATATTGCAATTTTTCGGTTTGAATATCCTTCTTGGTTTAGTATGGAAATTGTCGCCTTTTCCTCGCCAGAAAATTGATTTCCTTTTGACATTATCCACTATACGACTCACAGAGTTTAACGCGAAAAAAATGTTTCCACAAACACTTCTCACCAGGACGAGATAACTCTTTAAAGTAAGTGAACCTATACAATTGTCGCAGTGGAAATTGCGATTTTCATTTTAAAAAATTCCGTTAGCTATACGAGTTGTTTGATAGAATTGCAATATTTACTAAAATAACCGTTAATTGAGAGAGCATTATTTAAAAATTATTTCCGATCAGAGTACATAGAAATTATATGATTTTAAACCAAAATATCCATGAACCTAAGCATTTGTCGCGCAGTGAATATGATCAGCATGACTTGGGGATTCGATTGGGCGATGTCCGTCTGTCCGTCTGTCTGTCTGTTGCGACGCGTTTTACTCGGCCAATTTAAAAGCTATGAAGCTGAAATTTTGCACAAATGCTTCTTTTTGCTGAAAGCAGTTTGTATGTTTGAATCGGTAATCGCACAATGGGGTCATGGGGCTACTATACAAACCCAACTCCCCAAATTAGGTTCTTCTAAGAAAAACTTTTTTATTTTTGCACCACTTTCAACCAAATTTCACTCAAATATATTTATATTGATGACACAAAACATATGTATGAATGGATCAAGTCGGGCCATGGGGTCATGGGGCTGCCATACAAACCCAACCCCCCATGTTGGTTCTTCTAACATTTTTAACACCAATTTCACAAAACCTTGAATTAATGTGTCTTTATCAAAGCAAATAAAAGGTAAAAACAAATGCTCCCGCGCCCGCCAATAAAATTTTCTGAGTAAATATTTTTATTTGCCCACTTATTCCAACCAAACCCCACATAAATATTGTTTTGTGGACTCAACCGAACTTTTGTGAAGACCGAAGGAAAAGAATGGGAGGGGGGATTAAATACAAGTCATAGGTACGCCCGAAAAGACTTTTAGCCCTAGTGGAGCGAAAGGTATCAAAATTTCGGCCGCGCCCGAAATTAGCCTCGGTCTCGTTTTGGCAAAAGTTATGCCATCGTCAATGATGGGATGAAGAGTTGTTTTTTTACTTCCCATAAATATTGAATGAAAAATCATTTGTCATGCCTTTATGTGAGCTATTTCCTGAATGCGAACAACAATGTCGAAGTCTGTGTATTGACTTTTCGTGATAAGCCCCACAGGCTATAATAGGGGGTGTGGTGTGAATCATTGTATCAGTGCTCAGTGGAATTGTTGTTTGTGATAGTTTCTACTTAGGGACGTGTGGGAGTTTATGTCCACTTGTCTTGGAGCTTTGAAACATTTATATAAAGCATGAAAAGGATGTCGCTTGATAACTTTAAAGATGTAGCCTACACATTACACACATAATGCCATTTAATAATGTCCCTTGCATTTCAAGGCTGACCAACATACTTTGAGTAACATACTTTCTAAGATAAAATCAAGTTATCTATATATTAGGATTAGAGGGGATTCACACTATAGACAGGATTTACTAAAACCACTAAATTAATCGAGTCGAAACCCGCCTACTAGATTAAATCGTGCGTCATTACATTCAGAATGCATTGTAGAATGTCCTTGCATTATTCAAATTGCAATACACTATGGTACAACTGTCAACTAGATCTAAGATTTAGCAAATCTTGTCGATAGTCTGAATCGCCGCTTAGTTAATAAAATATAAAATTGTACCCTAGTTTTTAAAGTCATATAATAAAGAAAAGATTTAATTAAAATAAAATCGTCAATTTTTTATTATTAAACTTAAATAATATATAATTATATAATTCTCGTACATATTCCAATTTATTATTCATATGTCAAAAATATTTCAAGATAAATTTATTACAGTGATTGTAAGCTTTTCAATTCAATTGAAGGAAAATATTATTTACCAACAATAAAAATGATGAAAAATTCATTTTTTCGTAAAATATTGTGCTGACAGTGACACATTGAATTTTCCATTAATCTCCACTTTCATGAGGAGTATTGATGAAAAAAATGTGGAAATTGTAAAATCCTTTTCACTAGAAAACTGCAAATAGCATGTTTTTTCCATCCTTGAATATTCAACAGAATTCCATAGAATTTTTTTTGAAAAGGAATCGGCATCGATATTCGCTTGTCACGTTTCTCTCAACGGATATATAGTTAAATTTTAATTGGAAAGCAACAGATCGAGATTTTTGTTCTGTTTTTTTTTTTGTACACGATTTATCCTTTTCTACTCTACAATTTGATTGAAGTAAATTCCGTGGAGATGAAAAAAAGGTATTATTTAGAGATGTATGAAATTAAAATTCTGCACAAAAAAAATCATCTCTTTGAAGGTCGAAATAAAGGAGTATTTGTATGCATAAGAACTATGTACACATAATAGCTATTATATATCATGCATAACACTCGTATTATAGGTACATAGTTTTATTATGATATTAAAAAAGCAGGACGGAAAGAAGGAAAAACAAAAAGATAAGAACGTCGAGACTTGACTTTGTAATATATGCTAACCTTTAAAGTTTTTCAATTAAACTAATGTCCACCAGACAGTCAAATGACTTCTTCTATGTGTCCCTTCATGCGGGCGCCCCCTGGTAACGGTAATAGATAAAATCTCTAACGGCTCAGTCAAATCACTTCATGCGACATTTTGAAGAAACACTGCGGCACCTGAGTGCAACAGCGTCTCAGGTTACTTAACTCGTGACAGGAAACATTTTAATCAACCACCAAAGCAGCATCTTTGAGGCATTTCCATGATGTCCTTTCAACGGTTAAACCCTGTCATAGTTTAGCGATGTGCCGACAACTAATCTTAATAAAAAAAGATTCAAGTTAAGAAACCTGAAACAAGACACTCGGATTAGACGGGTAAAAACAAGGACGGCCCCGCAAATGAACAACTGATTACTCTTTCGGATCCAGCAGTGTACGCTCCCTGATGAATATACCGGGGCCAAGTAAAACGATCACCAGACGTTGGCGTATCCATCTCACAAGAGAATAAGGTTTATAACGAAATGAAATTCATAGTAGAACTCACCCAAAAATAAATAAGTCATACAGAAGATGCGGATCCATTATTATATGGACAGAAGGGTTTATCGGCCTTTTTATGGACCTTTTTGAAAGCTGTTTCGGTCAATAGATCCATTATTATTTTGTAAACCTTGTGAGAATATTTTCATTGATGCAGTAAATTTTCTTTAAGATTCATACACTCAAAAAACTGGACCACAACCAATTTTTTGCAAGATCCTTCCGAATATCTATCACTATTCACGAAATACCGTTATTGTACGGTTCGGACCCTCATAGCGACCTTAGCATTGCACGCATCGATCTGAAATTCGGATATTTAGTTAACCGTTGTATAACCTACAAATTCGCCATATAACAGTTTTCAGTGGACGTTGCCGTTATAGAGATATGTATTCCCCAAAAACTGCTTAATTGAATGTTTGGACCCTCATAGCTTCGTAAGGGAGGCTCCTATCTTTGGGGACTTTTGGTGTTTTTTTGACAGCCACAGAAGCTACAAGTTTCTCCTAGAAGACCATAGAGCACACTCCCCCGTCCTAGCGCCATTCACGAAAAACCCAAAAAAAAACACTTTTTTTTGGGTTTGAACCCCCATAGCGCTCTTGAGGCTGTATGTATTGATATGAAATTTGGCCGCTTTCTTCAGAACTCCATAGACTATAAAGGTTTTAGTACGTGTTACCGTTATAGAGATTTTTGAAATACGTTAAAAATACCGTTAGACCTACTGGCACCGTTAGGAGTGCCCAAACGTATTCGGCATTTCCATCATTTATTGAAAAAGCACAAGAGCTTCAAATCTGCCATATACACCACTTTTTTCGTATATGCTACCGTTATCGATATATTCAGAAAAACCTGTTTTCGAGGGTCTTTGACCCTACGTAGCACCGCTAGCGGCACTCGTAGAGACGGGGTCTTTTAGGGTGTTGTTTAGGACCTCGAAAGGAGGGCTCATGCAAAAATCCAGCTTTCCCCTAATTTTTCCGAAGTCTGGCCAAAATTTTGTTCAAATTTCCTAGCGTAATAGGCAATAGCACAAAAATTAAAGTGCCTATCCCCTGTGACCTATTGTTGTTGTCCTATGACGTTTAAGTGCGTAGTTTTCTCAAAATTGTATTGCCATTTGGTGAAATGCATATTAATAGAGAGTTTTACATTGTCGTTGCAAATATAACGACATAGTTTGACATTTCCATACAAAAATATCGCTTGCCGACAATACGCAAACCACAATTTTGCATGTCCGAAATAGCCATGGGGCTATAATCACGACAAATAGTTTCCTCAATTTCGACTGTTTACACAATATCCAATACATATACGGAAATACACCCATGCCTACTTGGAACATGCACAATTGTGGTTTACTCATTTACGTATTGCCGGCAAGCGAATTTTTGTATGGAAATGTCAAACTATGTCGTTATATTTGAACGACATGCTAAAACTTTCTAATATCTAAAAATAGAAGTTGATCAGGGTATTTGAAACAATAGCAATTTAAAGTCCACAAAGCAGAAGCAGAAATGTCCTGATAAAAATAGTGCAGATAAATTAGTTACGCACATTTATTCCTCATAAAGGGTTTGTGGTCAAATTAAATAGTGTTGTAATTAATGATAATTAATTCACTGAATTAATTCAAACGTAAAAAAGCCAAATAACCATAACAAGAGAAAATGTTTTCCATACAAGTAAAAACCATTAAACAGAATATTTTCCACAGAATTATATACGCACCTTAAATGCCTGTCGAAATTTGTTGCTCATTATATTGTACAGTAGCGGATTAATACACGTGGACAAATAGTATAAAACACCCGAAACGTATGTCATTATCGTATACAATTTGATAACAAGCGGATCCTTGGGATTCGTACCGTACACGTAAATTAATCGTTGTGCATGAAATGGTGCCCAGCATATAAAGAATGCAATGACGACCGCAACTGAAATGATAAAGCAGAAAAAATACATTGGAATGGAGAACAAAATGTGAAATATGAAGTAAATTCTCAGGAAAATATTTCTGAAGTGAAGGGTCTCGAATGTTTATGTACTGATGTACAAATGTGCTCAGATCCATAAATATTTGGAGATTTTTTTTTTGTTTGACGTAAAAACTGCTGAAAGGACAAAAGTTGTTATTGCATTATTCACTCCGTATCCGTAAAGATAAATGGAAGCATTTTGGCTGCTAAAAGAATTCAATAACTGAAAAACAAAGCCTTTGGGAAAATTGTATGAAAACAAAGATTTAACCCGATAGTATTTTCTTTTGCATTCCCGAAAATTTTACTGAAATAATATCATTGGGAAATTTCTTAAAAATGTTTATATATATTTAACGGTGAAACGCCCATACAAGATTGCACTGCATTTTTTTTTACCAAAATATTCAGAGGTGGCCAGTCCAACATCAGTCAAATGCAGTCGGGTTAAAGAAAAAATTAAACAAGACCAAAGCAAAGATTATAGAAGTAAAGATCAACTACTAAGAACCAAATAAAATTTAGAGCAGGATGCACTAAATTTACAAACACATGCAAGGTCCACCATATACCACTACCGCAGCTGTGAATGATCATTAGTGTGAGTGACCATCCCATTCATGATGCACAGAAAGTTTCAATGTATGTGTGACATTTTCTATATACTTAGTATTGCCAAATAAAGAAAATGTAAATCGTAATGGAAATGTTACTTGATGAGAATTCGATTCGTTCATATTTTTGACGAAATTGGCGCGCAATGAATTTTGAATTTTAGCATATATGTATTTCTATATTTGACTGAAAATAATGATATTCATACCCATTTGTGAGATTCTGTTTTTTTAATCCATCTTACGCTGGTTAAGGTGTGAAGATTGACAAAATTTTTGTGGATCTCAAAGAAAGTGGCGGTAAATCGAAAACTCATTTTGTATGAGATTCACCTGTTGCAATCAAGTATTCACCAACACCATTTTGAATGTAATGGAGTATTGACTTGACACTGAATGAAATACAGTGTAGTGGAAGAAATAGAATGGATGCAGCAAAAGCAGCAAGGTCCTATGGCAACCTTGCTGTTCTACAGCAATATCAGCCTCTTCGGGGCGGACCATACCCTTTTTCCATGCGAAAACGGCCAAGAATTGCCACAACGCCTCTCTGGCAAGAGCCTTGAAGGTTCGATGCGGGAAGGTTGTGTTTGTCTGTGTGTATGTGTGGATTCGAGATATATGTTTTTTCGTCATATTGGGAGAATTACATCTCGGCGCAGCTGCTCTTAATTTTATTATTTCGTGCCGGCATTGAAACAAATCCAGGCCCAAGGGAATGGTTTTGTAGTGCTTACAACCAGCGAATTGGTTCGAATGCCAGGTCAGTAGAGTGTAATTGCTGTTGGGAGTGGGTGCATCTCAGGTGTTCTGGCTTGAGAAGGGTTGGTCAGCACTCCAGATCATATGTTGCACCGGGATGTATAAACTCAGGGCGACATCGAACTGCTCCTAGCCTACCACCTTCTCCTCAGCCCCCAGCACCCCCAAACAATATGATCAGGAATGCTAGACCTAGTTTAACCCCTGCTCCTCCTCCAGCAGTTTTCACCCCGCTGTCCTTATTACAATATTTAACTGCAGCGGCATTCACCAAACACGCTCCAGTTTTCTGTTCACTCAATGAAGATTCGCCGACTCGAGTCACAGGCACTTGCCGTAGTTTTTGTGACTTAACTATTGTAAGTTCCAGTCTAATTAGTGCTATTCGATGGGAGACGCGAACTGCTCTCTCGTCCGATCACCTCCCAATCATTATAAGAATTGACAAACCTGACAAAGGGGCACTCGGTTGCTCAGTGGCACAGATGTCACTCTATATATGAGTTGCCGGTGCGTGGGTTCGAATCCCACTGTGGCCGATGAATGTTTGTGTTGTCCATAAAAATGCTCCTACGGCAGCCGGTTCTTCGATGTAAATCGTCCCGGAGCTACCCGTTGTTAAAACGGCCAAGAGCTGCCAAGACCCCCTTCGATTCAAGAGAAAAAACAATCTCTTGAATCGCTACAACAACAACAACAAAGTCTGAGAAGCGAACGTTTGTCAATCACAAGAAAGCCGATTGGGATGGTTTTAAAGCATACTCGTCGGCGAAGTTCATCGAGCTACCTACACCAACTAGCGTTCATAAGGCCGAACGAAATATTAGGAACGTCATTGCCAAAGCAGCGGCACGTTATATTCCTGCAGGACGTATCCCGAAAGTTCGACCGCCAGATTGGCCGATTAACGAGATAACATCAGACGCGCTCACCCTGGTGATCCCATAATTCAGGAGCTTAACTCCGAAAACAATCGACAAGTAAAAGACTATCGGAAGGCGAAATGGAACGAGCACCTCAATGACTGCGACCTCAATCAAGGTGTCAGTAAACTATGGGCTACTGTCCGCGCCCTATACAATCCTAGGAAAGGAAAGGGCAATAATGCCATCACAATTGGCCGTAAGAGCACTAGCGATCCCCTTCACAGCGCAAGCCTGTTCAATAAGCAATTTATTGAACATCCCAAGTCCGACGGCTTAAAGCGTAAAATTAGAAAACGGATTAGCAGTAGAAATATTGACACTATACCATCGTATACTGCGGACCAGGTTAAAAAAGTCATTGAGAATGCTAAAATCTCCAAGGCCCTCGGAGCCGATGGCATTTCGATGGCTATGTTGAAACATCTCGACCTCTTCCAGCCATTGAGTATCTCACGGCTGCCTTTAACTTGTCCATCTCTACGCTTGCCATCCCTGAAATCTGGAAAACAGGACGGATTGTCCCCTGTCTCAAGCCAGGGAAGAGCGCTGGTCTCGGCGAATCCTACCGACCCATAACAATACTGTCTCCTGTCACAAAGACGCTGGAGGCCCTTATTCACCCCACTATTGTTAAGCATGCTAAGCTAGAACCCCACCAGCATGGCTTCAGGCAAATGCATAGTACCACCACTGCCCTCGATGCGATCACTACACGCATCCGTGATGGGCTAAACAAGCGACGTCCTTGCCACAGATCTATTCTTGTGGCAATTGACCTATCGAGTGCATTTGATAAGGTCAATCACTCGATGTTGTGATTGCGTAATACGTACCATTTTTTATTAGAAATCTACACCACAAGTCCCGTAGTGTTGTGGTTATCACGTGTGCTTCACACGCACAAGGTTCCCGGTTCGAGCCCGGGCGAAAACAGGAAAGCTATGGTTTTGTTCCTTTCTTTTACGTTAAATGTCTTCATCTTTCTTCTCTGTACCGTAACCCCTTGTGGGGTTTGGTGCGTATTCAGCCGTTTGTAGGTTACTTCGAGTCAACGTTACATTGCATATAGAGGAGTGTATATAATGTTGCAAGCACTATATAATCGTAAATATAGTTCACGTTTTTGTCATAAATTCCCGCGCTGTTTCCAATTTTGAGAAAATCAATAAAAACCTGAGACACCACTATCGCCAGAACTGTCGAAAGACCAACACCATGAACTTGAACTTCTTCCGATTAAATATTTTCTTTCTCAATAATAATTTCTGTTTAGCTCTCTTAGCACTCTTTGCCGTATCGATAATCTGTTCGATATTCTCTTGCAAACGATCCATGATGCTTATATTAGTGCTATTTGTTGCTCCATTTCGGCATTCTTTAATTTTTCCTCCTCTTCAATGTGTGCCTGATGGTTGAAATACATTTCTCGCGTCAGCATCAGCATCGGCAGAGGCATCGGCATCAGCAGAAAAATTTCAATTGAACACACGCATTTGCCTTTGATGACCCACATTGACAGCAGCAGCAGCGGCAGAAGCATTTTTTCTGCTTCTGCTGTCAATGTGGGTCATCAAAGGCAAATGCGTGTTCTAAATTGAAACTTTTCTGCTGATGCCGATGCCTCTGCCGATGCTGATGCTGACGCGGGAAATGTATTTCAACCATGAAGCACTCGCAGGGCTTCTGATTAGGGTTAAGCATATTCCTCTTCAATGTCCGGATTCACTTTGATTTCGGGCAGTGGGTCTTTGTCCGCTGACTGAAATTTTCTGTAATAGTGTGTCAGGGATTTGGAGCGCCACTTTTTTTCGCTCCGCTCCGCTCCCGCTCCGACCAATTTGAAACCGCTCCGCTCCAGCGCTCCGCTCCGACTAAAATTTGTTCGCTCCGCTCCGCTCCACGCTCCGCTCCGCTCCATTACAAAAATACAAAAAAATTTCAATATTCTTGGTAAATATTTATTATTTTTCGCGAATTCATCAATTCAACTTATATCTGCTCACGTTTTATAGAATATGACTTCATAGGTGCGTTTTATTCGATCAAGTACAAAACAGGATAGCACCAATTTCGTACAAATTTCAACATACAATTCAGTTGTTCCAGGCAGGGTGTCCGGAAACTAAACTATCGCAAAAGCGCACCGAAATATGATTATTAATGTCATTCCCAGTAAAAAAGGTGTACTGGGATGTCCCGAATTCTTAGCCCCTTAGCTACCAAAAGCATTTAAAGATTTTACAAAAATATTATCACTAAGACCTGTGTGGAAAAAAAATTTATACGAAGTAAGATCACCAAATTTTGTCTTTGAAGCGTTTTTACACAGCAGTTTATGATTATCCGATTTTTATTGGGTTTATTCTTAGGAAAAACTGTTGGCCATGACCGAAAGAAAATATGTAGGTATTATGAGTATTAAATTTTTGAAAAGTCTTTAAATGTCTGTAGTAGCTGAAGAGTTAATAATTTTTATACTCCTTTTTGCTGAAAATATCACGAAGAATCATATTTGGGTGCCTTTATGTGATAGTTTCCGGACATCCCGTACAGAACGAGATATGTAAAATTATTATGGAAGCTGCGCTGTCCTGTACTTAATTCAATAAGACGCACCTAATAGCTAATTCAAATTAAAAAGGGCGTTTCATTCATCAGTACAGGACAGGACTTTTCTGGCATGGATGATCTTGAATTTCTTAATAATGAAGAGTGATGATTAAGACTAAACGCAAAACCTCTTTTACCACAGTTAATTTCACAATAATCCGAGTCTCTGAACGAATTCTTCGCCTTTAAATCGTCAAAAATCATCAAAAATGAAAAATTTCATCGCGAAAATTCATTTTTTTCTTGCATTTTTTTTATATTTTTTACTTCGGAGCGGAGCGACTATTAAAGCAAAAATCGCTCCGCTCCAGCCTGCGAAAAACCGCTCCACGCTCCGCTCTTTCGCTCCGAAATTTTAGGTCGCTCCGCTCCGCTCCAAATCCCTGTAGTGTGTAAAGAAATTAGTTAAATATTTATTAGGGGTTCGACTGGTTTCCTACATTGAATTTGTTTAGTTGGCCTTCCGTGAGGATGGTGGCGGCTGTATGTGGTTTTCCGGCACGGTATGACTAACTACATATATGGGCAAATACAGACTATACGATAACGACCGTACGGCTAACAAACGTATGACGAGAACTTTTACAGTGGCCGGCAGACAAGCATTGTGCATTTGACATTGTGAGAACGCGTCGCACGAATCGTACGTATGATTATCCATGCTGGTTGTTGTTGTAAAGTTTGATCATACGGTCTGTAATGGCCCTATGAATGGCCGTCAATTGTGATCGAGCTGGCCCATTAAACGATCGGCCTCGTCGAAAACCAGGAATCGCAATGATTTCAAACTAAGCACCTCGGTGGAGTGCATGTGTTTCACCAGCCGTCAAGGTGTACTAATCAATGATTTCAAATCAAGCCCCTCGGTGGAGTGTACGTGTTCCACTATCCATCCGGGCGTACTAATCAGTACTAATCCACAACTTTTTTCATTTCTTTCGCCGATTTATCGCTATACCACTTGGCCAGTTGTGAACTAATCGCTTTTGCGAGACACGATAAATTATTCCGATTTATCTTTGTCCGCGATCCATTCTTTAGCAATTCCCAAACACGCACGCGGTGGCCGCTCGGAATAGATGACCTTGCACTTGTTGCACCTTAAATAAACAAAATGTACATCACGACTCTCACTCCACGTAAAAAAATATTTTTATTATACCACTTACGGAAGATAAAATTGTCCTTTTTCACAGGACGGTCGCGACGATCGTGTCTTTTTACAAGTGAACAAACAAATGATTGACAATTTTTTGACGACTGTCAAACGATGTCGACCAATGAAAACGTCTTAACGAAAATTCGTCAAGTTTGCTTTCTTGGTCATATATTGTTGTCTCGTTTCAGCTCATGTTGTTCATTGCAGCTCGGGAGGCATCTCTTTCCTGAAAATTTCGATGCACACGGACGACAAAAATCCCATACATAAGCCTCCGAGCAACCTGTTTTCTTATTTTGTAGGCAGTAGTAAGTCTATTATATTTCTTAGTCTATGACCAAAGTGCTTAGTCTGAGTGGAAATTCAAATATTAATTTATCGATTTAGACAGTGTTGTTGCCGTTGATGGCGTTATCAAGAGCATTCCACCGCCAAGTTGTTGTTCAAAACTTTGCAAACCAGATTGTAAAAACCAAAGCTGTTGTAAGGGAGCAGTACTTGGAAAGCTGTAACTACAGAAAAGCAGCAAACAATCGTCAAGACTTAAGATCTTAGCTAAGCTAGCGAATTAAATCGCAATCGAAAGTGACAGTCATTCATTACGTACCTACATTACTGGTCGATGCAAACAGGCGGAAATAAATTCACGCTAGATCTCTGAATGAATAGTGTTCGGCTGAAAAACTGTGGTCAAATTAGGAGACATTGCGAGAAACCGTATACTTTATGGGACGTAAGTGCAGTCACTTTGCATTGCAACTTATTTTAAATATCGGAAAAAAATTGTCCTTGATAGAATTTTTTTCTATCAGTATTATTAGTACAGTGTAACCCCTATAATCACAACTTTCGATAATTGCAATACTCGACATTTGCAAACATAAAGTTATTCTCATTGAAGACTCTAAATATGCAACGATAATTGCAATTTTAGAGTCGATATATTTGCAAAGAAAATATTTCCCATTGTAGACTCTAAATTTGCAACGACTTTTGCAATTTTAGAGTCATTCTTTAATTTTAATGTGTTCATGGTCTTTACCCGGAAATAGAAAACGGTATTATTAACTGAAAGGAACGAGTTTGCCTAGCGGCATCTATTAGTTTTAATTTGGCTTCCTAACGGTGTTGTTTTGACAAAAAGTGTCCGCTAAAACTAACAAGTTCCTTTTGCTGAAACAAAGCGGAAATTGCAAAGAAACTGGAAAGGGGCCATCATTGGCAACGTTGTCTTCGAAATATGAGGTGGATAAATCGACAATTAGTCGAATTAGGAAAAGCGAGGCTGAAATATGTGGCGACAGCGGAGGTTGTCTCTGATAAGAGAAAAACCACGCGCCAAACCGAATTCCTAAAAATGGAGGCTGCGTTATATAACGGGTTGATGCAGCAACGATCAAAAAACATACCGATGTTAGCTGAATTATTGTTAAAAGAAAAAGCCAAACATCTCCACAGCAAAATTTAGGAACCTTCCACCGGACTTAATGCAAGCAATTGTTGGTTAAATTTAAAAAACGGCATGGAATTCGGCTGTTGAAGATTTGTGGAGAAAAACTGTCCAATAATGTTACAGCCGTCGAACCGTTCAGTGAAAAATTCCACTCGAAAATTAATGAGATGCAATTAAAGTCAAAACAGATCCACAATGTGTATGAATCTGGCTTGTTATGGAAGTTATTCCCAAATGAGACTCTTTTCCATTTTCCTGAATCTTCTGTACCCCGGCGAAAAGTTAGCAAGGAGATAATAACTTTCCTGGCATGTACGAATGCGCCGGGACGCATAAAGTGAAGCTACTGGTGATCGGAAAGGCAAAGAAGCCTAGGGCATTTAAAAACAACCAAAATCTTTCTGTAGTTTATAAAGGGAATTTCTTGTTCATTGATTTTTTTTTTGGCTCAAGTACGTAAATACCTAATCCAACAAGGACTCCTCCAAAAGGGCTATTTTTGTTGTTGTTTTTCTGTACAAAAACAACGACTCGAAAATTGCAAAATTTCGGAAATTGCAACTACCCTGTGCATTAATTATTTGCAATTATCGAGGTTATACCGTATATTGAAAGCATACCCAACTATCCTCGTCATCATAATTTCACTTTTCTACGACATAATTGTGATTAATTCAAATCTCTGTTTTGAGATGTTCCACGATGAAAAGTGGCGATGCTAGGTGCACTGCGATCTCAAAAAGATTGGGAACCACTGATCTCGTGCATCGAATCAGAGGTGTCCAACTTCAATTTTACGCGAGTCACACATATTAGTAGGAGGAGTTACAGTTAGCTTAGTAGGAGTTACAGTTACATAGGATCGCAAAAATCTGTCAGAGTCTATTACGAGCAATAATAAGTGGAATAAGCCCACCTTGTGCAATCGGACATTTTGGAATAACCAGGGACTCTTTGCATTATTATCTTAACCTTACAAATACCTGTCATTAATTTAATAATTTTGATGTTTGTTGAAATTCTACCAAAATAAAAAAAAATGGTACTTGCGTGTATGAACTGCCATGGAGGCAACAGCTGCTGTGCCAAATGTGTCACCAAGGTAGGAGGATGCTGACTGTGGTTTTTTTTTTCGTCGACCAACATAATCCGGTCCTTCGTTGGAAGGTATAGGAAGACAGATTTCGGAACCGAATCGTATCTATTCATAGCGGACACGGACACATTATCGGACAAATCGGGCCGCGAAGTTGTTAAAAGTGTTGCCATTTTTTACTTGCACTCGCCGCCACTAATCTTCATATACAGTAGAGCCCCAATATTCCGGATTGATTGGGACCCAGCCCTATCGGAATTATCCAAATTTTCGAAATGGACTAATTGTCTTCCTGGCGAACAGTATTTATACTAAAATCATTACAAAATTTACCATTTTAACCTTAATTAAAAATTTCGCATTTTAAAAATGCCAGACCATAAATTTATAGTGCAGCACGCATAAACAAACTTTAGTAAATTTCCGAATTCTATGAAAATTAACGGGGTTGCCTTTTATATTTCGGGATTGGACAACCCTAGTGTTGCAATCTGGCAACTGACAGCTCTACGTACTCAGAACGTTTTGACATACGAGCGCTATTTGTGTTTTTTACAGTAACTTAAAAGATTAATCTCGGCCAAATAATGGAATAAAATCGTGAATTATTTTTACAACTTTCGACGTGGATTAACTCAGCAACAGTGCATGGATGAACTGAATTCAATTTTTGGGCGATGAAGCTCCATCAAGGACCAGTATTTATCGATGGTATGGTTAATTCAATCGAGGTCGTAGTTCAGTCCAAGACGAATTTCGTGAAGGTCGTCCAAAATCAGTTGTTGTTCCGGAAACCATTGGTGCTGTGCGCGAACTGATATTGCAAGGCAAAATCGTCATATGACCTATCATGAGATTGAGGCAACCTTAGGCATTAGTGGGACCAGCATACATTCTAAATTGCATGAACATTTGACTGTCAAAAAAATTTGTTCGCGTTCGATCCCAGACAATTTGTCAATCGCTCAAAAAAAGGCTCGTGTCGATTGGTCGAAAGAAATGCTCACAAAATACGATCGCGGTGCTTCGAAACACGTCTATGACATCGTGACAGGTGATGAATCGTGGATTTAGGCGTATGAGCCCGAAAGTAAACAGCAGTCGACTGTATGGGTGTTTCAAGATGAGCCAAATCCAACAAAAGTTGTTCACGCACGAAGCACTTCCAAGCAAATGGTCGCCTGTTTTTCGCAAAAACTGGACATGTCGCAACCGTACCACTCATTTTTTGAGTACTCAAAACATCGATTTGGTGGGTCATCCGCCGTATAGTCCTGACTTGGCATCGAATGATTTCTTTTTATTCCCGTACGGAAAAAACAAACTGAGAGGTCAACGTTTTACAACACCTGAAGAAGCGGCTCAGAATGCATGTTTTGGAGATGCCTCAATCAGAGTGGCAAAAGTGCTTCGACAATTGGTTCAAACGCATGCAAAAGTGTATAGATCTTCATGGGTAATATTTTGAAAAACAATAAAGCGATTTTCGATGATTAATATTTGTTTTTATTCTCTAATCCCGAAAAATAAAAGGCAACCCTTAATTTATCAAAGGACGCCAACGAAACCGACGAAATTAAGCGACGGATACAACTAGCCAATAAGACCTATTTCTCGGTCCTCCTATAATTATTAATTCGAAACTTGCGCACAGGAACACGAAGCTCTGCGTGTACAATACGATCATCCGACCCGTGCTATGTTATGGCTGCGAAACATGGATTCTCACCCAAGCCTCCGAAATTTGGCTAGACCGATTCGAACGAAAGGTCCTTCGGCGAATTTTCGGGGCCGTTCGCGAGTGAGACGTATCTGGTACAACCATGAGTTGTATCAATTGTACCATGAGCTGGAAGTAACGAAAATCGTGAAGCTTCAACGTTTGCAATGGGCGGGGCATGTACAGCGGATGGACGATAATCGCATGCCAAAGAAAGTAATGAACGAATGGACGGAGCGAGGCTGCGTGGACGACCGAGAGCTAGCTGGGGGAACTCCGTAGGTGAAGACGCCTGCCAGCTGCTGGGCTACCGAAACTGGAGGACAAGGTCACGCAACCGCGACAATTAGAAGTCAACAATTCAGACGGCCAAAGGCCGACGTCGGGCTATCCTGCCACATTGATGATGATGATCTGCTGGTATGTATTTCTTAATGTTGAAGCTCCCGACAAAGAGCATTGAAAGATAGCCCCTATATATGTGCACATACATTAAGATCTTATGCACTGTATCCACACAATATGCAAAACTGAATATTGCTGGCAGATTGGATGATGTCCATTCTTTTGCAGCTGACGAAATTTTCTTTGGCGCACGTTTCCAACTTATTTTTTTTATGTGAGATAATTGTAATGCATATCTACTCAAAATGCAAAATGACCGTAAAATCAAAATGGAGGACCGTAAAATACGCACTTGGTGAAATAACGTAACATTTAATTAAAACTTGAACTTTTTGGATTTTCAGGCGCCTCTGGAGATATTTTGTGTGTTGTAATTATTTAGTTAAGATATACAACAGCTAAAAGTCAAGTCTGCATTCAACTTTGTTATTGAACATCTTTTCTGTAAATCCTTCCAAGAAATATCCTTTTTCATGTTCCATTTGTATTAGGACGTCCATCAACACGCCCTTCCAAAACACTTGAAAACAAAAATGCTTTTCAGTCAAGAACTGAAAAACTCCGGACATTCATGAGAATACATTAAGAATATTGTTCAGGAGCACGACTTTTCACTCTTTTCCCATTTACGAGTTTGTATATTAAACCTGAAAAATAAATTGAATAAGCATTCCTCATAAGCGTATAACTTGATTTGTCCTTTTATCGCTAATGCAGCGTAAGATCCACACAAACACGTGCCGCCTTTTGAGTTTTCCTCATCGAAAATTGAAGAGCTAAGAACCCATCTTCAATGTAAACTTGAGTGCCCAAGAAAATGTGAATAATGGGGTTTTTTACCGAATATGTAGGTATGAAGCTACTTTTTCGGTTGATTTGATTGGATTGCTGTTCAAAATGTTTGTACATATATCTTTTTGTCTTTATTTTTTTTTGGTTCTTCATGAAAGGACTTTAAAGGATCAGAAATATCGTGCATGTCTATGGCATTTTCATAGCTTCCAGGTAAATATGTTTGTTAAGAAGCATTTGATGGGATTGAAAGTAAAGAAGAAATTTGAATGTTTTTTCGGATGCGGGTTTGAGGCTGAAGCCACATGAGTTGTATCCATGCGATGCGGAATACATAGCCACCTGTTGTGTTTCCCAGCACACATAGGGTGAGGTTATAAAACACAACGTTCGCGCAACGTTTCGCGCAACGTTTCAAATCAACCGGCCGTTACGGATCAGAAACTTCTCCCTACAAACGGATCCCCTAAGCGCCCCCTTGCGATGCATAGCTTGATTGATTGACAGAAATTTACAATCTGCCGTCGAACCGTGCATTTTTGCCCTCATTTATTTATTAAACTATTTATAATCAAAATAAAATGTATCTGCATCTCGTTTAAATCTGGAAATTTTAATTTTCGAGCAAAACGTATCAGCTGTGATGCGGCAATTGTGACATTTGTCACTTTCCGAGAGATGGCGATGGTAACACCAAGTCTGATCCGGATCTATGCGTTTACAGAACACAATAGGAAACGTTTCGGAAAACGCGACACGTTACGCGAACGTTGTGTTTTATAACCTCACCCATATTCAAAGTAAGTGTACATATTCAAACAAAGGAAGATACGTGAGCCTTTCCGGAAAGCTCCCAATGAAAAAGCTTTCTCTAGTCTTTATCTCCTCGAATGATATGAAATGGTAGCTCCTGACGAAAATAATAAGAGTATTGGAAAACAAGCCTTCTCCACCTATTTATATTAGCATCACCTTCAGCTTGATCTACGATTTGCCTATAAATTGCTCTCTAGATTTAAACAGACCTTCTACACGTGTTTTTATATCTCACTCGGCCGCTGGCGTTGGTTCCATTATTCGTTGGTCCCTTAAGAAATGGTGATCCACTTCTTTGTCAAATGCGCTTCGCCGTAGAAACTGTTTCACGAAATTCCTTAGTTTGGTCGGTCTGTTACTATAGTTAGCACTTTACACAAGCTATGTGTTAAGTATTTTTTTTCAAAGGATGTTGTTTTACCAAAATTGAGCTGACAATGAAACTTGAGGAACATTACGCTATCAGCTTAACAAGAAGAATTTTCTTGTTCTTGTTATCGACACTAGCGACACTTATCTTACCGTCCGCCATATAGCGGACATATAGCGGAAAATATCGGAAACACAAAAGTTCCCCCTATGAGAGCGGATAACAGAACATGCCAAACTTGATACTCCTTCAGGAGAGATGTATGTCTAGTACGTCTAATTTGATCGTTGAAAACTATTTTGTTGGATAGAAAATCCACATTAACTGGACCATTAATTAAATCGAAAGTAAAACATGCACTAAGGCCCGTATTTATGAATGAACATTCCTTAACTCAAGGAGATCTTGAGTCAAGGCTGCCGAAATTCAATAAATTAAATGTCATTTCCCATACTTTTTTATAGAAATCATTTATATTCAGGAGTCTATGCATCCTTGATTTAAGGCGAAACTCAAGGAGACCTTAAGTTTTCAATAGACTTGAAGTATTATATTTTTGACTTTAAGTGAGGTTGACTATAGAAAATTGTAAGGTCTCCCTGAGTTTCGCCTTAAATCACTCGTGAATACATATATGTGATTTCTATGAAAAAGTATGGAAAATGACATTTAATTTATTGAATTTCGGCATCCTTGACTCAAGGTCTACTTGAGTTAAGGAATGTTCATAAATACGGGCCTAAGTCTATTTCAACAATTTTGAATGGTATACGTAACAGCTAAAAATAAAAGAACCTTTTTATACCCTTCGCTCATAGAGTGAAAGGGTATATTGTTTTTGTTATGCCGATATTATGTAACACCTCAAAGGAGCCACCGGAGGTATGGCAAAGTATATATATAAATGATCAGGGTCGGTCCCTGAATCGAATAAGCCATGTCTGTCTGTCTGTCTGTCTGTCTGTCTGTCTTTCTGTCTGTCTGTCTGTCTGTCTGTCCGTGTGTCTGTCTGTTAGCACGATAACTCCCGAAATAATGAAGCTAGCGGTTTGAAATTTTGGTCAAATGTTTGTTTTGCTAAAATCTTGGACGGTATTGAAAATGGGCCAAATCGGACCACGGGTTCCCCTACCTCCCATACAAACTACCCCTCCTTGATATTTTAATTCGGTCATAACTTTCGGTAGAATATCGCTATCGACTTGAAATTTTGATCAATGTCTCATTCTGACATGTACTTTGAGTTGATGGAAAGTGGATTAGGTCCGACTACCCCTACCCCTACTTCCCCTACAAAGTTATATTCAGTCATATCTTTTGATAGAGTGTCACGAAAAACTTCAAATTAATATCAAATGGTAGCCGTTGGATGTCTTGACAAGGTAATAAAGATGTGTCAGGTCCGACCCATCTACCCCTCCCTCCCCAACAAAAAATATGAAATTGAATATTTTGGGTTTTGCGTGCCTTCTAGGTCTGTACATGGGTATAGGGTATACACTCATCGTGCTATTCGCACGATTAGAACTCGGTCTCGTAACTTTGTCATTAAGTTTGTAACGCATTAAAGGAAGCATCTCCGACCATACAAAAAGTATACATCATATATGATCAGCATGACTTGGGGAGTCGATTGGAGCATATCCGTCTGTCTGTCTGTCTGTTGCGACGCGTTTTACTCGGCGGGTATTGAAGCTAGCAAGCTGAAATTTTGCACACGTGCTTCTTATCGTTGCAGGCTGTTTGTATGTTTGATTCACTCGAATTGGATCACTGGGTCATGGGGCTGCCATACAAACCTAGCTCCCCAATTTGAGTTCTTCTAAGAAAAACTTTTTTATTTGTGTACCAATTTCAACCAAATTTCACACAAATATGTTTCTATAGATAACACAAAATATATGCAAGAATGGATCAAATCGGACCATGGGGTCATGGGGCTGCCATACAAACCAGACCCCCCATATTGGTTCTTCTAAGAAACATTTTTTACACCAATTTCACAAAACCTTGAATCAATGTGTCTTTAGCAAAGCAACTAGAAAGTTCAAAACGAATGGAATCGTACTGTGGGGTCATGCTCCGGCAACCCCAATAAAATTTTCCGAGTAAATATTTTTATTTGGCCACTAATTTCAACCAAGCCCAAAACTTTTGTCAAGACGGAAGAAAAAGAATGAGGAGGGGGATTAAATGCAAGTCATAGGTACGCCCGAAAGAACTTTTAGCCCAAGCGAAGGGTATCCAAATTTCGGCCGCGCCCGAAATTAGCCTCGGCCCCGGGGTTGGCGAGCGAAGCGAGCAGGGGGCGAAGCCCCCTAGTTTTAAATGATGTTGGCATAATTTTGGATGAATCAAAGTACGAATATTATTTTTATCCGTTGAAAAGAGAACTACGTGAAGGTTAAATGAAGTCTCCTATAAATCAAAGTGTATCTAACCTAATACCCTTGCTGTTGTTGCGTGGATATCAAAGAGGCATTCTTATGAATCTCCTATACATACATATACGAAAATATAAAGAAAACATACTAAAAGTTATTCAAGAAAATGTTTAAAAGGTTTCATCCTTTCAATACCAAAGCTTAATAATAGCCCAACTTTATGAATAGCCAAATTTATACTTTTTTTTGTTTGGAAATAAATCAAATGGAAAAAAATAGATAAAAATGAAGAACCTAAACAAAAACATATTGATCCGAATTTTCAGTTTCCACAGATGGTTTTCTATGAACGTCTATTCATTCAGCCCGAGGTCTTAGGCTTAGAGACGTCTTTTCGACATATATTATTCGATCGATATTTCGATTAAACTCGTTCAAGAATGAATAATGTAAAATCGGGCGCAAAAGGATATAACTTGTATAAATGAAATCAAAAGGCCAACCGAGATATTGCTTCAGATACATATATAACATTTTTGTATCCTTTGAATTTGTATACATACAATATTCGCATACGTTCCTTTGACATACATATATTCACGCATTCATATACATACTTACATATGTGTAATCCATGAAATACTGCGTCCTACGTCAAGGATTATTTTCAAAGTTGAATAACGACAAGAATATCATTTTGCGTACGAGTACGATGCTCCGTTTTGCTTGTATGTTAAGCATCTTAAGAAGTTTTTCGGGTTAGATTAAAAGATGTTTAGTAAATTTCTGAACGATTCCCGGATGGTTAAAGTTTAATATATTCATTTGGAATATGTTCTACATAACGATGAAATGTACGCAGCATTGTGGGAATAATTTTAGATGTTCTCGCGCTTTCAATGTAATACCAAGGGGGTGGCACTCCATACAAATTTCTTGTAGAAAGGGATGCACGATTTCCAATCGCACACATTAGGAAAATATTTTTAACGCAAAATTCCATTAGACAGAGAAGGACGGAAATAATCCGAAATCAGCTGAGTATCCCATCTTTAGGGATGTATGGGTAACTTTTCTCGCTTTTATAGATGTATTGGTGTGACATTTCGTAAATTTAGGGTTGTCAACATCCAGAAATAGCAAAATTTTCGGGTTGCCCTACTCAATATTGACAGTAAAATGAACACTGAACTGATTTCCTTCATCCAGTTTGCGTTCAGTTTCGTTTCTCTTCTCTTTCGTATTTACACACATCATTTGAAAGGTATATATCAGTCTCTGTTTCGCAATTTCTCACAACTTGAATGTGCACGGATAGAAGAAATAAACAAATGCATAAATATGGGATACGCAACCGCTTATTATGAGTGCCTCTTCTTGGTATTCAATGTTCGTTGGTAATACCAACTGGGTCTTATCTGTTGAATTTCATTAAAGTATGTATATAATTTTCTATGAATTTAATTCTTCTCTATTCCATAAACGCTCTGTGGCTCCCTTGGTTCAGTCGCACTCTACGATGCTAGTAATCTAGAGGTCCAGAGATCGAATCTCGGCGTGGTCTAAAATTTTTCATTCTATCGGTAATTCCTAAGCTATTTGAGAAATTGGTTTGCGATAAGCTGACCGTTGTCGCTGAACCTCTTCTTAATGAACAGCAACATGGTTTTCGAAAAGGCAGATCGACCACAACCAACCTAATAATCCTGGTATCAGAGGTATTGTGTGAAATGGAAAATGGGAATCAGATTGATGCAGTTTATACAGATTTCAGCAAAGCCTTTGATAGAGTGGATCACCTAATTCTAACTAAGAAATTACAGGAATTCGGGGTAACTGGGTCTCTTATTAGTTGGCTCCGCTCATATCTTCTTAATGGAACTCAATTT
Source organism: Microchrysa polita (assembly GCA_949715475.1). Lineage (NCBI taxonomy): Eukaryota > Metazoa > Arthropoda > Insecta > Diptera > Stratiomyidae > Microchrysa > Microchrysa polita. Next base: position 76,155,383 of record OX454421.1, on the reverse strand, counting down.
GTTAAATTCCAAGGTTATCTATCTAAAAATATATCTGTATCCTCTGGTGTACCACAAGGCAGTCATTTGGGTCCTCTACTCTTTAATATCTTCATTTCAGACCTATCACATTTATTATTCGATATACCCCACCTACTCTATGCTGATGAACTAAAATTGTACAACATAATTCAATCACATTCTGACGCTGCATTTCTTCAACTCAAGCTTAAATTCCTCGAGGAATGGTGCAATCAAAATTATTTATATCTCAATGTTAACAAGTGCCAAGTAATAAGTCTTTCACGTAAGAGCATAATTATAACCAACTCCTATAATCTAAATAGCGTTGTACTTAACCCTAGAGTGGGCGCGTCTTTCCGAGAAACGTCAGTGGGCGCGTGGGGAGCATTTTGCCGCTCCTTTTCAGTGGCAATTTTAAGTAGGAATAAAGCAACTGAATTAATTTATTTTCTCAGGATTTAAATAAAACACAAATAAGCAATGACAAATTAACATATTTATTGAAATATGTTTTGGGAACTTCGGTTTATAAAAGGTTTTGGAGAACGCAACGCATTTTAATAGACTTTTAACATATTCTACATTATCGTATGTAATACTCATAAAAAAGGAAAATGAACACCCTTCTTATAGTTTTTACAATAAATGCACCATAAAACATACCCAACATTCCAACTTTGCAAAAAATATGTTTTTTTTATATGTGATATATGAGGTAAAAATTACCTACGTGAGAAGGCGCGCGATGAGCAAATTGCCGCCTGATGGTAACAACCTCTTTCTCTAGCCCCACTCCGCCCACTGACGACGTACAGCCTTTCGGCACGAGTTCTGAATGAAAATAGAGGCAGCTACTGAAAAGTGCAAACTTAACGAAAAATTATTTTACGAACTATTAAGGTTTTTTTGGTGAGGGCGGCAAAATGCTCATAGCGCGCCCACTCTAGGGTTAACCGAGTTTACCACATAAAAGACCTTGGCGTTGTTTTGGACAACAAACTACGTTTCAATTTGCAGTATGATATGGTACTGTCTACTGCTAACAAGCAACTCGGCTTCATTAAAAGGCGAGCGACAGAATTTAAGAATCTTTGGGTTACGAAATCTTTGTATACCATATTAGTCCGACCGCTTCTTCTTCGCTTTTGGTTAGGTTATGGAACAAATCAGTTCTGATACAGCCTTTACAGTTTTTAATAGACTTGAAGTATTATATTTTTGACTTTAAGTGAGGTTGACTATAGAAAATTTTAAGGTCTCCTTGAGTTTCTCCTTAAATCACTCGTGAATACATACATATATGTGATTTCTATGAAAAAGTATGGAAAATGACATTTAATTTATTGAATTTCGGCATCCTTGACTCAAGGTCTACTTGAGTTAAGGAATGTTCATAAATACGGGCCTTAATGTTTAAAGCCATATCATTTCTTAGCATACATCAAGATAAAGTAGATGGCGTATGGATGATATTTACATAAAAAATATTTTCTAGAAATTTACCAGAGAATCTGCAAAAATATTGCTAAACCTTATTCCACTTTAGAACTTAATCACGATTAAATTGCCAATATAAAAAAAACTCCTCTCCTCTACATAAGCAAAAGCTCATATTGTTGGAAGTAAATCAAAATTGATGTCAATTGGATAATTATTAGCAGCGCACGCGTGAATCCCCAACCATTATGTATATTGCATTGCGCCCATTCATACTTCCTTAATGTATCTGCTCATAACAGGCCAAATACACCTGCAACTTGGTTGCCAACCTAGGTTGCAGGTACGTTACTACACACTTGCAACATTCCGGCAACCACGCCATTCACGTTCTTGGAACCTGGTACTGCAACCTGCAACATGCCTACAAATTACTTAATTTCCGGTTTTTTTGCGTGTTGCCAACTTAGGTTGGCAACCAAGTTGCAGGTGTATTTGGCCTGTTATATCAACATCATCATCTCAATTCTCAACCTAGGGCAGAAAGTCATTCTGCCCACATGTACCATCAATCTATTCTATAGCTATTCCATAGCACATAGAGACACGATGAATCTTCTTATACGGTCAACGCATGTGTATTGAAAGTATCTGAATTTTACTAGCGGGCATGCCCTTTTGCAGTAGTAGCTATACCTATCCGCAGGGCCAGATTTCCCATATGGGCAACCTGGGCTACTGCCCGGGGCGGCAAATTGTTGAATTTTTTCATTGGTCTAAAATTATGAAAAAGATGGGTTTTGAAAACTCAAAAATAATTGTAGAAAATAATTTGCTTTTTTAATTTATTCTAGTTAGATGTACATGTACGTCTTAATCCAAAGCACTTAATCGCAACATCAACGCAAATTTTAATGTGATTCCGCCTTCAAAAATTGGGACTACGCAAAATTTTGCTTTAAGCATGCACTCATTCACTCTTAATGACGTGGTGGCCTTTGGTTCAATTACATTGAAGAAAAAAAAAACGAAAAACGAAACGAAAATTCGCAAATTATTTCCAAAACGATCGAAAGAAAAAATTTGGAAATCATGAACGCATTTCTAAAGAAGGTGAAAAGCCGGATGTAATAAGAATTGTACAGTTTTCTATGTTATCATTGGATTTTCAATAATTTCTAAAATAATTTTGGGAGTTGCACGGAACACCTGGATTCCTCCCCTGGGAAGCAACATAAACAGTTTGCCTACATTTCCTTTGTGAGGTGACAACTGCTACCTTCAAGCTAATCTAGTGGCGGAGGGCGGTAAATTCATTACTGCCCACGGGCGCCATATAAGCTAAATTCGGCCCTGCTATCCGTGCACTTGTGCAACGTTTTCACCCGCGCGGCGTTGTCTGTTCTAGTAGTTAGATAGATACACGTAGCAGTGCTGTAGTGTATGCATACAATAATAAGGCCGTCTCGTATTTAAATTTTGCATGGTGCATTGTAGAGTATTTAATTTGTGCGTGTGTTTTTGACGGATTTTCTTGCTTTTTTGAAGTGGTTTGGAGGTGTTATACTCGTAACTCGTAGCAGTAGTGCATGATTAACAACGGCCGTTTTTCATTTTTTTATTTGTTACGTATGTTTTTAGAAAACTCTAGTCGCTTTTCTCTGATTCCCAACATTCTAATGTTATTAATTACTATTATAAAATATTTATTTTGGTGATGGGATTAATATTGAAATCTTATTTATTTGATCTAATATGTATTTTGCTTGATATAGATATTTATATTTTCTCCTCTATATGATCTGGAAGTCTTAAATTTAGTTTGTACTTAAAAAGTGAAGTTTTTTGTTGTTGTGTTATTGCATGTGCATGATATAGAAAAAAATTTCCACTTCTATTCCTCACCTTTTTCCTTCCCATGGCAAGAAGGATCTAAACCCTCCCCGCTAGTTCTTGCTGGACAGTGCATTTTATTTGCATCATTCTAGAAATATATATCAGCTTGAAAGTATAACCCATAGAGAAAGCATAGCAACCCATGTGCATGCGTTAGTCCAGAGTGGGCATCAGAAAATAAAAATTGCACCGCTTTCACACTATTGCAGTTCATAGTATGTGTGCAAATTTAATTCAAATGTCACTTTTTGTTTACAATTGAGAATATAAAATCCGCGTAATATTTATTACTCTCTTAAAATGCCGACGTGATAATAAACCCTTCTGTTGGCGTATAGATCTAGACAGACCATTGGTACTATATCTTGGTGAAATATACCGTTCAACAATATTTTCCACCCCTTTCCATATATTTCAAAGGAACTGACGGCCACAAATGCGATCAAACGGCGAAATATAAACTATGTCCAAAGAAACGAAAAAACCGGCGTATCATCGTAAGACATAGTATGTAAACTGTGTCTAGAAATAAAATTAGACCTCTTCAAAAAATAAAATTAATTTTACAGAAGATTCATATCTCAGGCATATTAGCTCGTATGCAGACACAGAAGGGTTAATAATTGCATCGACAATATTTTGACATTTGAAATAATTCTTGGAGTGTAGTGTAATAAATTTGGAGTCAAACACATATGGGTTGTGTGATCACATAGCCACTCTGGACTAAAGCATGCAATGCTTGCTATGCTTTCTCTAAGGTATAACCTAACTTCCATATAAATTTGACAGGAATTGATAAATTTGATAAATTCTTTATTCAGGAAGATGTAGGTATGTCCTGTTCTTGTGCGAAAGAATGTTGGCATTGCTTTAGAAAAATTAATTTTAATTAAACAAACTTTCGGGCATAATGTCTCATTTCATATATCATTACAATTAATCATTATTGGGTGATCCGTTTGGGTTGCCTTTTCTAGCCTCAATTGAAACAAAAAAAAGAAAGAGGTGTCCAAATTTGAATTACCATTAGAAGGAGCAGTGCTTAATATTTACTTATTGAATATAGTTTTATTGAAATATTATCGCGACTATTGCTGGTCCCTTTGAAAGGCAAATACATGCTGGACTATTTTTCCACATTGGACCGTTCTCTGCCAAAGAATTTATGTAATATAGGCTTACGAATTGAAGCTATCTGTATGTATTTTCATGGTGCGATTTAGCATAACTGATTTGTAAAAAAAAAACATTAAACGATTCACCTAATACATACGTAGATACAACAAGCTTAAAAACATTAACATGGACTGACTAACAAAAAGCACAATTTAGCGCATTAAAAAAATAGTGTAGATATACATGCATGTATAGTACTCTTTCCTGATAGTAAATCTGCCCACCCGGCTCTGTACTTCACGAGCCGCCACTGCTTTAGATGTACATATTGGCTACATTCAGCGAACGAGATTCACTGGGATAACTCTGGAAATGCTACAAGAATTACCCGTCACCGACCTCTTTCTCCGCTAAAAAGCCCCTATGCGAAATTAGAATCTAATTGGAAGACAGCCAATTTGGCAGCATTAAGCGAACGAAAAATGTAGCAGACAATATTTTACTTCAATTGGATTTCATTTCGATTGCATACTAAAATATATTCAGCAGAGAAGGGATTCGGTTGCGGCTGGCATTTCCAGTCTTTTTCAAATGAATTTCGTTCGCGGAATGCGCCCAATGAACTGAAATCTACAGCACCTAGATTCGGTTCCATTTTTTATTTCACATTCGCACATCAGTAGGTACATACTTAAATCCGAGAAAGCGGATAAGGATAAAAAAGGACGAAAAGTCCACGTCAAATCAGAAAATGTTTATCGTTACGCACACGGTCACAGTGATAAATTGCCGACTCCGTAATTCCGATGAAATAAGCTTTCGAATGGACAAATTTATCGCCTTTGCCGGGCCAAACCTATCGACCCCTGGCAATAAGGAAGAAAAGAATATTATTGAGCGGGGGTAAATCGGTACGTACTTCTTTCTTACAATAAAAAAGCATTTAGATATTGTGCTGGGAGACAGATTTAAATTGGATTCTAAACTTAAAGTTGAATTGTTCGATAAAGAGCAATTTCAAGTGAATTCGTTCATAATGTCATGGTGATTGTCTCGCTGAACAATCCAGTTTCATTTATCAGAACAGGTCCTTTGTGAGCTGAACACTTTGAAGTTGGAAATTTTAAATTTAAACATGTACGTATAGATTTCGGTGTTGATTGATGATAAACTGTGAAAAAACGTTTTTAGGGGGATTCATCTTCGCGTTCGTATATTCAAATACGATGTTATATCGTATTTCGGTTGTCATTTAAAGTCAAAAGTCTGTTATTTCTCTACGAATACGATACCTCATACCTCAAATAAAATTTTGCGCTGGGGTGTTATTTCAATATCGTATTTGTAATGGTCGTATCCGTCCTGTTTTTTGGCAGGACAGTCCTGCTTTTTCGACCATAACCTGCCGTCCTGCCAAAACCTCGGAAGTCCTGCTTTTGTCCGGCGTTGTCCTCTTTTTGAACAGGATTTTGAAATTTAATGAAAATGAAAACTACACATACATTTTATAGAAATTAACAAATCAATTGTATGAATGAGCCTTCATTGAGTAAGATGATGGCCGACTTATAACGATAAGTCGTTATAACGGCGGAGTTTTTACGGCCAAAGAGGTAGTGTAAAGTACAAATATGGAGTGTAAATACAATTTAAAATGCACAAGAAACGACAACTCTTCCGTGAAGAGACCGTGCAAATTAAAGTATATCTGCTCTGAAAAGTAGAAGGAAGCTAAAGCAAAATGCGCTGCATCGGGAGTTGAAAGAATTTTTAAAAAACTCAACCACGCTGCCGTTTTATCGACGTCATCCGTGTAAAAAGGTTTCCAGAATTAGGTTGGTAATCTCCGGTTCTTTTCGTTTACATTTTTCACAATAACAGACTAACAAAAAGAACCGGAGATTCTTTCTGAACCACAAAATGGCAGTTAGGGTATCAGAACGGCAAAATGTTTGCGGAACCTTCGCAACTGTTTCGTTTTGTAACCTCACCCGTGGTAAGCAGTTCCCCTTAAAGGCATGTTGAAACCCCAATTTAGGGCATGTGGAGGTCTAAGGTTGATGCCCAAGTGATTCTCAAAGAAGTGAGGACATTAAATTAAACTTTTCTCTGATCGAACTAGACTGAAACAAGCGTTTGAGCTTTACAAAAAATCCACACTTATATCTGATAAATTCGAAAGATACACAAATATTTCAGAGGCATTTGTGTTTCTGGTTGTCCTTCTTTTTGTCCTGCTTTTTCACTAGCATTGTCCTGTGAAACGATGATTTTTTGTGGATTTGTCCTGCTGTTTACGTTAAAAAATATACGAGCGGTACGTATTTGGCATAGTAGGATAAAAGCTATAATTGCCTATTTGTGTTCTTGCTGAGTATCGACGGATTGAAAATTTAAGTTTCATGCATTCCATTCATCTCGTTTGTGCGACATCGAGAAAGAGTGTTGTGGCATTTGAAAGAATGTATCGATGGATGGAGGAAACAGTTAAAGCTTGTGGAATATGCATGCATGAAGAGGGGTACTACTCTAGGACGTGCAAAACACATATTTTTAGTTAAAATTAGGAATCAGCTGCCCAAAATTGCGTTAGATATTCCGCCATTCTAATTCGACGGTTATTTCCGGAGAAAACTATGGGTTTCTCTTGGGCTAGCAATACGAATTTTTTCCTTGTTTTTTTACCTAAAATTTGGAACCTGCGACCCAGTATTACCTTAAAGTTTTTGCCGTACCGATTCGACGTGTATTTTCCGAGAAAAGGAGATAATTCTGGGACAGGCACAAAATGTTTTCAGCATTCGTCTCACGAATCAGTGACCAAAAATTACTTTAGTGCTTCTACTACGCCAATTGGATGGAGTGGGACAATTGGAGAGAAAATCAGGGAACCATTTTCGGACGGGCTCGGGTGTTTTATTCCCTCTAGTACTAATCTTTTTGCGAAGTCAGAGTATTAGAAACATGGTCATTACCTCTACCTGTTTTCCGCATCGTCGCATTCACAGGCAGACCTGGAGATCTCCAGATCAACATACCGTCAACCAAATTGACCACGTCCTTGTCTGCAAGAGATGGGCATCGAGCATAATGGATGTTCGGTCCTATGGTGGAGCAAATATTGACTCAGACCACTATATGGTGAAGGCGACTTATAGGTGCAGAATTTCTTCGGTGCATCATTCGAGGTTCAACCCGGCAAAAATTGTTGGATGATGCCACGGTGGTCACTTATACGACTGCCCTTGAGGAGAAGCTGACGCCCTTGCTAAATAACATCAGCAACAAAGGCGCCCTTGAGATCTGGGATACACTCAAAGACACCATCAAAGGGGTCGCAGAGGAGTTTGTGGGATACAAAGCCCGGCGAGCCCGAAATGATTGGTTTGACGAGGAATGTCAAAATGCGGTAGATGCGAAAAACGAGGCATATCGCCAATGGACCGAACGCGCAACTAGAGCCAAAAAAACAAATTATGACGAGCTTCGACGATTTTCGAATAGGTTAATTAGACGTAAGAAACGTAAGCATCTTGACGAGCAGTTGATGCAAATAAACCAAAGACTAGCTAGTAGGAACAGTAGACAAGCGTACAAGCTAATTAATTCAATTAAAAGTGGATACCAACCCAGGACCAGCCTCTGTAAGGATAAAGATGGCAATATAATTAGCGACACCGATAGCGTTGATAAACGCTGGGCCTCATATTTCAAAGAGCTCCTTAATGTTCAACCGAACAACCCCACACAAGAAGCGCTGGAGCTGACGGCTGAAACAGGCCCTCCCGTTCAACCCGCAACAATAGAAGAAGTTGATCTCGTCATGCAATCACTGAAACATAATAAAGCCCCGGGCGCTGACGAGATTCCAGCTGAACTGCTGAAGCATGGTGGGGAGAGCCTTGTTAAGGCTATACACACACTTATCGTTAAAATATGGAACGACGAAATAATCCCGGAAGATTGGCGCAAAAGTATAATTTGCCCAATTCACAAAAAAGGGGAAAAGTTAAAATGTGAGAACTACAGAGGCATCTCATTAGTTTGTACGACTTATAAGATCTTATCTAAAATTCTAGAAAATAGAATTAATCCGTACGCAGAAGAAATCATTGGCGAGTACCAAGGCGGCTTTAGACCTGGTCGTTTCGACGACAGATTCTGGCTACGTCCCTGATTTGTTATATCAATATAAATACGTTGTGTGAATTTGATCCAAACTTAAAAAATCGATTTAAAAATTTCGGGCGGTGTTTTATTACCTTTTAAAGCCTCCCCCTTCTCTTGTGTTCACCCCTGCACCGATCGAGGATTTTGTATAGCTTACCTATGCCGTCTGCACTAAATTTTGATAGCCAAGTTTTTTGGTAGAAGCATTTTATTCCGCAAGTTGCATGAAAGGCCGCGTAGCCTTGTCGGTAATTTGTAAGCGATTTTTCCGGGAAGCTAACTTGTTCGCGTCTCGTTTTCTTTTTCTTTGGCGGCCGAGAAGCTCCAGCGTCTCTTGATGTAAGAACTATACGTTTGGACTTTTCATATTATAAAGGTACGCCGGCCATAACGAAATAATATACAATCGCGTTAAATGCCACCTTGCAATAATGATGATTTCAAAGCTTATTTTCGCAAAAGCATAAAAAGGTTCTCGTACAATTTGTAGTTGATTTTATCTTTTTGATGAATGGTTCAATGCTCCCTAACAAATAAAGCTAACCAAAACTCGGGTGAATTGTGTAAAGTTAATTTGACCGCAAATTTTCCTTTTTCGAATCTTTTACAAATTCGAGGTAATAGGGTTCAATTTATTTCTAGAAATCTATTGAAGTAAGCATTAAACAATTCCGCTAAATTTATTTGCTGCCTTTTTTGACTTGTGTACATAATGTGAGTCATACGTGTCAAGTCAGTCATGTGAAGATATCGTGATCTGATTAACCTTTTTCCGCCTTATTTGAAAATACCAAGGCGTATTAGACCTTGTCGTTTTCAAAATAATGTTATGATGGTCGGTGTCGTTTTTTCGCAATTTTAAATTTCTCAGTTCTTGATACACTATATCAAACTTTTTCACGCTTTTGAAACATTTTCAAACCTCTCCAACGCTCGACCAGGCTAAAATAACTTGATTTGAGTTTGATATTCAATATTATATCGTTTCCGGGTTGATGATGATTTTCCCATGATCAATCACACCGGAAAAAAAAAAGTTTTTCCTTATAAACCTGCCGAATATCAATGCCAAGACGAGAAACTTTATTCTAAACAAACAATTTCCAGTAATCAAACAAGCAAATATTTACACAGGGTGTGGGAGAAACCGTCGATTTATTCAAAATTAGTCTGGGAAAGGGCCAGTCAACAATAAGGAGTAGGTAAAACAATTTATTCTCGTGGCGCATGGAGGTAATGAAGAACAATCCACGTGGTACAATGTTGTAGGTATAATAAGTTTGTCAGTAGTAAGACTTTAGCTATTTTGATTCTACGTCAGAAATGATATTTCTGAAAGTATAATGAGGAAAATGTTAAAGCAGAATTTCTCAGAAAACACCTAAGACAAACAAAAAACATAAGGGGAAGTCTGCGGCTTTTAAATTTGTAAAGGATATTTTAAAAGAGTCGAAATTCGATACGCAGTAAGGATATCTACAGCTGTAAGTAAAAGTATATTTTAATAAAATGTCCATTTTAACACTGAACGTATACAGTCCAATCCTCATGGTTTTTGATTCAATAGTAAAATTTTATGTCAAATGGCTTTAATTGACAAAAAAAACTTCGACCATGAGCTTTTACGCACCATGTTGAATGTCTTTTAGTAATGAACCTACGTTGCGTTGTTACCACAAAATTAAAAAATGACCCTGGAGACGCAAGTTGTCCAGTCAAGTCTTTAGAAAATTATAGCGAAAGGACCACGCAGGAAAAAATAAAAACTCCCTCAGACATAATAAAATGTTCAGTGTGAAACATTTTTGAAATTACACTTTGAAACTTTCTTCCATAACTTACCCGGTGAAAGTTAGGTAGCCGAAAGAAATTCGCTTGACTATTTTTTTTTTCTATATAGAGCGAAAACCGCAAGGAAAATCACATTCCGACACAATTTTGAGAACGAAACGAGAGTAAAAATTGTTTTCTTGACCACTACAAGTCTTGTCTTGTGGTCCTCTCGCTTTTAGTCTAAATGTGAATGTGTTGAGAGGTGGTGAAAAAAATGCAATTGGTAGCTGAATTTTGTCCTGACGAATGTGAATCTTTTGTATACCGATAGTGAACGACGAGACGACATTAATATTGTTTTCGTATTTCACTCCCACGTGTACTTCTCGTATACTTCTACATTATTGAATTTGCAGTGAAGTTCAAAGAAATTCTGATTCTATTGATAAAATATTTATCAAGTTAGTTTAGAGAAATCAACCAACGGGTTTTCTTTGTCAGAATCGATGCTTTTTCTTGGGTTGGTGTTGCTTTGCCTTGGTGTATCGATTCACGAACTGAAAACCCACAAATTTCAATTCTTGTTTGACTAATATATTTCGGGCGGGGAGCCCATCCTCAGTAAGGGTCACATTATAATTATAGCTCACATCTTTAAAACTCGGTACGAGTATTCATATCAATTTGTAGTTGATTTCTGCCAAAAACTGAGTCGCTCCAATTAAGGACCTCCTCTTATCCCCCAATTAAAATTTGGCGAAATAGCATGCTCAGAAATTCCCTTATAAATATAGTATAGGAGGCTACAGTTTGGTTGATCGCCGTTGGCGGGCACTATTTCACACCCCACCAAAATCCACATCGATCGGATTAAAACTAACGGTATACCTTCCATACAAATTGCTGTACAGAGTCGGTTGATAAGTCGATGAGCAGTGTGAAAGGAATTGGAAGGTTTTCTCCCAAGTTGCCGACCACGTCAGAATTTTCTCGACATTTGTTGTTGTATTGGCATGATGATACGTAACTTCCCAAATGGTCTTCTTTTTGGTTCAGTATGTAAAACTGTTGTAAGTTGTGTTATGCCAAAACTGACAAAGATAATAAAAAGGTAGTTTTTTCATTGTCTAGATTTTTGTAAACTACATTGAAATCAATCAAAATATGGAAATCGAATTTTGGAAGACCCGAAAGAAAAACTCACGCCTTGTTGCGATTCATTCATTGTTACTGCGGATTTTAATATTTTGCAAAAAAAAAATTTTTCTTGCAGAGCTCGGATTCACCGTGCCATATTTGGTTTTATTAATAATAAGATATTGTAATGCGCCTAGTCTATATGTCAACCCAAATGGAATTTCCGTACTTGGCACCAGATGGCGATAGTGCTACTAGCGAGACATTAGGCAACAGCATAACGAATTTCTGGCCGTTGCTGGAAAGTGCATCATCGAAGTTTCCGGAACAGTGGAAATGGGTATATAAGGGCGTCGACTAGAGTCAGTCTAGTTTTAGCAGTGAATAATGTCGAATCAATAACTAGTCAGTAATTAGTGAAATTGTAAATCGTGTATTATATCCGTGTGTGTTGTAATAAATAGTGTTATAGTAACGCGAGTGGTATTCATTATTGTGTACGCGAAAATCTATCGAACCCACTGGAACGTCTAGCAAAGAAGAGAAATATTTAACAATATTTTGCGTGAAATTTGGCTAGTCATGTCGATTTAAAGGTAAATCTTTATGCTTATTTAGCCAAGTAATATGCAGTGGCGTTCGTACCATAGATGCATAAAAGAACTGTCCTAAGCGGAAAGTACAAAAAATAACATTAACGCCTCTAATTTTGTGAATGATTATAAAGCAGAAATGTTATCTATCAATGTATGTACAGTTAACATAATGTACACACACGGCGATTAGGTTTTTCTCTTCTTCTCCATGTAACGGCCTCGACGAAACCAGAACAGGCACAATCGTACACTGTTTTTCAGATACGCACACAATGCGTTTTTCCAGTGGCGTAACCTACGGTATTCCATGTGTTCGGTGGAACACGGGCCACCAACCGCCAGCGGCTCCCGACTCCGCAAAGGACCTTTTTTCCTAGAGTCACGAAAATGACAAAAAAAACTATGCTTAATTTATTTTTTATAGGTTTAAGGTAAGATTTGATTGGACGCCTTATGATTTACAGGCGCACACACACTCAGTCGGAAGCAATCTTCAATCTGCTCAAACGCAGCGACGAAGAGTATACTCTCTGCAACATATCGGCCGGTATCTCACGAATAAATTCTTCAATATTGGCTCCCAGTGCGCCAACCGCTGCGGGCTTGTCGCTATAGACACGGGCCTTAACATAGCCCCACAAAATATAGTCTAAAGGCGTTAAATCACACGATCTAGGCGGCCAATTGACCAACTGTTCATCGAACTCGCCTCTCAATTGGGCCCTGGTTTCGCGTGCTGTCTGGCATGTGGCACCGTCTTGTTGAAACCAACATGTCAGTCAAGTCCAGCTATTTCATTTTGGGCAAAAAAAAAGCTCGTAATCATCGTTCCGGCCTTCGTCGTCATTGAAAAAGTACGGTCCATAATCCACATCAAACAGTAACTTTTTCGGAATGCATTGTCAGTTCTTGCAATGCTTCTGGCTAATTTTCACTCGAAAAATAGCAATTTCGCTTGTTGACGTATCCTTTCAACCAGAAATGAGCTTCGTCGCTGAACACTGATGCAACTTTCTTAACCAAACATGCATTTTGATAATAAAATTCAATAATCTGCAAGCTTTGTTCGTTTGTAAGTCGATTCATGGTTAAATTATAGACGACACTGAACATGTTTGCCAATAACACAAGGCACGAAACCCGCGTGAGCTGCCAAAAAGAAAGTTCCTAAAAAATCACCCTTTAGAAACAATTAAATGGAGCTGGCAATGCTCGAGTACATTGGCGTAGGTAGAATTTCGCTAAGGGTCGAGGGGGCAAACCCAAATAAAATTTCTCCCCTCATGATTGAATACGAGGGTATGTATGTATGTAGTGATAAGCTAGTTGCAAGCAATATGTCATATGCCTTCGATTGAAAACCGACGAATGTCAACTTCTTGAACTCTCCGAGTCGATATGCCCGTAAATTGGGAAACCGCTCGAAGATCAACATTCTCAACAATGTCGCATTTGTGTATGATTGTGTACCCGCACTGAATGGGAATCGGGACGGCAGCGGAGGGCTCTACGGCTGTTTCGTGGGATGCGGAAGCTGCATCCCAACACCAATATCTCGTTAATCATAGATCTTTGGCAAACCGGTTGCCGTACACCGTGTTTTTTTTAACCTTTAAAAACTACTATTTTCTATGGAAGTCGTATTCCATACATAATAGCGACGTTTTTTTCGTATCGCGTGTAAATCTGACTCGAAAAAAACGATCGCTGGTACCATTCCGGTTAAGACCAAACAGCTGACATTTGACAGTTTTTGCGCATCTTTGACTCACCTTTGTCGGCTTATTTTTTAGATGTGTTGGATTTTATCACAAAAGATGATTATTTCTTTGCAAAATCTGTTCTCGTGATGAGAAAAACTCTCACATTTGGTTTGAAAAAACAAATTTCCTCATATTTCCCCTATGCGTCCGCCATCTATATTTGATTCATCTAAGCTCTATCCCGTGTAGGTTAGTTGCACGCGTGAGCTTTACCTGGTTAAGTGTAATTTTTTTTATATGAAGTTCTACCCAAACCCGCACGGGATAAACACAATAAAACGTACCTAATGTAGTGATTACATCAAATTCGAGAAAATTACTTACCGTGAAACCTCCCTCCCATGAAAACATGTTCTGTTTTTATTCTTACAACAACAAAATAGTGTAAATTGGAAGCGCTGCCCCCAGAAATATAGCTTAGTATTGCTTGCTATTCATTTGCAATTGTGCTTAAAGGAATAAGCTTCTATTGGCACAATTTGGCAGTGATTTAGAAACGCTTATCTCAATGGACATGCAATGCTGAAAAAGAAATGGTAGAATGACCCGGGTAGCGTTTCCTTTGGAGCGATTCTTTTCCACTTGGGGAATTTCCAAAAGTTTTCTGTATAAGAGTAGCTACATACTAACATCGCCAATTCACGTGAAATCCATGCAAATACTGTGAAAATTTTGATTTTCGTGAAATCGAACTTGCTTGATGGTACTCATTTCACACGAACGTCTCCGCAACGATTTTTGACATTTCGCCAGCGAAAACAATGCAACTGCACTTTATTTTACAGGTAAAATTTATCTTAAATTTAGCGAAGAAAATGTGGGAGACATAAGTGCAAATTTTTTGCTCGGTGAACATAGTACGTACCTTAAGAGTAGGTACTAACATCGTCAATTCACGTGAAATCCATGCAAATACTGTCAAAATTTTGATGTTCGTGAAATCGAACTCGCTTGATGGTACTCACTTCACACGAACGTCTCCGCAACGATTTTTGACATTTCGCCGGCGAAAATAATGCAGTTGCACTTTATTTCACGGGGAACACGTGTCATCAGTAATATTTATATCAGTCCGCAAGTGGACATTTCGCTTAGTTTGATTGAATAAAAGGCAAATCTCCGAGGCAAATTTTTGAGGGGAGACATAAATGCAAGTTTTTCGCTCGGTGAACATAGTCTCTCTCTTCATTACCGCAACTCCTAGTGGAGCATGATGCGTTGATGACTACCGTGTGTAGTCATCAACGTTACAAAGACGAAAGACAACTGATTTCGGAGTGTGATACGGTTGTCAGCCACTTCCTAGTCGCCTTGTTAGTTTACTATTCTACGATAAGAATATTTCTTATCATCTTCTTCTGAATAATAAACTAGCGACGAGTCGTGCCGAGTTTGGAAACTCGTTTCTCTACACGGAGAGAAAAATGTGCAATGAATTCAACAAAATCATACAATGAAATTCACAACATACAATTTCACTAAATTTGTAGCGAAAGTTATTAAAATGTAGTGAAATTGATTACAATTCAGTTGTTTTTACTGGTGCTGGCCTGTTGTAAAAATGATTGCAGTGTAATGACAAAAATCATTGCATGATATTTGTATGGATAGTAACATTTATTGTGTTTATGGTAATTTTCACCACTGTCTGTAATTATAATTATTGCATTGTGTAATAGTTTTCATCAAGAGCACGTAATAATTCTGTAACTGTCAAAAAATAAGACGACTAATTTAGGGCCGTATGTACAATCATGGTTTAACTCACCGTTTAGTTAACTGTAGTTTAATTTTAAACTCAGTTTAACTAACTGGGGAAAAATACACTACGCGATAATTGAAATTCCTGGCTACGCAGCAACGTATATTTTTTAAAAGTCATTAGTTTGAATTAGCAACTGAATATTTCCGGATGGTAGCTATTAAAATTTTGGATTTTAAAATGAAATGAGCCAGATTAAAATTCATGGTTTAACTAATGATTGTCAGTTTAACTAAACTCCGTTTGGAAATTGACAAACAGTTAAACTGTCGTTTAAACTGCAGTTCAACGTGAAAAAATAAACGGTCGTCGTTGGCCGTTTAACTAATGATTTTTAGCCCAAGAAAAATAAATCGAAATAAGGCTATCGGGCGGCAAAGATAACGAATTTCTTAATTTTTGCTGGGGATGACCCTCTAATTGTAGAAAAAAATATGACCAGTAGGCAATAGGGGGTTCGGATTGTTTCAAAATCGGTAATAGATACCGCATAGAGTCTGAAAACAAAATAATCTACATATATAAAACTTTCTGTGCATTGAAGTATATACTTCACACTAGAGATGTAACGGATGTTGTTTAGCGGATGAGGATGCGGATGCAAAATAGTATAAGATTGAGGATGCGGTTGCGGATGCGGATATTCATGGAGACATTTTTGAGAAAGCGGATGAGGATAAGATCGAATATGTAAAAAAAAATATTTAGGTTTCATACTTTTCATGAAGATGGATAGCACTTCATCCCCCTCAGCACAATTCATTCAAAACAAAACCACTCAAACACTAGTCACGAAACTGCGAACTGCTGAGCTGACCGACAAATTGCAGTTCAGTTGTGTATAGGATACAAAATACAATTTGTCTCAATGCATGTCTTTATAGTTATGTTTGAAATACATATTACGCAGCAGCATCGCGAAATGTCAAGCGCAATGCATTATATTCTATATTGCTGACAAAAATGCTGGACAGAAAGCTCGGCATTCAGCATATTCGTCAGCTATGAAATTCTGCCCATGCTGCTGCTTCTGCGCGATATGTATTTCAAGCATTACAATGTAACGTGCACGTGAGTGGCAAATATCCGCTAATGTCTGCATACAAAAATCAGGATTGCGGATGAGGATGCGGATGTAAATATTGGTAAGATGAGGATGAGAATGCGGATGCGGAGTTTAATTTTTATGCGAATAATCCGCGACTGCGGATGCGGATGCGGACATCCTTTACATCACACTTTTTCTTTAAAAGTTAGGTGACTTATTTTACGAGGATTACACTATTGGCTTGCATTGGCGGGCATAACATGTTTCATGGTGGCGAAGACATTAATTATTTCATGTTTTTTATTATTTTCAGCGCATGAATCAATTTTCGAAGTTCCTCTCCTTCGCAAATGTCTTTTATTTTACAAGTTTTAAATTATTGATATTATAAAGTCGACAAATTCAAAACTTGACAGGATGCCGTAGGAACATTTTTACAACACTTTCCAATATAAAAATTTGCGGCGATTATTACGCCAGTAATACTTTACAAAAAAAAGGTCTAACCTCGGAATATATGGAGTACTACCTTTCTTGCGCTTATCTGTTTTAGAGTATTACTGGCTAAATAAATCCTGATTTGCAACCCTGGGGACCCTGTGCTAATTTTTTCGCGAGCGAAAAGAGCCATTTTTTTGCTCTTATTTTACATTTTCAACAATATTTTTTAAATAATTTATCTTGGATAAAAACTGTGTTTGGCATTTTGAAGAATTTCCAATCAAATGATATCCTAACCAATTTTATAGGTCAAATATTGACAGAGTTACAGGTTTTTAAAAATAGGGTATTTTTACCAAAAAATTGCGAATTTCAAGTAAATGTCGTTTTGGCAAATAACATAAGCTTAGAATTCGCCTTTTTTGTGGAAAATACCCTATTTTTGAAAACCTGTATCTCCGTCAATATTTGACCTACAAAAGTGGTTAGGATATCATTGGATTGGAAATTTTGTCCACTTTCAAAATGTCGATCGTCGGTTTTTTCCAAGATAATTTAAAAAAAAAATATTGTTGGAAATGTATAAAAAGAGCAAAAAATGGCTCTTTTTTGCTCGCCAAAAAATTAGCACAAGGTCACCAGGGTTGCAAATCTGGATTTATATAGCCAGTAATACCCTAAAACAGATAAGCACAAGAACGGTAGTATTCCATTTATTCCGAGGTTAATGTCGATTTTGACTGGCCTAATAGTAAGTGAGCATATTGATATATTTTTTATACCTAACCGCATTACGGGAGCTTATAACTCTATAATGGGCTGATGAGGTGGTTAACCCAGGTTTTTCAATAGAGAGATAGAAAGCAAGAACCCGACACTTTCTTTAGGTTTATCTGCACAGTTCGTAGTAGCATATCAAAAATCGACAGAAAAACTGGAATCCAGCTTCGGTCTATGAGCTTTACGAACGTTTAACTTCAGTCATACAAAACATTTCAATAAAGTTTGTACAGATTTTTCCTACATTAAGGCGTGCATGTTGGACAAGCATGTGCTTGAAAGGGCGCCAATATACTTGTCTTCAAAATCAGCTCAATCAAACTAAGGTACCTCTCATAAAAAATTACGCATCACGACATTATGTTCCACAGTACGGGTAGATTAATAAAACGCACTGAAAGAACCCTTGATGGGTCATTTTATCCTCCTTCAATAGAGAGATAGAAAGCAAGAACCCGACACTTTCTTTAGGTTTATCTGCACAGTTCGTAGTAGCATATCAAAAATCGACAGAAAAACTGGAATCCAGCTTCGGTCTATGAGCTTTACGAACGTTTAACTTCAGTCATACAAAACATTTCAATAAAGTTTGTACAGATTTTTCCTACATTAAGGCGTGCATGTTGGACAAGCATGTGCTTGAAAGGGCGCCAATATACTTGTCTTCAAAATCAGCTCAATCAAACTAAGGTACCTCTCATAAAAAATTACGCATCACGACATTATGTTCCACAGTACGGGTAGATTAATAAAACGCACTGAAAGAACCCTTGATGGGTCATTTTATCCTTAGTTAATCATGTTGGTCGAGCCGTGATATCAAATTCTTTGTTTCGTCCTAGTTCAAAGAAAGAAAATGCAGCAGAAAGGTGAGCAAAATTCGCCAATTTTCAATATTACTAGATACCAACGTAAAATTGGGACAGTGAACAATACTCCTTGCATGAACAGAAGCGAATTGATAATTGCTCTCGAAACAGGTCATAATTTAAAAAACAATATTACCCTTAAACCAACTATTTCATACTGAAATTTTTTTAGTTTCAACTTCTAATTAAAATCACAAGCAGAACATATTTGTATTTTGCTCTGACTATTATTTTAATTGTTACGTTTACAAGTTTCCATGGAAATATTGGTTGTTTACGATTGAGCGAGCTGATTGTTCAACCAATCAGCCACTACCTCGCTCACCGAAATCGTTAAACGGCGTTTAACTTGTGTGTGCTGACTGCTGATTGGTTAAAAAATTTTAAACTGCAGTTAAATTCCATGGTAACCTTAATTGTTTACGATTGAGCGACTTCTATTTTGCAAAATTCAACGATTACTGCTATTTAACTCATGAAATGATAAAAAAGATGGTAGCACAGACATTTTACGATACGTTCTGTGCCCCGGAACTTGTGAAATTGTGACCAAAGAATTTCAAGTGTCCATTTCTATTAATATGTTTTAATTTACGTGACGCAAATTCAAAATTTTCATAAGTAATTTTGATTTTGAAAACGTCTCAAATGTCCTCTCATCTGTACACCGCATAATCATTTTTGCGTGATTCGTGGTGTAGTTGACAACCAATTTACGTTACAGTCGAACTTCTCATAGACGAACACCGCATTGGGGGATGGAATTTCTTCCGCCTACTAAAATTTCCCGCTAATGAGAATATTTCACAAAGGTATAAATTATGAAAACATTATGTCTCCGATCGTGCTTTTATACCCTTCACTTTCTAATTGAAATGGTAAATTAACTTCGTCATGAAGCTTATAATGCATTGAAGGAAGCATCACCATCTAAAATATGTAAAAATATAAAATATGATCAGTAGAAGAGAGGAGTCGATTGGGCAATGTCCGTATGCGAAGCTTTTTACTCGTCCAATTTTAAAGCTATGTAGCAGCCAAGTTCAGTTAGGAGCAGCTAGACTTGCATCCACCCAATAAACAAAGTTACAAAAATGATGTCCAGAAACGGACTAATTCGGAACACATTACATTTTTTTCAATTGACCTTAAAATGCTTTTTTTTAACAATTCTTCAACATTAAATTTTAAAAGTAAACTTTTTCCAGATCGTTTAGTGAGAAAAATGTTGTATTCGTTTCTGGCGATGGAAGTGTCAGGCCTTTAAACTTCATTTTCTTCGCATGATATGTAAGAAAACGTTGATGAAAATAAAAGTTAAGAGAAAATAAAATGTTCGGGTTGTAGATGTGTCCGTTTAGGTAAGTTCGACTGTATTCGTACACATGTTTCCATAGAAACCTTGGTTGTTTACAACTGAGAGAAATTTAGTTAAACGTCTTTTTTTTTAATTATACGGGATTCATACTGTTGACAAGATTGACTAAAATCGAAGTTTAATTAACAGTTGTCCCATATTGTAATGCAACTTTAATAATTCAAGTGTATTCTACAATACATTTTGAATTTAGTGACACACGATTCAAACCCATCTACTACAGTTTTGACTGATTTAATTTAGACCGAATTTGAGTTTAATATAGTGTGAACCAGCTTTAAGGATAATTCGTAGTTTAAACGGCAGTTTAACTTTTTGTACACATTTTCTAACCATCGGCGGTTTAACTGACAACCATTAGTTAAACCGTGATTGTACATCCGGCCCTTATTCGCATAACTTGTAATCTTAGATAGCTTAGGTGTAGGACGTAGGAATACGAAACGATAGGTCCCCGGTTAAATTCCCAGTAGAAGCAAATTGTAAAAAGGTAAATTTAAAATAGGGAAAAAGAAGTTAAGGATAAAATAGAAGTAGAAAATAAAAAAAGGTAAAAATAAAAAAAAGGAAAAAAAAATCACTTTTTGTATTTTTTTCTATTATTGCCTAATTAAGTTCCTGGCAAATTTTATTACCAACCAATTGTTAATTCTATAACAGTGCAACGACATTTTTCATTACAGATGTAATAACTTTTACATCAGTTGCAGTAGGGTCAAAAATCATTACAAATACAATAGTTTTTATTACAGTTTTAATTCCTTTCACTACATTTTTTCTCTCCGTGTATGAGTGTATGTTTCACAGAGTGGCGACCGAACGATCACGGCCAGAGAGCACGACACGACACGGTGAACATAGTACCTTACCTTAAAATATAATTATGGTGCAAAAAAAAAAATCCACAATGTTTTGAGCCCCTCTACACCCGATACTCTTAAGAATAATGCTGAGAATGAGCCTTAAATCGGCCGGCCAGATTTAAATCAACTTAAGCTGTCAACTCCGATTGTCTAGAAGAACATTTTTATACTCTTTCGCTCATTAACTTTTTCACGTTAAGTTTCTAACGCATTGAATGAAGCATCTCCGACCGTACAAAAAGTATACATACATGATCAGCATGACTTGGGGAGTCGATTGGGCGATGTCCGTCTGTCCGTCTGTTGCGACGCGTTTTACTCGGCGAATTTAAAAGCTATAAAGCTGAAATTTTGCACAAATGCTTCTTTTTGCTGCAAGCAGTTTGTATGTTTGAATCGGTAAAATCGAACAATGGGCTCATGGGGCTGCCATACAAACCCAACCCCCCAAATTAGGTTCTTCTAAGAAAAACTTTTTCATTTGTGCACCAATTTCAACCAAATTTTACAAAAATGTATTTCTATTGATGACACAAAACATATGTAAGAATGTATGAAATCGGACCATGGATTCATGGGGCTGCCGTACAAACCCAAGCCCCCAAATTAGCTTCTTCTATAAAAAACTTTTTATTTATGCACCAATTTTAACCACAAATGTAATACTATTGATGATCAAAGCGGACCACACAAACCCAACTCCCATTTTGGTTCTTCTAAGAAACATTTTTAACACCAAATCCACAAAACCTTGAATTAATGTGTCTTTATCAAAGCAACGAAAAAGGTCAAAACAAATGGAGTCATACTATGGGGCAATGCTCCCGCATCCCCCAATAAAATTTTCTCAGTAAATATTTTTATTTTTCGACTTATTCCAACTAAACCCCACACAAATATTGTTTTGTCGACGCATCGGAACTTTTGAGAAGACAAAAAAAAAGAATGGAGAGGGGGGGTTTAAATACAAGTCATAGGTACGCCCGAAAAAAGGGAGCGAAGGGTATCCTAATTTCGGCCGCGCCCGAAATTAGCGTCGGTCTCGTTATATCCTCAAACAAGAGAGTTATTACCGAAAACTTTTGAGGTTATATGGAAGTACGAGTGTATATGTATCTCAGTGATTCAGATTTGACTCATAAAGAAATCTGAATTGCAAGTATTAGACTGGTTTGTTGTTTTTGTGTTGAAAAAAATATATTTCAATAACCTCCCTTCCCATGTAGAGGGTGTGATTTTCTTTTTCGTTTTTTTTTTGCTAATTTAATTCAAAAATCGTGAAAGTTACTACAAAATGCAGTTTCCACCATTACCCATAATGGATTTGAAGCTGGGCAAATATTCAGGTTGCAAGCCATCACTCCGTAATGCATTGCAAGCTGGGCAAATATTCAGTATTTGGGGAGATACTACTACTACAAAATGTTTTGGGCGATTTCCTAAACCCCGGGACATTAATTAGTTTAATCATATTTATACCTTACAGTTAAAAGAGACATGTAATATTTAAAAAAATATTTATTTCAAAAATTTATTCTAAAATTTACAAACAAATCGCGAGAATTATCTCTTCCTAAATTCTACCGGTGTGGCTTGCTTGCATTGCTGCACTCCTTCTTCGAAAATTGGAACCAATTCCTTCTCCACATACGCTCCGCATAGATCTGCCACAGTTGATTGTTTCCTTGTTCGTCGCCCCGGAATCATTTTACTACAGTGAATAGTCGATGAAGTCGTCGCGCTCAAATCGTGAATATCGTTCGAAAGTGCCTTGTCTAGTCGATGGATTTGACGATGATTCAAACGATTGATTTCGTCCTTGCTGAATAAAATCACAGTGATTTCATCAATGCAACCTTCTACCGAGGTTGAGGTCTTGCTCTGTTGGCTGGACATGATTTCAAATTTGCAGAAGTTTCGCTGAGAGTGTTAAGAGGATAAATACTCTGTGCTGATTGACAATGTTGTTCAAATCGGTAAAATTTATATGGAAGAAATTTAAGATATTCAACAGACTTTTTAAATTATTTACTCCCATTATTAATAAGTCATTAAGAGATCTTACTTACCTGACATAAAAGTAGCACAACATGGTAACAGTTCGACTAGTTATTTACCTGGATTTGTAATGATTTTGTTTTGGTAGTCATTTGCCAATATTTCTTAATTTACCTGAGAAAATTAGCACAAATATGTTGGGAGCAAAATTTAGGTACCAAGAAGTTTTAAAAGTTCCAATGAAGAGAATTAAACAATTGATTGAGTTGGGTTTTTGAATTTCTCGCCAGTTTTTTTATTTTTTTATCATCGAGATTAATACAAATCAAAGAGTAACGTGCTTTTCTTCTGTGAGAAATATTTGTGTACACAAAAGATATAAAACTTTGTTTAAGAAACACAAAAGGGGGACTCGTGCTCGCATCGTATATCGAAAATATTGTTATTGCGTATTTGGCTATTATAACAGGAAAAATATAATTTGGCGCCCGGGGCAACATTTTGATCGAGGCGCCCCAACCCCATTGATCTGTATACTCTTGCAATTTTCTTCGTTTATACAACTGGGACAACAACGGACACGATAAAGTTTAGTATTTTACTGAGATTTAAGTCAATCTCTTGTTTTGAAATAAAACAAGCTAGGGGTTAAGCAATCTAAGAATTCATAAGAAAAATGATCCGCGCAGTGATAAATGATTGTACCAATAAACAATACACCCAGAAGAATAACGTCCCTTAATAAATAAATTGAAAGAATTCTCTAGAATCATATAAGTCCTCAGGATGCAAACAACTTCAGTGTACAAGCTATGAGTAATCAAGTTTGATTGAAGCATAATTAAACAATCGAGAAAAGGACATTTTCAAATACCAAACAAAACTGTATGCATACATACGTATAACGATGAAATTTTCACAAACAGATGACCGAAAATTGCACGTTGGCAACTCATTTCAACCCATTTAAGCTTCCCTTAACAGACACGTGGACGACGTCTCCAATTAATTTTATAACAGAGTGTCGAAAATTCGAGCTTGCAATTTCACAAATCGATAGGATAGAAACGATTTCTAAAGACACCTTGCCTTTGTCAATGAACTACCAACATAGCATTGTTGTGAGTCGTTGAGGTGGAGTGTGAAATTAAAGCTTAAATAATGTAGTTTCTGTTGTAGTTCACAAATTTCATCTCCAGAAGAGAGTGTTTTGTTGCCAAGAAATCGCAAGGAGACTTCTTGTTTGTTGTGGCTAGCAGAAGTATTCTGTTTTCTTAATTCTTCTCTGAAGTTGTATATGTTTCGGGTGACCATAAAATTGGATTTTCATCGTTAAGTTTCATTTAGTCCATGCCACTTCGTCTCTCCCTCTTTCTGTATATTATATATTATATAACAAATCCTAAGTTCTTCGTTTGAATATTGAGGACATTTCTATGGAATTCCCAAGTAAATTGCAAGGATTTCAAATGTGACCCTGGAAATTTTATTATGTCTACAGAAGTTTATTTATATTTGAATATCTTTGCTAATTTTCTAAAGACCAGACAGACAAGAGTCTGTTTTGAAGCTCACTAGACGATTAGAACACATTTTCTTTGCATAAAATTTTCCATAAAATTTAATGTCTGAGTTTGCTTTTCATAAATCAATTTCAATGGAGTAAATTTCACATTTTCACAATTTATTTCGGGCATATATTTTCTTTTCGGTTATGCTATGATGTAGAGCCCGGCAGCATTAGGCGGGCCTTAAATTTCTATTTCAGCCTCATTTCAAAATATACAGCCGCAACTTTAAAAGTGTTTTTTTATTAAAAAAAAAAAAAAACTTTGTTAAACACAAAATATCTTCAAGTTTTTCCCGGAAAAGACAAATATTTTAAAAGAAAATTTTCTTCCATATATTCCTCGCGTAACGGGCATTTCACCTACTCTTATACTCAACGAAAAATACGTACACCGTCAAGTCTTCATAATATGAACTTTCGACAAAAAATTTATTACACAACACAAGCACCCTCGATACCACCACGTGTTGTGCGGGGTCGTTACTTTCACGCGCCAAACGAAGAAGGTGTTTTTGCTATATCCTTATACTCGTCTACCTATCTTGAGTATGAATGGAGACCGTTATTTTCAGCGGCATTTACCAACTTTTTGTAATTTTGATCACGAAGACAGAGAGGCGTACTAATAGACAACATAAAGCAGAGAGTGTATAAGACATGGCCGTTTCAGGAAGCATAGCCAAATGTAAGTAAGAATTTGTGTAGAAGAGACGAGAAGGATTCACGAGTGTAGGCATTTTATGACCATGCGACAGTCATTTTGTGGTCCGTTTATGGATACAAGGATAGTATCAAGCCCTATAATTTTTGTGAATTATTATGGTGTTAGTGTACATCGTTCTGTAGTGTTTTGATTAATGTTAATTTGAATTTATCGTTGGTGTTGGAATTTTTTTAGATGAGGAGACCCAAAAAGGGTGAATTTATTATGTGGGTCATATTAAAGGCAAGAGGAAACAATTGCCGAACCATTTGTCAAATATATTGGGAAATTATAGACTTAATATAGCATTTGGTGACTTACTTCCTTATTAACGTAAATATGGGAAACAACATACAGTATTAGAATTGTATCCGCCTCTTCCTTGTCGATGATTGCCAGCACGTCGTCGAAGTATCTTACCCAGAATCTCGATAATTGGTTCATCTCCTCCAGTTGTCCCTATACCCTCTTCATAAATATCTCACTTACGAACGGAGAGAGTGGATTCCCCATAGCTACCCGTTTCGTGCCCTTGTAGAACCTGCCCCTGAAGGTAAGGTAATTCTCTGTCATGTCTGTCTCATGAGCAAGGGCCCTTCGATGGCAGCCATTCTTCCAGGTGGGTGAGAGCATCCATTACTGGGATGCTGGGAAAGAGCGCATTAACGTCAAACGATACCAGCTGCTCTTGAGGTAAAATTGGGCACACGTTGTTGATTTTATCGATGAGGTCCTCCCTATTAGACAAGCAAACCATCTACGAGGTATACCGTCAGGGGAGCAGCTAGCCTTTCGGCCTCTTATTGTCAGATCGGGATTTCTCCATCCGGCGAATGCACTCACCTTCAGGAACCCATCCCCGGGGTTGCATCACTAGCTGGATGACTTGGGTAACAACCTCCAGCCACTACGAAGCCAACTCCTTGATGAGAAAGGACCATGGTCCCCTGGGCACACCCATCCCCGTAGTTCACTATTCGCTATAGACTTCTCTATAGCAGGTGTGATCCGCCTTCGGCCCCCTATTGGTTAAGCCTCACGTCAGAATTCAGATGTGCACATCCCAGGCTCGTTGGACCTGTGACTACGAGCCTGTGTAGACTCGTAGCGCTGCTTTTCACATCCAAGCAATGCGACTCGGGCAGTGTGGTCATCAATCCACAAACTAGTTAGATATAGGCGCGTAGGCATTTACCACCAAGGCCGTTCTCCCTAACTAGCCCCTTCAGGACTCGGATCATGCGAAGCCGTCAACTCCGAAGCTCACAAGATTTACCATACGATGCACTCCCCCACCAGAGGACACCATAATCGTGCTTGGCCTTTAGTGACTTCCCTCCTGTAAGTCATGGGAGGAGGTAGGTCACGCCATGAGCCACCCGTACATAACTCAGGAGCTCGGGAACGTTACCGCCCGAATGGTCTTTGTACAGATCCTCGCCATGGCGTATCAACTGTTCCAGGGGCCCCCTTGCGCTACTAGGTCCGTGGTGGCGTAACTCACCAAAGATCTTTGTCCCACTACATACAGCCATTTCTGGCTGATGTCACAAGGACACCCCTGCGGGGCCTCCCTGTTAGATAGACTTATTATGGTTCCGCTGTCGCCTAGACTGTTGAACCTCTGGAGTAGCCATTCGCGATGTTTTGCGTCGGGGAGTTAGTGACTGCGACGATTTCCCTGAACTCGCTACCGGGCTTATGCACTTTAAGTTGGCCCTTTATCTCGGCAGGGTTCGGCGTTCGTACTTTAGAGGGTTGGTCTATGATGGAAGAGCACTCTTTCAACACAGCTTCGATGTCGTTTGATGGGTTGCCATCGCCGCCTCCACTTCCTCCCGGATGGTTTCCTTGGTGCCTACATACTCGAATTGTATCCCGGCCTCAACGTCGATGAAAATGTCCTCAACTGGAATCTTGGTTTCACTAAGGGTGAAGTTCAAACCCATGTTGAGCAGATCCTCCTGCCTCTTCGTGTTGATGCCAAAGTCCTCGATGTTTTCTACTCGGGCTGTGTTTTCGTAGTTCGTGGCCGTTCCACGAAAGAAAGCGAATGTCTTCGCTGATGCTGCCCATTGCCTTCTTGAATTTCAGCAGATTGTTGTATATCGACTGCGACTTGGTTGCCATGTTAACAACTTCCAGTTGTGTCGATGTTGATATACAAGGTCTCTTGCCCGGATTGCGAAAAAACGAACGTAGGACAGACAAAACGACTTGTAGCGGTAAGATGGAGCGAATACGTAAGAGAGGCAGATGTCGCGTTTTATGGACGAATGTGTAATTTCTGGAGTAATTCTGACATCACTCGACACGAAATTCCAGAACGCGTATTTTAAGGTATCGTATCGCGTACTTGGTGCTCATTCAGCCCAGCAGCACTAGAGGCTGCAAAAGCAAAGAGTGGGGCCCGTGCAGCCTACACTTGTGCACAGTGATTGTGGCATATACACACTTTTGCGAGTGTTTAGATGTTTTTCGCTTCGGTCCAAGTCGTTTAGTACGTTTTTTTTAACGTACTATAGAAATCGTTGTTGATCAAGAAAGTGTGGAGTTCAAAGGACTCGAAATGTTGATCGTTCAGCCATTGTTGTTTCCAGCCGCGACACCAGGTCAGATGGGTAGTGGTGTCACCAACTCCACCTGCCAATCCCGTTTTTTCTTTTATTTCAGTGCGCACTATTAGTGAGCCTGACAAGGCTACCAGCTTTTAACATGCCTCGCCATTGGCATCTCGTAGCCGGGAGGACCCGTTGAGTGCTTTCTCCCCAAAAGCGGTACCCATCGGTGCAGACACGAAGAGGTCAGACAAGAGTACTCGAGAATTGGGAAACTGCCACGCAAAGGAAATCTCATCAAGAGCTTCCGAATGTCAGACTTCTTCCAGGTCTGGGGCTTTGGTTAAGCCGGGACGCAGTAAACCGGAGGGAGTGAATAATATTGCCTTAGCAAGAGCTCCATCGCGAGTGATGAGAAGTGCCTTTAGTGTCCGCGATTCCGTTTCAGACATTAAGGTAACGCAAAGGACGGAGAAGCAAAAGGCGTTACTCGCGTGGGCACTTCGTGTCGTCGCTGTCAGGTGAAGGATCTAAAGTGGCAAAAAGTCACCACGGCAGACGCTGAAGCGGCAAAGAGTTGGATCGAGATTGAAATCGTCGATCGAAATGACGCGGATGGTGGCATTTCGGTATAGAAATGGTGTATGGTCGAGGGGATCCTTACCATAAACTCCCAGGGTTCTATGGAGGCTTTTCCAGGACCTCCTCCTGTTTGTGAGGATGTATGCTGGATTCAGGGCCACGTGAACCTGATGAAGTTCGCGGATCAGAGATCGGTCTCTATGTGGAAGCATGCTATAAGCAAGGCAGGAGAACCTTGATCTGGTGCCAGGCTGGAGGTCGTGGATAAAGCCGACCTTCCCACACGTCCTGAAGGCCAGCGTATGGTTGCCCCCATTGGTGTCCGACAACGACCAAATCCTGCACAGCCTCCGGTTGTGCAATCCTAGTATTCCAACTGACGATTGGCAAATCGTCAATTTGGAAGATGCCGTAAACGACCGCAGATGTATGCGGTCATGTTAATGAATAGGCCATCCCTGGCTCCACTCATTAAATCGGCCGAAGTAGTGAGCTTTGGTTTCATTAAACTAAAGCTAAAGTTCTGCAAGGGCTATATCAAAAAAGCCTACAGGGCAGTATCAACCCCCGCCGAATAGCTCATAGATGTCGCCACCTCTGCCACTGATTATTGTCTATGGCAAGGCATGGACGATATTGCGTTGATTCAGGAACTTTGGGTTGCAGACAAGCTCATTAAGGTTCTGAATTGAAAGACACCGCGATCCTGCATTCTTGTTAAGGGAACCATCAAGGCTTTTCTATTGCCTATCTTTAGTGACAAGGATTTTGTCTTAGTTGGCCTGGAGCTACAGGTAAGATACTTTGGGTTTCCTCGGCATATATGCCCCATGACGGCACTCTAGCTTAGCCGAATTTAAAGAAAGCCTTTGCGATTGCAACGTCTTCAGGTACTAGTGTAATCCTCGGATGTGACTCTAATGCATATCACGTGGTCTAGGGCAGCTCGAAAACAAACGACCGAGGTGAATTACTTCTCGAATATCTTCTCGAAACCAATCTCCGTATCTGCAATCAATGTGGATCGTGAGCCTACTTTCGTCACAAAAAAACAGACAAGAGGTGCAGGACGTCACTCTTGCATCGGAAGATGTTATGCACTTCTTAAACGACTGGAGAGTATCGGCGGAGTCCTCCTTCTCTGATCTCATCGATATCTGCAATTCAGTCTTGCTGTGCAATCTGTTGTGGTCCCGCTCACTCTAAATTGCAGGAAGACAAACTGGCCTCGGTTTCTCGTACACCTGGTTTCGCTTCCAAATACTTCTTCTCGTACACCTGGCTTCGCTTCCAAATACTCCATGCAATGGACACAACTGAACGATATGGTGAACAGCTTCACTGATGCTATGAAGGCTGTAGGCTGCGACTACTGCATTATGTTCTGGCATCTCACATGCAGGTAAGATTAAAACGACTTGGTGGAGTCCGAAGACTTCCGAACTAAGAGTCGTGTGTAGGAGAAGCTTTAAAAAAGCTAACGCCTCGAGGCTCGAGTCGAATTTAAGAGACATCTCAGTTCTTTGGAAAAATAGCTAAGATGGAGAAGTTTCTATGAACAAATGGAGGACGTCTGTCAAGTTAGCACTACCACTTTTAAATTTCGACAAACGCTATAGTCACGATTTTGTCGTCATTCAATGGAAAAAGAAAAAAAAATTGTCGCGCTCCTTCTTCCTCTAAAAAACTACCCTGAAGTGCATTTGAGCCTCAGTTAACCAAATTCGAGTTCCAAGAATCGCCGCAATACTAAAAGTGTCCAGTATATTATCATATTATCATCATCATCAGATATCATCAAGATATCTGCTTAGACATTTCCACCCTGAAAAAATTTGTCGCGCCTCTCCTTATCTTAAAAACTACCCCCGTGAAGTTAGCACTATCACCTCGGTAGCGACGAATGCAAGAGTTTTCGTAAAACAAAAACTATCCAATTAATTGTCGCAGGAACCGAAAGGTATTTTGCAACCTTAAAAAAATTTGTCGCGCCCCTTGTACCCCTTAAAAACTACCCTGAAGTACATTTGAGCCTCAGATAGCCAAACTCGAGGTCCAAGAATCGCTCCAATACTAAAAGTGTTCAGTGTCACAGGAGCTGCTTAAGACATTTACACCCTGAAAAAAATTGTCGCGCCCCTCCTTATCTTAAAAAACTACCCACGTTAAGTTAGCACTACCACCCCGGTAGTGGCCAATTCCAGCATTACCGTAAAACAAGATGTATCCAATTAATTGTCGCAGGAACGGAAAGGCACATTGCAACCTTCAAAAAATTTGTCGCACCCCTTCTACACCTTAAAACTACCCTTAAGTGCATTTGAGCCTCAGTTCGAACGAACGATTTTTTCAGGTTGGAAATGTCTTAAGCAGCCCCTGTGATATCTTAAGGTACGTTTTCCTCGGCACGGCCCCAGCGGCTCTAGCGACTGCGGCTCGCCCATAGGGCATTGCATATAAAAACTCGTTTTTAGTTGATAATCGCTTGGCAAAGCTCCACAATGAATGAACCGCGCGGCTCTTGTTGTATATAATGCCCGCACGATAGGTAAACGTGGTGCACTCGCTTGTTGGTAGGTTCCGGGCGACGGCTGCTTGGGGTAGGGTAGTTGTTTCGCACAACGGTCGTATTCGTTCGGCCGATATACGAATAGCATGTATACAGAAAGCAGTCGCGCGGATCTTGTTGTACATAATGCATGCATGAATGGTGAACGTGGTGCACTTGCTTGTTTGTAGGCTTCGGGCGACGGCTGCTTGGGGTAGGGTAGTTGTTTCGCACAATAGTCGTACTGGTTCGGCTGATACACGAATCTGTCTGTATATAAAAAGCAGTCGCGGGACTCTTGTTGTACATAATGCATAAAAGAGGACGGATCATGGACGTGTGCATGTATCGAAACTATCGCGTGTTTGCTTGATGCACATTTTCCTGGAAGTTCAACCGTCGCTTCACCTGACTTCCCCATAAGTCGCACAGAGTCATGCAACACGGCATTCCATTCATTCTTAATCGTGAGAAGATAATGAGGGCGATATCAAGCTTTGATCCTTTGAATCAGCGGGACCTGATGGTATTATACCTGCGGGCTTGCAAACAGTGTGAAGACATTACGTTTCCTTGGATAGAGCGCATACATACAGTATGCCTGAATTTATCCCGCTATAGTGCGGCCTATTTTGCTTTAAGGAGTTAAGGTACATTTTCCTCTACACGACCGAAGCGGCCCTAGCAACTCCAGCGGCTCTAGCTTTTGCCTCACCTCACCTAGTGACGTTTCCCTCGATGCGACTGCAGCGATCGTGGGTTATGTACCCTGCAACCTCCCTACCACAAGCACCCGTCGTCCGAAGCCTACAAACAAGCGAGTGCACCACTTTCACCACTCAAGCGGACCTTATTTACAACATGAGTCGCGCGATTCATTCAACGATAATCTTCATTCTTCTTCTCTGAATCTAGCAAATGGTGGATCAAAAATGGTAAGATTACGCGAAGGGCGATTCCGAGTTCTGAAACGAATACTTTCCGCTAATATGGAGTCAATTAGTCCATGGCAAAGTTTAAATAGAAAACATTCATCCAAGAATAGCCTCCGCGCTTTCAGTGAATGCAAATTCAGGAGAAGCAGACGATCGGGGTAGTTAGCATAAGCCATAAGGCAAGCGAAATTTGTAAAAAAGTGTACGAGTAAAACTTCTTTGTACAGCCTCGATGTCGTTTGTGTGTGTTATTTGGTTGTAAGTAGACCAGACTACACTTGCATACTCAAGAATGCTCCGAACCAGAGAGCAAAATAGACGGACAGCAGATTGAATGCAGTGGAATTGGGAACAACTGCGGAGCACAAAACCGGCAAGTTTGGATGCTCGATTCACGATGTTCTCGTAGTGGCCACTAAAATTCAATCTGCTGTCGAATGTCACCCCTAAATCGTCAAACGAATACACCCTTTTGATAGGCACGTTATTAACCCTTCTGTCGGCACAAAGGTCTGGCCAGACCTTTGGCACTATATTTTGGTCAGAAAAGTATAGAAAATGAAATCGCAGCGACTTCATATTTCATGATATCCTAGAATAATATGTTTAGAAGGATTTTGCAAAAATTTAAAAAAAATCGGTTGAAGCTTTGAGTATGTTTTTGATGATTTTCAATTTATAGTGCTTTTTGATACCCAATAGGTCTGGCCAGACCTATAGTTTTTCCCCCCATTTTTGTCTTGAGGTAAAAAGTGAAAATATTAAATTCTATTAAAATTTTCCTATTTATGATGTAATAATGTCACTAAAATTCAATTTGTACGATTAACGATACAATTTTCTGAGATTTTGCTTATAAAAAACCGTGAAGTTCGGAAATCACATCTTATAACATGACCTAATCAACTGAGATTTGATTCTAGGAAATTCAAACGAATTTTATTTCCTTTGTAATAGTAAGAACTAAGTATAAGTGACTTACGAACGTGTTTCTAAATAGATTTAATTAAGATATTTACGAAAATTTAGAATGAAATGATTTTTGCTCTTGAAAATTCCCTATTTCTTTCTATCTATTTTCCTAAATCTGCAGACTAATATCGGGGTAAAATCTACCAACAAAGCGTCAAATATTTCCCCAACGATATTGGAATCGGAAGATTCGATCAAACTGTCTGTACGGATACGCAATGAAAGAAGAGAAGCCAAAAAAGGAAGAAAATAAGGCAGAAACATGTTTCCACTAATACCACCTCAAAATATGTCTACTTAAAAATGCTTCCAGTATATCTACAAAAATGATTTTAATGATTTTATTGCTTATAAATGGCTGTAAAGAATGGGTAGAATGATTCTACCAATAAAAATTTCACTTTTTCTAAAAAATAAAAATTTTTTCTCAGTAGGTCCAGCCAGACCTATTGGGTATAGAATATGCATATTGTAGTAGGTGCCGACAGAAGGGTTAATAGTGTAGGGGAAAGATAAAGGAGAAGGTTTAAGCGAAAATATCATAAAAAAGCATTTAGCCAAATTTAACCGGAGGCCATTTACTTGGCACCAGATCGAAAGTAAATCGAGTGCTGATTGTAATTGTAGACAGTCAGCAATGGAAATAACAGGAAGGTAACACTTAAGATCATCAGCAAAAAGCAGGCTCCGGCATTTTTTCATTGGGTGTAAGTCATTTATAAAAAAAGTGAAGAGCAGAGGGCCTAAAATGGATCCTTGAGGGATGCCGGATGTAGGAGAGAAGGGAGCAGATAAGCAATTGTGAAAACTTACTTGTCCGGTGCGGTCTGTAAGGTAGGAATCAATCCATCTAACTGAAGAAATTTGAATGTCTAAAGCGATGAGTTTAGTTAGAAGTCTGTGAAAACAAATCGTATCAAATGCCTTCGCGAAATCTGTATAAACTATGTGAACATCTTGGTGACGATCAAACATTTCAGCAACAAATTTGTGTGATCTCGAGTAAGTTCGTCGCGGTGTTTTTGGAATCCATATTGACAAGAGGATATTAAATGGCCAAAATTAATAAATAGAAATTCATTGACGATTTTTTCTAAGATTTTAGCGCAAGATGGAAGCAATGAAATAATTTGTTGCTATAATTTGTTGCTGAAGAAAGGTCGACAGAGCCTTTAGGGATAGGCAGAATTAGAGCTTTTTTCCAGACCGATAGAAACGTACCCGCCTGTAGGCTTTTATTAAATAAGATAGAGAGTGGCAACGATAAGCTTTGGCAGGTCTTTTTTAGGAAAATATTCGGTAGACCGTCCGCTCCCGCTCCGCCTTCAGGTTTTAGTTCATAGAGGAGTAAGTTAACACAGTCAGGAGTAATGTGAGGAAATGAAAAATGTGAAGAATCGTTGGGAAATAAGAAAGGTTCGGAAGGAGAAGGTGAATATACAGAGGAAAAGTAGGTAGCAAACAGCTCGCAGATTGGTTGAGGGTCTGTTGCTGTTGTATTAAGGTAGGAGATCTTGAAGGGGAGGGACACGGATGAGCGAAGATTCCGAACAGATGACCAAAATCGTTTGCTTTCATTGCGATTGATGGACTCTTCAACACTGATCAAGTACGCAGTTCTAGCCTCAGCGATAAGCTTTTTGGCGTCTGTTCGAAATTTCCGAAACAGGATAAGGTCACAAGGTTTTAGATAACGTTTTAACGTATACGACAACGGTTATTTTTACGGCGAACATTGAAGATCTCGGACGTAAGCCAGACTGGACCTTTGCGGGACCTAGGAACGCTAAAGGGAATATATGCAGCGATGAGGTCGGATAAAATATTATAAAAAGTTATCACAGCTGCGTCACATTCCAGATGATCTAGTAAATATGACCAGTTAATTGAAGAAAGCTTAGAGTTAAGAGTGCTATAGTCCGCTATATAGAAGTTGAACCTACCATGCTTGCGAGCTTGGATACGAGGCTTCGAGGTTGTGATGGCTAGTTCAAGAAGTAACGGAGGATGATGACAGTCAATTCGCACATAAGGAGGAGGTTCGGACAGATGAGGCGAGGATTTTTCAATATTAGTAAAAATTAGGTCTAAAAGACGATTGGAAGCGTTGCGAATTGTGTTGATCTGTGATACAGAGCAAAGATGCATAAATGAAGTTAAACCTAAGAGATGTGATGCAGAGACGGAAGAGACCGGGAAATCAGAATCGGGACACCATTGAATGTGAGGAAGAGTGAGGTCGCCACATATGACAATGCATGAACATTTATCACTATTCAATATACGACCAACAGTTGAATACCACGATTGATAGGTCGATAAGCTGCAGTTAGTAGGCATGTAAATGCAAGTTACAAGGAGTGTGGTTGACGAGGAAAGACAAATGCTCACAATAACACAGTCAAACGTGTCATGAGATGAGGTAAACAACAAAGAACTTTTGAGTTTGTCACTAACCGCTATTAATGCCCCCCCTCCGTCTGCTTTGCCAGTGAGAAAACGATTACGATCACAGCGATAAATATTGTAATGTTGAAGAACCTCAGAATCACCTATGGAAGAATCAAGCCACGTCTCGGAAATGCATATAACATCATGACCAGAGGTAATTGACGAAAGGTAGAATTCCTCCAATTTGGTTCTAAGACCTCTAGTGTTTTGATAGTAGATAGAAATGTTTAATTTTCCCGTCTGGACAACGCCGACATTCGATCTCCGGACCTCTAGATTACTAGCATCGTAGAGTGCGACTCAACCAAGTGAGCGACAGAGCGTTCTTAAAACGAGTTTTTATATGGAATGAGCGATTCGCTGCCGCTAGAGCCGCTGGGGTCGTGCCCAGGAAAATAAACCTTTAGAATGTGGTATGGATGGCACTCAGCACCACTGCCTATTATAATTTGCTGGCCAAAGTTCAAAGGTTGGCTCCTTCTTTCATAACAGGAGCTTTTCTCAATACACCTTCATTCGTGAAACTGACGTATGGCCAGCGCTGGATTATGTGCACTCATCGATACTTCGCAACTTTAACCTGCCCCCATCGACTGACTACATTGTTCCCAATCACTTGTTGGTAAGAACCATTGTAGCTTGATCTCGTCAAGGGAATCTTGGGATAGTAACAGGCAGTGGACCCATTGCAATCATGAACATATTGGATGTAAAATTTATAATAAAATTTTCCAGGAAAAATGCGACAGTATTACACATCCGGTCGCATTAAAAATGTGTTCATCAAAAACTCCTTTCAAGCGGAAAATGCACGTGCATGAATAAATTATCGAAGCTCGCTTATACTGCATTATTTTGTTTTAGGTTTACCAGTTTGGCATTTTATACACTTAATTTATTCATAGACCAGTAAATGTACATAACGTACATATTTAACGCTTATGACTAATTTCGGTTGAGTACATTATGTGTTTGACACACTGATTTTCGAATGACGAAAATGCGTCATAATAACACAAATTTATTATCATTAGCACCAACTCCAAATTACGCATTTCGAACATCATTTGCATAATAATGGAGACGCCATCTGTTGTGAAATGGAAAGATGGATTTTTGTAAAAATATTTAATTTGTTATCAACTCTTACAGAAATCTATTCAAATTCTTTAAGACAAATGTGTCTTTAAATTATTGAACAAAGTATTCATTAAAATATCGCTATTGTGAGGGACATGTTCATCATTTGCATACACAAACATTGAAAAAGTAAATGACGAATTTCAGTGACAAAAACATAGAAATGTGCCACCGGAACTTCGAACTTTCATTATCATGACCGATTTTCGTCATAATGATTAGGCTATCTGTCTAAGTCCTTATACTGACCAAAATGCTTTATGGTGAACGACCATCATCACCACAGCAGCAACACAATAACGCTTGGAACTAGGCAAAATAATGGAAATTGAAAAGTTGCCTTAAACACGATGGGGCCAAGCAATTTACAAAATTTTCAAGCGTATCCTTGTCACTTCTCTTGATGGTGGTGGTGTGTCCGACGGCGGCATCGCAGAGGCGTTCGTTCAATTAAATGCCATGTTATCAAGGATATACGAAGAAAAGTTGGTAATGTGACAGCAGTTTTATGGCTATGGATTTTAATGTCTCCGAAAAAAGAAGAAAACGGAAAAAATATGCATAAAAGGAGCGAGACATTAGTGGTGTACGAATTAATGAATTATTTACACGACCATTAGGATGACGCATGACGTAGTTGATAAATGTTGCACTGATGAATTTCGTGCTGCTAATTTCGGTTTGTGTTGAATTTCCACAGAAGAAGGAAAGAGAATGTTTCGTATTCTGATTGATTGAGCTGTTGGAAATTTTATCGTCTTGTTTTTTCCGTTTTGCGTTGCGTCCGTCGGTCGACTGGTAGTGTTGTCCTTCAGTTTGTTATAGCAACGTAAGAGGATTTTCGTCAGGCCTTATAGAGACCATCTTAAGCAAATCATCAAATACATTTTTAAAATGTTTATGGGAATCGTAATGATTATTCAGGATAAACTCACAGCACAAGTAAATTTGCGCTTGTTCAGTATTTGGGGATTATCATTTCGTAGTAGTAATACGAGAGAGCTGAATTTGAGATCAATTTGCGTTGTGGTAATCTCTCATACATGTTGAAAATTTGTGCAGTTAGGGAGTATAGTTATGGTGAGCTAGTTAGCGATAATTTGAAATAGTGAAATAGTTCCCTGTGGCATGGGTCAAGAATAATGCCACCATTATCCCGCCTATAGGCACCGCACACTCGGTACGGATCCCCCTTCGCATCCTCTCCCCCCGTTCAAATATGTATGATATAGTGAGTCCGAAGCTAATCAACAAATCACCTAATCCATGGCGGAACAGCATACGCCAAAGGAAGCGTGGCCAAGAGGGTGCTTGTACGCTATTATGCGAACTCTGGAGAGTGTAGACCTCCAGTTTCATGAAGATGCCCAGGGATGCAAATGGACATTATTAACGGAGCAGCCGGATACGTGGCGGTAAAATCTAGCCTTACTGCACCATGCGGGGCTCTGGTGTGGCGGACCTCATTTCCCTAGCTACTCGTGGGAAGAAGATGAAGAATTTTAATGATAAAAACAAAAACGGATATCAAGGAGGTTGATCCAGACTCAGACTTAGACCAACCAGTGGGAGGATATGGAGGCATTATCTAACAGGAGAAAATCACTTTAAAAAGGGTTCGGAGCTTCAGAGGTCTCTTCAATAACAAGCGCTGATTGTCTTAACAAAGGTCTCGGGATTAGAAGAGACACCAGTTAAAAGGGGCATGTTTGCCAAATTGGAAGAGCTCATCAAGTAGCAGGAGTCCGCGGAATCGAAGTCGAACACACATTTGACCCTAAAGCAATAATGGAGGCAGAGAGCCGATCTAGGTATGGCAAAAAGTACCGGGGGCTCCAACAGTGCCTGACCGGTTTAAACGCAGGCGGGACGTGGAGGAGACTGTCTCTCCTGAAATTTCCAAGAGGAGGAAGGCCCAGTCGCCCAAAAGAGACCGTTGGGCAAGCAAGACTAAGTGCTTCTTAACAAAAACCCATGAATTGTGGCGAACCTAATCTCCTGAACGAAGATCGAGCCAAAACGAGTCCCGAAAGAAAAGAAGAAGAAGGTACGTTTCAAGGCGGAAAGAACAAGATCCGACGCGATGGTAACTGCTCAGTCTGAAGGGATGACCTACGCGGAAATTCTGAAAAAGTCAGA
Source organism: Microchrysa polita (assembly GCA_949715475.1). Lineage (NCBI taxonomy): Eukaryota > Metazoa > Arthropoda > Insecta > Diptera > Stratiomyidae > Microchrysa > Microchrysa polita. The sequence continues at coordinate 76,116,752 of OX454421.1, read as the reverse complement.
ACCAAAGCTGTAAGATATGGGCGATAATGTTTCCCGCATACGCCGGACTCGTAATAGAGAGCTTCTGTTCCAGATGAAAACTCGTGGTGGTGACTCGGTTGACATATTTAAGTCGACAGTAACCAACTTGTTGGGACTTGATCCAGCCAACATGAAAACCTTGCGTCAGAAAACAAGAATAGAGGCACTTGATCTCGGCGAGGTCACAACGAAGTAGGATGTCGGCACTGCGTTCGCGGAACGTTTGGCGGTGAATCCCCGGCCAGGTGCTGTAAAGTCGCTAAGAAAGTCTTACGATGGTAATTATCTGCGACCAATACAACAACCGGAGTAGCTCCCTTTAGGTTAACAACGAAGTGGCGATTTAGGCATGCGGACGTATATCGTGGGGTCCAAAAGGATGACGCGAGTGTGCACACCGCTGTTATAATTGCAGGGGACTTTAACGCGTGGGCAAGTGAGTGGGGCAGTCGTGAAACAAATAAACGCGGACGGACGGCTCGATATCGTTCTGATGAACTCAGGGAGTGTTACTACCTTTAGGAGAGGTAGTGCGACGTATATTATTGACCTTACATTTGTGAGCAGTTTGCTGGTTCCGACTATAGAGTGTTGTGTCAGTGAACACTATACTCATAGCGAACATCAGGCGATCATATTCTCCATGTTAGCAAGGGCTCATACTGTGGGGTGGTTTACGAGAAGTTTCGATGAGGCATCGGTCATCGAGACCCTGTCGCATCTAGGCCCACTTAACGGATCAGCGGAACAGAGGGCTTTTCAGCTTGCTGATCAGCTGAAAATAGCCTGCGATGCCTCGATGCCAAAAAAGAGCTCATTTAACAAAAGGAGAGAGAACTACTGGTGGACTGAGGAGATCGCGAATAGGCGACGCAAGTGCCTTTAGGCACGACGCCTCTGTCAACTTTCGGCACAATCGACGCCATATCCTGCTCTTCTTCAGGCCTACAAAGCAGCTGGTAGAACGTAGATCCTTGAAGCTCTCGATCAAAAGGAGCAAACAAAACTGCTTTAAACAGCTTTGCGAGGATTCTCCCGTGGGGAGCGGCCTATAGAGTTGTCATGAAGAAAATTGAACAGAGAGCTCAAATGTCCTGTGCTGCTTGAAAACATCGGTTCTACGTTGTTCGCGCAACACGAATTAGAGCCCACAAGACAAAGTCCGACACTAATTGGAGGCAGTGTACCCACGATTACGGGGCCTGAACTTGTGAAGGATGCATCTAGATTAGCGTATGGCAAACCCCCCGGCCCATGTGGTAATAGAGTAATAGGGCGCTGAAGGCCGTAGCTCTCGCGGTTCCCGGAAAGTTGAACGATGTCTTCGATACTTGCCTGCAAGAACGGACCTTTCCGCAATCATGGAAGAGACAGAAACTAGTGCTCATTCCAAAGCCAAGTAAGCTGCCTGTGGAGCATAACTCCTACCGCCCCATCTGGCTGCTTGCCACTACAGGGTAAATGCTCGAAACAAAAATAAATAACCGTTTGTCGGAGGTCGTTGAAGAACAGAACTGCTTATCAGACTATCAGTATGGTTTTAGACGGGCACGATCAATGATAGACGCAGTTACGATGGTAACCACATTGGCGACGGAGTCACTTCGTAAGAGTATGTGTTGCGTCGTGGTGACCCTAGAGCCTAAATGTTAAAAGCGCTTTTAACTCTGCGAGATGGGAGTGCATTCATGCCGCTTTAGAATAAATGCACGTACCGAAATATTTAGCCGCGATAATTAAGAGTTTCTTCTCATATCGCGTCCTCAACTATGATAATGGCGATGGACACCAGAAGTACATGGTAACTGCTGGTGTTCCGCAAGGTTCAGTTCTCGGTCCGCTTCTGTGGAACGCCATTCTATGGAGCTCGCTATGCCAAAGGAAGTGAATAAATGCACGTACCGAAATATTTAGCCGCGATAATTAAGAGTTTCTTCTCATATCGCGTCCTCAACTATGATAATGGCGATGGACACCAGAAGTACATGGTAACTGCTGGTGTTCCGCAAGGTTCAGTTCTCGGTCCGCTTCTGTGGAACGCCATTCTATGGAGCTCGATATGCCAAAGGAAGTGACTTTGGTCGGCTTTGCGGACGAATTCAGCACGAAACTCGCAGTTGGTTGAATTTCTTGCAACCGAGGCGACTATAAGTATTAAGCTATGGTTGGAAACCGTTGGATTGGAGCTACCTAACCAGAAAACCGAAGTGGTAAGCGCAGAAAAAAGTGTTCTCTCAAAATCAGAGTTTGAGTGTGTGTTATATCATCTAAGCATGCCGTTAGGTACTTGGGGGCTATGATCTTTTGACTCTAGACTAAGTTTTGGAGAGCACATGAAGTATGTATGCGATAAGGCGGTAGAATGCTAGAATGATGCCAAACACAGGTGGTCCAAAAACGAGTAGGACGCTAGTGCTGTCAAGAGTGATAACATCCATTATCCTCTATGCCTCGCCAGTTTGAGCTGGAGCACTAAAATTCGCCTGTAACTCAAAACCCATAAACGCTGTCTATCGCAGGTGTGCTTTGAGGGTGTGTTGTGCGTACCGAACTACATCACATGAAGCCGCCAATGTCGTAGCTTAGATGATGCTGGAAATCCTGGTAGATGAAATAGACAGACTCTATATGGCGTAACTCCTGAAAGGCAGCCGAGACAGACAGAGATATAGAACGAACTGAGTCGATGAGGAGGTGGTGAGTCCGATGGAATGAGGCCCCAACTGGCCCATGGACACACACCCTCATCCGAGACATTAATACCTACGTGGGTAAACCGAAAGCACGGCGAGGTATTTTTTACATGACGCAGTTTTTAACGGGTTACGAAGAATATAGGCAATACCTGCATCGCTTCAAGCTGGACGACCCACCAGAGTGTCCAAGGTGCAAGGGAGTCGCGGAAAATGCGAGGCACGTAGTTTTGAGTGTCCCCGATTCGGTGACATCCGCATTGAACTGAAGGCGGCACTGAGAGACAACATAAGCCCGTCTCATATAGTGGCTCTCATGCTACAGTCACTACGCAACTGGAGTGCAGTGAGCAGGGCAGTTTGTGCAGTCCATATGGAGCTGCAGAGAGAGCAGCGCAGACGTGAGTCTAAAAGTCTTCCCCGCGAAGTAATACCAAAAGGTGGTGTAACGGTGATGGAAGAGGTGTTTCGGTTTAGTCGATAAAAATCCGACATACCTAAAGGCTTGTGTTCGTGGAGACGACTCATGTGATGATCGCTCAGCGATCGTAGTTTGGCATCCAATTTCGAGCCGTATTTAAATATTTTTTGAATGGTTCTACTTTCCTAGTATCTACTATGGATTAAAGCAACATGTCTGTATAGAAAATATACCCACATGGTGCTTGAAACCGGTGATTTAACTTCGATCACTGAGCGATCATCACATTAGTCGTCTCTACGAACACAAACCTTAACTATCAGCGATCGTGACGACGCACACAGTATCTAGGGAGATTTCCCACCTCTAGAAAAAAAAAGTCAAATATGGTATAAAACCAACCGGTCAGTATCAACCTGGCCAAAATCCAACTATAAATAGAGAGTCCAGAGGATAGAATATGGCAGCCGGTTCTACAATTACTGAAGCAAACTCTTAGCCATAACCACCGCCGCCGCGCCGTCTCTCGATGGTGGAGAAAAAAAATATAAAGTTAGATTTTGGATTATGTGCGTGTGGACTTCGACCGACTGGATTTTCTATTTTGGTTGGATCTGGGTCGGTGAGATTTTGATTTCGGTGGATTTTATATCAGACTCTCCAAATTCATATCAACATATCAACCTACTTTTCAAGGTTGGTACAAAATCTTTCTGATGAAAATCCAGCCGATTAAAATCCATCTTCTAAATTACTAAAGCGGCATTATTTTTTCTTGTCTTCAGGGTAGTTTGCCCTATTATTTATCGGGAAAAAAATTTTGGCGGGTGGATTTTGACCGACTGGATTTACATACATTTTTTGGTTAGATTTTGATCCAGTAGACTTTGCCCTGGATAGCTTTTGTATCCGACACACTAAATTCATATCTACGTATCAACGTGCTACTCGAATTTAAGAAATCCACCTGGGCGAAATCCATCCAGCCAGTTAACCGATAAAACCGTTTCCTGTTTTCAAAGTATGATTCCACTTTAATTACATATTAAAGACAAAAATAAATCAGTGGGTTTGGACTGGATGGATTTAGGGCAAATGGATTTCAGTTTGAAAATCATGGACGTTTTTCACGACTTACAAAACTGCAATTCAAAATTTCTACTCACCCAGCATTTTCAACACTCGTCTCGTTCCGTGACTACTATTCTGCGACTGTAGCGTATTAGCACCATTCATTCGTTGTACAATATGACCGTTCGAACTGCGCACCAAATTCGTCTGATACAACTTCAATCCGATCAGCAAATACAATATGAAAATTATCGACATCGGCGTAAAAAAGAATATAAACGTCGAAAGCTGAAACGAATGTTCAATCACCACCCGTAACACCGTGCATTGTTCAATTCCGTTGTGTGTGGCAACACCAAATTGCGCGGCTTGCGGTATGGCCGTCATAAATGACGCAAACCATATAAATAGAATAATTCGTGTAGCACGATTCAATTTGGACATAGCATGTGCCATAAATGGATGACAAATGGCTACATAACGTTCGGCCGTGAATGCCGTTATTGTCAGCACCGTTGCATTTGCCGATGTTTCCGCCACAAAGCCACGCCCTATACAAAAGGCTTCGCCAAACACGTAAGTGTACTTGAACCAGACATAGTAAATCTCCTGTGGCACGCCCGAGAGGAGAAGTAAAAAATCGGATATGGCCAAACTGAAAAGATAGTAATTCGTTGCGGTGTGCATAGAGCGATTTTTACGTATCACAATGCATGTGCTGATGTTGCCTATGACGCCCGTTACAAAGATGGCGACGTATATAACGGTGATTGGTATGACAATGAAAAGTGAATCGCGATCATGGTCTAGCCATTCTTGCGGTCCTAGTAGGGTTAGGTTGTCGTAATAGTGCGTGGAATTGAAATAGTAGTCGGAGAAATTGTCCGGTAGGAGTTTCGTTAATTGATCGGTAACAACTGCGGTATTAATTGGAAATGTTGAGTTTATGTCGGGCGCTGCGGATCCGGCTGGGATTTGTGAATCAATTGGAAATTCCGGTAATGTCTTCATCGTGCTAGTCTGAAATATGATAAGAATAATAAATACCGTTAGTATTTTCATTAATGAAAAATTTAGAGAGAGTAAAATGTAGTTTGTGACAGCCGGCCTGAGTGTCTGAGATGCAGGTTCGATTCCCGGCGCGACAAAAATATATATTCAAATAAATGAATGCAAATAAACAACGTTCAAGCATACAGAATTCAAAATTATTGTTCTATAATGGTTGTCTCCACGCGACATTCCAAGGTAAGAATGTAAATTCAGACAGAAGATATTTTGACCTAGTTGTCTCTTAGAAGTACGTGGCTATCCTTCGCCTTACTCCTCCCCCTGCGCTGACTATTGGCCGTTTATCTCAAGATTATTGGATCTTAGTAAGTGGTTCAAGTCTTATTAAAATCGACTATCTACGAGTATTCACCACGTAACAACCAGAATCAATGTCGATTTTCATTCCTCAAATTCGAAGCTCGTAAGATCGAAGTATAGAAAGTCATTGCTGTTTATTTTTACTTCAAGCCCCCTTAAAAAAAATAGTTTTAATAAGCTCCAAATATTTCCTTTTAATTTCATATTTTCCACGAAAGAAAAATAGTTATGTTGGGGTAATCGGATTCGTATTTATACACTTGACACGAGAATAAACGAAATTCCAATTTTTTCTCACCGCCGGCCGTGTATGTAACACGTCTATCAACCATCTGGTTTTAAGAGAAATTCTAGATTTTTGAGTAAGCCGTGAATTGGATATTTCATCAAACTTTTAATAACTGTACTGCAACAAAAAGAAATTCACCCGGGCATTGCGAGAAAAAAATTGCAAATAATTTAGCGCAGCTGCCTCATTGGCTTCCGTAACAACGTTCTCAACACACACCATAAATTTTCGACAAATCAGCTGACAATCGATCTCAAGATAGCATAAAAGTGCCGCATGCAACGTCCCGCTATAGCATGCACCGTACAGAAAGAGCATAACGATCAACAGAATGCGGCATTCCCACTCAGCAGGTACAGTATAAAAGACGAGCCAGACAACGAGTCAGTAGCATTCAGCTTCAGCATTCTAGTCTTGGCATCGAAGCATCCACAACTGTAATTCAGAAACAAGACTCAAATAGCTCTTCACGTCAGAATCGAATGCACACAAACCTGGACTATTCGGACAGCGTGTGTCGTGAGATGAAGATTATAATTTTCTATTGCAAGCATCAGCAATACGAGCGGCTTAATTTCCAACTACCAACACACGTGAATCCTAGACATATACTGAATTGGGGCCTCCTCTAGACGATTATTTACTTCATTATGGAATCAGGTTAAAATTACAGTTTCCAGGAATTTTGTAGTCCTATTCCCTAGGCTCAAACCATCCCCTCGACACGGACCTGCATCTCTCACTCCCAATTACGGTCTTGTCCCACCAAGGATACGAAATATAATAAGAAATAAATTGGTCCCAGATGACGCTATGTATGATAAAGTATCCCCATACCATTTTGTGCGGTTGGCCGTTATACGTGTACTCAATAAGAGAAATAGAGCACATCCGTTATGGATGAGCCCTTTCAAACTTTTCGGGAAATATTGAAAGTATCTCCAAATTGTCCTCGCACGTGTCAGGGAGACACGTGAGACTATCATATTTATGTATAGAGCGACACTTTTCCATTTGTTTAAGGGATGAGATTTTCCACGAATACCTATGAAAACATTTTCTCAATATCGATGAAGGAGATACGGTGTTGGGGATGACAAGAAAGCACCTTTCCACACATATATGTAATAACGTAAATGTGATAAGGTGAAATGTATGTAATATGCATTAGGGCTATCCCTGTGGGAGAAATTTTCATTGTTAAATGTTTTGCCACTACCCACTACTACATTGGTACTAGCCTTGTGAAGTCAGTAGAATTAGTATTATTACACTACCTTAGGACTGTTAGCATACCAAGTTTCCTATGCTCTATGTAATGCAAAATTGTACCTTACACTTTTGATTTTTCAAATTTGATGTGTTAATTCAATTTGCTGGTTCCATTTAACTTTGCACTAAAAAGTTGTTCAATCGGACGAAATTTCCAAAAGTTGTGCCTTTTTCTGTATTCATATCGAAATTTTCACAAATTTTGCATTTTTATGTCTCAAATTGAGATTTTTGAAAATTCAGGTTTCGTCATCTGTTTGAAGACTTTATTCGTTCAGAAAGTTACCGCGATTTTCTCAAGGAAATACTCATTCAATCGGCGCGGCAGAAACACTAACATAGTTTTGGGTCACTGATTCCAAATTTGAGTTTCCGATTACCATCAGCGGAATCAGCTGTGGTTAGCTATTTCGGTCAAGGGGTCAATTACAGTTTTGTGAAAATTAAACTATAATTTCTCTTCTCCCGCCCTCAACAAGTTTGGATGACGCTTTCTTTGAAAATTATTTATTGTTTTGATAGCTCATTGCAAGGTTAGCCAGTTGTAAAGTTATGGCTCTCCAGTATGCAGTTCAATACTACGGAGAAGCTTCCGTACACAAGCTAGACGGTTTCGGAATGTATTGTCCCTAGTGTAGATTTTGTGGATGGATCTCTTGCGGGCATATAGAAATGAATGTCTTTAAAAGAAGAGCTACCCATAAAGCATAAACCTACAGAAGAATTTTTTTCTTTTGTTTTCGATTTTGCGAGCCCCTCTGGCCTGGGCGACCGTGTTCCGATGAATACCATAGGACACAGTATGTTACGCCACTGGTCGATGTTAAGGCATAATTTCCCAGTATCCCGGCTAAGAAAGCTGTATCCTATTTGAGTGGTTGCTCCCGAAGGCTCGCGTCTACACTAGGCTGGAAGAGGGAGGTCAATCTGCGAATGAGCATTTCATCGTTATTTCAGGCTATGCCACAACGGAGTCAGTTTGCTCTCTCTCGATTACCGTAACTCCTAGTGGAGCATGGTGCGTTGATGACTACCGTGTGTAGTCATCAACGTTACAAAGACAATTGAATTCGAAGTGTGATACGGTTTTCAGCCATACCACTTCCTAGTCGCATTGATTAGTTTATTATTCTACGATAAGAATACTTATCATCTTCTTCTGAACAATAAACTTGCGACGAGTAGTGCCGAGTTTGGAAACTCGTTTCTCTATGAGTGTCTATTTCACAGAGTGGCGACCGCACGATCACGGCCACAGAGCACGACAGTTTGCTAGCAATGGGTAACCACTCCGATTGTAAGTTTGATCATAAAGAGTCATATAGTCATAGGTCATATGTATACTAGAGAGGAATGAAATGAAATTCTAGCAAACCTTAGCCAGGCTCACAGGAACATACAGTCCACTATAAATGAAGAAACCTATCATTCCTAGGCCTAATAATCGTGACAAGCAACGGTTTTATCCAGTTCGATATCTACCAAAAGTCGACACATACACACAGTGGACCATCCCATTATGCTCACTCACAGACTATGCACCATCTGACTGAGCAAGGAGAGATCCTTTTAGAAGTCAGCGTACATTATTGAAAAAGGCAGAAGGAACGAATATTATCAATGGGTAGTATCGAGCTTTGTCTGGAAGAAGACTAGGATTGAGAATGCAAACCAGTGCCAATGTTAAAATGCAGCAAGGAGCCAAAGCAAGGAATAGGACTAACTGCAGATGATAACAAGAGGTGTGGATCTGGACATGATTTCGACGAACGAAAGAGTCAAATCTGGATTATTCAATCGGCAAATTCTTTGCAAATTACCAAAATTGGTAATTCGAAAGAAACTCAAATACGAAAGAATGAATCACGACACCGGAATAGTACAAACCAGGTTGCTGAGGAAACAGGCCGAAGCAGATTTTCCTTCTTTAATTTAAAAGCTGGTAGCTTCAAAGGACACTGCATGCCGAGTGCAGCAGAGACTGCTAGGATATAGTTATGTTGGATTTTTACCGACTAAACTTAAAAACCTCTTTCAATGCCATTAAGCTTTGCAGTGGCAGACTTGCGTCTACGTTCCATGTGAACTTCAACGCCAAAAGGTTCTCGGGGCTTGTGATTTAACCCGATTGTCCGCTTCCAAGTTAATTCGGATATCTCCAGATCTGGAACAAAAAGGGGATATATTTCGCAGCCTGCGGAACTCTTTGCATCTGAGGCATTCTGCCGTGTCGTCGTCCAGCTTAAATGTAACTATTGTCAGTATCCTCGTGGCCCGTTAAGAACGGGTTCATATACAAATTCACATCCTCGTGTTCTTCGACCTACGCACTATTTAGGTATGTGTGGGATGAGGGTATGTGTCCTCCCACTTTCTCATATAGACATCAGCTTTTCTATACCTCGGGTGCATTTCTGATATTACGCCTTGGCGACTGCACTAGCGTATATAATTGATTCGTTACCACCCACGAAAATTGTCGCCTAGTTGTTCTAGGACCACCTATGCTTTGGCATCCTTTTTCTTCTACGCTTGTTAATACTACTACAGTTTTTTTTTGTTCTTGGCCAGCTCTAGTCTAATGGTTTTTCGTCAAAGACATTTTAGTTGTAATCGCCTCACTTTCATACATTTTGATCAGTTCGTCGTGCGATATCGTCAGAAAAACCGACAATCGCCACTCCTTTCGGCATAGCATAGACTCCAGAGTAGCCTTTTACTTGATATTCATAAAAAAGTGGGCGAAAAACAGGTCCATGCGGAACTCTAGCAGTGACTACGTACATATATCATTCCGTCTCTCCCTAGTGTCGTAACCTAAAACGACGTTGATAAGGTTTTTGGTCAATAGTGTGGTTTTTTACCTAGATCTTAGCTCAAGCATCGTGTTTTCTTAATTTTCAACCAAACTAAGTCGATGATTTGAAAAAGTTAAAGTTTGTGCCCATTGAGAATTGCCCCTTTTTTAATTCAAACCCATAGAAAATGTAATATTACTGAAACAGCAGCACGAAGTATCGACAGCTGTAACTCAGGACCAAGACAACGACCACTCGGACAGCGTGTCGATTAATAAATTTGTTTGCTATTGTTTTAAAATTATAGTATTTGACGGTAAAATATATTTTTTCCATTAACAGGAACTCAATCAAGACTCAGCCGATGGTTTGAAAGAGTTAAACTTTACTTCCATCGCAAATCGTCTTTTCTTTTTCCAATTCATTTTTTCCAATTCAAACCCAAAAGAAATTGAAAAATACTCAAACAAATAACATATTTACCGCATCTATACTGGTATAGCTCTGCAACCATATTCTGTTACAAGACAAGACAACCCAAACAAAATTGAAAGACACAAGTTTCGTCTTGAATCTGTTTATGGCTTTTAGATGAAAATATATTCGAAAAAAAAAAACTATGAAACTTTCCCCAAATGCTGACTTCAGTGTTTCGGCTGCGACGATTCGATGAGTATTTCCCGAGAAAACAGAAGAATCATTCTAGGGCAGGTACCCAACAAGTTCCAAATCTGGATACCTTTCAGAATGACTAAAGAATTGTGGCGTAAATAAAGAAAAAATCTGTAAAAAAGTTGCTAAATGCGGTACAAAAGAACTATGTAGTATCAGTATCATTTCCTTTCGACATTGAACAGGTGGTAAGAAAAAAGAGACCGATATTCAACAGATGTTAAAAACCTGGATAAAACGGATACTGAACAGTTACTGAAAAAACGGCACTGAGGTGCAAAATAAACCTGAAAGAAAACGGTGCTGAATAGGTGCTAGAAAAGCCCGAAAAAAAAATGGTTTTTGAACAAATAACCGGGTCATGGTTGACAAAAAAAACAGATACTGAAAAAACTGGGGTGTTGGGAAAAAAACCTGCGTGTGCCGGTGCACCGTCTGCCGGTACGGAAATCTGCGTACCGAACATGCCTATTTAACTAATGATTGTTAATCTGTAGTACAAAAAAAAAAATAAACTGCCGTTGAAACTACGAATTATTCTTATAGCTGGTTCACACTACAAAAAAAAGAAAGATCAGATTTGGTATAAGTCAGTCGAAACCGTAGTAGATAGGTTTGAATCGTAAACTCCCAATCAATAGGATAGTTCCACTTGAAAAATGGCTGTATGTCGGAAAGTGATAACGGTATTTTCTTGAAACTTGGTGATAATATGTTCAGTAGCCTCTCAAATAGTCCAAACTATATTTATTTATCGTTTCAAATTATCTACCACTCTATAATTGAAAAAAAATTATGGTCTCAGCTTAGTGAATATCGAGAATCTTAAATATCGAATTATGTGAGGACCACATCAATGACTTCGCGGACCAGTTGAGAGCCGTTGTTTTATAGGAACATTACAATAACAGAAACATTATAGTTCTCTCTATGCCAGTGGTTTCCAACTCGCAAATGTCTGCGGCCCACATAGCCTGGAAATAAATTGCTACGGACCACTGTTACGAAAATGGATTAAAAACTTTCAAATTTTTTTTTTCCTATTCAGTAAGTAGTGGCTAGGGTTTCAATTTTTGGGTTTTGCTTGATTTAGCATAATATTTTTTCGGGCTTATGCACTTTCCCTATTGGTAGAGGTTTTTATGCTTTGATAGAACGATTTGGTACCTTACAAGTAGATGGGCGGATGCTTGATATTTTACCGCTTCGAATACTACTTGGAATCGTGTTCTATCCACCAGTGGTGTATATAGCTTTACCTTTCTTCGTCATCATACAAAGCTAGAAAATCCCTCAAGAATATTTTGCAATGTAGTAGCCGAACTCAAAAATATTTGTTACAGTTTTTACATTTCAAATTTTCTTAATAGCTTATTTCAGGTATCCAATCGAATTGGACAGAAGATTTTATTTTATATGTATGTATGGCGACAGAACTTAATTTTGCATAATTTAGTAAACAATAACAAAAAAACTTGAATTGTTAAAAAGAATTTATTTATTTATCCCCCTTATCTAAGCCATTGATCTTCACAATCAGCGGAAAAACGGCAACGGCAACAAGGCCAAACATTTTCATTTTTCAGCTCTTATAATTAAGTGATTTGTAACGCAGGACTCACTGAAAAGAGATTTCGTTCCCCTAGCTCAATTTTGCCGTACAGGCCACTCAAAGTAATAAAAGATAAGAAGCTTATCTATGAGCTAATCAGAGGCACATGCCTGCTGTAGCTCAGTGACGGCGAATTTGGGCGGGGTTTTTGTCACAGCTCTTGTCCTGCACATATTAAAAGGATATCATTTGCGTTGGAGTTGAAACAAGTACAACACAGGGGAATAGAAAAAAATGGAAGAATGGATACAGCGTCGGCGAGCTCAAGTGCCTTACATGCACATTGTGGTCCAGATGGTGTTAGGCCCTTTACCCACGAAACGAACGAAAAGAACACCCGACCGTGAGCCCCATGGCCACGCACAAATTAAATTCAAAACTTGCTAGCTCCTTAGTTGATGCACCCTATACCCTGAAATGGGCCGGGGAATTATATTTATCTTAATTGAAAGACACCACAGAACACTAAACAAAAGAAAAGGTCTATTAGCTTCGATGTCGAAGTTCCACCGCCTTTCTCACATTGTTAAAAAAAAACGGGACTCCGAAAAAAGCGTGTCGCCCGGATCTTTTTTTCTTTTGTTCTTTTTCTTCAAAAATGTGTCCCCGCCGGTGACATTTTGCCACCTACTTTCCTGAAGTTAGCCGCTTCATCATTTTTTTTCGGCCCAGCTGTTCCAAACTAAGCGACTCCGGCATTATAAATGCCTACTTTTAAATTTGGCGGACTTTTCACTCACTTTTCACATTTAAAAGTAGACACATACGAGTATGTATCAAAATCGGTTCGTTACAGATTGATTGTTTTTCGGGTTTTTCCCTTTGGAAAAGACACCATTCACTCGCCACTAAAAATGTGGTTGAAAATATCAGGAGACGTTGATTTTTTACGGATAGTCACGGTTTTCTAGCACCATTCCGATAAATACCAATAAAAATAGATTTTTTATCGTAATGGCTAGTCTGGCTGGTCTCGCGGTTAGTGCGCGTACCTTCGGTGCACAGGATCATGAGTTCGAATCTCACCGTGATCCATGGTGTTTTTCGAACTCACGAGCTTGTGACGGACTATGATCTCATTCAGATGTTAAACGATTACCCATTTATGGGGATAAATAACACTGCTGAGCGTGATGCTGATCTCATTACCTCATCAAAAAAGCAGATAAGATCTTGGAAATAGGATGTCACTAACACATCCTGCGGCCTTAGTCCAATGTTGGATTGTCGCGCCTGTTATTTATTTTTATCTTAATGGCTGGGTAAAAATCAGGACCCAATTGCAAAAGCGACAAAAAAAATATGTACAAATTTTAGGTGGCGCGAATTGAAAATTCTAACAAATTTTCAAAACTATGCACTGACTTTATAGTTGTTATATATTCAAATAATTATATTCAAAATATTGTGAATTCTACAAATACATGAATTGTGAACTATATACCATTGTAAACGCGCGCTTCTGCCTGATCTGTCAATAAGAAAAGTACATCCGTCTAGTTCGATTAGATAGTCAGCCGCGCGCGTCCAGAACCTAATTTCTATCGCTGAATTATTAAATAAAGAATAATAAATCTGGACATTAAACTGGCGCAGTCGGTTGAAACGATTATCTAGTACAGCCGTATACAATTATTTCGAGCGAGCAACGTACAGCAGGTAACAAATTTTGCCTTTTTTTACCTGTACAATTTACAACGTGTTGCTGGGAATATGGACAACTTAGTGCAAACGCTACAAGAACTAGTTACAACGATTCGAGATAATCGACCGCGTGATAATAATAGTGCAACGAAAAGCATTCCGGGTATCTGTTTCGATAAATACGATGAAAGTGCGGAAGATTTTGAGACATATTGCGATAGACTTTCCGCGTTCTTCGAAATCCAAAATGTGCCCCTCGAAAAACAGGTTAAATGTTTCGTTTCTCTTATCGGTCCCCGGTTATTTCAACTTCTAAAAAATATCATTTTCCCTAACAAATACGAATCTAAAACTTACGAACAGTTGCAAACGTTGTTAAAAGACCATCTTAACCCAAAACCACTAATAATACCGGCGCGACATGCTCTCTTAAATCGAAAACAGCTCGAAGGTGAAACAGTGCTCCAATACTCCACCCATCTTAGAAAACTGGCGGCTCCATGCAAATACCCCGAATCCATGCTAAATACGATTCTTCGTGACGTTTTTGTGAGTGGACTTCGCTGTCGCAATATTCTCGATCGGCTGTTCGAGGAAGACGACATTTCATTGGAGAAAACTCTAACCTTGGCTCAAGCGATCGAGAAGGCAACAATTGGCGCAAGTGAAATTCTCGACAAACCATCAGTTTCGAGCGTCAACAAAGTCAACATTCGTCAAAGTACAAGGGGCAACAAACCGCGATCGAAACCATTTACTATCGTACATCGTACATCGAAAGAGCAAGTATGCTTAAAATGTGGCCGAAAATCGCATATTGCAAGCGAATGCACAGCAAAAGATTTGAAGTGTCAATTTTGCAAGAAACTGGGACACGTAATCGCAGTTTGCTTTGCACGAAAGCGAAAACAAGTCAATGAAGTCCGAGCCGTTATTGACAATACGTGTACACAAGAGATTTTACCCATATACAGTGTCTATTCAAAAGAGATGCACCCACCAATCTCAGTTCAGGTGCAAATCAATGGCAAATCAATTCCAATGGAGATTGATACGGGGAGCGCTGTTACCATCGTTGGCCAAAATGTACTACGTTCAATTCTCAATTACCCGAGAGAAGCTTTACAACCTACAAATATAATTCTGAAAACATACGACCAAAGTACGGTTTTACCACTGGGTACTCTGATGACTCAAGTTTCCTACAAGGATAAAGCCAAGATCCTAAAACTCTATATAGTCGAGGGTAATAATTCATCCATAATGGGGCGCGAGTGGATAAGCGAGCTTGATATCCTTCCCAGTTTGCCGTTAAAAAACATTGACGTACAACCTACACTCGAGCAGGTACTTCAAAAGCATGAGAATGTGTTTACGAACGTTATCCAACCAGTCAAAAACTACACTTACGACGTGCAACTAAAGGAGCATGCTACACCAATTTTCCGCAGAGCAAGACAGGTCCCATTTGCATTGCAAAAACGCGTGGAGGATGAAATTCACTGGCTTGAGCAGGAAGGCATCATTACAAAAACCTCTGTGTCGGACTGGGCTACACCCGTTGTTCCAGTGGTGAAGCCAAACAATACTATTCGTCTATGTGCCGACTATAGTATAACTGTTAATCAGCAGATACGAGTACCGCAGCATCCGTTCCCAGGATTTGAAGAGGTCCTACTGAAGTTACAAGGAGGACAAAAGTTCACAACTCTTGACGTGAAAACTGCGTTTTTACACATCCCAGTAACGGAGAAATCAGCAAATATTGACGATAAGCACGCATCTTGGTTTATATAATGTGAACCGATTGATGTATGGCATTAGTTCAGCCCCTGCCATATGGCAAAAGTATATTGAAGGAGTAACCGAAGTTATCCCGGGAACTCAAGTCGTACACGATGATATCATAGTAACTGGATCCGACGATAAAGAGCACTTACATAATCTAAGTACATTACTGGCGAAACTTTCTAAGTGGGGTATCCATCTAAACTCAACCAAATGCAAGTACATGCAGCACGAAGTTAAATATCTAGGATATATCATCAATAAAGACGGTATAAAGAAGACAAATGAAATGGTTGAAGCAATCACCAGCTGCAAGCGACCGTCAAATATCCAAGAAGTTCGTTCATTCATGGGCATGGTCAATTTTTACTCAAGATTCTGTCCTAATTTGGCCACGCTCGCAAATCCGCTATACGAACTTACACGATCTGCGCAAATCTTTGACTGGAATGCACAACATGAGCAAAGCTTCAACGAAATCAAAGACGAGATTACCTCTCAAAGATTATTGGTACATTACAAGCCTGATTTACCGCTGATACTATCAGTTGACGCATCGCCTACAGGACTGGGAGCTGTTCTTTCGCATTTAATCAACAATGAAGAGCGACCAGTAATTTTCGCTTCGCGCACCCTCTCATCCGCAGAACGTAATTACGCACAGTTGGACAAAGAGGCGCTTGCAATTTTCTGGGGAGTCTCAAAATTCTTCAATTATTTATACGGACGCACATTCACCTTGTACACTGACCATCAGCCACTCGTACATATCTTCAAAAGATCGAATAAATTACCGGTATTAAGAGCTACTCGACTCTTGCGATACGCACTGTTCCTCCAAACTTTCCAATTTGACATTAAATATCGGAAGTCAGAACTACACGGAAACGCTGATTGCCTGTCTCGTTTGTCAATTGAATCTGCCGATTCTGCCACCAAATACGATGTCTTCGACGATGCTAAAGTTTTCCATTTGGAGCAATTGAATACTTTATCAATAACGTTTAATGAAATACGAAAAGCTACACAGCAAGATCCCGAATTACGTGAATTATATGAAAAACTTCGTGTTGGATTTTCCTCTGGACCGCACCCTTTCAATTATTCTATGCAACATGGTTGTATATTCAATGGGATAAGAATTTTAATACCGAACAAATACAGGCGTCAAGTTTTGGAAGAACTACACTATGGCCATGTTGGAATAGTAAAAATGAAAGCGCTAGCCCGATCATTTGTATATTGGCCGAACATCGATAAGGACATCGAAAGCATCGCGAAGAACTGTGTTGAGTGCCTTCAAATACAAAAGGAACCAAGCAAGGTTAAGACCCACTATTGGGAATATCCTTCATGCCCGTGGGAGCGTATACACCTAGATTTCGCTGGGCCTTTCATGGGTCACACCTTTTTACTGATCGTTGATGCACACTCAAAATGGCTAGAGGTTTTTCCTGTTAGTAATACAAACACTGATACAGTCATCAACATTCTGGAACACCTGTTTGCAAAATATGGATTTCCACGTACGCTAGTTTCAGACAATGGAACTGCATTTACCAGCTTCAATTTTAGCCAGTTCCTGAAGGTGTACAACATCAAACACATTACGAGTGCACCATTCCATCCAGCGTCGAATGGACAAGCCGAGAGATACGTGTACACACTTAAACAAGCCCTCAGAAGTGTCAGCAAATCCAAAGGAACCATTCAACACAAGCTGAATACATTTCTTTTCACGTATCGCCGTGCGCCTAACATCACGACAAGGGAGAGTCCCGCCAAACTATTCCTTGGGCGTGAAATACGGTCTAAGTTAGACATCCTGAAACCCGATTTCGTCAAAGAAGTCTCCGATAGGCTCCGAAGATCCGACATCGACTTTTCGGACAAATCATTTAACGTGGAAGACACTGTAGCAGCCCGCATATACAATCAACCTCAAAGGAAATGGAGTATGGGGAAAGTCATAAGCAAGGACGGCACGTTAAATTACTCTGTTCTCGTTAATGGTAACGTTTGCAAACGGCACGCAAACCAATTGCAACCGGTGGAGTCATACATTAAACCAAGCACTGATCCGTACTTAACATTAAATAATCCGTTTTCAAAATTCTCATCAAGCCAGGTCTCATCAGGTGTCGATTCTCCAACTAGCCCGAAGTCTTCAGTTGAATCACAACCAAAGTTAACCGAGATGTCATGTGGTGCTAATTCATCAGGTATGACGCATAAAGCAACTTCATCCGAGTCAGTACCAGCATGCAACAGTCGAACGCCACTGCCAGCTGATACAGGGTTACCGTTGGCAAACTCGCCCTGCAATTTGGATACGACCGAGACCGCTTCTGCAACGAAACAATCTGCACCAACGCGTCAATCATCCAGAGTGCAAAAAGTACCCGACCGTTTAGACTACAAATGAATGTCATTCCTAATGAAGGGAGGGGAGGATATGTTATATATTCAAATAATTATATTCAAAATATTGTGAATTCTACAAATACATGAATTGTGAACTATATACCATTGTAAACGCGCGCTTCTGCCTGATCTGTCAATAAGAAAAGTACATCCGTCTAGTTCGATTAGAGAGTCAGCAGCGCGCGTCCAGAACCTAATTTCTATCGCTGAATTATTAAATAAAGAATAATAAATCTGGACATTAAAATAGTAAAAAAATTTACAACTCATAAATCGCGATCCATTTCTTCCACTTGGCTATCTAGAGATCAAGTTTACATACTTAGATAAATTGCTCAACAAAATTTGAATTTTTGATTTAGTAAAGGGCTGAGTTAAGCTCGAGAGTGAAATTTATTCCGCTGCGATTTTATCAATAAAAATGAATACTTACTATCGTGGAACATGCCACAAACGATGGCGAACACCATAAGCTACAATCCGAAAACGGTTTCATAATTTTTCTCGCAATTTGATGTAGTTTTTTTCGATTCCCCGGTCATTTGACTTTTCACGATGAAATGATCAGGGAATCGAAAAAAAAACCATAAAATAACATAAAATTATGGAACTGTTTTCGTATTGTAGCTTATGGAATTCCCCACATATTTCACGACAGTAAGAATACATTTTCATTGAGAAAATTGCAGCGGACAAAAATTTCACTCTCGAAATCAACACTAGGCTCACCAGAAAAATATTTCATTTTTAGTATCAGACAGATTCTTTCGCGGACCACGTCTAAGCCTCTCACGGACCATCTTCGGTCCGCGGACCACCAGTTGGGAAACAGTGCTCTATGCGAACGGATTCCGCAATTCTAATCGGTAAACATTTCATCGGAAAAAAACGAACAAATCGGAATAGCTGAAATTGTTTTTCAAAACATTATATCGATTGACAAACATGTTTACCCGTCTCTTCGTTTTCTTTTCATTGAATTCATACAATATTGTGTGTCCTCGTAAACCTTTTTTCGGCAAGGTGTTTTCATTGTTTTTCTTCAAATTTAATTTGACTCTTTATCTATTTAATGTGTTTACGCAACATTACATAGGTACCTACAGTCAATGGTGTTGGGTACATATTGTTGTTTTTGTCCCGAAAAGCCTAAATTGATCTAATCTAGAACACAAATATATTCAGAGAAGATCAACTAACAATAAAAGCTTTTGTGCTGCGTGCGAAAAATAGGACAAAATAATTTAATAAAATTATCTATTGAGAAAATTGTTGACATCAGGAAGTAATAATGTAACAATCTAATACAAATTAACGTGAATTAATCGGGATACTTCATTGTGATCTAAGCGCAAAATATTGTCGACACTGATTGGTTGCTAAAGGAACTAATCATTTTCATGATTATCGCCTATCGGTGTTGTTGTCCTCAGGCCAGGAGCAGGATTGATGTTATTTTGTTATGTATGTGGGTGGGTGCGTGTGGCTTGATTTGTGGTTGGGGTTGTGCGTTATTTCCGTTTCTTGTCATTCGAAATGGACCCGAAACCCATAATGAGATTTCCTTTGGTGAACACACTGTAATTATATTTGGGAAGAGTGACTCAATTAATTTTGTGTAAGGATTATATTGTCCGGACCAATTAGTCGAGAATGATGGACTAATGAAACACTTGCGGCGAAAATGAATAAAGGATGCATGAAGTATGGATGTATATAAATAGCCGAAAGGAAGGATTGTCTGTAGAAAACTGATAAATGATGCGATAATTACAGTAATTGAATTGCGGTGCGATTTTCCATAAGTTTAGGTATTAAGACTGTGCGGGTAAGGATAAAAGCTAACTTTAATAAGTTTTAGATTAAATCGGTAACACGTGACAAAAATAGTGTCAAATGTAAAGGGCTACGTTCTTCTTTTTGCCAAATTGTTGCACTCCGCTTTGATATAACATGCCTTTCTCCGATCAAGGATAAAAAAAGTGATGAACGCGCAACGTGTGAACGGACCTACTAGTAGATTGCGTGGACGGCCGAAATGTCGATGTCACACAACCAGTTGCAGGGCTTCCGAAACTGGTGGGCAAGATCGCGTGACGCACGACACGTGTCAGCCTATCGTTTCGTGTCGTATTGATGCTGACGAATTTCTGACGCAGAAGGAATCAACTTGATGTCGATTTGTTGCGTGTGCCTGTTTCTTTGAACTCAACTAGAGACACACCCACACTTCCCGGAAGATGTACTATGTATTTCATAAAAAGGGCGCGAGTCTGTTTGATTTTCACACAAAATCCCTTCGTCTTACATTATAGCAAGAAAAGAAAACCCGAAATTTTCCAAGTAATTTAATTTCGTGTTTGTCTTTTCCTTACTCACGCCCAAGAGGCGTAAAAAGCGTGTGTTATATAATAAAGATTATCCTGTCATATCAAACTCTTCTATATGTACTGTACATGCTTAGGATATGATTGATGTCGTTGGCAATATATTTATTATTTGCCTTTATCGAGAAAGTTTTCAAGAGGAGATGAAGAGGATTTCTTATTTCTCATCCTTAATATATCCGAATCCATGTCAAACAAGTCAAATGTGTGAAGATTTCTGTGACAGATGTGTGACGTGTGTGCGCTAAGGATCTGATATCTGTGAGGTTTAGTACATTGATGTGTGGCGGAAATGTTGGCGGTTTACTGGCGGAATTTTAATATACATTTTCAAGCAATGCTTTGATATATTGGATAACTTTTGACTATTCCTGTAATATTGTATAACCATCAGGAGAGGTTTCCCTTGACAAGTGTAATGTAATGTTCATTTTGAACACGATAAGCAGAGGGGACAACATACCATCACATTCTCCTCGGAGAACGGAACCTGGAATTTTCTGTGAAATTATATCGCGAAATTACACAACTAGTAACTAGAGAACGGTGCACATTTGTTTCTTGGAACTGGACTCTGTCACATATGCATGAATGCATGTAACATAGAATCACATGGAATGCAACAGAAACAGCATTGGATTTCAGCCAAGTGAAAAGGCATAACATCTGCAAAATGCTAATTTGGCTTCTGTAGTTGGAAGTGTGTTTTGGTTGTCGTCCTTCCTCTTTTTTTTTCATGCATCTTTCAGTTGTATAAACACGATACTGCAGTTAAATGGTGAAAGTAGGTACTAACATCGTCAGTTCACGTGAAATCCATGCAAATACAGTCAAAACTTTGATGTTCGTCATAAAATCAAATTCACTTGGTTGTACTGACTTCACTCGAAAGTCTCCATACCGGTTGTTGACATTTCGCCAGCGAAAACAATGCATTTGCACTTTATTTCACTGTGAAAAGACGTCATCGTCAATCGATCAGACCGCGAATGCACATTTATCAGAAATTTAGTGTATAAAAGGCAAGTCTCCACGGCACATTTTTCACGGGAGACATAAATGCAAGTTTTTCACTCGGTGAGCATAGTCCATACCTTAAAGGTTTGTACTGAGTTCACCGAGCGAAAAACTTACATTTGTGTCTCCCGTGAAAAATGTGCCGTGGAGACTTGCCTTTTATACACTAAATTTAAGATAAATGTACACTCGTGGTCTAAATTGATTGTCAATTACACCTTTCCACTGTGAAATAAAGTGTAACTGCATTGTTTTCGCTGGCGAAACGTCAAATACCGGTGTGGAGACTTTCATGTGAAGTGAGTACCACCAAGCAAATTCGATTTCACGTCCATCAAAATTTTGACAGTATTTGTATGTATTTCACGTGAAATGCCGATGTTAGCACCAACTCTAAGACAGAAATACTTCAAGCGAGATTAAAATGGCAACGATGAGTTCTGACTTAGAGTATATATGTATGTAGGTACAGACTAACATCGCCAGTTCACGTGAAATCCATGCAAATACTGTCAAAAATTGGATGATCGTGGAAACGATCTGGCTTGGTAATAATCACTTCACACTTCACTTCACACTTCACACCACAGTTATTGACATTTCGCCAGCGAAAATAATACAATTGCACTTTATTTCACGAATTTATCTTAAATTTAGTAAATAAAATGCAAGTCTCAACGACAAATTTTTCACGGGAGACATCAATTCAAGTCTTTCGCTCGGTGAACTCTGCACATACCTTTAAAGTGAAGTGGCATGTGTAACAAGCGATTGTCAAATTCACTGGTAAATTGAATTGAAATTCTATTGGTCGAAAGTAGATTTTTTTTTGTAATTAGGTGCTATGTATTCGTTTCCGTTTCGGTAAAACTACGAATTATCCTTATAGTTGGTTCACACTATAAAAAATCAGATTTTGTCTAAATTAAATCATTTAAAACCGTGGTAGGTTGGTTTGAATCGTACTTCTCTCAATTTCATTTAAAATTGCATGAATGAAATTACATTTCAGTTTTCATGTTGTCATCATTTTTGAAAAAAAAAAACTTTGTACGATGCCGGAGACCCTAGTCCCTTCCCTTCGCTAGTTCCCTGGAGCCAAAACATTTTGTAAAAATATACTCAAATAAATATAAAATTGTCATCGTAATATACGCCCCCTTACGTTTAGCCAGTGGCGAAGGGCGGCAATTCGGCTACGCCATAGAGGCTAAGTCCGGACCTATTTATAGTAAGCAATATCACCGACTTTAATAATATTCATGCATTGATAACATTATTTATCTCTTCGTTGCGGAACTACGGATGAAAATCGCGACAAACCCCAAACTTTTCGCTGTTTTCCCGTTTGGTCCTAACTCCGAAACTATTCTTTTTGTACAGTTTCGGAGTTATCAGCTAAAAAACGGGAAATTTTCGAGAATTTTGTTTTTTTTTTGCGATTTTGGCCATGTTTCGCAACAAAATTATAGTGGGCAACTCCGAAAGGGAGCTCAGCACCCAAAAAATACATATAAAAAGAAATAACAGGCGCGACAATCCAACATTGGACTAAGTCCGCAGGATGTGTTAGTGACATCCTCAAGATCTTATCTGCTTTTTTGTTGAGGTAATGAGCAGGGCCGGATTTAGCCTCTATGGCGCCCCTGGGCAGTAGCCAAATAGCCGCCCTCCGCCACTGGTTAAATTTGAAAGTAGTGTTATACACATAGCTGTGCTGTGGTATGTGAGAAGAAAATTTCATATTTTTACGCGAGTGACCGATGGTATTTTGTTTGCCTGACAATATGGGGCTTCCGAGGAAAGGGGCCAGGTGAAGGTCCATGGGGTTCGGACCCTTCCCGAAATTGTTTAAAAAGGTATTGAAATTCAGCATCCACATCGAATGTAAATTTTTTCCAGAGTGTGTTCAGAATGTTTGCTAAATACTTTTCCACTTTCGGAAATTTTTCTCATTTTTGGCGTTTTAGAAGTTATAAACGAATAACCTAACCTCGAAAACTCAAATTTTTCATTAGTGACATGTGGAATGATTTTTTATGTATCTTCCCCTTTTTTTGTTTCTGAAGGAAAATTACATTTCGAAAATTTAAACTTACAAATTGTGTTTTTTTACCTATTCACACGACAGAAACATATTACTGAAAATGTTATAGCGAATGCATCATTTCTAATATCCCAAGTGTGGAGGTGTCTACCTGAAACCAAATTTTGGCTACATCCCAGTTGCTTCGCGGCTAATTTTAAGACAATAAACTAGTAATAGAAAGCTCGAAAATGTGTGCTTGCTTTTACTAACTAACTGGGCCACACACGCAGAATGTGTGGGCGGCCTAG
Organism: Microchrysa polita; assembly: GCA_949715475.1. Lineage (NCBI taxonomy): Eukaryota > Metazoa > Arthropoda > Insecta > Diptera > Stratiomyidae > Microchrysa > Microchrysa polita. The sequence goes on along the minus strand of OX454421.1, from coordinate 76,092,935 downwards.
AGTTATTTAAAATAGGTTCAGGAATTCCTTGATTGTTACAGGGATCTGAACCGGAGAAGGTCGAAGCGAAACTAACTCCCGGAGCGAGGAGCGCTTTTTTGCTCGTCGAAGCGGAATGGATCGACTTGTTTTTGAAAAAACTCGGCCATCTCCGAAATATTTCAAATAAAAACTATTGAATGGAAATTTTAGCCTGATTTATTCCACTTTTAATTACACGTAAGATTTCTAGAATATTCAAACGTTTGCGCTAAATTTCGTAAGCCATAATCTTTATTCATATCGTACAAAAGGATACTGTCAGAAGGGAGACATAAGGCAAATTTGTTTGAGTGGTACCAGAGCGATAAAATTGGGCCGCTCCGGATACCCTGATTATTGCACCCAAAAACTCCCCAAGGCTTCCTATTAAAATGGACACTGAAGTACTTGCTAGATCCTTTCCCTTGTTTAAGTTGACGCCAATGCTTTGCGAAAATACTTTCTACTTCTTGACTCACTGAACTACGCGCCACCAGTATGGTACTCGGAATGAATGCTAGTATGGTACTCGAATTGAATGACTTTATTCAATTTCAGTTAAGTGTTCGATGGGATGAAATTAAAGTTTTTGTCTTATTATGTCAACTGCTCTAAGAGTTTCCAAAATGCTACTTTCACAGAGTTTAAAACAAAGGGATACTTTTGAAAATTGCCGCCCCTCAGAATCTGCCGCCCCGGGCAGCTGCCCAGGTTGCCCATATGGGAAATCCGGCCCTGGTAATGAGATCAGCATCACGCTCAGCAGTATTATTTATCCCCATAAATGGGTACTCGTTTAACATCTGAGTGAGATCATAGTCCGTCACAAGCTCGTGAGTTCGAAAAACGCCATGGCTCACGGTGAGATTCGAACTCATGACCCTGTGCCCCGAAGGTGCGCGCACTAACCGCTAGACCGGCCAGAGTACATACAAGAAATATAAAAAACAAAAAAAAAATTCTCCACCACATTTTGCAATCTGAAATCACCTAATGACTACACTATTTCATAAATGTTTTTGTTTTTAATCGAAAGCATTTGTTACTAAGTCATCATCATACGAAATCAGCATGCAATCCATAAACAAGCTCTTCATAGTCTAAAAAAATTGGGCCAAAATATGGCCATCGAACGGCAAAAGTCCTACATCGGATTTTTTTTTTTGAATATGGTTGGGGATCCCAGATTAGGGCATTAAAAGTCTCAACCGATTGGGGGTCCGCAACTTTAAAAAATACCGGCATACAGAGGGCTGCGCCCGCAATACGAGGGTTTTTTAGAATTTTAATGCATAGTGAATATTTTTTGTACATATATTTTATAAGCGATAAATAAGAATTGTGCACAACATTAATGAAATGCTTCCTGTAAATCTATTTTTGGATTGGTCTAAATAAACGCGTTCCAGAATTGAAGGCTAGCGCCTTCTACCTTTAATTAAACCAATCCAAAAATAGATTTACTATTTGCCCAGTTTGTATGAAAGTACTCCAAGGCAAATCTACAGGTATTTTTCGATTTAAGATTTCTGATGGCCTTTGAGCAAAAAGGAACTCGGGCAAACGTAAGGATGGTTTGGCTTTATATATGAACTGAATTATTAGCTGTAAATCTACTTTACTGTTTTTTTAATGAAGGAAAAGCAACTTATATGAAATGATTCGATTGTGTCCCCTCACATAAGAGCCCACGCAAGCTTTCCTATGAGTATTGAACAAGTATACTTTTGCAGCTATTCAGGGACACCCTGTTAACTTGGTCTGACTAACTTCAAAAATATTTGTGGCTAACACTATTACCATTCTATGCATTTCCACAAAATTTCATGTTCATTGTTTCATCATGTTAAAAGATATGCATTGAAGAAATGCTTAAGAGGCTTCACTTGCATTGTGTAAGGCCCTTACTAAATATGTACTTACTTGGCTATATTTCCGGTTTGGATATAGTTATTCGAATGAAAATTCGTAGACATATTCCCTATGTAATTTTCTAAAAAACCTTAGCAGAATTTTCATATTTGAAAACCTAAGAGGGGCTACACACGAACAAATTTAAATTTTACAAATTTACTGTTATTTACTGTTCCTTATCTAAAGTCAACAGTCTTAATATTTAACGTAGATAAGGCCATACTGACCAATCTTTGTGCAAAGTTTCATATCGATCCCTATAACGGTTTAGAAAAACGGAGGTCGAAAAGCAAGTTTAACTTTAAACGCCAATAACTTTTTCACCGTTACTCGGAACTGGAAAACTTTAACTGATATGAGATATACTCGTTAGATTTTTGATTTAAATACCCATACGTAAATCTCCGATAAAAACTAAAAAAGTCGACTTTTCTCAAACGTTCGGGACACCCTGTTATCTTCTTCCTACCAACTTCTCAGGTATATGTGCTAAAGACTGTAACCATTCTACACATTCCTACCAAATGTCATGACAATCGGTTGAGCCGTTCGCGAGTTATGTCGTGAACAGACGGACGGACGGACAAAATCGATTTCATAGGGGTTTTTTGAAAAAAAAAAAATTCTAAAAAACCCTAAAAAGGGGAGGTAGGTGTTTTTTCGTTTTTTGCGATTATTTAAAAAACGGTAAGAGATACAGAAAAATGGTCTGAATACGAAAAAACTACATAAAATTATCTTTGCAATGATATATAACACATTACCCTACTAGCCGGCATATGGAATGCATCGATGCCGGCATCATGAATCTCTGGATGAACCGAATCATTCCATTTGCTCTAACCGCGGGAGTAAACTCCCTTATAAATTTTTCAAAGATATGATGAAATACTGAATGAAGACCACGTGAATCCAAACATGACTTTCCCTCATGATTTCATTAGAGAGCAACTGATGATAGATGCGGTGCGGATCATCCATCAATAATATGGGGACCATTCCCAACCATGATCAGGGTTGCCGTTTTCAGATGTCTAAGTGTAATATTTATTTTATAAAATTGTAACATTTTGAGATTGAGTATAACAAATTTAAAGATATTGGTGTTAATGAACATATTGCTCGTACAAATAGTGGATTTGGCTGACTTTTTCCGAAAATGTTACCCATTCTGTTCCATAAAATCCGTATATTATGAATTTAACGAAAAATTCACGTGATAGTTGTATTTATTATAAAACATTTCAGCATTTCAGGGCAAAATACAACTTTAAATATGGAAATAGGAATCTCGCAATTAATCTTGGAAATCATATTACTACAGGTACCCTGAAATGATGGAACGCCGATCTGTCAAAATTTCCACAATTCGTTTAATACGAACCCACGCTTTAAGAACAGATTTAATACAAAAGCAATTGTTTAGAAATCTCGCAATTAATATTGACACTGCTCTGCACAGAAGCTTAGTCTCCGAATGAGTGAAGGTGCATCCCAGTTCTTTATGTTGTCGCAAAATGAGATGCTCCCTCTAGTACCTCAGACAATGCTTGAGCTTTCAAAGTGAGTGCGAAAAAAGGCTAAGGACCCGTAAGTAAAGATGTCCATCAAAATAGTATCAAACCACTCGCAAATAAATTTGAATCGAACTATCCCGTTCCCTCTCAAATGTTTTTTTGATTTAAAATGAATCTTGGTGCCCATATGAAGCTTGCATTCCAAATTTTGTAAATGTTTCGTTTGAATCTGCGTCAAGGTAGAATTCAATTCTTTTATAGAACTGACTTGAATGATGAACATTGATCCTGAATCAATGAAGGACCAGCTAAAACTGGCATTTAATCCACAGGTATCAAAAACAAAACCTGACCTAGGCCAAATGGGCGAAATTTGGTGGGTCGATCAACAATCACTATTTCCGAATCAGAACCAGTCAGCCAGAAATAACCTTGGGAGCCAAAATTGTTTGGCGGACAATAATTAAGCTCGAACGAAAAGGTTGAGTACCTAAAAAATGTCAAGACGCGGTATAATGCAACTGTGGCAAAGCCGAATACTGCTTTCTTAAATAAATCTCGAGAGAAAACGATTTCACAATATGGGCTTTATATTTTTCTGCACAAAAGTACCTACTTTGAACACCGCTAGCTTCCTAGAACAGAGAGTAGGATTTTTAAATACATAATTTAAGTTTGCATAAGCTATCGAATTCTTGACAAGTTTTAATACATTTCCTAGATTTTAGTTCAACATCTCAAAATTTTAATTTTGTAGAAACATTTAATTTTTTCATTTTATCCGATCTGGCCGCGGGCCTCACAAAACTGCGATGTGGGCCACATGTGGCCCGCGGGTCACAAGTTTGACATGCCTGACTGAATCGATGGGTGATGATGCACAAATCACAAATCACAAAAATAGAAAATTTGTTTTTCAAAATACTTCTTCATGTCACTAATTATAGTAGAAAAATATTAAAATATAATTGAGTTCTCCACTCTTGCCCGATTGTAACAAAATTGGTCGGGGTGTAACATTGTAACAAGAAATTGGAAACTGTAACAAAATGTTACAATTGTAACACGAGTGGCAACGCTGACCATAATCCAAAAAAAAATTCCGATGTAGGATTTCTGCCGGCCAAATATGTATGTATGCCATTTTTCTTAGACTATAAGAAGTTTACCTAACTAAGAAGCCACGTGTCGATACAATGTTTTTGTTTTGGTTATGTAACAAAAAAGCTATTAACCCTTTGTTAGGCGCGCACCTATTTGTCACGTGGTTAGGCGCGCGGGCTACAATTGTAGCCCAAATAAAAAATAGTATAAAAAATATGGTTCAATTTTATTTTTTTTTTTCCTGCTCGGTCTGCGGTCTAGTGATTGTTGTAAAGAATAAAAAATATAAAATCCTTAATTTTCCAATAAAATATATATAATAAAGGCACGATTTCAGTATCTGTGGCGCCAAATTTTGATGATGCCATTTCATTAACCCTTCTGTCGGCACAAAGGTCTGGCCAGACCTTTGGCACTATATTTTGGCCAAAAAAGTATAGAAGATGAAATCGCAGCGGCTTCATATTTCGTGATATCCTAGAATAATATGTTTAGAAGCATTTTGCAAAGATTTAAAAAAAATCGGCTGAAGTTTTGAGTTTGTTTTTTATGAATTTCAATTTATAGTGCTTTTCGATACCCAATAGGTCTGGCCAGACCTATAGTTTTTCCCCACATTTGTGTCTTGAGGTAAAAATTGAAAATATTAAATTCTCTTAAAAATCTCCTAATTATGATACAATAATGTATTTAAAATTCAATTTGTACGATAAACGATAAAATTTTCTGAGATTTTGCTTTTAAAAGCCGTAAAGTTCAGAAATGGGGTACGCCTAATTTTATTACATTTTATAACATCACCTAATCAACTGAGATTTGATTCTAGGAAATTCAAATGAGTTTATTTCCTTTGTAATAGTAAGAACTAAGTATTAGTGTCTTACGAACGTGATTCTATATAGATTTAATTGAGATATTTACGGAAAATTTTGAATGAAATATTTTTTGCGCTTGAAAATTCCCTATTTCTTTCTATCTATTTCCCCAAATCTGCAGACTAATATCAGCGTAAAATCTATCAACAAAGTGAAAAATATTTTCCCAAAGATATTGGAATCGGAAAATTCGATCAAACTTTCTGTACGGATACGCAATAAAATAAGAGAAGCAAAAAAAGAAGAAAATAAGGGAGAAATATGTATGTACTAATACCACCTCAAAATATGTCTACTTAAAAACGCCTCCAGTAAATCTACAAAAACGATTTTAATACATTTATGGTTTATAAATGGCTGTAAAGAATGGGTAGAATGATTCTACCGATAAAAATTTCACTTTTTCTAAAAAATAAAATTTTTTTCTCAGTAGGTCCAGCCAGACCTATTGGGTATGGAATATGCATATTGTAGTAGGTGCCGACAGAAGGGTTAATATTGACCTGAAACGACCGAATCTGCAATTCTTTTTCGCGAAATCGTAACGGTTCTCCAGATATTCAATGTCAAAGTTTGACATTTATATGGGGTGGTTCAGTTTTTAATGGGAAATTCGGGGTATTTTTACTACATATTGATGTGAATCGATAGCATTGCACCGAAAATAACATTTTAAATTTCATTTGCCTCCCTGTCTAGCAAATTTTACGAATCTTGGTCGCAAATATATTTCGAATTTTCATATTTTTAACATCTTTGTAAAATTGGTAAAACTAACTATTCTAATGGGACTGATTAAAATTAAAACATCAATTTGATGGCACCGAACACTTTCCCCAATGTGTAAAGCGGAAATATCCCCCTTTTCTTATCAAATTACTTAACTCGTTTCATAGAAAAGTCAAACTTTGACATTGAATATCTGGAGAACCGTTACGATTTCGCGAAAAAGAATTGCAGATTCGGTCGTTTCAGGCCAATATTAATGAAATGGCATCATCAAAATTTGGCGCCACAGATACTGAAATCTCCCCATAATAAAAGAGGGCAAAGTGCCAATTAGTCTTATTTTCAGTGTTTTTTCATATTAACTTACTTAGGTGGACAAAATAGTTACTTTTTAAAATGAAAAGTACAAAAAAAGTTTATATTCGCAGAATTCAATAAAAAATCTTCGAAATAGAACATTGAGCGAGAGAATGCAGTTAAAAATGCCCAGTTTGTGGAATTTCAAACTTAGCCTATTTTTGGGTTACCCAATATTCACACCTTTTTACACTGGGAGTACAGTTTCTTGCTAGAAAGCTAAATATATTGTAAGTCAAACTGATTGAATTTCTACTTACAATATTCAGATTAACTGTTCTCACAATATTTACGCTACAATTGAGAAAAATTTCATCCAGAAACTAAGTTATGTTAGCAACATGTAGCAGATGCACGCTGTAAGAAATTTTGACTTCGACTCCAGGTTTTTCGTGAAAATAGTAATCTATTTTTTGTTCATTTATCTTGAAACCGTTTTTTTATGTCAAACATTTTACTGTTGCTTTTTTCTACAATGTTTTATAATAATATTTTTATTTTAATGGATATCTATGAGTACTAAAAAAGTAACATGAATGGGCGCGCGGGCTACACTTTTAGCCCAGTGGACTTTGATCACAAAAGAATATTAGTTTCTAGGCTAAAAAAATATTAAGAACATTCTTATTTGATTAAGAAGCAGCATTTTAACAGCTACTGAGCAGTTCGAATGAATTCGGTTCATATTCTGAAAATGGTTGTCATTTAAAAAAGTGTGGGCTACAATTGTAGCCCGAGCGCCCACTGAAGGGTTAACAACAAGTATTTCTACTACATATTTACGTAGGTATATAAATATCCTCTTGTTCATTGTCAATTTCATTTCGAAAGGATCAAACTGTCTAGACATGTTACTTTTACCCACTGCCTACTATAAATATAACAAAGAAATTCAATCTGATTGTAAATATGACAAGAAAATATTATTCAATCCTTCGTCACACGCACAGTATGTGATTTTTCGATGAATTTCAAACCAATATATGTACGGTATTAAGTATGAATATTTTTAAATTCCAATTTTGATGTTATCATATAGCAGCCTACACAACACACAACACAAATTTGAAACAAGAGTAACATTCTTGTATTATCGCTAACTGAAGATGTTTAAAACCTATCTATTCATTCATACAAATTGTAAATAAATTTAATTGTAAGATTTGGACATAGATAGTGACCAACTAACATATCCAATTGATGAGGTTACATTTAAATGCAACTTGAAACATACTTGAAATCCTTCGCAAATTTCAAGCAAATTATGTACTTGTACCCATGGGCGTAGCCAGGGGGGGAGGGGCGGTCGCCCCCCCCCCTGGTCCATGAAGATGGTAAGAAAAATCCTTATCGATGTAGTAAAAAAATCACTCCAAGTCCCGCCAGAGAAGCCATGATCGGGACAGTTTGCAGTCAGGAGGCACATGCAAGTAGATGATAGCGAGTCGCCCCTCGTAACTGACGGAGGCTGCGTACCAGCACACACACAAAAATATTTACTAGGACAAATCAGGAAAATTGCTCAAAATTCTTCCTCATTTTAGGAAGATTGCATTTCGAACTCATAAAAATCGGCTCCAAAATCGATGTTTTTCCATTCTAAATAAACTAACGATTGAAAATCTGTAAAATTTCATAAATATTTTGAGAAAGGGTGATTTGTATGAGGCGTCAAAGTTGAGCGAATCGACGAAGCATGACCTTTTCGTACTAAAAATAAGCATAACCTTCCATGGTTAAGGACCTTGTAAAGAAACGGGTCTCATATTTCAGTGTCTTTCAAGTTCTTCTTTTTCTTCTCAGTACCGTATAGCCCCTTGTGGGACCATGGTGCGTTAACTTAGCCGTTTATAGGCAATTTCGAGTCAACATATCATTTCGGAGTGTATATAATGTTGTAAGCACTGTATATTTCCATTCGCATGTACGTAAATTTTGGACCACGCCGAGATTCGATCTCCGGACCTCTAGATTACTAGCATCGTAGAGTGTGACTCAACCAAGTGAGCCACAGAGCGGGTCTCTCAAGTTATTAAATCAACATTTATTTTCTAGCTGAATCATACCAGCAATAAAAGTGGCCAAATTTTACTTTAATAATTAATACTTTGATAAATTTAGAGGAAATCTTATTATAACCGTTAATCATATTTTAATCAATAAAGGATTTATAAATATTCTGACGATGCTACTTTGCTAAGATGAAAGTGACAGACGAAACAAACTGATTTCGCAAGTGGAATATGCAATCCGAGATGCAAAAATGCACTGAAAATATACAAACTACGCTCTAAAAGGCAGATATGTAATCAGAATAAAGAAGAAAATCATTCTCATCTCCATTTTAAAAATTTGACTCTAAAATTAGCAAAAAAAAAATAAATAACATGCGTGGCAGTCCACCAGTATACTAGGGCCGCAGATGTGTGAGTGAAATTAAATTTCCAAGATCTAAACTGCTGTTTTGTTGAGGTGTTGAGATCAACAGCACGCCCAGCAATGTTATTTATCGCCATAAATGGATACTTGTTTACAATCTGAGCGACATCATAATCCGTCACGTAGGTCGTGAGTTCGAAAAACACCATAAAATGAATTCATTCACGGTGAGTCTGGAATCCATGACCCTGTGCATCAATCCAACCACAAGCGCCTGGCTACTCTAAAATTGGCTAACAATATTTCTGCGACCGGAAATGTCTACTCCTAAGAAAATCATGAATTTGAAAAAATTTTGGGCTTGCCCCCCCCTGACCGAAATCCTGGCTACGCCCATGCTTGTACCTACGTAAATAGACTGAACCGCAATGTTATTATTGTATTGAATATGGATAGTCAAAATTGGCCGCAAACGTGTCGTATCGACTCTGACTGTGTGCGTAAAGTGAATGAAGTAAAGCTACACTTTTCCATTTATTTAGGAAATGAGATTTTCCGACATCCTGGAAAAGTTTTCGAAAAATTTGTATATGTAACATGTTGGGCGGTAAGAACGTCTTCTTTTGTGCTACTCCGAGTGTCCGGTATCCGCATCCTTTGAGTGTGATGTTGGTGGGGTTTAAATTAAAATATTAGCCCCGGACCCCAAGAAACCTAAAGTAGCCCTGGCCTGGCCTGAATTTTGTCAATTGACCTGACCAGCACTGATCGGCGCTTATTAGCGGTGAATATTCGAATACCGGCACGCTGTTTGTCATGGAAAAGTCTCTCATAGCACAGCTCAGCATTGCATCGCAATCGCCAGCAGTCTGATGTCTGAATGATACCAGCGGTTTTTTTTTTCTTGAGCAGGAAGCTTAGGCATGTGCAACAAAAATTTTTCCCCTTATGTCATTGTTGTACACACTAGAGTCATCCAAAATTTAATACAGAAATTTCGATAAGCACTTTGGATATCTTGATATGGATATGAACTTTCCAATTATCAGAAATCACGTTTTACAAAAATTAAATATTCAGGAGAAAGGTAGCATTTATTTTTGGACTTTAATTCAATACGTAAATAAATAACCGAAAAAAATCAATCTAATATTTTTATTGTGATCCCAGATCCTCAGCGAATTTCCCTAACTTAACTAATAACAATAAATCCATCAAATAAAAATAATTTGTATGACTCCGATCATAGGCCTCGCCTAATGGACTATTTTGTCGAATATCTCTCAACTTCCTGGTTTATTGCCCCGAAGGACAATAAACTTTGCATTAAGCTACTATACCAATACCACATTGATTGGTATCCTCCGTGACAAAATGAAAATTATTTATAGAGAAAAGCTAAATCAGCATTTGGCATTTTACGAGCAACGAGCATCCACCATCCACCACAATTCAAACAACTTGAGGCGAAAAAGGGAAAAGAACGTCTTGAATGTATGCATGTAACTGACGTAAATCACTAGATATAACTATAGGCGAGGTGCTTTTATTATCCTCATCATCATCTTCGTATTCCATTCGCATATTGAGCTATTTGTGGCTTTGGATTTTATGATCTTGATATAGTCCTATTTAACGAACTATCGGATTACTGTTTTATACGAGCTGTGAATCGGTATTTTTCACATTTCTCTCGCCCGGCATAGAACAAGAAAATATCCTTGGGGGTTTTGTAAGTCTTTACTGATTGTATATAAGTTCAGGCAAGTTTGTATAGATCTGTTCTGGATACCCGTATCCATGAAGTAGATAATTCGCACTACAATAAGGAAACTTACAACAAACCCTGAACCCCATACCTAAATTGGGCCAAAATACAAAGTGAAAATAAATGTACGCTTGATGGGACTGACACAAAAGGAGACGGATAAATTTGAACAACATCCTGGTAGATTAGATATAATAAAATTTTCTTCTGACATTCTACTTTATACGAGTGTTTCTTGTAAAGTAGAGAATTGACGAGTAAGTTGTACAATGTTGATTTATCGTCCTGAATTAGCGTTTTCGTAGTTCGAAATGCCTGCCAGAAAATTTTCGCTTAATTCGTATCCAAATATTTGAACTTAACCCTTAAATGCATAGCGTACCATATATGGTACATGGCTAGATTCCTGTAAAAGTCTAGCTATTAATAAATTTTTAATTTTTTTGTTTCTTTTTCCCAAAGTAGACAAAACAAGGATTCACATAAATTAAATTTTGGCTTCCCGAAGCTTTCGTTGAATTGTCTGTGCGTCGTCAAAGTGGACGAACGTTATTTTTTGTGAAATTTTAAAAGCTATTTTTTAGAGCTCAAAAGATTGGCGAAATTTACCGTTATTTGGAAAAGGAAAAATACTGGTGAGTAAATTGGAATGTGTTCTTTAGGTTCTTTTGAGATTTTGACCAAAACAAGTCACTAAAGGTATTGTTTGCACCAATTTTGCAACGTACCATATATGGTACACCATGCATTGGGGCATATCCAGAAATATCTATACATATATTCCGATCGTTCTTAGCTGATGAAATTAGTCTCCTTTAGACTTGGGTAGGGTAGGATATGTTCATAAAATTTTAATTATCAGCTTTTTCAACATGATAGTGCGTTTTATTGGGCCCCGAACAGGCCCAAATAACCTAAATTTTCATACAAATTATGTCATCAATCCATTTTTCCAGGACATTTACTGCCATTTTTATGAAAGCTAGGTTAATCAGTATCCAAGGAAACGGAGCTGTCATAGTTGATCTAGAAGGATCGCTTTTGTCATTTTGTTTTCTTTAGCACACCGGTCAGGGCTTAGCGTTTCTGTAGCTGTTTCTTATAATCCCTGTGTTTTTAGCTGGCTAGCTATACTGGAAAAATGGTCACATCTTTTGTTTTGTCCTTAGGACACGCCACTAACCGCCACACTAAAAACCCGAGCTTCCGTACTTGACATCTTAGTAAGATAATTGGACTTTCACCAGGACTTAAGCAGCTGCGCCTTGATATCTAATTTCTTATACCATTTGATTATGACAAGTATTGTCTTGTAAGTCCACGATCAGGATCCTCAGAAAATGTGCTTCTAGAGTCAACCATTTCATATGGAAGACTATGTGGGGTACCACATTCGATAAACAAAAAATTACATGGATGTAATTCTTGTGGACATGTCCTGGAACCTGCACAAATTTGGGTTATAAAGCAGGCAGCAGTTGATTTCCATACTCATATCCTAGCAAAGTCAATCTAATCCATATACTTTTCAAGAAAGGAATCCCATTAGCTATGATAAGTCAAAAGAAGTCTCGAGATATACGTTTAACAGTGGAACATGTTTATAACGAACTATTATATAAAAGATTTATTTTATAACGAGAACGGGTTCTAATCGCGCTAATAACATGATGAGTGTATACTCTATACCCATGTACAGGACTAGACGGCACGCAAAGCCCTAAAGAATCAATTCCGTGTTTCGGAAGGGGTACATATATGAGTCGGATCTGGCGTAAATTTTAATATTTTATAAGGACATCCAACAGCTACCACTTGACCCACATTTGAAGTTTTTCGCGACATTGTATCAAACGACATGTCTAAATTTAGGTTTGAAGGGGATGTTGGGGTAGTAAGACCTACTCCACTTTCCATCAACTTCCAGGATATGCCACAAATAGGCATCGATACAAATTTCAATAAGGAATAGGAAACTAATAACGCACCTACGCGAGCTCCCTTTTAAGAGACTGAACATTCCCGATTTCCTATAGAAATTGCCATTTTTTCTTTAATGAAAAGGAGTTCATTATATCGAGTTTCCACTATAATTTCAATCAAAACTCTCAATAATCATTATCCTTTCTTTTTTGCACTGTCCCTATTAAAGTAAGACGCAGATTAAATAAACTTTGAAAAATGTCTTTCATTTACAACATATGGCCTGAATGCATGGCGTACCATATTTGGTACACAATGCAAATTCTACTATTTTCGCTTTTCTGGGAAAACGGGCTATTTCCTGGGAAAATAAAGGCCGATTCCGTGTTCAGTGACCGATTTTACATAAGGGGAGGTCAGTTTCAATCATGGGTTCAGACCCCATGCATTTAAGGGTTAAGATAAAAGGAAGAATGTTTGTAGGTATAGATGAAAAACAAACAACTTTTTGCTCCCTTTTTGCTCACATAAAAACATAAAAGGTACAGAGTGTCCCGTAACTCAATGTCAAGTCAAAAAAGAGTGATAGCAAGTACGGTGTCCCTTGCCCTTGAAAATTGATAATTAAAAATGGAAAATTGAAAATTTAAATTCAAAATTCAAAATTCAAAATTCAAAATTCAAAATTCAAAATTCAAAATTCAAAATTCAAAATTCAAAATTCAAAATTCAAAATTCAAAATTCAAAATTCAAAATTCAAAATTCAAAATTCAAAATTCAAAATTCAAAATTCAAAATTCAAAATTCAAAATTCAAAATTCAAAATTCAAAATTCAAAATTCAAAATTCAAAATTCAAAATTCAAAATTCAAAATTCAAAATTCAAAATTCAAAATTCAAAATTCAAAATTCAAAATTCAAAATTCAAAATTCAAAATTCAAAATTCAAAATTCAAAATTCAAAATTCAAAATTCAAAATTCAAAATTCAAAATTCAAAATTCAAAATTCAAAATTCAAAATTCAAAATTCAAAATTCAAAATTCAAAATTCAAAATTCAAAATTCAAAATTCAAAATTCAAAATTCAAAATTCAAAATTCAAAATTCAAAATTCAAAATTCAAAATTCAAAATTCAAAATTCAAAATTCAAAATTCAAAATTCAAAATTCAAAATTCAAAATTCAAAATTCAAAATTCAAAATTCAAAATTCAAAATTCAAAATTCAAAATTCAAAATTCAAAATTCAAAATTCAAAATTCAAAATTCAAAATTCAAAATTCAAAATTCAAAATTCAAAATTCAAAATTCAAAATTCAAAATTCAAAATTCAAAATTCAAAATTCAAAATTCAAAATTCAAAATTCAAAATTCAAAATTCAAAATTCAAAATTCAAAATTCAAAATTCAAAATTCAAAATTCAAAATTCAAAATTCAAAATTCAAAATTCAAAATTCAAAATTCAAAATTCAAAATTCAAAATTCAAAATTCAAAATTCAAAATTCAAAATTCAAAATTCAAAATTCAAAATTCAAAATTCAAAATTCAAAATTCAAAATTCAAAATTCAAAATTCAAAATTCAAAATTCAAAATTCAAAATTCAAAATTCAAAATTCAAAATTCAAAATTCAAAATTCAAAATTCAAAATTCAAAATTCAAAATTCAAAATTCAAAATTCAAAATTCAAAATTCAAAATTCAAAATTCAAAATTCAAAATTCAAAATTCAAAATTCAAAATTCAAAATTCAAAATTCAAAATTCAAAATTCAAAATTCAAAATTCAAAATTCAAAATTCAAAATTCAAAATTCAAAATTCAAAATTCAAAATTCAAAATTCAAAATTCAAAATTCAAAATTCAAAATTCAAAATTCAAAATTCAAAATTCAAAATTCAAAATTCAAAATTCAAAATTCAAAATTCAAAATTCAAAATTCAAAATTCAAAATTCAAAATTCAAAATTCAAAATTCAAAATTCAAAATTCAAAATTCAAAATTCAAAATTCAAAATTCAAAATTCAAAATTCAAAATTCAAAATTCAAAATTCAAAATTCAAAATTCAAAATTCAAAATTCAAAATTCAAAATTCAAAATTCAAAATTCAAAATTCAAAATTCAAAATTCAAAATTCAAAATTCAAAATTCAAAATTCAAAATTCAAAATTCAAAATTCAAAATTCAAAATTCAAAATTCAAAATTCAAAATTCAAAATTCAAAATTCAAAATTCAAAATTCAAAATTCAAAATTCAAAATTCAAAATTCAAAATTCAAAATTCAAAATTCAAAATTCAAAATTCAAAATTCAAAATTCAAAATTCAAAATTCAAAATTCAAAATTCAAAATTCAAAATTCAAAATTCAAAATTCAAAATTCAAAATTCAAAATTCAAAATTCAAAATTCAAAATTCAAAATTCAAAATATGTGACTGTGACTTAATTTGTTTAAATATATTTTTCGAAACGTATACCACACGTGCTATCATCTGTTTCGAGCATGACGCTATAAGCTACGGGACAGCCTGTTTCAAAGACAAAAGGAAAGGAAATTTAATTATTCCGGCTCGGAGGCTACAAAAGCAAAAACAACTTGGGCTTTCCGCGTAATATCCTGAGAAATTCGGTAAGGGAACGATTACACGTCACACGAACTCTTAGTATGGGAGTTTGACTTTGAAAACGATACGGTAAAATTTACACACCCGTAAAACGTGCGGTACACGTGGTGCGGTGAAATGCTATGTACCATTTTCATTCTATCTACAAAAAGGATATAATCGAAAAACGTTTCAATGTTTTCCTTTTGTTCTGAATTTCGTAGAAGATTAGACGCGGTGACAAAGCACCGTAAAACGGATTATGTTGTTTGGTTCACTTGGCATAAATAACTGTAGGAAGAGATTGGCCACATTAATCAAGTCGTCAGGGTTCTCAGTTTTTTTTAAACATGCACAAAACGAGAAACAAGCGACGTAAGATGATTTTATTCCGTTTGAAAACATTCATCAATTCATCATATCATATGAGTCACATAGCGCACACAGCATTTCTCCCTCGCCGTTCACGTCTATGAGTCACATGTGACGAAACGAAATGGAGTGTCCAAAAATAAATTTTTGAGAGGATCCTAGGTTTTCGTGAATAATATTATAATTCAGTGAATTTATTTATGGACTTCTGACATTAAGTCCTTAAAATTGGACAACAATTCGAATCAGAGGAAGGAAGTTATTGTCAAATCGGGTTACGCTCTTAAATCTTCTCCAATAAAAAATAAATAAATAAAAAGCTGAAGCGCATTTTAATATAGGATCTGCGTGTATGCGACTAATTGAAAAGGACTTAGCTGAACTTATGTAAAAAGCTTTTCATTTATAAAAACGAATTAATGAAGCATTTTGCATATGATGCACGACAAATCACTTAATACCTTTATACGTACACAGAATTCCTAACGTAGGCATTCACGCTGACACGTTAATATCCGCTTAGAATTTCTAGAGAATAATTTTCGAAATTTCGAATGAATGAATCTATGTATGGATTGACGAATATACGCAAATGTAATTCAAAATCTCTTGCCGATTCTCTCGAAATTATTACGACCATAATCTCCCATTTCTCGTTTTCAGAAAATTGAATTCTCGCAATCACTTTCTGTAAATTGGTCTTACAGCTTCAGCGAAAACCCAAAAGCAATGCCATAAAATAACTTCCATGTCCGCGATTATCATACCATTTGTGTGAGCATCGGATTAAACTCCCGGACCAAACTAAAGTCAAAACCGCAAACAATTCCACGCCCAACTTTTGGTCCTGGTCACGTAAACAATTTATTGCACCCATTTGCCATCGTGCGTCCTTCCTAGAATATCCTTACTGAAATCCTGAAATTCAACCTAAACAGAAAACCATCAACATTTTCCCTACTTGATATGAGTAGTTTAGAGAAAATCATACGCCATAACGGGATGGGTTTCCATGCCATCGGGATTTTATGATTCACTTTGTTCTAAATCTCTCGCTTCCGTAATACACCATACTCTCCCATCGACACCCCGGAAGTGATACCCGAAGTTCCACAAATGATATGACCAACCGGGCTGTGCCCGGCAAAGGAATATCAGATAACGAACTATTCGGGATATTTACTATCCCCCCAAAAGTCGGTTTGGCTTTGCCTTTGATGGGTCATATTATATTTCAGGGCAGATTGTATGCGGTGGATAAAGATTTCGGTTTTGGGCACGGAAGAGTGGATACAAGTGCGCGCCACAATATTCGAGTAATGTCCTTCGTTTTTTCCCTGGGTGACGTCAAGATCAAGAGGCGTTTCATGTTTTTGGCTTTTTAAAGCTATCACTCAGTCTCAAAAGCAGCTATACGATAGTACATGGGGGGGGGGAGAGTGTTGAGTGCTGAGATGATGTTTGTGGTTTAAAAAAATGTGAAGGAGTACAACAACAACACATCGGCAAGAGGTGTTGTTGTTTTTCTTATCGGGGTGTGATGCTGATGTCGTCGTCGACAAATACTATAGGGAGCGTGTCACATAAAGCAAGCAATGTGTCTTCTGCTTGTTATTATTTGATATTAAAATGAAACACGCGATTTCTTTTATTGTAATGGATATTTTTCATTTTATAGGGTTAATGGTGCTGAATGCAAAAGAGTGATTGAAAGGGAGGCGCTCAAAAGGATTCATAGCATGAAAATGTCGGGCAAATGGCTTTATTTCTTTTTGAAACCTTTCACATTTTAAAGGACGCTTTTTTTTGTTTCTTTAATCAATGGGATGTATATTTTTCTGTGCATTTTTTCTAGATACGTCTTACAAGAAAAGACTCAATAAGACAGTTGCGGATACGCCCTTTGACAAATTGTAAAAAACACATGGATGGTTGGCGACATTTGGTAGTCTGCATTCGGAGCCAAATATAGTTACAATTTCATAGCATGTCATGCTTCAGTAAAAGTTACCGTTATAGATACATACAGGCAAATTTGTGAAAACTCCTTAATTTTAATATGTTTTAGAGAACTCTCGTAGGATCGCATATATCTACGGGAACATTTGCTACAAAATTGTCACAGAGTACTTTTTCGATAAATATACCGTTATAAAGGTATTTCAGAAAGCCTGTTTTTTTATCCGTTTGATCAGGCGTAAGTCCTTCGGGGGACATGCATCGACAAGTGCTTTTGACAGAAAACTTTGCTGCCATAAAAAGATAGAATTTGCCATGGACGAGTTTTTCCTAAAATGTACCGTTATAGAGGTTTTGAAAAAAAAATTTTTTTTCCCGAAATCTGATAATATAAAAGCTTGAACGTGGCCGTAATTCTATTTTGGAGACACTCATATCGCATGGAAGAGGACTTTTGGCATTTGATTGAGTTAATAGAAGATATAAATGTCTTATAGAAGCATTATTCAAAGTTCTTTATTTTAATCGCATCCGAATCGCATGTCATCAGGACCGAATTTCCCATATTGGCAACCTGGGCATTCGCTCGGGGCGGCAAATTTTTGAATTTTCCAAATATGTAGCTTAAAACACTAGAAGGGTCAGAGCCGTCAATTTGACGGTTTTGTAGTTTAAATCATCTATATTTTCGGAACTACAATGTTTTCAGCTTTCATATGTATTGACTTTTCCTAAAATATGTATTTGATCATATATTTGGATAAAAATAAAAATAAAAAAATTTAGTTTATGAGATATTTCTTGTTATACCTATTAGGGTCAGAACCGTCAAAATGACGGTCAGGGCTTATCTTCCCAAAAAATCCATAAAGCCGTAGGTTTAAATTTGCCTTTTTTGTTAGAGTGTCCATGTAACAGGAAATGTGTAGGGGTTTTATACATAAACTCTTTGTGATAATGTGCGCTTTTGGGGCGCTCGAATGCACTAGCCTAGACTACGACGTTGAGTCAATTTCACGGTTGTTGCCTTGCTTGTTTGCCCATTTAGTATCTCTTGTGATGCAATAAACGCTAAAAGCAACATTAGTTTTGTTTGGCCAGCATCAGTACTGATACTTTCCCCAAAATTAGTGCACGTCAGGAACTAAGAGGCGGAATAGGTGTTTGTTGAAACTTTGAAGACAACGAGGATACGGACACCAGGAATCTTGAGGTCAGTCATATTGAAAAAATTGGGAGCCAGTGAGTAAATAAAGTAAAGTAAAATACTAAAATTTCTAAAATACATTGAGAACTACAATACCAGAGATCCCTGCAAAGCAGTAAGGCTAGCATACACACCAAACTAGCGCCAAGATTAGTCCTGCTCATATGTATAATGCACACGCTCTGTGGCTCACTTGGTTGAGTCGCACTCTACGATGCTAGTAATCTAGAGGTCCGGAGATCGAATCTCGGCGTGGTCCAGGAAATGTATAGTCCTTGCAACATTATTTACACTCCTCCATATGCAATGTAACGTTGACTCGAAGTAGCCTATAAACGGCTGAGTGAACGCACCATACCCCACAAGGGGTTACGGTACAGAGAGAAGATATGTATAATGCTTGAAGTTCTGATTTTTATCTGAGGAAAGTATCATATCCTATCGTGGTATGGGTAGAGTTTCAATAAAGATCCGCTATATGACCACAAATGGTGCATAGATCAGTCCTACCAAACGAGTGGAATGCAGTTAGGCCGACATCCTTCCGAGTAACTCTTGGGAATCAATCCTTATTTAGCTGTCCTGAGTTGTTTTTCTTTTCACAGTTGAAATACATTTGTGTACAAGCAAAATGGTTCATTCTTGTCGTTGAGCTGCGATCGCTTTATGGTCATTGAGTGTGTCTTTCGGAGACCACACGGACCCTTACCTTTCTTATTTCAATCTATGCAGTGGTCTGGGAAGTAAATGTCACTAACTCAGCTATAAAATAGTATTACCAAAAACAGAATATGTTTCGGTTTGAGCAGAGCTTGGGTACGCTCTTAGGTACTGGGCAGTTTGTTCTATTGCCAAGCACCTATGCCTAATAAAACTGGCTACAGATAAAGCAACAAGAAAAAAGGATTGCCAAAAGATATCAGTATAAACGTGCTTTTCAGGATGACTCAAAAAGCATTAAACTATTACTTTTTAGCTATGTACAAAACACTTTTTGAGGAAAATGTGCCATCGGTCTTCACCTTAAAAAATAAATATTATTACATGTTTCACTCAAAAAGTTTTCAGAAATACATTAATTTCCAATTAATAATAAGATATTGTCTCATTTTTTAGTTAACTTAAGAATTTTATATTTATTGGAGTACCAATTCAGCTATAAACACCTTGCCGTCAAATTGACGCCTGTGACCCTTTTAGGTATACAAAATTCATGACCCTTCTAGTGTTAACGTTGAGAAATACATATTTCGAGATTACCAGAGGCTGTTTTGATAATCCAAAAAAAAACAAATTATACTTAGAAAAATCGTTCGGAAGGAGATTTTCATATTTGTCTTCGAAACTCTACGAGTTTCTGCCAACTTTATTTTTGCAATTCTACAATTTATTGATTGAGCCTTCATTACTAATTTGTTCAATAAGGCTGGCTAAAAAAAGTTCAAATTGGCTAACACGTCTAAAATGGTCTCTTTTAATATAAAGTTTGCCTATACACATCGCCTCTAGCGAGGCGACGCCATGGAGCGGCATAATACCGCACACATATGGCGAATCCCTGGATTCTTCGCTCTATCAGACTCCTTATAAATGTCCAGCTGGGCAAGTTGTCATTTTTTTTATATGGAGTTTGACAGATGGAAGAATCCATGTGTGATTCTCCATGTGTGAGCGGCATAAACAAGGAAGAAGAAAACACAAGGCGTTTGCATATAGTTAAAAATGCCGCCCCTAAAATGACCGCCGTAGGACTGCCAGCTCACCAATGCCTTTAGTAGAAAATTGTAGCGGAAGCTTATGAAGAAAATCGCTGGTGATAGTAGGAACATATTTGGTGCTTATTTTTTTGTTCTTTGTGTAATTTTTATTTTTCTTACTAGGTCTTAAAAGCATCGAATTAAACCTTCAATAGGCAGGGCCGGATTTCCCATATGGGCAACCTGGGCTACTGACCGGGGCGGCAGAATTTGAGGGACGGCAAATTCTTAAATTTTTTCATTGGTCCAAAATTATGGGAAAGATGGATTTTGAAAACTCAAACATAACTGTAGAAAATAATTTGCTTTTTTAATTTATTCTAGTTAGATGTACATATTCGTCCTAATCCAAAGCACCTAAATCGCAACCTCAACTCAAATTTTAATGTGATTCCGCCTTCAAAAATTGGGACTACGCAAAATTTTGCTTGAAGCATACAGTCATTCACTCTGAATGGCGTGGCGACCTTAAGTTCAATTAGAGTAGGAGTATAAATCATCGTTGGCTCCACTTTAAACATTATGCCTGAAGCCACATTAAATGATATAAATACGCGAGTACTTCGCTGCCACCTGCTGTTTTCAAGCCTCTAAAATTGCCCCAGACTTGGTGATAGCGATCCTTTGGAAAGTTCAAAACGTGCCCCAACTCATTTAACCACACATTTTCGTGTGTTCAATTACTTCTTAAATTTGTCCGCACATCAAATTCGCTGGGAAGCAAGGGAGTGGTCCAAGTCTCGATATTAAAAATGCGGCATTGGCTATCAAATTTTTAGTTTCTATCGAATGAATAGGTTTAACTAAATTTTTGAAAAATTTTATGCTTAAATTTTCGAATTTGCAATTTTTTTATCAGCGACAAACGGGAAACTCCACAGAAAATAAAAAATATTTTAAAACAGTTGAAATCAGGAAAATCTAGAACTTATTGTAGGCACCGAATAATTTTCGCTATATAACATCAGTAAGTGCTTTACCAATTCGTTTTCGTTATCTTTATCACCGAAAAAAAAAATCAGGTCAAGGTGTGTTCAAAATTTACCCTAAGCTTTCTTGATTAAAGGTTTATTCGGTTTGACGTTTTCTGGTTAAATATGATGCTAATATTGCTAATATAGGAAATGTTATTTGTTGGTGTAACGTAGCTCCACGTTTGGCGCCAATTTATAACGTAGCCTCAAGATGGACGACAATTTGTAACGTCGACCCTAGTTGATCATTGCTTTATTCGTAGATCCTTCCAAAGCTAAAACAATGTAGTCAATAATTCTGATATTTTATTTATAACAGACTTTTCAAATACAACAACAATAGAATATTTATATAATTATAATATGTGTAACAAATGACAACGGATGGTAGCATCCGATGCAGCATGGACTAGGGTAATTCGGCTCTCGTTCCTGTGTTCCTATGATGTTGGATGCACTGATGCCAAGAGTAGAATGCTGACTTCTCGGGGCTGTGGCTCGCCTTTCATACTCTCGTGCGGTGCCATGGCTGTAAGCTGGTGAAACGGGTATCGTTGTTTCAGTGTTGCCGTCTAAGCTTAGGTTGAGTGTTGAGTGCAGGGTTGCCGCTGTCGAATTTAGTCGATGATGTTACATTGGGGTAATTCGTAAATTATTTTCAAAACAATCGACAAGGAAAAAAATTTAGAAAACATGAACGCATTTTTAAGGAAAGTGAAAAGCCGAACGTAATAAGAGTTGTAGTTTTCTATGTTATCATTGGAGTTACAATCATTCCTAAAACATTTATCGGAGGTGCACGGAACACCTGGATTCCTTCTCTCGGAAGCAACATAAAAAATTTTCAAGCAAATAAAATACGCTTACTAGTAAAAAATATGAAATTTTCAATTTTTCACATACGCCCGCTAACGGTTTGCCTACATTTCCTTTGTGAGGTGACAACTGCTACCTTCAAGCTTATCTAGTGGTGGAGGGTGGCAAATTCGTTACTGCCCAGGGGCGCAATAAGGGCTTAAACCGGCCCTGTCAATAGGGTGCACTTGACCAAACTTGGTTTGGTAGCTCAAACGAAAAAATAAATAAATATGAAATAAATTAACTGCAATGTC
The DNA here is from genome assembly GCA_949715475.1 of Microchrysa polita. Lineage (NCBI taxonomy): Eukaryota > Metazoa > Arthropoda > Insecta > Diptera > Stratiomyidae > Microchrysa > Microchrysa polita. Next base: position 76,070,363 of record OX454421.1, on the reverse strand, counting down.
AAGTTCGAGGCATTGACCGAGGCTAATTCCGGGCGCGGGCGAAATTTGAATATCCGTCACAGTTCAATTAAAATTAAGCTTCATTTGCGTTAACAATTTCTACCGCAGCCCTATGACGTGGACCGATTCCATCTGTTCCTAGATGCATTGAGGCTAATCCAGAAACACACTTGGATAAATTTTGGTTAAGATTCAAAAAGAAAAAAGGTTTTTCTTACACGAACCTAATCTTCGGGGGCTGGTTTGTATGACAGCCCTATGACGTATTGTTCCGATTCAATCCATTCCTAGATATGTTTTGAGGCTTTACTAGGTTTACTTTTGGTTAAGATTGGTTCATAAAGAACCATAAAGCCTTTAGCTCCAAAGCGCAGCACTCATGCCCTAGGACCGCTAACACAAACAACGCCAATTTAAAGATTTATTTATTACTAATTAGTGGTACTTAATCTACAGTAGAGATGTCAAAAAAGTAACTAACCGTTACTTAAGTAGTCGTTACTAATAAATATCGGAAGTAACGACTACCGAGTACAAAAAGTAGCCGTTACTAAAGTACCGAACAACAAACAAGCAGAGCATTCTCGCATGGGTGTAGCCAGAGCGGGGCAAGGAAGGACGCCTGCCCCCCCCCCCTGGTCGATGATTACGGAAAAAAAAATCGTACCGATGTAGTAAAAAACACAATTTTAACCCTCACTTGAAGGTCTCTCCGTGAAGATAGTGGAATTTAGCTTCATTCTATCTGAAAGGGATTTTAGGGACAAATGGTATACTGTTTGCCTAGTTATCAAGATTCATTTTGTAACTAAATCATACCAGCAATGAAATTTAGCCAACTGTTAATATTTTGTTAAATTTTGAGGAAAACTTATCAAAACCAGAAGAAAAACAGTGACAGACAATACTAACTGATCTTTTGGTTTTAAATTGCACTCAATATAGACGAGCTACGGTCTAAAAGCTGAAATTAAAAATAGGAATTGAATAGAAAATCATTCTCGACTCTCCTTTCTTAAAATTTGGCTCTAAAATTCGCCTAACAATATTTTCGCAGCCGACAATTTCAACTCCTAAGAAAATCTGGATCTTGAAAAAATTTCGAGTTTGCCACCCCCACAGGATGGTCAGACATAACCGTCAACCTGAATGTTGGCCACAGCAATTTCACAATGAACAACGTATTAAAGGCAATCCTCTCGGGTCAGACAAACTTTACATTATAGCCTCAGCTTGTTGAGATGACAGCTGAACAGGGACGTATCCAGGAATTGGTTTCGGGAGGGGTCCAAATTTCGATTTCAGAAATTATCTTGTCAATCAATTTTTTTTGGTATTGCTAGAGGATAACTGTTTTACTGTATTTTTGATGATACAGAAAAAAATACGTCACTAAAAAATGTGTTGAAATGCATCCTTTTTTATTCGATATATTCCGATCGATTTCATCCGCTCCAATTACATAGGCGATTTAAATAGTTTCTGAATATCTAAGAAAATTAAAAACAAAAGTGGATTAACGCATGATTCCTGAGGAACGCCTGATGTTGGTGGAAATTGATTTGAATTTGTTATAGAGTTATGGTCACAATCACGGAACCGTATCGTCCGTCTTTTCAATTAATGAGGCGCCACCGAAGTCTAAGTTTTTCAGTTTAACTAGTAAAAGGTCAGATTTGGATTTATTAATCGCTTTGTTAAAGTTGACCAAGTTTTGAGAGGCTTTAACCTGTAATTTTCATAAAAGATTTTGTAGTAGTAGATTTACCTCTGAAAAGCCGAAATGATTACTAGTACAACTAGAGGTGTAGGAGGTAACCATCGTCATCCTGCAGGTCAAATAATTTAAGGATTGACGAGGGGATGTAGTTCGTTGATAATTTTGTGTTTCAGCTCTGCCACCATTTTTATTTATAGGCACACCATAGCGTAAATTCCAGTGTTGAGACTAGAGTGACTGATTAAATAGTCAACGAAAGTGGATACCTTACTTTTTTTTGCATATTTCTTTAAACAAATCAGGAGAAAACTATCTTGGTGTGTTTAGTGATATCAAATTATTACATATATTACATAGAATCAGGGATAATAGCAGGATTTTATCTATTAAGTGTGGTCTTTTTTAAATTAATGAGAGGCGAAAAACATAGAGACTTGATAAACTATAAACTTGAAGAAAATTATTTCAACGAAAAATTGCAGTTCTTAACGTTTTCATTTCAGTTGGTAAGAAAAAAAACAGCGGTCGATCAAACACCCTGAGTGAGAAAAACATGAAGCTGTTCTTGAAAACCAATAGTTTCACCGAAATGGGCTTCAATGTAGGTTGTTGAAATTTATGAAAATTGATCACTGACAAAAGAACAACCTTAACATATCTGTCCAAAATAAATTAACTGTGAAGAGAAGAGGTTACTTTCCAAAACGGGGTCATTTATTGGTAGTATCTAACGTTAACTGCGAGGTGACTCAAATAAACCCATTCCTAATGTGTTATAGCCAACATCCCTTAGAAAACGTTTTTGCAGCTACCGAACGTTTTGGCAAGCGGAATAATTTAAATAATGAAAAAAGCTCGGGTCAATTCTTTCCATTCCGCTTGCCGTCGGATTACTTACTTGTATGTATTTTATGAGATCCGAAATTTTCAAATTTATTGGATTTTCTGCAAAAACGTTCGGCTTTTGTGCACATTTTCAATGTAAAAAAAAGGTTCTATTTTTCTCCGTTAGAAAAAAAACGAGACCGAGGCTAATTTCGGGCGCGGCCGAAATTTGAATACCCTTTACTCTCCTCGGGCTAAAAGTTTTTTGGGGGGTTTTTTTGATATTGACAAATTCTGTGGCGTCGATAAAACAATATTTGCGTGAGGTTTGGTTGGAATAAGTGGTAAAATAAAAAAAAATATCTCAGAAAACTTTATTGGGGGAATGCGGGAGCATGGCCTCATAGTACGATTCCATTTGTTTTACTTTTTTTTTTTCATAAAGACGCATTGAGGTTTTTTTTAAATTGGTGTAGAAAAAATGTTTCTTAGAAGATCCAAAATGGGGAGGTTGGGCTTGTATGGTAGCCCCATGACTCCATAGTCCGATTATTTATGGCATCAATTGAAGTGCACTTTTACGAGTTTTGGTTGAAAGTGGTGCACAAATAAAAAAGTTGTTCGTAGAAGAACTCAATTTAGGGGGTTGGCTTTGTATGATAGCCCCATGACCCCATCGTCCGATTCCATTCATTTTTACACATGTTTTGTGGCATCAAATGAAATGCACTTTTATGAGGTTTGTTTGAAATTGGTGGACAAATAAACAAGTTTTTCTTAGAAAAACTCAATTTGGGGGCTGGGTTTGTATGACAGCCCCATGACCCCACAGTCTGATTCCATTTATTCTTACATATATTTTGTGGCATCAATAGAAACACATTTGTGTGAAATTTGGTTCAAATTGGTGCACAAATGAAAATTTTTTTCTTAGAAGAACCTAATTTGGGGGGTTAGGTTTGTATGGCAGCCCCATGACCCCATGGTCCAATTTGATCCATTCTTACATATGTTTTGTGTTATCAATAGAAACACATTTGTGTGAAATTTCGTTGAAATTAGTAAACACATGAAAAAGTTTTTCTTAGAAAAACCAAATTGGGGGTGTTAGGTTTGTATGGCAGCCCCATGACCCCACGGTCCGATTTTAGCGACTCAAACATAAAAACTGCCTGCAATAAAAAGAAACATGTGTGCAAAATTTCAGCTCGATAGCTTTTAAACTGGCCGAGTAAAACGCGTAGCAACAGACGGACAGACAGACAGACGGACATCGCCCAATCGACTCAGCTCGTCATGCTGATCATATATATACATATTTTATATGGTCGGAGATGCTTCCTTCAATGCGTTACAAACTTCATGACAAAGTTAATATACCCTTTACTCTACGAGTGAAGGGTATAATAAAATGGGTAGAGAGGAATCCGGGCCGCATGGACAGGAAACAAATGACGGCTTGAATAAATAATTACCCCATTTTCGCAACAACTGATTTAATTTCAAACTCATGTGCGATTTGGTGAATTTTTGAACTGTTGTCCTGACACAGAACCTGCAAGGAAATGTGTAGCACATTTAAATAAGGTTTTCATGTTATCATCACTGACATTTCAAAGCCCATTGAAAACATTTCGGGAGGGGTCCGGACCCCATGGACCCCTCCCCTGACTACGTCCCTGCAGCTGAAACTAAAAAGACCCAGTAGGCAGCTCACAAGTTATACAATACTATTGTATAACTCACCAGAGCAGCCTGATTTAAAATTGCTGAAAGCGCACACCCGTTGTAGGGCTTGTCGGAAACCGAGTTACACCCAAGATTACCTCAGAGTAGCTCGCCTTCTCCAGCTCACTCCACAAAAGAGCCATGGACTAGTGATTATTTGTTCTCACCAGTTCATCTGCTCTTTCATTTTCATCGGCCTCCACATGATGTGTCAATTTTAACCCTTAGATTAGGGGTCTCTATACTATAGCATCGTAGAGTGAACTCAACCGTTTGAGCCTCCATTGCGTTATCCACAGAACACAGGTTACAGATTGACCATAAACAACTTTTTAGTCAACTTGACCGTTATGCAGATTTCTACAAAATCTTGTTAAAAATCTTATTTGACTCCAAGATACCGATAAGAGAGCTTGAATTGGATAGGCCTTTTTGACAATCTATTGTACCACTAGTGAAGCATATCGAAATGGCGTCTTTGGACGCCTGGTCTAGGACCTGAAACGAAGATTCAGATAAAAATCTAGTTTTCGAAAGTTTAAAGAAATGTTAAATACCGGCGTAAAAAAACCGGTTTTCAGAGCTGCACTGAGGTCTGCACTGAAAAGAATGGAACACGCAGAGAGGGTTTCATGTCAACGCAAGCCGGGTCACCAGACGTCTAGAGTCAATTAACAAATTTTCTAACCTCCTCTTCTAACTTTTTATAAAAACTTTTGCCGTACTTACTTACTACTCTACATACACTTTAATCTATAGATTAAATGAGCAAGATTTTACCCTTACATTTCATCAAAGCTTTCATTACGTGATTTTCACTAAAATCCTAACCAAATCTTTACGAAATCTTAGTAAAGTGTGGTGAACTTTGCTTGAGTGAGTGCAATAGATAATTTTGAAAATAACCGTCAGGACTACAGTAGAGGCCGTCTAGTCATCATTCAGGTCGTTTACCGGTTAAGTCCCCGTAAGAGATAACGTACATTTTAGATACGTTAGATTCTAGATTTATATAAGTTAGATTAAACTTCTTGTTAAAAAATAAACGGTAATAGAAATAACCTTTCCAGTAATGCATCAAATTGTCAGAGTGGCAATTTAAACGGACTCAACCAAAGCCACCTTTATTAGAAAGCCGGGAAACAGCAATACATGCACACAAATCAAGGCTATGAACATGTCGTATATACGTTGCACCAGTGGCGTAGATAAAGGGGGATCAATCCCCCCCCCCTCGTCCTTCGATGGCATGTTTTATTATTATTGCTTTAGGCACGTTAAACAAAGTGTTTTATAAAAACATGGAACCATTTTCAGAACTGCAATAGAAAATTTATCACTTAATCAAATTTCAATTGCTTAATTGAAGCGTGTCGATAGAATAGAAACGCTACAGCAGAGGACTTTATGTTCATCTACTTTTTCACATTTCATCTGGAGTTTCGCACAGGCAAGCCCTACTGAAGAAATCTAGAAATTTCGCTAGAACTCTGCAAAACTGTTTCCAATTGTTAGCATCCTTTATTGTTTGATTCCATCAACATTTTTTTTTTCTTTTTTTATTTTAAGTTAAGATTTGACGAAAGGTTTTATTGTATATAAGAAGACAAATCATGTCTTGACTTTCTCTAGTTGTTCGCAGTTTTATTGAATTTAATACGAAGAACTCTTAATCCTATAACCAGAATTATTTGAATTACCTAAATCGCCTACAAAAAATTGTGGAAATTTTTAAAATTTAAAGAAATATAGACTTATGCAGCCAGAACCCGAAAACAAATTAATAAACACACAAATGGAGCTCCGCGCCGCACCCTAGAGTGAAGATCTTTTTGGGGCTTCGCGAAGATATCCAAAAATAGGAAAAAGATAGAAATAGCTTTTGACAACAAAAAGCAAACGATTTTTTTTTTGAAAGTTATAAAATTTCGAAATTTAGTCTGCTCACTGGTCCGGAAATCAACTGAACCGTAAAATCTTTGACCAGCATTAGAAACTCGACCAATTTTCTTTCACAGCTTTCTACTATATGAAATGGAAAAGGAAGTAGTCTCTACCAGAAAATAAAGTACATAGTGTTTGTGACTAGGTTTTTGGGATTTAAATTAAGGCGCAAATGAATTAGAGAATTAAATTTGTGTTAATTAATATTTTTCTACGATCTCAAGTAACAATTTTATCTCTATAACACTTCGTAGAATATTCTCTTTTAACAACAACACTGGCACTTTACCTCCACCCTGTAATCCAATGGAAACTTATTGTAGTACTAAACTATGCTCCGAAAATGGCATACATCATGTGCTTTGTCTCATATTTTTCTGTCATTCTCTTGTGTTTGCAAAAAAAAAAAAAATCCCGCAGCATCGAACCATGACTATCGTATTGCCAGTCCTACACGCTAACTACTTTGCCAACTTCAAATATAGTCAGGATTGCTCGTAAATACTACAAATGGTTAGTTGCTTCTATAGAAATGCTTCAATAGTCCTTATCGAATCTTCTTCAATGAACCTTCTACTTTATATGTCAATCAATTGGCGTTGATTAAATCCAAACATTCATTAATAATGCAGCCAGTTTCTGCGCTGCGCAGAGATCGTCTTAATTGGTTCATAAATTCACAATGAGTGAGGAAATGTTGGTTTCATGCAAGATTTTCAAGAATTGTATAAAAGAAAATTGGTATTCCGGAGCACCTCATAAGTCTCAATTCTTTCAGAAAGTCCATCCTTCTATAAAACTACGGTGAACAGTTTATCGGATGATAATATAAATGTCACTTTATTAAGACAACTGATTCACTAATAAAGGAGAATATTGCGTGTGTGTGTTAATTTAGAGAGACAATTGCATGTGTGTGTTATATCATCCATGAATTATCGGAAATGTTCAATTTAAAAATCAAAAGCTATCCTTTTCCACATATACTGGGCATTCCCAACGAAATCTCGTTTTCACAGTTTTCCTTTTCTAGACATATAACTACATACATATATAATTTATTTTGATGATGAGTATTTTGCACCATATTTGCAAAAAAAGCTGCTAATTTGAAGTGTAATAAATAAAGAAATTGTTATTCTGAAATTCAACATTTGATAACCGTAAAAGTATAAGTAATCTGGCAAAATGATCCCCCCCCCCCTCTCCGAAAAGCTATCTACGCCACTGCGTTGCACGATGCACTAACACAAACACAGCGCATGTAAAAAAATACCGGCGTACAGAGGGCTGCGCCCGCAATACGAGGGTTTTTTAGATTTTGGATACATACATAGTAAATAATTTTGCACATATATTTAATAGGTAATAAATAAGAATTATGCACAATGTTAATGAAATGCTTCTCGTAAGCATGATACTATGTATCATGGCTCCACATATTAACCGGATTTATTAGCTGTAACGCCGTTACCATTACTCCAAACTGGAAAAAACCGACTGATATGAAATGTACCCATCGAGTTCTTTGATTTGACAAAAACTAAAAATGTCGACTTTACAAATCTCCGGGACACTGTTTGCTGTGTCCTACCAACGTCTAAGTATTTCGTGCTAAAGACTGTTACGATTCTACACATTCCTACCAAATTTCATTACGATCGGTTAGTGAACAAATTTGTAAATATCCGAGACACCCTGTTATCTTGGCCATACCAATTTTTAAGTATTTCATGCGAAAGACTGTTACCATTCTACACATTCCTAATTTCATGACGATCCGTTAAGCCGTTCGCGAGTTATTTAGTGAACACATTTTCAAATGTCCGGGACACCCTGTTATTTATGTCCCACCAACTTTTAAGTATTTCGTGCCAAAGACTGTTACCATTCTACACATTCCTACCAAATTTCATGATGATCGGTTAAGCCGTTCGCGAGTTATTTAGTGAACAGACGGACGGACGGACGGAAAAAATAAGGGTTTTTTGAAAAATCTAAAAAACCCTAAAAACCGTGTCTGCTCTGATAAAAATTGCGAAAACACGTGGAAAATTCCCTTTTTGTCGGGATTTTTTTCTTTCGCTGCATTATAGACACTTCAATTCACGACACATTCGCGACCAAAATCGACCCGGAACCAATACTTTTCGTGTAAAGTTTGCCGCGACCCAACCTGATTTGCCTTTACCGCAATGTAAATTTTCCATTTGCTTAAGCCTATGATTTGACGTTTAAGGCTATGACCGTGTTCTGCTTCCGGGCTTGTATTAAGGCGGCTTTGAACTCAACCTCGACTGTACTGTCAAGCTTTGGAGCAAGACTAAAGGGCGAACCAGATAGGGCACGTTATGGTTCGTACCGTTCGGAAAAAATGCACAGAATGCTTCCGCTACGTTACGAGCTGAACACTTGTCAAAGTTGGTCTCATGAAGTTTATATATGTAACTGCACAGATGGCGTTGCACGGCACGGAAGCCTAATTGTACTATACTTCAGAACCTAACGCAGCATAAGCGTTCTGTTTCGCACTTAAGACTAAGTGTGAACAGAATTTGAGATTTCATAATAAACCTAAATTTCGCGGGCAATGAGAAATTCAATGAATTGCATTTAAGTCTTATGACTGGGAAACAATAAGGCAAAAACATAATAGAATGCTTATTGGCGACGATCGCCATTTTACAAGACATTACCTCACTATAAAAAATAAAATAATTCACAAGCCTAAATTATACATAGTTACTGACATATGAAATCTAACAAATTTTCTAGTACCTACAAAACTAAAATACATACGACTCTGAATTGCAAATTTTGCAATTAACTAACCGTCCACTTCTAATAAGATGATTATTCCGATTAAATGCTAAGATAATGTACCGGGTAGTGTATTTTCGCCAACTAAGAATTTGTTCTATCGTTTGCTTTGAGCAAACAGCCTTGTCTCTATTCCATAAATCCTTTCGGCCAACTCTCAAACTAAATGTGTATTTTAAGCGTTTTGAAGAAAAAAAACATTCAGAAAATTAATTTAAATTTTGTTTATGTATTTCAAAAGCAAGGCAACTACATATTGTTTATATCAACAACAATTTATTTATCACCCCTTCTTTGCGGCACTAAATTATAAATTTTCCTGAAAATTTACACAATAAATGCGTACAATTTGCCATCAGCGATTCTACATACTTATTGTAGCAGATGCAAAAAAATAATACATACTTAACGTACATAATTTGAAGCATCGCAGAGTTTACGTACTAGGCCATTGATCTCAGGGCCTTGAATTCATTTAAAACAAAACTTGACTTCTTACATGGTTTTTAAATTCCTAAAAAATACTCATCGTACGTATGTGTAATCTTGAAAATATCGTACGCAAATTGAAAATTGAGCCGGAGGATAATGTGATAAAAATTAAATTATTTTGAATGTTGACTTTCATTACTTGAGCATGTTTTAATACATACTCGTCTCGTACCTGTTCCAGCGAATATAAAAACATTTTAATTTTTCAAATTGAAACGAATTCACGTGTATTACAAAGCTTAATAAATTATTCAAAATAATCTTCATCGTAACGTATCGTAATAAATTCATCAAAAGCTTGTTTCGGTAAGCACTTTTATGATGTTTTTCAAAAAGTTAACATGCACACTTTTCCATGTCCTTCCATTGCTCATCGCGCAATGAATAGGTAATAAGGGAATTATTCAATAATAAACGAAGAAATTCTGTCAGTTTTTTGTAAATTGCGTATTGCGCTACAGAATGTAAAAATATCGATAACTAACATAAATGGTCTTAAAATGATAATGAAAAATCAACAAGACGTAAATTATGTGCACAATATTGACACAACGCCAATTTAGCTGCATTCAGACGAGAGCATTCAAAGGCTTTCTCCTATCCTATGGCTGTTGATGTACGAACGTAGAAGATATTTTTTTTTTCTTTTGAAAATTGTATAAATGGTATGAAAAATAATTTGTTTTTTTTTTTTTTTTTTTAAGAATTCACGAGTTGATTGGCGGAGAAAGTCATATGTACGCCCGAGTAGAATGAAGGGTATCCAAAAATCGGCCGCCCCCGAAATTAGCCTCATTCTCGTTTTTATTTAGAAAACTTACCCACGTTTTGAATATTCGTATATGTAGTTTCTTACCTGTAAAGAAAACAAACAAAAAATAATTTAGTCTAAAGAGCGTCAACATTTAGCTGTGGCTTAGAAAATTTGTTACGGATGATTCGAAAAGTATTGGATGAACATTTCTTACCGATATGTGTCAGGAAAGGTATTAAAGGCGCAATTTGAGTAGAGGGCTAACGTAAGCAACGCCCCAATTATTGTTATTTTGTTCCGTAATAAATTTATTATTCAAACTACAAATTAAAAACTTAAGTGAAACAAAATATCATTGCGTTTTATGTCTTCCTCATTCACACGAAAATTTGGACTAACTTTTATTAAGAAACTCTTTCATAAAATTTCGGATTTCTTAAATTCAGAGACTATTAACAAACTATGGACATTCTATATAGAAACGATCTTATACGAGGGTTACAAAAAAAGTTTCTAGAAAACATTTTTAAAAATGGCTTTATTGTTTTTCAAAATATTGGCCATGAGCATCCACACACTTTTGCATGCGCCCATAACAATTTTCGAAGCATTTTTTCCACTTCTTCTTCTTCTTTTAGCGGTACAGGAAGGTGTGAACCGCTGAGTATCTATATGGATTCCATTTATAGTTCGTCGTCGTTTTCGTCCGTAATGTCCAGGGACAAAAACGTGGCAGCTGCAATGGGGTTTTCCCATAGTGAGAGGGGGGTAAGATATGTGGGTGCAGCTGGGCATTGAAACAAATGGGCCACATCGTGTGGCGTGCCAGCGCAATTTGGGCATACGTTTTGTATGTTTGGGTCTATGCGAGATAGACACGAATTGAGGCGTAAGCAGAAGCCTGACCGAAGTTGGGCTAAAGTCACTCTGGTGGCTCTCGAGAGCCTAATCTCCTCAGGCGTAATAGGTGGTGGGATCGCTGAGAGGACTTTGTTCGTACCTAAACTCGCAATAGACCGACTCACTTCCTCAGTGTGAATCATTGCAATGGCAGCCCGGTATGAATTTTCATCAAAAGGATCCCTTTTGTAACCCTCTCTCTCAAGGTCACGAAGGCCACGTTTGATGTTGCGTGGAGGGGGAATTTTGTCCATAAGGTCACGGTTAGGATGATCCTCTCGATAACAACCTTACCAGATATTGTTTTGCAAGTAGTCGATTGTGGTCACGTATTGACATCAAATGTGTCTCCTGATGTAGGTGGTCCTGGGCAGACATCAGAACGCACTCTGTGGCTGTGCGTAGAGCAGCATTTTGGCAGACTTGGATTTTATTCCAGTTTGTGTTACAAAGACCTTGCGACCAAACTGGCGCCGCAAAATCAACCGCTGCTCGACCCACCGCTTTATAAGTGGCTAGCATGGCATTTCAATGGCCATGCTCAAACATCTTGACCTTCCTTCCATTGAGTATCTCACGGCAGTCTTTAACTTGGCAATGTTCACGCTTGTCATCTCCGACATCTGGAAGCAAGGTCGCATAGTCCCATTTGTCTTAAAGCAGGGAAAAGTGTCAAACTAGGAACTTCCTACAGACCGATTACGATTCTGTCACCTAGAGCAAAGACGCTGGAAGCCCTAATCCACCCCACTCTCGTTTCACATGCGAAGCTAGAACCCCATCAGCATGGATTTAGACGCATGCATAGTACGACTACCGCTCTTGACGCGATCACTACACGTGTAAGAGACGGACTAAACCAGCGTACACCATGCCATAGAACTATTATGGTGGCGATTGACTTATCAAATGCGTTTGATAAACTCAATCACTCCATGCTTCCTTCTCAACATGCATATTCCGACACAAGAGATAAGATGGATTGCCAACTATCTAGCTGGAAGGCAAACCTTCACCGAGTTTCGAGGTAGTCGTTCCAAACTTAGAAAGATCAAATTAGGTGTTCCACAGGGTGGGGTTCTCTCTCCCACCCTCTTTATCTTTGCCCCAGGTGCTGCCAGCCAGTGCTTTAAGAATATTGTTCCTACTGCGTATCTTTTCACATACCGCTTCCGCGTGATGCGCTGAAGTCATCATTTTCTCATAGTGAAGCCCGAGAATTTTTGAATTTGCAACAATAGGAACTGGTTTGTTGCCAATACGTACCCCAACCGGCCACCGACAATCACCTGACCAGGTGTGGTAAGGAAAGTCGCAGACGATTTTGACGCTGAGATGGTTAAATTTCTGCTAAAAAAAAAGCTTCTAGTCGCGCTAAATATCTATTGATATCTACGCGCATGACATCCCTATCCGCTCCCGTGGCGAGTACAGTGCAGTCATCGGCATAGGAGATAACTTCAATGCCTTAGGGAGATGTTGGAAGACCTGCCATGTAGATGTTAAACAGGGTGGGAAAGAGAACCCCACCCTGTGGAACACCTAATTTGATCTTTCTGAGTTTGGAACGACTGCTTCGAAGCTCGGTGAAGGATTGCCTACCAGCTAGATAGTTGGCAATCCATCTTATCTCTTGTGTCTCCTCATATTGAGGAGGTTTGCCAGAAGCATGGTGTACGTGGGTTTAGTCCGTCTCTTACACGTGTAGTGATCGCGTCCAGAGCGGTTGTCGTACTGTGCATACGTCTAAATCCGTGCTGATGGGGTTCTAGCTTCGCGTGTGAAACGAGAGTGGGGTGGATGAGGGCTTCCAGCGTCTTTGCTACAGGTGACAGAATCGTAATCGGTCTGTAGGAAGTTCCTAGTTTGGTACTTTTCCCTACTTTAAGACATGGGACTATGCGACCTTGTTTCCAGATGTCGAAGATGACAAGCGTTGACATTGCCAAGTTAAAGACTGCCGTGAGATACTCAAGATGTTTGAGCATGGCCATTGAAATGCCATCGGGTGCAAGGTCCTTAGAGTTTTTTCCATTCTCAATGACTGTTTTAACCTGGTCCGGGGTGTAAATTGGTACGAAGTCAACATTTCGGCTGCGAATCCGTCTTCTAATTTTGCGCTTGAGGCCATCGGACTTGGGATGTTCAATAAATTCCTTATTGAATTGGCTCGCACACTGAAGAGGATTGCTTGTTTCTTTTTTGCCGAAGGCTATGGCTATATTGCCCTTATCTTTTGTAGGGTTCGAAAGGGCACGGACAGTAGACCATAACTTACTAGCACCTTCATTAAGGTTACAGTCATTGAGGTGCTCGTTCCATTTGGCCTTCTTGTAGTCTTTAACTTGTCGCTGTATTTGGATATTGCGCTCCCGAATTCTGGGGTCGCCAGGTTTAGCGCGCCTAATATTGTCACGTTCATCGGCTAACCTTGCGGCACTTGTTGGAAAATTTGGACGAACCTTTGGAATACGCCCTGCATGAATGAACCGTGCCGCAGCTTTGGTAATGACGCTCCTAATGTTCCATTCGGCCTTATATTGGTGGGAGGGGGAAGCGCGAAGAACTTCGATGACGTGAATGTTTTGAAACCTTCCCAATCAGCTTTTTTGTTTGATGCTGTACTCTCCATTAAGAAGAGGACCAATATTGAAATGGTATTCTGTACAGCTAGAATGCGGTAGTATGTAGATATTAAAAAATTCAATATTGGTGCTTCCTGATGAAACTGAGATGGCTTGCAACTCCGCCGTACCGTCTGAAACTACATCTAATACACTGTAATGTACGGACCTGTGTATTAGGAAGGCAAGTCCACCTCCAGGGTGAGAATCATTCGTGACGCCTTCTCTGTCCTTGCGTATGATGATATATTCACCTCCAGCGTTGAATGGTGAATTCGCGTGGAGCTTCGTCTCTTGGATGCCAGCAATCAGAATCCTGTACTTTCTCAAGAAGCTTGTTATTTTGGAAATTTTCCCTAGGATGCCATTACAGACACTCCTCGACTTGCGTAAGCATTTCGTTCCGAAAGTCTATACGTAAGTCGGAATTTTACTTAAATCGAAATGTTCCTAATACATATATCAATATTATTTAAAAGGCCCAAAAAGTTAACAAATGTTTGAGTTTTAGACTTAAATTAGCATGTGCAAGAATTTTCTTAAATTGCTTTGTTTATTTTGGAAAATACCTGGGTTTTTCCCTAAGCATAGATTAATTTAAGTGGATCATCCAAGAATTTTTCATGAGTTGTGGCTTTTACGTATGTGCGGAATTACGCAAGTCCGCCTTACGTATGTCGGGGAGTGACTGTACAGTTGAACTGCAGTATGAACACCAGTGTAAAAGTTTCTGGCGAAAAGACAGGAGTTAAACTGTATCTCAAACCGGAGCATCTGAAATGCACCCACTCCGAACAGCGACTACACTGAAGTGACCTGGCATTTGTACCGATACGTCGTCGGTTGCAGACACTACACATCCATACCCTGACTGGGCCTGGATTTGCTTCAATGCCGGCACGTAAAAGAAGAATTGAGAGCAGCCGCGCCGAGATGTGATGCTCCCAATATGACGAGAAAACATATATATATCGAATCCACACAACCTTCCTGCATCGAGACCTTCGAGGCTCTTGCCAGGTAGGCGTTTTGGCAACTCTTGGCCGTTTGTTGTAGCAAACGGGTGTGGTCCGCCCCGGAGAGGCTTGCCAAAAGCAATGAAGCAATGGTTGCCAGTAGGACCTCATTTTTTCCACTTCGATGGAGACACCTCCAAGCTCCAAAACATGGCTTCTGAACGCTTCAACAGAGGCGAAGAAAACCGTTCACCATGTAATTTATTTTCAATAAATGGGAACAAAAAACAATTATTCGGTGTCAAGTCAGGGGTGTAAGGCGGATGACCCATCAATTCAATGTTTTAACCGGTTAAATAGGCGCTAGTTTGAACTGATGTGTGAGAGCTCGCATTGTCATGACGAGCACATCTTGTGTTCGTTTTGCGAATTTTCCCGAAGACTTCGGGGAAGCGAATGGTCGTGTACCACTTAGAATTGACCGTATTACGTTCCTCAAGTGGAAAATGGCCACAGGACCCATTCGGCCTCGCAGTGCTTCGTGCGCGAAGAACTTTTGTTGGATTGGGCTCGTGTTGGAACATCCACACGGTCGACTGCTGTTTAGTTTCCGGCTCATAGGCATAGATCCATGATTCGTCACCGGTGACGATTTTATTCACGTCATTTGATGCAGCTTTATTGTACTTTTTTATCATTTTTGGACGACCTACAGGAAACGTCCTTGAGCGAATTACACCCACGTTTGAACTCGTTAAACCAGTTATAAATTATAATTGTCGGACGAGATGATGCTTCATCCCAAAATGCAAAATGCAGCCGATCGAATCACTGTTCTTGTGATAATCCAACTTTAAAATCGTAGAAAATTGTTGCCCGAAAATTTTCACATTTTTCACATTATATCCAGTTAATTTATGATTTTCTCTGTTGGAACAGTGTAAAGTGGTTGCACCTTCGTCTTCAGGGTCGAGGGTTTGAGTCTCACCATGAATCGATTCAGTTTCTTGAACTCAGTTATTTAATTTATTGAAATATTAATGATAACATTCACTTTTAAAAGAAAAAATTATAGGCTTGATTGATTCGGAGCATATTTTTAAATGGTGTCTTAAGCATATTTGTATGTTGTTGTTTGATTACCGTAATTCTTTGATGAGCATGGTTCATTAACGTATATGTACCGTGTGTACGTCAACGTTTCAACGAACAGTGTTTTTTTTTTTTCATTCTGTGTGTTATCCTTTGTGTTCTGAACAGGTCCGGTCCCAGGGTTGGGCGATCTGGGCGGTCGCCCAGGGCCACAACTTTCAAAGGGCCACCAATCTCAAGCAACCATTTAATTCCAAGGGCCACCACTAAGAATGAGTCTCACTCTCAAGGCGTCTCCACGCAACAGCTATTTAAAATATTTATTGAGATTAGATTTAAGTTAATATCAAGCGTTAATATAGGCGTAGTTCCTGGCAACACTTCCACAATTATTAGCCTCGCTTTCATTTTTGAAAACAAACATTTGCTTTCCAGCATCATCTTCTCTTCGAATTTTATTTGGAGTTTTTTTTTTTAATTCAAAATGTATGTACATTTATGTATTTACGACCCGCCATTATGCAACATCAAGCAACGATTGTTTAGGCTTAGCTGTCTATTATAAATTTGTCGGTTCGTATCGAAACTTTTGATGTCTGATCTCGACAAATTAATAATTTGCTTAGCTACAGAATAAAAATAATTATGAAAATGTATTTGGGCAATAGTATGCGTTGATTTCGGCCTTAACCTAAGCTACGAAATTACGTCAGATCAGGGTCGGCGCGTTAATTGGCGAAAGTAGACAGCCACTTAGGGCTCAACGCTCCGGGGCGCTCTTTTCTATCCGTAATCAGGATTTATTTTTGCATAGAGAAAAATTAATGAGGGGATAGTTCTTCCAGACAAGGCGCTTTATTCATACCGAACCTCAGATAGTCACTGTGAAATTTAATAGCTGAGTTTTAAATCTGCAATTTAGCGTCTGAAAACTTTGGTTTGAATTAATTCGTTGATTTTGTGACTTATGACACTGGTCTTTTAAAGCAACTTGGCGGTGCCTTAAATTAAAAGTTACCATATTTGAAGCCGAATTTTGAAATTCTCAAGGATTTTATATGCCCGCATTCGGAGCTAGCGATGACAACTAGCAGTTGTTTAAATAACCTAGTAATAATATTTAAATCCGCATAATCATATTTTGGGGATTAAATTTAAGGACACCTATAAAATGTAAATTTGATTATATGAGTTTCCTGCTTGTAATTCGAAAGCCTGGATGGATTCTGCTAGTTGGCAGCTTGCGATGCCAGTTTTTTGGCGAGCTGCCAATTGGTATCGAGTGTGGATACAGCTTAACCTTCCGCATATTCCTAATATTTATTGTTACAAATAATCGTCAAGATGAATCCTCTTTAGTTATGCGTGTTCACTCTCAAACTCACCTCGGTTGAAAGGTACACAAGATGCAAAGTACAGTAGAGCGTCGATTATCCGAACGCTGATTATCCGAACTTTCGATTAATCGATCCGGGCATTCAGCTTCTTTTCTTGTGAAATACATCGAAAAAATTGAAAAATCAAGGGTCAAGGAAGCAACCTCTCGTCTGTATCGCTCAATTACCTCGAATTTTTTATTGTGGTTCAGTTCTAGTCGTTTTACTCGTTTTCAGATTTTCGCTTAATTTTACATTTGGGCTATTTTCTAATTTTTCTATGGAAGATTGATTAACCAAACTTTCGTTTATCCGAACCACCCATGTCAATGATAATCGACGCTCTACTGTATACAAAACATGTTTTTCAGAGTAAAGATAAATGCAAACCTTTTGCTCGGAGAAGCTATTGACATTAATTTAAAATCGGTTTAATGAATATTTGAAAATCAGTTATATAGGGCTATTAACTGCTATTTTCACATTCAAAATTTAGGGAACTGATATTGCCCAATTAATTTTGTAAAATATAAAATAAACCCAAAATCGAAGATGTTGGAATTTATTTTAATTTGATATCGTTTTGTTTCAATAATTCGCGTACATGATGAAATTTTATATCAATATGCTTTGTTCTGGAATGAAAAACGTTATTCTTCGCTATTTGCTGCGCGCTCAAATTGTCATTTTCAGGAGATGTAGACTCCTCAGTACTGCTGGGTACATACGTCGTATCTTCATCGTTCGTTGCGCTCTCAAAACTTTCTTCTTCTATCCTTATATCCGTGTCGGCGATATCATCATCGTTAATTAAATCTTTTTTCGGACTTTCACGGAGCATTTCTTCATCGTTTTTATTTGAATCATGTTCTAACATAAACTCTATGTCATAGAAGCCTTTCTCGCAATCGCCAACTCTTGATTCATCAAAAATAACGTCACGCCTTTCTAATATCCGCCGTGTTGATGGATCATATAAGCGGTACGCTCACTATCGCGCTATTAGTTTCCACGGGTTTTTCACTTTTTAAACACTTTTCAAATTTTCACGTGTTCTGGGCCCATAACCTGTTGGGATTTATTTGAAAAGAGGAAAAACACCGTACGCGATATATTCGGTTGAGTTCCAATAAAGCAACACAACCAAATATATCGCGTACGGTGTTTTGCCTCTTTTCAAATAAATCCCAACAGAAGATCTAACAGATTTTCTTATAAAAAAAAACTATGAAAAACCATAACTACCATTCCCCTTTCACTACAACCAATTCCAAACTTCGCTTAGGGAGCAACTGAGGCTAGCGTCGGTCCCGCGTCGGACACAGTTGAACGAAGGAACCTGAATTTCCAATTATTATTTTTCGCTAAAAATTTTGTTTCGGTATTGGCAGGGGCCACCATAATTGGTTTGGACCAGGGCCACTACATTGCTAGGGCCGGCCCTGGTTCTGAACAATAAACAAGTGACGCTTTGCCGTGCTGAGTTTTGAAAACGCGTTTCTCGTAGAATCTCTAAATCACAGAGTAGTGATCGAACGATCACAGCCACATGCCACGGGGCATTGGATAAAAATAAAAATGTATCAATGGAAAAAAGACATTTTCCTTATTTTTGCACAAGATTTTAGCTCAGTGTATCATGTATCTATATATTTTTTACTCGATTTTCACTAATTAGGGGACAATTTTTCAAGTAAAATAAGTTGATTAAAATAAAATATTTTTTTTAGTTAGAAAGCGTTTTTTTTTACAGAATAACACTTTATCCCAAAATTGTTTTTTCTAAAAACTAGTATTGACGTATTGACAAATTCTACTGTGTACTAAATGTATACAACCATTTTTTTTATTTTAATTTCTACCGCACGTGCGGCAATAAGCACGATGCACGACGTATAATAGGCGCGCACGTTCATCGCATTTCTCACCTGCATTCAATTAACCCCGAAATTAATTTGCTTTGATGTTTTCTTATGATCATAAATTCATATAAAAATAGTGCTTGAATTTCTTCGCGTCTTGACATTTTGATTATTTTAAATTTGGACTTTTGCAATAGTGAAGTCTATCCAGCATCTAAATTAAATTTGAAATTATATTCATAGATATGTGAGAAGCATTCCTAGGAATAAAATCCATACATAATTTCAAATGATACGTTTTGGTAGCAATATAATTTCAAATAAAGTCCATTAACTTCAAAAATCAAACGTTTGATCTGTCTATTCTTTCATAGTCTCTCTCCATCGTGTGTATGTATGTAGAATATCATTTTAAAATAAACATTCAAATCTCTACGGACTATAAACGCTGACAGCGGACACGCAATCAAGGATTAAAAAGATTTATCTACGAATTCCATGTCGGCGAAATGAGAAATATGGCACGGTTAGATAGAAATCTTTATTATGTACATAATTTAACTTAATTTTCATTTAAATTAATGGATTCCACGTATTTTGACCTTTTCAACTTTCGGGTCTATACATACTGACTTTATAGTACAATCAACAAGGATATTTTGCTTAAAAAAATACGCAATGGTTGAAATTTCGTAGGAATAGTCGGAGACTCGGAGAATTGGCCTAATCCAAAAACTAAGCTTTTGTATTCGTCGTGGTGGAAGAAGCTACTGAAAATTGCCTTTATAGGCGAATTTCGTGATGCTGATATATACCTTTCTTGTAAGTGATCCTGGAAACAAGTAGGTGATAGGTCAAACAAAGTCATTTGCAGTTACCGGTCAAAGGGCAGCCTATTAATTTCGAATGCCGATAACTACTTATTTTAGAAACGCGTTTAAATATACCCATTTTAAAGATGTTTTTGTGTTATTTGATTAATATAAGTTTATGCAACTGTAACTTCTCCCCCCCCCCCTTTTGAGTATTGACTTGACGCCTAACAATTCACAAAATTTCAGCTATTTGTTTCTTGTACTAAATTAATAGTCTAGTATCGTCCGTCGTTCGTTACCTTTAATGTCTGTTCACACCGGAAGCGATGCGATTCGATGAGAGGCGAAAAAGCTTCTCATTGCAAAAAACAGCTGTTCAGCTTTTCGATGTCGATAGGAGCAGATAATGACATGATTTGTGATTTCATTACGGCTTCGTGACATTATGGCGCCTTGTGTTTGCTTTACTATTGGAAATTTCCATGTATAAATTTGTACATACATACGTGTCGGATGTTTGTGCATAGTGTTGTAGATATTAAAAGAATGGCTTGTCGCAAGTACGTAATATAATCATTGATTGGTCTATGAAAAAGCCTCTGTGAAATTTTGCAGCGCTGTAGAAACCGATTTGAAGCGTACACGTAACATTTGACAAGAATTGTTGTTTATATCATTGACAGAGTTAATTAAGTAACATTTTAGTATAGTGATTTTAGCTCTAGACTAGTGCTCGTATAATTATTTTATGAAAAAGCAGGACAAATGTTCTAAAATTTGGTGTTTGGCAGGATACGTCTACTAAAAAAGCAACGAGAAAGACAAAAACACTGTCTCTTTCGAATTTTCAATTATACACGGAAACCTGACGATTTTCAAAAGGTCATAAAAAACCGAAAATTAATGCTACAAATTATTTTCTGTCACCAAAAAACTCAGGACTGTTGAAGAACTTAAATCACACTTTAAAAAAAATCATTCGGTAAAATGGTGTACGTTTTCATCAGTAAACTTTAGAGTGATTTTCGGGAATTTTTGTCCACTTTCTGCAGCGAATCAACTTAAATTTCCCCATTCGCGAGTGGATTCAGTTGTTTCAACGCATGCGTAGTTTATTTTTAAAAACGCATAATTTCAGAAGCCCAAAGAAAATAAGTCAGGCCTGCTTAAGTCGAGGGACCGATTGGGAGGTTTTTGCAGAGGACTGGTATTTTGAGGCTATCGCATTGTGTACTGTGGTCTAATTTTTTTGAAACCACCTTGTTTGAAGTTTTTTAAGTCAATGGCTTTACACCACTGTTTCCGAACAGGTGGTCCGCGGACCGAAGGTGGTCCGTGAGAGGCCTGTAAGTGGTCCGCGGAGACTCCTTATGCGAAAAGGGTAAACAGGTAAACAACATTTAACAACCAATGAACTCTTTGCTACAAGGACTGTGGTCAAACCGCAGACCGAAAAGACTTATACAGTAATTGTGCTGAGTAAACTGAGATCTAAAAAGAGTGTAAGGCTGCCTTAGCATCGTCGTTTACAAACTAAAAGAGCTGGCGTGTGCAGCTGCAAACTTGCCATTTTTCCGAGCGTCAACCTCAGACAAGACTCAAGCTATTGACTCTGTAGGAGCGCAGCGTCGGTAAATCCACGTTGGCTTCGGCTATACTGCCAACTAACTTAACCCGGGAACACTAATGTGAGTCATTTTGACGCATATTCCACATATTTCTATTTTTCGTAGAAAGGGCGGTTGGCCCATTGGGTTCCACTACCCATGTATTCTTTAAGAAATATGTTTTCTAATGAATGTCCGAGTTAGCAAACGTTTCCGATTTTATGGTAAGCAGCTATTTGCATTTTTCTGTGACGGGGTTAGTACTAAACGTTTCTTGTGAGTCAAAATGACTCACGTTAGTAACAACCGTCTACTTTCTTTAGTTGGCATATTTAGTTTCTTGGTTGTTTCTACAGTTTATTAGGATATAATGCACAAACTCTTAATATAGCTTGTATAAAATAAGTATTCCGAAGAATTCTGGCACAAGTTAAATACAGAAATTTCCATAGTGAGTAAAAATGACTCATGGTTAGTAACAAGCACCTGGAATTAAGGTTAGTGTTCCCGGGTTAAGGCACTTTTAATGTGGATATACGATCATCCAGGCGTAATTCTTCTCTTTTGGCTAGGACTATAGCACAATAGGCCCATGGCCATGGTCCCACAAATTATGCGGTACATATCCCGTAACAATATATGTACTTTAACCACAGCCAGACGTTTAAGTTCCCTTGCATTAGATACCTTTGTGGTACAAATATGTACACCAAATCATGTCTAAACTGCACGTTTCTCTTAGGAGTTTTCCCACTTTAGGTCCGTTTTATTGGGTCAGGACAGGATAGAACAGCAAAATTTCCATACAAATTCGACAGGTTGTTCTATCGAACAGCAATAGTCAAATTTGAATGGGACTTGTGCTTTTCTATCTAGTTCTGACCCAATAAAATGATAATTTGTATTGCTAATTAGAAGAAGTCAAAATATGGAAAAGTGCAAGTTATAATATGAGAAACCCTGAGATCAGCTCTAGAAAAAAAAAATTGTATCCTGAATTCCTTTCAACAAAAAATAGTGGTCCGTAGTGATTCATTTTCAGGATAAGTGGTCCGCAGACATTTGTCAGTTGGGAACCACTGCTTTACACAAAGGGACATAATGCATTCCGATGAATATTGGAGGGACGGCGAAACTGTCAATGTAAACATGCTTATAACGCTTTAACGGATCATCATGCATAAAAAGCAGATGTTCATGTTCCACTGATCCATCATACACGCCAAAACGCTTTTAAACAAGGAATGGAATGCTAACCGTAATTGGAAATTGAAGTGTATCTTCTGGGGAAAAGTTGAGGGCAACTTCCAGAAACGACATCTAAAGCTTATGAGCCCCATTCCTTGGCATTCAATTTGTAAATTGCTTGTCATGTAAATTCCACAACTGTCCTAATTGGTTCGGTACCAAACAAATTTGAGAAGCATGAAATTCAAACTTTTTGCGACGTTGCCAGATTCCCGTGTGCCACTTTGTATTATCCAGAGATATTAATAGCTTATCTGACTCAAAATGATAACACTTCCTTCGCAATCACTTGTAATAACTATTTTAGGTCGCTCTTTTCGAAATCCCTACTACGATATTCCCAGCTAGTTCTTTCGTATCAATGTTCCCTAGATGGAGTTGTTCCTTTCACCAGTGCTATCTAGTGTAAAAGCACAGCTCTTTTGTTCTTAAGCTTACTATAGGCAATAGGCGACATCTATAGGCACTTTATTTTATTTTTGGTAATGTCTAACGAACATTTTGGCAAACAAATATGTTGTTGTACGAATTTTTGGTGTGGTTTTTACAATTTTCTTATTTTTTTTGAAATTTAGACTTTAATTCCCAAAACAGGACAAAAGCAGGACATTAAGCGTGTTGACAGGACGGAAGGATAAGGTTGAAATAGCAGAACTGTCCTGCCAAAAACAGGACGGATACGACCATTACTCTAGACCCAAACATCCAAAAACAGAGCTGACTTTTGATGCCAAATTGTTGCACACCCTCCCCTCTATATGTACTAAAAAGATACACTAATTCCAGCGTCACACTAAGGGGGGAGGCAGTGACGAAGAGGGGAAATTCACGTTTTTCGAAAATATCTGAAAAAACGATTATTCCTATCGCAAAATGTCTTAAAGACGAAATAAACTACGCTGAATTTCCTTTGCAATTACATATATATAATACTCTACACCTTTTCTTGGAAAATTATATACGCTAGGCACAAAAAGTATTTTGTGGAATTTTCATTTTTTTATATTTACATTTGGCACTGTATTTTTTAATAGAGTAAGGATAGAGTGATAAGAATTGATGCTGATGTTGCCAATTAAATGTACTTAACTTATACCGAAAATGAGCTTGCTCCAGCGAAGGACACCTTCCACGCCCCAGTTAACACTTCTCAATAAGGCGTGCCTGT
Source organism: Microchrysa polita (assembly GCA_949715475.1). NCBI lineage: Eukaryota > Metazoa > Arthropoda > Insecta > Diptera > Stratiomyidae > Microchrysa > Microchrysa polita. The sequence goes on along the minus strand of OX454421.1, from coordinate 76,046,432 downwards.
AACTTCTCTCTAAATTACGTCAGGCAAATCAAATTTGGTAAAGTGCCTAGAGGGAGCCCTTTTATACTTTTCACCAAAAATTACATCGATCGGATCAAAACAAAGGGTACCTTCCATACAAAGTGAACCAGAAATCTGCCAAATTGCACATTTTCTTCTCCTTAGTGACGTTCGAACAGATAAATTTTTTTTCTATTGTAGATGGCTTCTGACGAGAAGAAAATGTGCAATTTGGCAGATTTTGGGTTCACTTTGTATGGGAGGTACCCTTTGTTTTAATCCAATCCAAGTAATATTTTGTCGGGGGTCTAATGGGGCTTAGTCTTAATGTTTACCAAATTTTTTCTCGCCTGCTGTGATTCAGCGATAAGTTACAGGCATGTCTTTCTGAAAAATGTAAACAGGGGAAATATGGGTATGTTTTGTCGGATCAGCCTCACCCTTTCGTGTGAGCAATAGGTATCCCAATTACCATGGTTCCAATTGAATAACTTCAGGGGCTAGTGCGCCAAATGTAACTATCAAGATATCTAAATTACACCGGACATTTTTAGGTCTAGTATATAATCTGCCAAGAGAAGGTATACGATACGGTGTAATATATCATTGGAAAGGAAAATTGCGTAGTTTAAGTCGTTCTCAGAACATGTTGCTGTAAATGCAACAATAAACAAGATATTGGCAAAAATTCATAAATTCACCACTTTGCCACTCCTCCCTCTCAAATGTGACGCACAAAAAAGTGTAACTTTTTACTGTGCAATGCGGTCAGGCAATAGAACAATTTGGCATCAAAAGTCAGCTCTTCTTTCATCATTTTTTCAACTAAAATCACTATACTATTTGTGCATTGGAGCACAAACCGGTTTGTAGCGAACGCGTTCGTATACGGAAATTTCGGACGGTGTGCGTATGTGCATTGTAAATGAAAACATGCATACTCGTCCTTGACGTGTATTTCCCCGAGAAAATAGTGGTACTATTTCAGGGTGGGCGATGCCAACATTTTTTTTTTGACCTCGAATTTGGAATTAGTGCCCAAAATTTACTTAAGTGTTTTTGCCACGCCAAATGGACGAGTATTTCCGGAGAAAACCAGGTGTAAACTCTGGTGTGAGCACGAACCTTTTTTTACGCTACAACACACGATCAAATTAAAATTTTACAAATTTACTGTTATTTACTTTTCCTTAGCAAAAGTCAACAGTCTTAATATTTAACGTATATAAAGCCATACTGACCAATCTTTGTGCAAAGTTTCATATCGATCCCTATAACGGTTTAGAAAAACGGAGGTCGAAAAGGAAGTTTAACTTTGAACGCCAATAACTTTTTTACCGTTACTCGAAACTGGAAAATTTTAACTGATGTGAGATGTACTCGTTTAGTGCTTTGATTTAAATACCCATATGTCAATCTCCGATAAAAACTAAAAAAGTCGACTTTTTTCAAACGTTCGGGACACCCTGTTATCTTTTTCCTACCAACTTCTAAGGTATATGTGCCAAAGACTGTAACCATTCTACACATTCCTACCAAATTGCATGACAATCGGTTGAGCCGTTCGCGAGTTATTTAGTGAACAGACGGACGGACAGACGGTCAGACGGACAGACGGACGGACAGACAAAATCGATTTTATAAGGGTTTTTTGACAAATTTTTTTTTTTAAAAACCCTTAAAACGAAAATTCTCTTAAGCGCAATTCACCACAGTTCAGCAAGGCCTTATAGAGTTTGTTTGCAATTCCAAAATGTCAATGCTTGATGTAAGAAATCGAAAATGAATGCGAAATTTTGTTTTTCACTAAAACACTCAATACATTTTTAGAAAACTCTTCTCTTAAAAATGTTAGGTCAAAAATTTGTGCTTGCGTTCATTAGTAACCTCCTGCAGTTGTTTTCCAAAAATTCCTTGAAAACTTCAATTAGTCGAATTGCTTCAGCCTTTTCAATGTGCATGGCTTATTTTCATAAATGCGTCATCTCGAGAATTTTTAAAGAGAGTAAGGTCAGACCTAGTTAAATCGGGTTAACCTGGTAGTCTGGCTGGTATAGCGGTTAGTGCGCGCACCTTCGGTGCACAGGGTCATGAATTCGAATCTCACTGTGGATCATGGTGTTTTTCGATCTCACGAGCTTGTGACGGGCTATGATCTCACTCAGATGTTAAAATAACACTGCTGAGCGTGATGCTGATCTCATTACCCCAACAAAAATCAGATAAGATCTTGGAAATAGGATGCCACTAACACATCTTGCGGCCTTAGTCCAATGCTGGATTGTCGCGCCTGTTATTTAGATTTAGCCAAATTCCGATATTATTAGTATGTCCAAACACAAATTAGGGAGCTCTGGCAATGTGTTCTGTGGATCGATCCCTCATCTTGCTAAAATCGAAACCACCTTGTTCGTAGTTTGTCCTCCACTGCAAGATGAATCAAAGCAATCGAAGCCAACTTAAGTTATTCATTCACGCGAAGGTTTGACGAATTGAAGTTAAATTATGCTGCGAAATGTCGATAGAAATTATGGAAAAGAACTCCAAAAAATATTGATGAAAATAATACCTTTGGGGATAACATTTCTCACAGGGGAGTTTTAAACGCCTTAATGTGCTCAGAGTTTATTCGACTCCCTATTTCTCATTTCATATGAATTTCTTCGGGAGTTCAATATTTATTTAGTGGACTTGGTCTCCTGTTGCTCAACAGACTAGACAATAACTTTAGATCTCATCTTCCGGAAATCAAATCGCATATATAAATGAAACAATACAATTTCGTGCTGTAATTCCGTCCTCTGAAAATTAGGCAAAAATTAGGGTTCCTGCAAGGTCCATGAACTAGATGTTCAATTAGAAGACGAAATTAGCACATACGAGTAATTCTCCAATTAGTATGTTTTTTTTTTTTGGTACATATAACTTAATTGTGTTGGTAATCAGCACATCTTCTTCTTCTTCCTTGACTCCATGGCTTCGCGTTGCTCCACCTGCAGTGTAGGCACATCGCCCGTTTTGGTGGTCATCTCTTAGTAAAACGGGCGATGTGCCTACACCGCAGTTGGTAATCAGCACATAACTGAGCGAATAGTCCCACTTTGCTTTTCGAAAGTAGGGCGGGTGCTAGCATCATGGCGTAAAATTTGCTCGGCTCTTACTTTAGATTGATAATTGTGAGCTCTTCATAGCCTCACAAGGAATATGCCTTTTCAAAACACAACTTTAACCTTAATAAACACGGTTTTTGCCCTTAGTCTTTATTTTTGTTGGCCCCCTTTTTATTTCATCTGTAGAAAGGAAACCGCAGACCATGACCTTTCAATTAAATCGAAGTCGATATGTATTTCCTTCAGAGCGGGCGCTGGCTACAAGCCGGTTTAACGTTTCCACAAATATTCACTCTTTGACCTTTCAATCGATACCTACAATAGCTCGTTCCTAATTTAATTATCGCCCGATATAGTTTTTGTTTTAGTACGCGTACTATACGAACCGCAATTGCACTGCAAAGTTCCATTCATTGTTACCTACGAGACTCCATTAATTAATTTCTACAACTACAACAATAACGAACAACCGACATCTCAACGACACAATCGAAATAACAACAATCATGCCAATATATGCGCCGATCAGCATCAAACAAGCAGCGTCAAACAGCACGAATCAGCATCATATAAAATACCCTTGCAGGTTTTCTAGACATCGCTTGACGTCGCATTGTGTGTGCACATATCGCATCGGATCGCATCGCATCGCCCGGTCCGGAAAAGCTCAGCGTTGCATTGTGTGTGTACGCGCCCTAAAGATTTTCTGCTAAATGTATTTACGGCAGTAATAGTCCATTTGTCAGGATACGTAAAATCCCTGTTGGAAGTTCCCCAAAAACCCATTTGTAAAGCGAAGGATACTAATAAAAATATCCGGAGGAGTCAGGCTATATGGTATGGTGTGTATCATTTTGCTCTCACGATAAATTAAAAAAGGTTGTGAAACAAATCGGTATCTAATCTCTGCGATGCGTAAAACTTCACCATTATCACTAGACCGTTTTATTGCAAAATCAAAATGTCAACGCTATTCACGCGGTAGAGGGACAAGGTCAGGCATTTTATGCGAGAATTTTCATTAGACATTATCATTCCATGTGAATGGCTGAAGCATACAATATTGTGAAGCATGACACGGAGGCGAATGTTATACAATTGAATTTATATCTGCACCGTATAGCTTTATGTATTTATAAGCTGCAATAAGTCAACAAAAGTTAATTAGGTTGTTTTCACAAAATCGCTTTCTCTCTCTCTTTCTGAATGGCTGCCATGATTCGCGAAATTGATGTTTGTGAATAAAATGTGTGTATATGACGGCGGCTGTTTTATCCTTGACATGATATACAATGACCATGTAGATACTATGGCCTTACACAATTTCTGAACTTGTGAGAATTTTTCCCACGCCGCCATCCCATAAGGACTATTATGCCGGGAAATTTAGACATAAAATTGGTCGAACAATGGAGACACAGGTTAAGGGCTCCATTACACAGTCATATTACTATTATCATATGTATGTCATATCCTTAAGCCTACTCAATTCATTCGGTTCAAATTTCCCACATGCAATAAACGAAATGAAGTAGGCTTAAGCATATGACATACATAATAATATGATAATAGATATATTAATGTGAAATGGAGCCCTAAGATTGAATTTTTACATTATGGGTACTTTTGAAATTTTCGGAACGGCTTCGAACGCCCACATTTAAATGTGTGCTGGTACAAGGGCGCCACAGAGGGTTAAACACATATATAACAGTATCAAATACGTAGATATTAAAAAGTGATAAATGACAAATTTTTAACTCTTAGTCTTGTATGGTTTCTAAATAAACTGTGGAAATGATGCATTGATTTGAGCACCCCTTGAAAATACATACTAGGGGAAAAAAGGCTGAAGAGAATTTTTATCAGTTTTGTGAAAATCTGTATAATGCCGACCCCGACTGTCTGGGTTTTGCCAAAAGATCAAACAACACAAGCTTGGGAGGGACCGAGACGATCAGGGGAAATTTCACGAGCAAATAACGTTTGTGGAATTCTCCCATCGCCTCCCTGGCGTGTGTTGTAACAATTTTGATCTTTTGAAACGCGTTGTTTGGCAAACCTTGGACAGTCTGGGCTCTGAGGCCGGCATAACGGTAACGTTCACTTAAAAAATTGTTGTATGGCATATTTGTAGCTTGTCCGATTTAATCTAAACTTCTGTCCATGATATCGATTCAAATCCACCACAAACAGCATTTCCCCAAGAAAAGATTCGGGAATATCGTCGATAAGAGGGCGTCGGCAGAAAGGTGGTCTATACATTTTTAAACCCTTCGCTCATCGAGTGAAAAAACTTTACTACCAAACCTAAAAAGAAAGTCTTGCCTTACTTTGGACGGTTGAGAAGTTTTTATACGATCATAAGCGATTGGAGGTTATGTTAAGGCCTACGTCAAAGCCGCCATCCCGAATTGATAGATGGATTCTTCGCCTCCAGGTTTTCAAATTCATGTATAGTTTACAAAACGGGTAAGGAAAACATTGCCGAATCTCTGTCTAGACTTTGAGCGAATTGACGAGCACCAACTGTCGGGTCGGCCCCCAGCCAACCCAGGCCCCAGCTCACAAGCTAATGGTTTACCACCATCTCCGGCAGTCCCCGGCCCCAGCTCTTGAGCCACTATTGCACCACCGTCACCTGTAGTCAGCAATACAACAAGACATACTCGTTCCAATCTAATACCGGCACCCTCTGCAGCAGTTTACACCCCACTCACCATATTCCAGTTTTACTGCAATGGCATCGGTCAGAACATCAGCGAGATCGTCCGTTTTATGAGTACACGCAGAGTTCTGTTAGCGGCATTTCAGCAGACAAAGTTCCAACCTACAATACCCGAAATCGACATCCGCGGTGATTACATTTTTTTTTTTGAGGCGCGATAGAGTCGGCAGGCAGGGTCCTTATCCAGGAGGAGGGCTTGCAATACACTGAACCGTGCAATACAGTGTATCAGACATACGATTTAATGACGGCACGGCAACAATGCAAGCTATTGCCGTAAAATCCGGCAATACCAACATCGAACTTATAAACATCTATATACCATCAGCATCCAGCTGTGGCTCGGGTTATAAGTTCGATATTGGTCCACTGCTCACAGGACAGCATGGGATCCTACTTGGTCACTTTAACGCCCATCACGAACTCTGGCACTCTCTTCTCGCAACAATGCCAGAGGTATAGATATCGCGTCCAAATTAGACCCATCAGATTTCTGCACACTCATTGGAATTTCGTCTACACGCGTCGCTGGCGCCTGCCATAGCTCTCCTGACATAACTATTGCGAGCGCCAGTTTGATAAGTGAAACCCGATGGGAGACAACCAGGTCTCTTCAATCCGATCCGCTTATTGATAAATATCGATAAACCAGCCGAACTGACAACGTCAGAACGGCGTACGTTTATCAAAAAAGGCAAATTCTGAGGGTTTTACTGCGTTCACTTCGAGGAAGTTCGCCGCGCTACCGACTCCAACGAACGCCAGGGAAGCCGAGAAGAACATAGGGAACGTCATTGTCAAAGCGGCAGCTCTCTACATTTCGGCAGGGCGTATTCCCAAAGTTCGGCCATATTTCCCAACTACTGCCAAAACTCTGCCCGAGCTTGTTCAATAAACAATTTATTGAACATCCCAAGACCAAGATGCTCAACTGCATGATAAAAAGAAGGACTCGCAATTAAACGGTTGACATCATCCCTACCTATACAGCGGACCAAGTTTCAGCAGCAATCAAGAATGGGAAAAAGCAAAGGCCATTGGACCAGATGGCATTTCAATGGTCATGCTGAAACACCTAGATTTTCCGGCCATCGAATACCTAACGATGGCTTTCAACTTGTCGATATCCACGCTTGTCATCCCTGAATTCTGGAAAAAGGGACGAATCATCCCCCTTCTCAAACCCGGTAAAAGCGCGAAACTCGTAGAATCCTACCGTCCAATCAAAATTTTATCACCCGTTGCAAAGACGCTCGAAGCACTCATCCACCTCACCCTTGTATCACATGCTGAGCTTGCTTCTCACCAGCATGGTTTCAGGAAGATGCATAGTACCACAATAACTCTGGATTTGATCACCCATCACATCCATAATTGCCCCAATCAGAAACAGCCCTGTGACAGAAGAAATGGTATGTATGCTCGACTGAATGACTATATTGAGAAACTGGTGGAGCTTTTTAGTATCCGCAACCTTGTCATATCGCCGTCTAAAAATGCACTGCAACACTTCTCATCACCTGGACCCAGGAATTTTCGGAGGAGCTTAGCATCCGTACTGGTAAGCATAATGACGACGTTGTTCCTACTGTAACCAACCCCAAGATCCTTGCTGTCTTCCTAAAGGCACTGGCCGGGAGCTCCTGGGGCAAATACATGGAAACTATGTTGGTCACCTACAAAGCGATAGGTAGAGCAATTTCCAGTTATGCAGCGCCGGTGTGGTCACAAACCGTATGTGGCACAAACATGCCAGAACGCTGCTCTACGTATCGCTATGTCGTCCCAGGATCATCTTCATCAAGAAGCCAGCATGTTACCAGTGCGTAATCTCTGGTCGGTTGCTATCGAGAGGATCACTCAAACCATCATCTCATGGACATGTTTACCATCTACGAGGTTTACCTTTATCTCCCGGTCCCTCGAACTGTTTGGACCTTCGGCGTTTTACTGGCAAGCTGTTGTTGCCAGAAGGGGATTTCTCCATCCGGCGAATGCACTCATCTTCAGGAACCCAACCCCGGGGTTGCATCACTAGCTGGATGACTTGGGTAACAACCTCCAGCCACTACGAGTCCAACACCTTGATGGGCAAGGACCATGGTCCCCTGGGCACACCCATCCCCGTAGTACACTATTCGCTATAGACTTCTCAATAGCAGGAGTGATCCTCCTTCGGCCCCCTATTGGTTAAGCCTCACGTCAGAATTCAGATGTGCACATCCCAGGCTCATTGGACCTGTGACTACGAGCCTGTGCAGACTCGTAGCGCTGCTTTTCACATCCAGGTGGCCCCTTCAGTTTACTAGTCAGCAATGCGATTCGGGCAGTGTGGTCATCAATCCACAAACTAGTTAGATATAGGCGCGTATGCATTTACCACCAAGGCCATTCTCCCTAACTAGCCCCTTCAGGGCTCGGGTCATGCGAAGCCGCCAACTCCGAAGGTCACACGATTTACCATACGATGCACTCCCCCACCAGAGGACACCATAATCGTGCTTGGTCTTTAGTGACTTCCCTCCCGTTAGTCATGGGAGGAGGTAGGCCACGCCATGAGCCACCCGTACATAACTCAGGAGCTCGAGAACGTTACCGCCCGAATGGTCTTTGTACAGATCCACGCCATGGCGTATCAACCATACCAGGGGCCCCCCTGCGCTGCTAGGTCCGTGGTGTCGCAGCTCACCAAAGATCGTTGTCCCACTACATACAGCCATTTTGGCTGATGTCACAAGGACACCGACCCCCTTGCGGGGCTACTCATGGACAAGTCCCTGGAGGATATCACCCTAGGATGATACCCAAGATTTAACGTGCATCACCTGGCGGTACGCCTTTAACACACGGTCTTCTTAAGACACGAATTGGTCGATGCGCAACTGACGCCCCCCCCCACCCCCCATGTGCGAGCACAAAGGGTAACAGTTTTATGCCAGTTTGCAGGAACCGCCATTCAAACTGTTGGATGCGAGGCACTTTCCAAACCTCTGCCGATCTGTGGTCACGGCTCCCGGTTGAAAACGCAACTCCACGCGGAATGCTCTGATGTTGTTAGAACACTCTTCCCGCGATATGGGCATTAAACCACAACCAGCAATATGCTCCCACGAGGGGGCCTACCTCAACTGTCGGGTGGAGGGTGTGAATTCTCCAGGGCTCCCGACACCCGTGCTACCAAATTTATAATGCTTTGGCCGACATTTCACAGTGCTAGGCATTGCTACAGTAGGATTTACCTGTAATCCAGGACTGCTAGCCTTTAACTGGGTACGCGGGGGCATCTCTGCATCTCATGGACAATCAGATAGCTCAAGAGAGACGTCCAAAGATACAAACAACTACCTCCTGATATATTTGATGTCACAGCGTACCATGCGGCCATCGCCGGTATTCACACAACCGCCCCAGGCACCTAATATCTCAACACCTGTTTCTGAAGGCAGCGGACAGCAGCATCCAACAATTGTATCCAGGTTCCCAAAAGACTTGAAGCTAAGCGACCGCCTTCAAAACAAGGGAGCGATGTGGCAGACTCCAACGCGAACGGAGAGAAATGCGTCCGCCAGCCCGTCGTTCGCTCACAGCCGAGGAGTGCGGATTGATATTGAAGGTAAAATAAGGTTAATTAATATAACTGTCGCGAGTTTTATTTAGAGTGATGATTGCAGGTTGTTACAGATGTGAAATGCTAAATTTTCTGGATTACATCACATTCGTTTTCCTCGGTTGTATACGCCACATACCTACACCTTCACGCCATAATTTATTATCGCATGGCCAAGGTTGTGTGTTGGTCATATCTTCTTGTAACTTCTTCAATAATGTCTGCAGCTAATAGATTTATATACCATTTCGTGACCCTAACTTTTAATGAGGGCGAGCTCAAATTTAAATGGCTGTATCGTAAAAGTTTTGCAATTAAGTTGTTTGCAACGGCTTTTAGTCATGATAATATTCTCAAGAATCATCCTTTTTCTGTTTTCTTAGATTTAGTGCAGAGCCGGAGAAGTTGACGAGTCCCTGTTGAATTAGATTGAAGGGAACATAGAGAATAGATTCGAGACAGCATGATGGATTTCATGGTAGATAAAGATAAAGTCATGATTTTCCAAATGCATCATTTTCTAATAAATTAATTACAATGCTAATTAGTCTTAATTACAATGCTTCTGACATTTTGCAATTTATCTATGTTGCCTTTATTCTATAAGCAGCCGGGTCGAATGGGTATAGCCGAATAGCTTTCAGTTAGCAGTTTGTTTACCGAAAAACATACATAAATTAAATTAAATGAGCAATTTAATCACATGTAATCATTTCAATGTCCCTGACCAAATAATTTGGCCATACAGATACAATAATTCGACCGAATACAATTTAATTTCTCGTACTTATGGTAATGTTTTAAATCCAGTAAATTATAATCCTATAGGATTTTTCAGGAAAAACGTTTTACGTAAAAGAAAAAGCTTAAGACAAAATCTGAGCGGTATACCAATGTATTAATGGATTTAACAAAAAAAAAAAAGATTCTCCAGAAATCTGGAAAGAATCTTCTTTCCTTGCCAGGAGACGTTTAATACTTAACTCTTACTTCCTATCAAGACCATCTTCGTAACAATGGAGCAACTTTTGTTTTGTTTGTCATTGCTTGGTCACGAAACAAATCAAAGCGGATTAGTCACGCTGTTCACCGAAAGCACCCGCACACACTTTCTCCCAATTCCGTCCATTGAATAGCATCTAGTCTTGCATAAAAAATAGTACAAAAACCTAGTATCTACCCTAGTCCCCTCCCAAGCCCATTTTTGGAAAACACAAGACAATCCTTTCATCAACAATGTCATCACTTTCCGACCGTAGTACGAGAGGGTACGCAATTTATCATTTTTACTGTCATTTTTGCAACGTCATTGCTCCCAGGATGAGACATGGGAAGAACGGAAACACGAAAACAATATTAACTTTAGGTCACGCACAACATATTTCCGCTTGATCAATGCAGAATGGAAAATTTTCTATTAAATCAAACGAAGGGATTTTTCCATTTTCTCTCTATACGATGAGTCTAGGCTTTTTGTTTTGGCTGTTTTTTTTTTCAACCTTTTTTTGGTTTGCCGATAAAGGCAAGTCAAGGGGTCAACTTTGTGTTGACGATGACGTATAAACTGTGAAGTGATTTGACAATAAAATCGGTGTCATGGGAATTTGAAAGTATAGAGCGTATAGGGATGGGGATGAGGATTTAGGTCGGTAGGCTTCCATATTGAAAAAAAGAAGAAGAAATATAGCATGTACGAACAGAAAGGACATATGTATACAAACATAAATATCTAATCTCTTTCATTTTTGAACTCCCCACACCTTCGAAAGATATAAGAATACACACCCAAGGCACGCCTCATCAATTTCCCACATCCGCATACCGAATGGACATATTTCCTTAGGATTTAGCCGGAGGACGGTTTTTTTATTAGATGCTTGCAATGTAAATATTACTTCCACGTGCACAAATTGAAAGTTCTCTTTTTTCCTATTTTGATAAACGTCATGTTAGACAAACTTAACCCATTCACAGTCTGACCCTTATAGTGCAGTCATATTAGCATTTCAAATAGAAAAAAATAGAGTAAGGCTATTTTTTTGTTTTTAAAACAGTTGGGTCCCAGAAGTCTACAACTCATTTTGCTAAAAAAAAGAATTTGATCGGAAAGGTCCAAAAAAGGACAAAAAAGGACACTAATTAATCCTTGATCGGAGGTTGGCATGCGGGGTGTCATATCAAAGGGGACGTCGAGTACATTACATATCCGGTGTTTGTTTGCTGTTTCAAGGACCCTCGACGGAATAAATCGCGTTTGAATGCAAAATTTTCGTTTTCCAAACTCATCATCGGCATCTTTCCGAAGCCATAATTACGCGAACAATTGAAGTTGTCACAACCTTTTCCATTTTTTAGAATCTATAATAGCTTTTAATATTATACCCCGCAAGTCCATAATCTGTCTGAGAAATATATTCTGTACATTTCTATTCGTTATTAAACCTTTACGGTAGATTTTTTCTTAGCAAAATGACAGACACCGCATGCCCACGATCGATCAAGGTGAGTAATTATAGTGTTCTTTTATGTCCTTTTTCAGAGTTTCCAAACAATTTTTTTCTTATCAAATTTAATGGTAGAGTTTTCCGTTATTATAGATTTGAAAAATTTAAAAAGGTTGTGACAACTTCAATTATTATTCGCGTAGTTATGATTTTGGAAAGATACAGAAGATGAGTTATGGAAAACACGAAAATGTTGCATTCAAACGCGATTTATTCCGTTGAGAGTTCTCGAAATAGGAAACAAACACCGGATATGTAATGCACTTGGCATCCCCTTTGATATAACACCCCACATGTCCACGTTCTATCAAGGATTAATTATTGTCCTTTTATGTTCTTTTCAGAGCTTTCCAAACAATGTTTTTCTTAGCAAACTTAATGGTAGAATCTTCAGCTATTTGCTATTATAGATTCTAAAAAATGAAAAAGGTTGTGACAACTTCAAATTGGCGTAGTGATGGCTTTGGAAAGATACACGAAAATTTTGCATTCAAACGCGATTTATTCCGTTGAGGGTCCTTGAAACAGGAAACAAACACCGGATATGTATATGATATGTACTCAATGTCCCCTTTGATATGACACCCCGCATGCCCACCTCCGATCAAGGATTAATTTGTGTCCTTTTTTGTCCTTTTTGGGACCTTTCCGATCAAAATTTTCAGAAAAATTCGTTTTAGACCCCTGGGACCCCACTGATTCAAAAACAAAAAAAAAATAGCCTTACTCTATTTTTTCTATTTGGAGGCCTGAATTGGGATATTTTGACTGCACTATTATTCGTCGATATTACCACCACGTGTGCCATCCGAAAATCCTTTGTTATCCCATTTTGTCATGAGTCACATGTGACTCATAGACGTGAATGGGGATTTTTTGGTGAAAATGATATAGTTTCTTAAAGTGAGTTCAATTATTTTCGGATGTGGATTCAATTTAAAAAAAATCTTAATATTCAGATAATATTTTATTTTGCTTCATCAAAATTTCTAAATGAATTTATAACGGTGCAATAAAATTAATGCTTTTGAATTTATTTAAACAGGAATTTTCTGCGCAACTGGTTTCAACACTATTAAAAATGCGCTTTCAGGCACATATCAGTGAGAGCTTTTAATTTAATTATGTACCTTTAATGGAAATTTATAGATGATACATAAATTCTATAGACTAAATTAAAATAAAGATTATTTTTTGATTTTTTTTTCAGGTAGGAAACGGTTTTATTTATTAACATATGGGTAAGCTTTTTTTTTTGTTTTGTTTTTTTCTGAATTTTGTCGATTTGCCGATTGCATCTCCATCTGAGCGCATTCGTCTATAAGTAAAGAAGAGCTACCTCCCGACAACAACAAACCACATTTTCTTAGGTTCCACTACCGACGTCGCTAAAGAAATGAGCTTTCACCAAAGAAAAATAGCTTTATTGTACAATCGATCTTTAGCCAAGTTTCAGTTACTAATTATTAATCAAAAAATCTACAAACTCTTCCTACTTGTTCCTCAAGCTCTGAGCATTCCACAACAACAAATTTAACCTATTGAACATCTAGAAATTTAAGAGCTAAGTTTATTAGACAATAATATTGAGCTCTCTTTGTAGTGCATTGTGATAACTTCTCAAATATTACTGTTGATATCTTTAGTAGATTACACAGGAGAACAATTTTAACACTTTTTTCTGTTTTTTGAATCTTGCACCTAATTTATAGTAAAACGGCCTCGCTGATTCCAAAAATGCAGTCCGTTTTTCCCCTATACGTCAGGTTTTTGAGATAACGGGGTTTTTTGAATTTTACGGAAAATTACAATAGGCCCCCTTAAATAACAACTTTTTTTAAAAGCTACGGGGTTGCATCCTTGTGCAGGACCTTCTAGTACTTGTATACAATAAAATTAAATAAACAAAAGAAAGTAATTTGTCGCGACCTGCATTTTTTTTTTAAAGTTGTGAAATTCTTCGGCCATTTTTAAGTCTTTTTTAATCAAAAAAGTGTATTTTAAAGCCTCCGTTCGAGTATATAACCCTATTTTTGTGCTCTTAACTTGTGTAATGGAAGCCTCTACTATCCCTTGTCGAAAGTGTCTCAATACCCGGAGTCAGTTTGCTATATATGTGGCAGTTATACATTTCTAAGTCAAAGGGCAAAAAATAGGCCCCTTTGTCCACCAGGCATATCATATGTGTAGACCTCAAGATGGTTCTTCCTTCTCGGTTAGCAACGTGGATATACAAAATATCCGTGCTTTTTGTGTATGTGGGATAGCAGATCTCGCGATAAACATTGGATACAAAGGAATTGGCCCCCGAGATTTGATCTGAAGGCTGGTGATCAAAATATTGTTCATAAACCGCTTGTGGATCGACAAAAAACATTTTCCCGCTGTTGCATATAAAACTAGGCCTGGCGAAACAATTTGTAAAAGCCTTACCAACAGAAGGAAATTATTTTAAATATATGCTGTCGGCTCTTCCTGCGCTATCATACGAGAAAATAAAGGCTGGAGTATTTGACGGTCCACAAATTCGGCAGCTTCTCAGCGATACAAATTTTATGGAATCAATGAAAGAAAATGAAAAGACAGCATGGCTGGCATTAGAGAATATAGTCAACAACTTTCTAGGCAATATAAGTGCATCGAATTATGCGATAGTAGTCGAGCAACTATTGGACAGTTTTCAAAGGCTTAGCTGCAACATGTGCATCAAAGTTCACTTTTTACACAGTCATTTAGATGAATTTCCGGAAAATCTTGGAGCTGTGAGTAATGAGCAAGGAGAGCGATTTCATCAAGATTTCAAAATAATGGAAAGTCGATATCAAGGCAGATGGGATGCGAATATGATGGCGGACTATTGATGGGGCTAAAAACGGGACTGTCCGGAAATTTAACACTCCAGAAAAAGCTACAAACGAAAATTTTTGCCATAATTTTTTTTTTAATTCTTAGGTAATGTTGTTAAGATATAAAATCAATATTTACAAACAAGAATTTTTTAGCGAGTTTCGTTTGTTTTGATTTCAATGAAGGGAAGGTTTGTATGGGGCCAAAATTTGAGCCCCCTGTATCTCAAAAACTGGACGTATAGGAGAAAAACGGTTAGCATTTCCGGATTTTACGACCAAAAATTACCTAGAAATGAATATCAAATCTAAATAAACAAAATGCTGTTCCCCTGTGTTATCAGCAGTGAACAGGTTGTCAATAGAATTCGTTGCGCGTGCTCCATGTTGGACGGCTTGACCATTGAAGAATAACTAATAGAACGGCAACTCCATACAAAATAGGCCCCATCCAGAGAGTCCTATGTGTAAAATTTGTTCATACGTATACTATAGCCATACTATAGGGTACACGAAATTATCAGATTTACGTTCTAAAATTTCATTCATCTTAGTCAAAATATGTATCCCAGTTCAGGCATCCAAATAGAAAAAATAGTAAGGCTAATTTTGGTTGTTTTTGAATCAGTGGGCTTACAAAGGGTCTAAAACACATTTTGCAAAAAAAAAAAAATTGTTCGGAAAGGTCACAAAAAAGACAAAAAAGGATACTCCTTAATCCGGAGGTCAGCATGCGGGGTATCATATCAAAGGGGACGTCGAGTACATTACATATCCGCTGTCTGATTCTTGTTTCAAGGAATAATGGTGTTTACCGTATCTGTAACTTTCCAAAGCCGTAATTTTCCATTTAAGCCTAAATTATTCCATTTATATGGAATGTATTCGACGTCCTCTACGAGAAATTGGGAAAGGAAAAATGACAAAATAAAAATTAGAAGTACAGAAAATTGAGTTGGTGCAATAACTTGTCTTCAAAATTTTATACGAAAATTCTAATCAATATTGTGAACCATCACAGAAGACGTTGTCTATAAGGTAACTAAAACTATTATGTCAACTCTAGATAAAGGTTTACAATACATAGGAATATTCCTCGATCTACGAAAGGCATTCGACACTGTCAAGCATGATACCTTACTCTCAAAAATGAGAAATCTTTTACACACTTATTTTAATACTCCTACTCCAATACACTTAACATAAGATTTTATTTTATTTTTATATTTGTATTTTATTGCACATCTATTCCACATATTTAAAACCTATTTTTAATTATAACTAAAATAGTATTAGTATGCGCTCAGAAATTAGAACCACTTGGTAAATGAGGTGATTCTAATTTCTGAAATGTTCTAATTTCTGGACGTTTTTATTTTCTGCCTTATTTTTGATAAAAAAGGCGTAGATATTTCGTAATTTATTTATTAATCGTTGTAGTGAACTTAAAAATAATACATGTTAATTACAAATCAAATTTTCTTCATATAATCGGTAATATTTGCTTGTTTTCTTGGTTTGTTTATATTTGATTCAACTATGTCGTTACGGATTGCTAAAAGATTGTGCATATGTCTAGCCGAATACAATTGACTGTTCTTGCACCACCTTCTTACAGTGTTGACACTGTCAATGGCTGCAGAGTAGGAAACAGCTTCCACGATATCATGAACATCATCTTCGCTACTTTGCGAATACTCACCGTTGCTTGCGTGCGTCTGATGCATCGTCATAAACATCTTCATTCCACTGTTCAATTTCCTCTATAGTGATAATATACTCTGGAATGATTGATGCAAGCATGGCTTGGCTATTTTCGAGGAGTTGCACTTCAGTGATATTTCGAGTTGGCAAAAAATTCTGCAAGCGGTAAATCATCCTCATTATCAAATTGGTCATTGTCCCAATTCAACAACATAGACCATGCTTTTTTAATTATACTTGATGGCACTTCATCCCATGCTTCCTTCATAAGCATGATTGCATCGCGAACTGAATGCTTTTTTAGACACCCTCAGCGATCAATTGCGAGTAACTTATTTCTATAAATAAGTTTCGTCAACTTAATTGGATTTTGGTCCATTGGTTGAACTGCTGCTGTAACATTTGGCGGAAATAAATAGGCGACTATATTCCCGCGTTCGGTTTCAAGTCTTCCAAAAAGAAAAATTCGAGATGTCATCCAAGCGTTTCTTGAACAATCGTAATGCAGTGGGTTGTTGAATCCATTCAAACATCTCGGTTTCTTAACCTTTCCAACAACCAACGGCTTCAATTTATGCGACCCATCATAATTTGCACCCAGTAAAATAGAAACGCGTTCCTTTTGAATTTTGTGTCCGGGTGCACTTTGTTTCGTTGGCAGAAACATATGTTTTGTTTGACAAACACCGAAAAAAAACCGCATTCATCAACATTGTAGATCTGGGTTTCTAAAAGGACCATTTCTGCAACTTTTGCACGAAGCCTATTCATAAAAGGGCTTTTCTCGCCAACATCGCACGAGAGTATCTCACCACCAACTTTTAAGTTTCGAATGACGTGCCGATTTTTAAACTTCGTCATGGTTGAATTACATCACCCGCGTCAGCATCGGCATCGGCATCAGCATCGGCATCAGCAGAAAAATTTCAATTAAGAACACACGCATTTGCCTTTGATGACCCACAATGACAGCAGCGGCAGAAGCAGAAAAATGCTTCTGCCGATGCTTCTGCCGCTGCTGTCATTGTGGGTCATCAAAGGCAAATGCGTGTGTTCTAAATTGAAATTTTTCTGCTGATGCCGATGCTGACGCGGGTGATGTAATTCAACCATGACTTGCATTAAATGCACATACACTTTTCTCAGGATAACAAGTCTAGGAAAATACTTTTAGCCTTTGCCTTAAGTATTGGTCCAGTCAGTGGCGTGCACAGCCATTTTGTGGAGGGTATGCAAAATTAAAACCGAAGAAAAGATAAATACGAGTATAAACGCTTTTTGATATGTCGAAATAAAAAGGAAGGTTAGTGTTTCCTAAGTAATTGAGTAATCTCAGGATAACTAAAAATGAGGAAAACCCGCCTAATTTATTTTAGAAAACAGTAAAAAAAAGTATAATAAAAAAAACTTTGTAACGTTAACAAAACAGTGCTTGAAAATTATTTAAATCAATCAAACAAATACAAACATTCGCATTGTAAGATTTATTGATTTTCTCAAATGTGCAAACTGTAGGCATACAAACCTTCTTTTGTAATATGTACATAACACAGTGTAACTAACAAAATGCATACATAACTATGCAACCAGCTATGTACAAAAATGTGCATTATAATTTGTTTCTGATTAGTAAAATACATTCTCCTTCAAAAAATAATAAATTCCTGTTTCAACATTGTTTAGATATTAAAAATCAAGCAAAGGAAATATTTTGTCAAACAAAACTGAACGACATATTTTGTGACCTACTGTTTATTTCCGCTTTGGTTCCCTTTGCTCAAATCTTATCACGACATTTTTCGCCGCTCGTGCTATAGTCATCGTTCGTCCGTCAACTTAGTTCGCCAACGCCAAGGCAGGCGTGCTTCTGTTCACCCACTGCCATCTAGATAGACAGGCCGAACTGCAGAAATTTGTTCGGCTACAAGTGGACAAAGTGCGTTCGTGACCAGTGACAGTTGACATTTGTAAAGCCCACAATCTCCAGTGCTTCTGAACCCAAAAGTTTAAATATGCCGAGCGTTTATTACGAAACAAAGGTTATGGTTTGCTTTAATGTGTTTTTGATGTGCAAGTGGTAAAATAGTATACATCAACATCGTACTTACCATATGTATCTCAAAAATCAACGCACTGACATGTGTATATCATAGCAAGTCACACGAAATGACAGGCTGACAGCCACTGATATTTGGATTGTGGACAATTTGTGGATTGTACTGAGCGGTACTTTGGCAGTACTAAGCGCGGACCATGACCAACCATGGCACTACTAGTGTTGCATGACCACTGACAGATCAGCTGATAATCCGGCCTGTCTATCTAGATGGCAGTGCTTCACCATATAACCCTGCAACATTGCAAGTTGAATTTTTTCTTTCGTATGGAGATTACAAGCACGGCGAAATGGTGCTTATCGAGCATACTCTAGTGTCGGCGAAAAAACGATGTCAGTGAAACCTACACTACCTATATAAAGATGGCGCTGGTACATTTATTAAGGAAAGAATTAACAGTGAAATCAGTAATTATTTTCATGAACTTGTATGAAGAAAATGTTTTTAAATGAGAGGGTATGCACTGCTTATTTGCATATATGGAGTGCACGCCACTGGGTCCAGTCAATGTACATTTTTTTTCGCATTGCTTCAGGAACCACTCGTACAAACGGTTTTCCATTTCGGAATACTCTGCACTATGTAAAGATTTTTTTCGTGATTCCTGATATGTTTTAGAAACCGCAGCCAAAATCGTTTCCTTTTTAGATTTAATGTAACTTATAGCGGACTTTGAGACTTTATACTCCAGTGCTAATAGATTGCCGTTAACACCTTCCGTTAAGTCTCTTTAATATTTTCACTTTTTGTTTTAAAGTCAAAGTGTTTTTTGAACGTTAAGCAGGCATACTTTAAATACTTTTCGATTGAAACCGAGTCCCGTATAACTTTCACCGCGAAACAAAAGTACAAAAACATTCGAACCAGACCAGAATTACTCCAATTTATTAGATCAAATTCTAGGTATTATTTTGCAACGCAAAATTTCCAGGTAAAAAGGATTTATAGTTAACATAAAAACACAAAATCGATTCATTTCTCTGAAATTAGAACTCCAGCTCTAATTTCAGAGCATAATACGCAACAATGAATCTCAATGCACTATCCGCTCTGAAATTAGAACCACCAGTTTTCAGAAGTGAAAGATGTGGTTCTAATTTCTGGAAGATTCTAATTTTTGAGAGTTCTAATTTGTGAGCCTCTACATTTTATGTATATTGAATTAAAGGCAATAAAGAATTATTATTATTATTATTTATTATTATCATATTGTGAATGCAACGGAGGCTAGAAACACCACCGTATAGCATCATTATTGGAAAATAGCACCATCTCCCAACTTGCGACAGCATCTTCAAAAGTCCGCTAATATGGGTAGCCTTAGCCCCCTCCAGGGCAAGATCCTAGTTGCGCCACTGGAATGAGAAATACAGTGTCCACTTCGTGACCAGGCGGCTGTCATTTAAAACACATTGCGTTTGTGTAAACGTGGAATAAAAACAAAAAAACAAGGTTTTATAGCTTTCTCCTCGCGATTCTCTTCTTCTTGTTCTTGATCACGTGTATGCCCATTGCTTTGCAATGCTACCAACCTGCAACGAGAGAATAAAATTCTCGCATACATATCCTACGGAGACTTAATATCTACTCATACAAACAGTTTTTTCGGAAAGAGGATATTCTTTGGAAATCAGAGATTTTCTTTCGCACTTTTCTACATACGCGACTGCCTACTTGTACTATTATCGTCAAGCTCTTGCATTTTTTTTTGTGAAGAAAAATAGCTTGTATGGATGGAGTAAGCTCTCTATATGTTCTTTGGCTTGACTACACGACATCGTGCGGTTTGCATCTTGTATGCTTCCTGTAGTAATATTTTCCGGTTGAGATGGCATGGAATTTTGCATAATTATGACATATTTTGCTTGGTTACGCTATTATCTGAGATTGAAAAAATCGTTGCGCAATTTCATACAACGCAGTAAATAAGTCAAACATAGCATAATTATGCAAAATAAACAAAAATGCAATTGAATATAATGGAAAAGCTTTCTGAATATTGTGTATGTCTTCTTTATACGATAAGACTAACCATTGGATACAATTTACGTGAAACCCACCAACAGTCTTTAATAAAACATAACGACGACACCGGCATGCGGCACATCCATCATTGGTATTAGCAGAAAACTTATAACCTGAAGTGATAATGATGTTCTGCATTAATGCCCGTTGAATTTCAATTAATTTCAATGTAATTGCTTAATTCATGAAGCACAAAAACTAGCGAATTTCTAAACTGTTGTTTTACGTATTATTATTACTAGACAAATTTGTGCGCAAAATTTAAATTGCACTGGCATGGCACGCCAAACGTTGGTGGTCCTTTTATGAATTTCTATTCTCTGAATTACGTGAATTTTGTGGGTGCGTAATTCAGAAATCCCCGTGAGGGGAAAGTTATAGGTTGAAAGACTCTGTTTGATTCCTATATCTTTTTCAGTTTTGGCGAAACTGCTGACCCTTAGTTATGCAGGAGGTTAGACATAGGCTGAACGGTGCAAACCAATTCCTATGAGTCTCCACGGGACGTTACTCTCACGCATTATCTATGGCATAGGCCTAGAATAGTGCTTCCGCTTTTCCCGGAGGTTCGTAAAAGGCGACTAAAGGGACAGGAGAGAATAAAACTTCCCTGGACTTCCTACATATATCTACAAATGTGCTCGCGACGATTGTCTGCGTGCAGTTGTTCAGATTTGCAAAAAATTGACCCCTGTGGTTTTTGGGGTTAGAATTATGTCACAGCGTTCCCGGCTTGTCGTAAAAGGCGACTTGAGGGATAGGTAACGTAGGCTTGTAGCCCGCGTACTTGAAATTTTCTTTATACTAGAAACATTAAACGAGCCTCGGATACCTCGGACTCATTCGCCGGCAAAGACTTTTGGCTATAAACAACGGACCACGATTGGGTTTTGGAACGTTCGAACGATGTGGGGCGAGTACAACACCATGAGACTCACTGAAGTCGAACGCGAAATGACCGCGTATAACATCGCTATATTAGGACTGAGCGAAAGATGGCTCGGATCAGGAGCGACTTTATCACCAAGCTCTCATGCTGTTTTATTGTACTCTGGAAATGATTACCAAAATGCTCCTCGGCAGGCAGGCGTCGGAATCCTCTTGACAAGGAATGCACGTCGATCCCTTAACGATTGGAAACCAGTTTCCGACCGTATTATCACCGCCCGATTCAAATCCAGATTACGAAATATCACGATAATTCAGTGTTACGCCCACGTTTGAGAAAGCGAAATAGGATATGAAACACCACAAGATGAAGAGGAAGAGATTGAGCCTTCGTCAGGTAGATATTTTTTGTCTAGACATACAAAAAAATCCCTAAGAAATCTAAATTTTGTTGGGGTCTCCAGAGACTCTGTGCGGCCACTTACGTGACTTTCTTTATGCGCCCAATTAAGGGTTAAGGGAAGAAAAATAACCGCTGTAGCGTTAATATCCGCTTTTAAAAATTCAGTCGGAATTCCGGATTTGAGAGCGTCTGTTAGTTCCTTTTTAAATGGTGGACCGGAACTAATGCCGTCTATTTGAGGGGCGTCTTCTGCTGGCAACGAAGATACACTTGCAGGCCCGAAAGTGTTGTTCAGGACCTCTAAAAAGTGTTCTCTCCATCTTTGCAGCTGTTGTTTTTTGGTCCCTGCAGGGGGGTCGGTGTCCTTGTGACATCAGCCAGAGATGGCTGTATGTAGTGGGACAACGACCTTTGGTGAGCTGCGACAACATGGACCTAGCAGCGCAAGGGGGCCCCTGGTACAGTTGATACGCCATGGCGAGGATCTGTACAAAGACCATTCCAGCGGTAACGTTCCCGAGCTCCTGAGTTATGTACGGGTTGCTCATGGCGTGACCTACCTCCTCCCATGACTTACGGGAGGGAAGTCACTAAAGGTCAAGCACAAGTATGATGTCCTCTGGTGGGGGAGTGCATCGTATGGTAAATTGTGTGAGCTTCGGAGTTAACGGCTTCGCATGACCCGAGTACTGAAGGGGCTAGTTAGGGAGAACGGCCTTGGTGGTAAATGCCTACGCGCCTATATCTAACTAGTTTGTGGATTGATGACCACACTTCCCGCATCGCATTGCTGACTAGTATACTGAAGGGGCCACCTGGATGTGAAAAGCAGCGCTACGAGTCTGCACAGGCTTGTAGTCACAGGTCCAACGAGCCTGGGACGTGCACATCTGAATTCTGACGTGAGGCTTAACCAATAGGGGGCCGAAGGAAGATCACAGTTGGGCCTCGTAGTGGCTGGAGGTTGTTACCCAAGTCATCCAGCTAGTGATGCAACCCCGGGGTTGGATTCCTGATGAAGGTGAGTGCATTCGCCGGATGGAGAAATCCCCGTCTGGCAACAACATCTTGCCAGTAAAACGCCGAAGGTCCAAACAGTTCGAGGGACCGGGAGATAAAGGCCGAAAGGCTAGGTGCTCCCCTGATGGTAAACCTCGTAGATGGTAAACTTGTTGGTTTTTGTTAACGAGCAGAACACCTTCCTTATCTTTCACAGGATGTTCCGTTAATAAAGATCTGCCAGTTAATGGCTTTAAAGTTTGAAGAGTGTTCCACTGTCACAGCGGAGAGCCGCATCTGCCTCCTTCGCAAGTGCGTTAATATTGTTATGCTTAGATTGTAGATTGTATAGGGGCGTGAACCCGAAGGGTTTCGCAGCACTGAAGCCAATGGGCCTATTGTGCTATCGCCCTAGTCGCAGATGAGCAGGACTACGCCTGACGATCAAGGTTGATCGTGCTGAGAAACGAGTTGAGGTCGTTTATAGATGTCGAAGCTATGTCGTCCGTATTTGGAAAAGCCACTCCGAGGTGTAACCAGCGACGCTGGGCCAGTGCATCGCACTCGCATAAGACGTGGAAGGAGGTTTCATCATCTTCTTCACAGAATCGACAGCTCGCATTTTGCACAATTCTTATTGTGCGTAAATGTGATCTCAGGCAGGAGTGACCTGTGAGAATGCCACAGATGATGCGTACTCTATCTCTGCTTAACTGCAGCAACTCAGCCGTTCTTCTGTGGGAAAACCCTGATATTAACATTTTCGATTGTCTGAGCCCTGGTAGTTTATCCCAGTGCTCAATTGCCTTGAGTCGTTCTTGGTCTCTGAAAGCTCTCTTTACTAAACATAAAGAGATGTTGCAAAAGGGTTCAGGTCTGCAGAAAGGGGATGATGCAGCTGTGCGTGCTAGCTCATCAGCCTGTTCGTTCCCTGCGATGCCCATATGACCTGGAACCCAGAAGAGTGCTAGTCTGTTGTTTTCGCCTAGTTTATTCAGCGCCTTCAGGCAGCATTGAACAAGTCTTGACGTGACGGTGTACTTAGTAAGGGATTTAATAGCCGCTTGGCTGTCTGAGAAGATGGCTATACGTTTATTTACGTAGTTCTCTCGTAGGCATAGATCAGCGCATGTTTCTATTGCGTGTATTTCTGCCTGAAAAAGAGTGGTGTGGAGGCCCATAGGTATAGATATCCTGTGTGCTGGGCCAACCACACCCGCTCCTGAGCCTTCAGTTGTCTTGGAGCCGTCAGTGAACCATTTGATGGTTTGTGGATGCAGCCTAGCGAAGTAAGTGTGCCACTCCTCCCTGCTCCATGTTACAGCTCGGAAGCAGCGTCCGAATGAGAGCTTTTTTGCAAGGTGGTCGGAGGGCATGTTCGCTATAGTATTGTTTTTGAGGCATCTGAGCTGCCCCTTAGTGAGCTCCAGACTGGCATCATTAGCAATGAGTGGTATCATTGCTAGTTTTGCCTGGGTCTCGAGGTGGATTTCAATCGGGTGTAGATCTAGTAGAACTTCTAGAGCACGGCTAGGGCAAGATCGGAGAGCACCGGTGGTAATCAGACATGCTAGTCTCTGTACCTTGCCTAGAACGGACTTACCCTCCGTAGTTAGGGTTCTTTTTCACCAGACCACAGCACCATAGTTTAGAGTTGGTCGAAATATTGCTTTGTATATCCAGATCATAATGGATGGTTTCAAACCCCAGGTTTTCCCTACGTATTTTTTGCATATCCAAAGGGCTCTGGTGGCCTTTTCCGCCACCGCCTCGACATGCTTATTCCAGTAGAGTTTGCTGTCAAGGATAACTTCAAGATATTTGACTTGACTCCCAATTGGTAGAGGGGTGTTGTACATAATCGGGCTTCTGGGCTCAACCAGATTTCTGTTTCTGGGGAAGGGTATGATGATCGCTTTGGATGGGTTCACTCGGAGCCCGTTTCCATCACACCATTCTTGTACTGTATTTAGTGCTGGTTCGAGTAAATCTGGAAGAATTTCCTCAAACAAACCCTAAACCACTATGACCACATCGTCGGCGTATCCCTGTATTGAGAAGCCATTGGATGAGAGCTTGCACAAAAGATCGTCGGCAACCAGGCACCACAGGAGTGGCGAGAGTACACCCCCTTGTGGGCATCCTCTTGTGACCTTAGCAAAGAGAAGTTGTTCGTTTATTTGGCAGACGACTTTTCTTGAGAAGAGCATACTGCTTATCTATCCAATAGTCGTATTTTTTACCATTCTGTATCTCAGCGCTATTTTAATTGCATCGAAGGTAATATTATCAAATGCCCCTTCGATGTCCAGGAAAGCAGCGAGCACGGTGTTATGCTTATCACGTCTTACCCTCCTCTGAACGCCTTTTTGGAGCGAACCGTATTCAGCTCTGTATCGTTCCTTAGCTGAATCGTCAGCAGCTGAGTTCTGCTCCTTAACTCTCTGCGTGCTGAGATAAGAGACCAAGTGGAGTCGCTAATAAATGGTTTCCTACCGCGATCCAATCGTCCCAAAAATTTCTTCGCCACACGAAATAAATGAATCCTTAGCGACTTTCCATCTATCGTCAATTGTCGGATTGTCATTTAGTGGTCGTGCATTAGCTTTTTCGCGCAAAGCGGTGGAGAATGCAGGCTTGGTTGATGGAACTTGAGCTTCTGCACATTATATCTAGGGCAAATATTTGCACGGTTAGGACGCTGGATTGCTGCCGTTCGTAAGCGCATTTTTGCGATGGTTTTGATGGTGGTCACTGCCAATATCAGCACCACATTTCGCCCTAACGTCCAGGATACAGGTTCTCCACGTTTTGGAAACAGCAATATGGTCTATCTAGTTCTCAGTTAGAAGAACCAAAATGGGGAGGTTGGGTTTGTACGGCAACCCCATGACCCCATGGCCCCTTTTCGTCTATTTTTACATATGTTTTGTGGAATCAACACAAATACATTTTTATGAGGTTTGGTTGAAATTGGTACACAAATAAAAAAAGTATTTCTTAGAAAAACCTAGTTTAGGGGGGTTGGGTTTGTATGGCAGCCCCATGACGCCACAGTCCGATTCCATCCGTTCTTACATAAATGTTTTGTGGCATTAATAGAAACACATTTGTGTTTGTGTAGAGTTTGGTTGAAATTATGCTTTGTTTGTATAGTAATCTTTTTTTTTTACTTTTCCTTATTGGATTAGGCATGAGCGAAAAAAAAATAAAGGAAACTCCAGCTTTATTTTTTTTTTCGCTCATGCCTAATCAGTGAATTTGACACAGATAATGGCTCTTCCGCAATTTGACCTTTTCTTTCTCAGTTTTCGTATTACCGTTTTCGACATCTCTCGATCTGACTCAATGGTCTATGATAATAGCTACAATACAAAATAATACCATTTGCTTGCTATTCCATTCTTTTATAATTCCGAATTGTTTTCAGTTTTCCACATCTGTATCCCATTTCATTTTCTAATATTCTTCAATTTCCTTTTTAAAATTATACAGAAGTCCTCAAGCATCCGTTACCGTAATAAGTATGAATTTGAATTTCGTTTTTCCTCTGGAAATATTCTCTATGTTCTCCGATTCAATTTGTAGTCAAAATGAACATACTCGCGACATCCTTTTATGTTTTGTCTTCATTATAAAATTTAATGTGAAACTTACCGGGGGTGAAGTGAAACCTGCGATATACCAACTATTTCGCGTGATGTTATTTCTCATTATGCACCTTTGGCCTGTCTAGACGCCTTACTTACTCGTAAATATTCGCCTTGAATTTTTCATAAAATATACATGAATAACAAAACACCTGGCGGATCTTGCCTAAAAGGATGCTATAAGAAGAATACGGTCGAATGGATACAGGTAAGGTACGAGAAAGGAGAAACGGATTCTAATTTGTGTATAGTATGCTGCGCTCGTTTTCGTATTTGCTTACTACTACATAAAATAGTAAAGTTCTGTCGTATCGTCGCGCCTTTTGTTTTGCTTGCATCATTCGATTCAGTTTATTACTTTTTCTGTGCGTCTATGTCTACCTTAAACTTTGTCGGGTGAATTGCAATTTACGAACCCAACTGACCGTCGGTCTTTGTGTTGACGACGTTCTGGACAATAGGTTTTCATTGATGTTAACGAAAAAACCCTTCGAATCATAGAAAATTCATTTTTTTCTCGGTTTTATCATTCCAAAGAGTGTTTTTGTTTCGAAGTCGTAAGCGACACAAGGACGATCCTAGTCGTCGTAGTTGTCTGATTCGAATTTTTTTCGATCTATCTATCTACTGCTTTATTTTATATTTGTCTCGCACGTGTAATCCTATCTTGATAATGCAATCCCGTCTATTTTATTTTATGGATTCAACAAAATCACGAACCTTTCGTACGAATCAAATAGCCATTACGGATGATTACACATGCCTGAGTACAGCAACATTCAGCTGATGGAATTAGCCGACCTAATACAACGCAACAATTTTTAGAAAACAGATGTTCCGCCTCATAACTTAATTTTTCTTTTCGATCTAGACAAGCATAGATAAGAAAATGGAAAAACTTTAAGGAGAGATATCCTCTTTCAATCGCACGCAAAAAAATATACATTATGTACTTATAGAATAAGCTGACCAGACGTACAGCATTTTGCTGTACAGTACAGCATTTTTACCTGTCGTACAGCATTGGTAAATGTACAGCAAAATGTACAGCATTCCCCATGACACACAATGAGCTAAATAATAAGCTACTCGGTGAGGTTTTCGATTAGTCTTTTCTGCTTTTAATGTGTAAAGTTTGACTCCTGTACCCTGTACGATCGATAATAATTAGCGAGATAATCGCACTTTTATGTTTGACAATCGTTCATTTTCGATAACTCGGGGACCCTTCTCGATCTTTCTGAAATTTGGCACAATTGTAGACCTCTTTGGTGCTTACATTGTTCAAATTGTACTGTTCAACAGCAACAGCGAAAAACATGTCAGCCATTTAAAATGCATTGTGCTGCTTTCTTCTGTTTCAAGCAATAATCGCACTTGTTTGTGTGTTGTTTATGTTTGTGTGTGTGTGTTTATGTTTGCCAATCTTTCATTATCCGTAACTCGAGAACCGACCGAAATTTCTGAAATTTGGCACACTTGTAGACCTGCTTGTCGCACACTTCCTCCAAATTTCAAGGTCCTACCTATCCGCGCTCAGAAGTCACCGCTGCCTAAATCGTACTTTTGTATTTTCTAATCGACAATATTGTCCATAACTTGAAAATTCTTGAGCGGAATTTTGAAAGACTTGTCGAGCATCGCACTGTTGCAGCCGTTGAAAGATGCGATTTTAATTTATTGTTCCTATCACAGAACGATGGAAAATCAGTCTCCCCATCCGATTCCCTCCCTCCATAGGAAAGTGTATACTAAAGAAAGTACTCTGCAAGGATTTTTAGATAAAGTTTAAAGCCGTTAAGATTTGCGAGCCTAGGGGACTGGTATGGCATCACTAATATAGCCATGAGGGAATGCATATTCTCCTCCAAAAATATCGCAAACAGGATTAGGCACCATTTCATCGCTCTAGAGGTGCCTGGAAAGCCACCACCAGTTATAACACCAATGAGGTGTTATTGTCTTTGTATTTATTTATTTCATAAAATTCATAGTTTGGAGACACATATCTTATACATTAATAAATCTATTGCTTTGAAAGTTACAAAATATTCTAGCATTATGTATTCCAAACTTATGGTAAGGAATAGTTTTTAATGCTAAATCATAGAAAAGAATTCAATTTTAAAATTCAGTGTGTGTGGGGTAAACATTAAGTACATATAACGAAATGATTTAGGATGATATTAAAATTAAATTAACAAATGCATATATGGCTAAAGAAGGTGAAAAATGTATAACCATTAGAAGGTTGTATAAAAAGAGGCATATAAACCCAAAACAAACAAAAAATAATAGAAATTACAAACTGGCTCATCATCGTTACACCAGAATGTTAGAGTATAAAGATTCTAAGCTATCATAGTTCAGCTCGAAAAGCCATTTTTTAACACATTTAGCAAATCTCCCAGCTGTTGTTACTGATCTAATTGAGCGCGGCAGACTATTGAATAAACGGCAAGAGGAAACCAAGAAGAAATTACGAAACGTCGTAGTGCGAGAGAAGGGAACTGATACAACATATTGAAAATTCCTGCGGATATTATACGCAGAACGTAATCTAAAATTGAGGTTACCTGATCTCGCAAAAAATAATTTCAACACTTTAAAACAATACAAATGACGTACTGGCAGGATTTTCATATCGCGGAACAAGGCATAACTGGAATGCCTCCTACTTTTTCGACAAATGACTTTCACGACGCAGTAAAGTAAAAAGTTAGAGCAAACATTTCTCAGGTAATAAAAATATCTCAGTGAGCAACGAAAATATTTACTAAGATCTTGGCAGTGTTGAGCAAAACTCAACTTGGAGCCTAAGTACTTAAACATAACTACATTTTCAATAGGGAAACATTTATCACTGCATCGATAAGATTCGTTAAACGTGAATGAAACCAAAACTCACCATAGTCTACTTTTTTCGAAGAAAAATTAAAAAACATAAGCTTAGTTTTAGAGCTAATAATCAGCCTATGATCTGCAAACCAGGATCTTAGCAAATGAAGGTCCCAATTTATATCTGAAACTAAATCTAAAGCACTACCAGAGCCATAAGTACAGCCTATATCATCCGCGAAGGCAGTGACAGATCCTTTAAAATCCATTTTAAAATAAGAATTAATATAGACTAGAAATAAAATGGGCCCCAAGACAGAACCTTGAGGCACTCCCAAAGCAAAATACTTCGCATCACTTCTTGCCTCTCCAATTTTCACCCTTTGGGATCTATCAGTAAGATATGATTCAAACCACTTCAGTATAAGTCCACGAAATTCCGCTCTTTCAATAAATATAATATTGTGATCGACCATATCGAAAGCTTTTGTAATATCTACAAATAAACCAGCCGAAAACTTTTTCTGGTCAACGTTTCTGAATATTCTCGAGCAAAATTGAAGTAAGGCATCTTCAGTCGATTTACCTTCTCGAAAACCAAATTGGAAAGGGCTAAAAAACTTCGACACATTTATAAATGAAATAACTCGGTTTTTAACAAGTTTCTCAAAAACTTTGCTAATCACTGCCAGGAGTGAAATAGGTCTGTAGTTATTTATATCAGTTTTCGACCCTTTTTTAAACAATGGGAAAACATCAGCACATTTAAGAGCATTGGCAAATATACCAGAAAGAATGCTATGGTTAAAAATAACCGCCAAAATGTCAACTACAAAGAAAGCTATACGTTTTAAAACAAAATTGGAAATATTATCGTACCCACAAGTCTTAGAATTTTTTAATGCACCTATCGTTCTTAGAACTTCTATGGGCGTTATTGGTGCAAAAACGAAGCTGGAGCCATATCGACTAGTAACATAACTTCCAGAAACTTCGCATAGACAACCAAGTCTCTCCTCAACTGCTGGAATGCATCCCAAAGAGGTAAAATGGTTGTTGAATGCATTTGCAATTAACAGCTCATCAGCGACTAAGCAGCCATTAATATTAATTATCCCAAGGGAGCTATTCGTAGAAGTCTTGTTCAGGATGTCATTAATAATTTTCCATTTGTCTTTCAAGTTTCCTTTTACAGACTCAAAACGGGTTTTAAAGTAGTTGTCACTACAAATATTAATATTCTTTTTTAGTTTTGTGCTCATTTTCTTTATTTTGATCTTTAACTTGCGATCATTTGGCCGTTTAGATGAAAGATGGTTGGATATCCATGGCTTCAATTTTTTATTATTCTTTCTCAAACGAGAGGTAAAAGTAAAGTACACGTCGAAATAAGTGCACATAGAGAACCAAGAAACGCCGCGTAACACATTGAAGCTTCTCTTTCATCGTAAGACGCCCTCCATGACTCAAGAAACAGCAAGTTATTTAATTTTGAAAAATCAATTCTTTAAGATTTTTAGTTCGTTCTTAACCTTATTATTTTTCAAATGAAAATTGACTAATATCCCGGTCATGTAGTGGTCTGAGATATAAAAATTAAAAATAAATTTTTGACAGGAGGTAGAGTCAAATGCAAAATTACCCAGTCTTGCGTAAAAGTGATCCAAACAAGTTCCGGACTCCAATCTTGTACTCTCATTAAAGATACTCGCCAGCCCATGAGAAGCAAGTAGTGTTTTGTAGTCATTCACCAGATTGCCTTCAGCTAACAAATTGATGTTAAAATCTCCTGCAATTATTAAATTGCTAGCCTTAGTATTTCCCAATAGTTTGCAAATTCTTCAGTAAAAGACAAAATATTAAATCTTTGCAACCTGTATACAAATAAAAAAGTATATGCAACGTGATGAAAATCAATTGTCTCCTTTAAAACATCAGCGGTTACAAATTCAATAGACTTTACTTCACTGACAGTCCAGCAAATCTTTGACAAAACATCCGACGCCACCTGCAGCATATTCCTCATTTGTATTAGCATGAAAGTGGAAACCGGGCAGCTGATAAATCATTCAACTCAAAACCATAAATCCAAATTTCAGAAACAATAACAACGTCTGGGAGACAAGCAAACGAATCAAGATGAGTAACAAGTAAATGAAAGTTCTCTCTTAAACTTCTAACATTCTGATGCACAACAAATAATTTGTTATCACAGTAAGAGCGATCAGAATTCAAAACATCAATATTCGCATATGCAGATTCGGGAGGGGAAAAGTCTTCTAAAGAATCAAGTTCACTATTCATTTATCTTACTAACTCTATAATTGATCCAGATCACTAAACGATCTAATGGATATAGCTTTCCCACCTTCCGACTTTTTAACAAAAATATTATTGTTCTTGAACCACACAAATTTATATTTTTTAAGCTTACTAACAAATTTTAATTTATATAAGAGAGCTCTATTGTATGCTGTAAGAGCATTAATATAGATTTGATTGTTGTCTCTCTTGCTGCTGTTACTGTCACTCGTCAGTTTGGTTTTGTATTTCCTCTTCATACGCATTATTTGCTCTTTCATAGCAAACTCAACAAATTTGACACAGATAATGGTCTTTTGAGAAGTGTCATTTTCGTTATCGCTATTCGCTTTTGTACGCACCTTCTTAACAAAGCATTGTTCGATGTCAGCTTTCGATACGGTGATATTCAATTCGATCGGTTTTAAAATTATTTCAATTTTGCTTGTTTAGCTGAGATTCCGGAGGAGTTTGACACAACGAAGAAAATACTGTTGTGGGGTGAACATAAAATTGAAGGTTCGTCTGCAATATCCAGCGCAAATGTTAATAATCGTTCCCGCACTGGAGATGGATGCGGTATACATGGGTCTCAATGAGTGGTTGGCTGCAGCATACAATCATGTTCTGCAGAGCTAGGAAGCAGGACGATTCAATAGACTACGTTGAGGCAGCCTCTGTGATATAATACCGGAAGATGATCCGGCGGATGAGTGAACGAGATGGTTGTGAGAAAAATCCTACTTATGTAACTGCATACTGGGTATGGGTAGCATTATTCAAGTTCAAGCCTCTCATGTGCCGCTGTATGACAAAATTTGTTAGTAAATCTGTGGTCTGTTCATGTGGCAGCGCACTATCTAAAAAACAAAGCTTGAAATACGAGTATTACTGAGGATTTGCCCGAAAACTGAATTCCGCATGCATGTGTACAGCATTGAGTCTTCGAGATTCTGCGGTCACCTTATATTATAGAAATTTGATTGATGAACCATACATTTGCGTGTATATTATACCGAATTTGGTATCCTTGAACTAAAGTTGCAAACGACGTTGCGTTTTTTTTTTTTTTTTTTTTGATAGGCGCAAATTGGAGTAAGGTCAAGACAAAATATGCTGGAATAATCCTTGAATGTGCCAGACATAATTTTAAGACTGACCTTTAAAAGTTGAAAAAAAAAATGAGTTCAGGTTCTTCAGGTTTCCCAGTCGAAAGAAATTTATATAAAAAGTTGAAAATATGAATAAGCTTTAATTTGATCGACAGCATGATGATTTTGTTACTAAATTTCTTTCAAGTGACTTTGATCCATTTTCTATACATTGTCGGGAATATCTGTGCACAAAAGCAAGCTCATGCATTTTCTCGCACAAATATAGAACATAAAACCTCCGAAGGGAAAAATAAATTACCAAGTGTGCAATTCATTGGAAAAAAATATTTTTCTAACATTTTACCTATGTATTCCAATTGCCTGCTCCATATCATTTCATCTAATCGAGCCGTAGCGTAGCCAACATTATGGCAACACAACGTCCATCGTGCCACTTCTATGACAACAGCCACAAAGAAAATATGATTGATGATGCAAATATCCGGACGGACGATTTCAAGCAATCTAATAAAATTCTTTCATGTCAATGAATTGAATAGGAGGCGCGTGAAACAGCCGAAAATGCTTTGTGAAATAAGTTTAAAATTTGCGCAATTAAATTTCGTATGGCCATCAACATCATCATCACACCTTTTCCACCAACTAGGCATAGGCATCATAATCATTTTAATCGTCAGCATCATCATCATTTACATCAGATGAAATATCTAACATCGGAAAGATGCTGTTCTAATGCTGGTCTAATTGAATCATATTCAAAAATAGAATGCTCGCTATTTCTATAAAGGGGGATGGAAATTAGAGCTCTTGTCACAAGGGTATATTTTTTCTACAAGGTGTATGTATCAAAGAATATTTCCAGTTGCTAGTTTTTTTCTGGGTGTGCTGCGAACTAATTAAAAACGAAACTTTTAGGTGCTTCTCTTTTTACAGACAATAGTTCATTTGATTCGACTAATTGGTAGAATATTGATTGAGCGTCTAATTGAGACTTTTCCAATATGGAAGCTAATTAGACTAAAGCCGGCCCCATACCGACCGGAGTGTGGCAAACACCGCACAAAAGATTGATACGAAAAATCGTGCAGCAGTGTGGTTGGGCGACTCCAAGGTATCATTCTTGGAACCGGTCTTTTCTGCGGCGTGTGCCACACTCCGGTCGGTGTGGGGCCGGCTTAAGACCATGCCCTGTGTCGTGATCCCGGCCGGCGCGGCTTGTCGTAGAAGGAAGGCAACTAAAGGGGCACGGAAGAATATAACCCTCCTGGGCTTCGATTAAATGGTATAGGATATGTTGTTTTTGTTACGCCAATACTATGTAACATCTCAAAGGAGCCACTTACGTAGATGATGTTGCACTGTTTTACAACGATCAAAAGCATGCAAGACGACTACAAGACGAACTCCACAAGCATTTCGAGATGAAAGATCTGGGCGAAATCTCATCAATACTTGGCATTCGAGTAATTCGTGATCGATCAGCTGGCACCATAAGTATTGATCAGTCACACAGTATATCGCAGAAATGCTGAAGCGCTTCAACATGGCGGATAGTAAACCTATTTCGACACCACTCGACCCAAATCAAAGGAACAACATCCTGCTGCCATTGATTCTACTTCGCATCACGTCAGACCAAAATTCGTTAGCACGGAGTTGACTTTTTGGTTCCAAACACGGCTGGACTGTTTCAAGCCGTATATTGACTTTCGCAAACGGCATACGCGACCTGATCCATTTTCGAAAAATCCTTGAGATCTCCGTTGAGGAAAGCTGTTACGGCGTCCATCTGTCTGATCTCCAAATCATGTCGCGCTGCAAGTGCCAGAAGGAAACGAATGGAACTGTGTCGTGCGACGGGCGAAAAGGTTTCGTCATAATTGATGCCTTGCTTTTGCGTAAAGCCTCTTATAACCAAACGAGCTTTATGACGAACGAAACTTCCATTTGCGTCGGATTTCGTCTTATACACCCATTTGCACTTTATGGTTTTCTTGCCTTTGGGTAGATCGACCAACTCCCAAGTATTGTTGATGATCAAGGAATCAAATCCTTTATTGCATCCTTCCAGTAGTTTGCATCTGGACGTGACATCGCCTCCTTTACAGTAACTGGATCGGGAATTGACAAACGATTTTCGGCCATGTAAATATAGTTTACCGGTTCTTTGTTCGCCAATCGCCACAGAACGTTTGGGCTCGGCTGTCTCTTCATTAGGCGAGTTTGGATCTTCCGTCAAATCTTCCTCATCCCAACTTTGCTCGTTATCATTGACGGTACTGTTGCCGATGGGTTTTGTGGAGCTATTTGGGTTCATGTTTTTTTCCAGTATATTATTACTTGTGTCGATCACGGTGTTATCGCAAGCATAGGTAAAATGGCCGCCTGAATCTGCTTCATCGCTATCGTCGGTGCCTGATTTATAGTCTGGTTCGTCGTGTTTGTTCACTGTATCCAATTCCCAAATAAATTCGCCGCCTGAATTGGTACTGTCACTTGAAATAGACGAAAAATGATCGAAATTGTTTTCATTTACCTTTGGCTTTTCTTCGATAAAAACGACATCCCTACGAATGACTATTTTCCTAATCTTCTCATTGTATAAACGGTATGCTTTGGAATCAGCTGTACCCAAGCAGTAGACATTCAAAGGATCTCGCATCCAGTTTACCTCTTTTTTTCTTGGGAATATGGACCATGAATTTACTACCGAAAATGCGAATTGGTGCTAAATTTGGCTTTTTTCCAGACCAAATTTCTTCTGGCGTGATTTTCTGATTTCGGCATAGCGTCCGATTTGTTAAGAATGCTGCCGTGGATGCAGCTTCTGTCCAAAAACGCTTTGACAAATTTGCATCGACTAGCATGCAGCGAACTTTTTTCGACTATTGTCCGATTAATGCGCTCTGCGACGCCATTCTGTTTCGGTGTATATGGTGCACTTTTTTGGTGGTGTATACCATTTTTCAAACAAAACGATTCAAATCGTGCATTGATGTACTCTGTCCCATTATCCGATTGCAAAATTTGGATTTTCGTTGAGCATTGATTTTCAACTAATGCTTTAAATTTGCAGAATTCTTCAAAAACTTGCGATTTATTCTTTATCGGAATTATAAATACTTTGCGGCTATAGTCGTCGATAAAAGAAACAAAATATCGAGCACCGGACAATGATTTAACCGATACCGGACCGAAAACGTCGCTATGTACGATATTATTTCAAGCAGTTACGTTACGCGCGAGCCGATTTCTTTGCACGAATTTCGCGTTTGCTTGCCTTTTACACACACAATCAACGCCATCTAGATATATCATAGCCGCAACTCAGCTGTACAATGACGTCATGGATCCTGCTTAAATTGTTCGTCGGACACGGGCAAACAACAACAATGTCATGAGAAGCAACAACAATGCAATGCAACTCAATCTGAGGATTTGACGTTTACGAGTCTACATTGCGGCCTTAATATATAGACGGCGGTGACACAATGCATTTGCTTGTTGCACTACTGTCAAAAGATATGCCGTCCACTGACGTTTTAAGTTTTTTCAAATTTTCATCGCAAATGTGCCCCATTCGGCGGTGCCATAGATTGAATGTACTTTTGACACAAAATGCGGATTCAGAGTTCGATTTGATTTCACAATTTAATTTATACATTCCATTAACTTCGGGTGCAACACCAATCAAAGTATTGTTTTCATTATATATTTTGCAACCGGAATTGTCGAAAACAACGCGATTATTCTTTTTTACCATTTGGCTGACAGAAAGTAAGGTCGCACATAAACCGGGGACATGTTGTACATTTGATATTGTTGCTTGGACTTTGTTCGAGTTGCACAGCAAATCAAGTTCAATATTACCGGCACCGTCAACAGTCAACACAAAGCTTATTGTTGTTAGCGACTACAACTTCTTGCCTGTCACAAAATGCCATGTTTTTCAATAATTTATTGTTGTTCACCATATGGCTTGATGTCCCGGAGTCAATGAAAATATCGTCGGAATGGATATTCGCGGCATAAGACATGAAAAGAGCAGCGTTCGGTTCAGTGTTGGCAGGTTGGCTGCGTGATTTTCCCCTAAATTCAACTTGATTTACCCCTAAAATGATGGGCTTACCCCTAAATTGAAAAAAGGACAGAAAATGACCAAAAAGGATTCTTGCTCTGATATGAAGACGAGGATACGAAACGCAATGCAGCACACACGATCAAACCAAATCAATTTTTTTTTTAATTTCGTTCTGTCAAAATGAAAGAAAATATATGAATTTAACAGAACAAAGAATTAAAAAAAGGGATTCAGACGCTTCATGTGTGGGTCTAATGGTACGGCGAAAACATATATCGGTTTACAGGCGAAGCGACGACAGCTTTTAGCTGTAGCTCTAAGGCTAATCGAAGTGGGAATTTGCCGTCCGTAGCCAACTATAATCAAAGAAAAATGAAAAAATACCGGCGTACAGAGGGCTGTGCCCGCAATACGAGGGTTTTTTTGAATTTTGATGCATTGTGAATATTTGTTGTACATATATTTCATAAGCAATAGATAAGAATTGTGCACAACATTAATGAAATGCTTTTGGTCTTTTGGTCTAAATAAACGCGTTCCAGAATGAAAGGCTAGCGCCTTTCATTCTGTTCCACCTTTAATTAGAGCAATCCAAAAATAGATTTACTATTTACCCAGTATTTGTATAAAAGTACTCCAAGGCAAATCTACAGGCATTTTTCGATTTCAGATTTCTGATGGCATTTGAGCAAAAAGAAACTCAGGCAAACGTAAGGATGACTTGGCATTATATATTAACTGAATTATTAGCTGTAAATCTACTGTTACTGTTTTTTAAATCAAGGAAAACCAACTTATATGAAATGATTCCATTGTGTCCCCTGACATAAGAGCCCACGCAAGCTTTCCTATGAGTATTGAACAAGTATACTTTTGCAGCTTTTCCGGGACACCCTGTTAACTTGGTCCTACAAACTTGAAAAATATTTGTGGCAAACACTATTACCATTCTATGCATTTCCACCAAATTTCATGTACATTGTTTCATCAAGTTAAAAGATATGCATTGAAGAAATGCTTAAGAGGCTTCCCATGTATTGTGAAAGGCCCTTACAAAATACTTACTTGGCTATATTTCCGGTGTGGATACAGTTATTCGAATGAAAATTCGTAGACATATTCCCTGTGTAATTTTCTAGAAACCCTTAGCAGAATTTTTATATTTGGAAACCTAAGAGGGGCTACACACGAACAAATTTAAATTTTACAAATTTACTGTTATTTACTTTTCCTTAGCTAAAGTCAACAGTCTTAATATTTAACGTATATAAGGCCATACTGACCAATCTTTGTGCAAAGTTTCATTTCGATCCCTATAACGGTTTAGAAAAACGGAGCTTGAAAAGGAAGTTTAACTTTAAACGCCAATAACTTTTTTACCGTTACTCGAAACTGGAAAATTTTAACTGATTTGAGATGTACTCGTCTAGATCTTTGATTTAAATACTCATACGTTAATCTCTGATAAAAACTAAAAAAGTCGACTTTTTTCAAACGTTCGGGACACCCTGTTATCTTTTTCCTACCAACTTCTAAGGTATTTGTGCCAAAGACTGTAACCATTCTACACATTCATACCGAATTTCATGACAATCGGTTGAGCCGTTCGCGAGTTATTTAGTGAACAGACGGACAGACGGACGGACGGACGGACAAAATCGATTTTATAAGGGTTTTTTGAAAAAATTCTAAAAAACCCTAAAAAGTCAGATTGAGGATAGCTCATCCTCTTATTGCTCCTAAAATACATAGTTCGAGAGAAAAAGGAGTCACTCGAATTTCTAAACGAACACATTATTACAAATTTTCTATTTACAATTTATTAGCAATCTAAAAAACGCGTACCAGTTTCATAAGAGAAGATGTTGAACTCCCCAATATGTAAATATATCTACTATATCTCCCACCGATCTCGAATCGAGGATATTCTGGAGGTACAGGACAAGTAAACAATTTTATTTGTTGGTCCAACCAGCAAATTTTAAAAGTTGAAGCGACTGTCGCTGACACCAATTTTGATTAAATTTGCTGATTCGTGTTAGGAAAGAAGGCCCCAAATTCTTCCTAAGGTTCTTTAGGCTCCCCCTAAAATTTCCCCTAAAAATTTTATCACCCTAAAATTCCCCCTAAGAGGTTGGAAAAACCCTAAATTTAGGGGATTTTCCCCTAACCTGGTAACACTGGTTCGGTTTTTTGCTGTTCACGTCACTGTTTTCACGTTTTCTTTGACGACACACGGATTTATGGTGCCCGATTCGATAACAGTAACTACATTTGACACGATTACCACTTGACTGATTGTTACTGTTGTGGCTGTGTGGTTTTGGTCTGTTCGATTTCTTAGCAAACATAGCAGTTTCGTCAGTTTGCGTGCGTTTCACTTCTTGGAGAATTAAGTTTTTCGCACTGTCGACTGTTAATTTCTTACCAGTGTTCTCCACTGCCATTACAAGTGGCTTGTAGTCATCTGGCAGACCGGCTAACATTAACAGAGCAGTAATTTCGTCATCAATAGTGAGACCGGCATGTTTCACTTTCGATGATAGCTGAAGCATTTTGTTCACGTAGTCTTCCGATGAAACACAATCTTCCAGCTTTAAATGCACTAATTCTTTGAGAATCGACACTTTTCGGCACAATCCACTGTCTGTGAAAGCTTTTTCGAGCGTGTCCCAAGCGCTTTTTGATGTTGTGCACTGAGCAATGTGAGAGTAGTTGGATCTTTCAACTAACAGTTGAATGATTGCTAAGGCTTTTAAGTCATCATCCTTCTCCTTTTGGGTGGATGATGACGACGGCTCCTCTAGCACGTGTGGCCAGCAGCCTTGTATCACCATATATGCCTTTGCTTCGATCGCCCAATCAGCGTAATTCTCTCGACCTCGTAGCTTCTCAAATTTGTTCACTTGAGATTGTGGCAACATTTTGAGGTTAGGTCGGAATTGAACACGGATTTTATGGAAAATTCGATAAAATTAATGAAAACTTCGATGCGATCGAGTTTGAATAAGTAAACTATTGTGTATATCGTGTTTTTCGCGTCGCGGAAAAAAGCCCATAACCTGCTGAAGGGCGAGCGGTTGCACAGGGAAATAAAACACGTCTGCTTACTTTGGCGTACACAATGGAAGAGAGATTCTTCTTCTTCTTTATTGAGAAGTATGACAGTTACCGTTACAGTTACACACAGGAAAGAAAAAACCGACTTGGTGGAGTTCGAGGATTTCCGAATTAAGAGTTGTGTGTAAGAGAAGCTTTAATAAAGGTAAGGCCTCGAGGCTAGAGTCGGATTGGCAATCCTATAAGAGACATCACAGTTCTTTTAAAAAAGAGCTTAGAAAAGCTAAGCGAAGCGCTTGGAGAAGCTTTTGTGAACAAATAGAGGGGTCTTCCGAGTCATCTAGATTCAGGAAAGTCTTGGCGTCTAACCCATCCATGCCAAGCTTTCGGATCATGGACGTCTTCTTGTATCGAAACTATCGAGTGTTTGCTTGATACACATTTTCCTGGAATCTCAGCTGCTGCATTACCTAACTTCCCCATAAGTCGCACAGAGTCGTGCGACACTTCATCCATTCTTAATCGTGAGAAAATAATGTGGGCGATATCTAGCTTTGATCCCTTTAAATCAGCCGGTCCTGATGGTATTATACCAGCGGACTTGCAACAGTGTCCTGATATTACGTATCCTTGGATTGAGTGCATCCTTAAATCATATCTGAATCTAGTTCACATTCCTCTTATATAGAAAGCATATTCGCAACGTGGTAGGGGTAGTAACGGGGCATTGCCCTATTGGAGAGCACGCAAGAAGACTCCGAATTCCCCACAACGACTTTTGCAGAAGTTGTGATGACGAAGAAGAGGAAGAGAGTGTGCACCACCTACTTTGTCACTGTCCCGCCCTGTCCGAGAAACGGAGGCGATTTCTGGGCGCAAGGTATTTTTATGATACCGATGACCTTCATGATGTGAGCCCGATACTGCTCAATAGATATATTAATAGTACGGGCTGGTTTCCTGTCATAAGCGGTTAGTAGAGGCACAATTCTCTCGGTGGTATCACAATGTACCAAATTCTGGTCTAAGTGCGCTGGGTGTAGACCTAGCCGCCCCTGAACCTAACCTAACCTATGACAGTTACCGAGTACAAGATGTTATATCTTAAATGCGCGTTTACACTTCAACAGTTCTTCCCCCGAAATTGCTACAAGCACAGAGAATGACCAAAAGAGGCCCTACTCTGGGCACTAACTGTGATATTCCCACGAGACTTCCACGGATGTACTTACTCAGAGCGAAGCTTAAGGGCACCGTTAATGTGAATGTGCACGACTATCGAAATGGCTTCTCTATAGGCGTAGACGCAATTCTGCTACCTGCGCTGAAGACTGATTAGGTGGAACTGCAAGCTAGCCGTCTCTGCTATTCGCGGTTCACAGCATCTATGCAAGAATCCCCATCTCTATAAAAAACAGACGGATCGCCGACAGCACTCCTCTAATTTAGGCTAATTGTAATGAGAAGTTGCCACCCATATCCCACTGGCTTTCTAAGCCCCCAGAATCCAATCCCTTAAATATAGGATTTTTTTATTTTGCCTTATTAAAAATTATCATAAGCGTCGATGTAGCACTCCCGATGAAGGGCCTTGCCCAGTTATGTGAAGTTAGCCCCCTCACCATCGAGAATTTGGATTTTTTCTTATATATCGGTATAAAATCGTTTGTCGGTGATAGTCGGTCGTATGAAATGTAGTTAACTGTTAAAAGCGTTTTTTACTTTTATCAATTCCTCGTCGGTTGGCTGTGTTTGTCGGTCACCTAAAAAGCTTACATACGATAATGGCGTCCTCCGATGTTGGGAGCCTATAGTAGCTACTCTGTCTAAACTGAGCATTTTCATCGAGCTCTCGATCGTCCTGGCTTTCTTCCACCATGTCCTTTTCTCGTACTCATAACTAGTTTCGGTGTTTTGCAACAACAGCGATTCATCTGAATGAAAACAGTCATACTGACTTGTCTAAGGCTTCTAGTGTTTGTGTTTGAGAAGCGCACATCATAGTTTGTACTCATTGCGAATATTCACCTAATGTCGTCTCAGGGATCACCAGTGGTCCGCGGAACATCAGTTAAGAAACGCTGCTTTTAAACTTACCACATTGTGAACGATGTCGACAAGAGGAAGGTAGAACATCATTTGTGTTTTAGAAGCTTCTTGAAAACCTTAAAACATTATGCGAGTAAGATACACTTACGTTCTTTTCATCCTAGAATTCCCATGAAATTGTCAACCAGATCCGAGCATGTATAGTGTGTTGAATGTCAGTTATGAATTTTATTAGCCCACGTTATGGCTTTTAGTGAAAACCTTCTTTGACTTCTTGAAGCTCATTATATCATATTTTAAAATTTAAATTGATCAGGAAGTCGTTAGGCCAATATATCCTTTGTATACAATTTTCCTACTCATTCATTCATCACAACTCACCGGAAAAGGGTTCTAATCTAAATTGAGTTCGAATAACTACCATTCCAAGTATTATGTGATTTTGCCGAATTTTCCACATTATGTAGTCGAATTTATCGGGAAAAAAACCCTCATTTGCAAGAATCTTTTCTGTCATATGCCATTTCAACGGAAGGATTTCTGACAGTAGGGAGTATATTGTAAAATATATTTGATATGCATATGAACCTGTTCCTCCGCCACCATAGTGAATGTGGGCTCATATAAATATCGAAAATGAAGGTTCTGCCTTGCGTGTTTATGTCATATTATTCCGAAATAAAATATTATTGATAAATTCGGGGAATACTAATTCAATATTTCCCTTTTCCGGATAATGGAAAACTCGTCGTCGTAGTCGTCGTCATAGTCATGGTGTGTGATTGAAATTGTGTAGTTATATTACACACGCTTCGTGGTCATGCATATTACCGAGTTAATTTGATTTTGTTGCTTTTTGCGAACAATATGGTGCCTCAAAATATACCTATCTAAAGCACAACTGGCTTTCTCTGTAAAGGACGCAAACAGAATAAATTTTCCTCATTTAATTTTCAGCCCTATGTAAGGCTTCATGCACACGACGCGAAAACGGCTCGCAAGCTCGACAC
This sequence comes from Microchrysa polita, assembly GCA_949715475.1. Classification (NCBI taxonomy): domain Eukaryota; kingdom Metazoa; phylum Arthropoda; class Insecta; order Diptera; family Stratiomyidae; genus Microchrysa; species Microchrysa polita. Next base: position 76,003,397 of record OX454421.1, on the reverse strand, counting down.
ATCGAAATGCATTGGCTCTTATGGGAAGCTCATGACGAGCGACAGCAAGCGAGAGCCATGCACAGTCAAAACACGGCTCGCGAGCCGTGAATTTGCGGATTGTGGTGCACGATATGTGAAAACACGTCTCGCTAGTTGTGATTTGACAGCGGCACGGCTCTCGCTGTCGTGAGCTTCCCATAAGAGCCAATGCATTTCGATGTGTCGAGCTTGCGAGCCGTTTTCGCGTCGTGTGCATGAAGCCTTAGTGCGACTGCCAACTTCCGAGCTTTGAACAGACATTGTTATCGATGCGAAAGGAGCATGATGTTTTCGCACGAATGAAAATCAAAATAATTTGTACACTACTCGTATTAAGTCGTGCCTCATTGTGAAATAATATACAACTTATCTGATGAATATTTTGAATTTATCAATATAATTAAGGACCCTATCCATACAGTGAAGCTACGTGTACTAAAACTATAAGTGCTGGCCTTATTCACTCTGCTATTCAATTTCCTATTTATAGATTTGATCGTTTGAATAAATATCCACGAAACGTTGCGTGTAAAATCTATTACAAAACGATAATTGATGTTTGGAAATTTCATGCTTTTTTGACATGATATTATAATAATGAGGGGGATTAGGGATGTTTTACAAGGTAATTTAAAAGGGCTTTTAACATGTAGATGTAATTGCATTCAAATATTGTACATGAATTCTGCTAAGCTGAAAAACAAACATTTTGAAAACTAGATTTGGTGTGCGATGTTCAGTTGCGCAACCAGGAATTTGTCCTGGAGCGGGCTAAGGCCATATATGACTGTACATTTGCTTTGTTTTATTTCACATTGATTTGTACGAATAAGATTAAAATGAGCACAATTTGTACTAAATAAGAAAAATAAGAAATTATGAACAAGGAATATCCGGACTGAAATCGGGCTAATGGCCTCCAGAGAACCCTATTGCTGAGGTGAAATAGACAGTGTGAGCACTGAGAGGACTTTGTCTCGCCAAGAACAAAATAATTTTAAAACGCAGTTCTCGACTTTTGCACAATTTTCCACAATGTTCATTTTTTTCATTTTTTCCATTTCTCCATTTTTCCTTTTCTCCATTTTTCCATTTCTCCATTTTTCTATTTGCATCTTTCCATCTTTCAACTTTTCCATTTTTCAATTTTTCCATTCTTCCATTTTTCCATTTCTCTAATTCTCTATTTCTCTATTTCTCTATTTCTCTATTTCTCTATTTCTCTATTTCTCTATTTCTCTATTTCTCTATTTCTCTATTTCTCTATTTCTCTATTTCTCTATTTCTCTATTTCTCTATTTCTCTATTTCTCTATTTCTCTATTTCTCTATTTCTCTATTTCTCTATTTCTCTATTTCTCTATTTCTCTATTTCTCTATTTCTCTATTTCTCTATTTCTCTATTTCTCTATTTCTCTATTTCTCTATTTCTCTATTTCTCTATTTCTCTATTTCTCTATTTCTCTATTTCTCTATTTCTCTATTTCTCTATTTCTCTATTTATCTATTTCTCTATTTCTCTATTTCTCTATTTCTCTATTTCTCTATTTCTCTATTTCTCTATTTCTCTATTTCTCTATTTCTCTATTTCTCTATTTCTCTATTTGTCTATTTGTCTATTTCTCTATTTCTCTATTTCTCTATTTCTCTATTTCTCCATTTCTCCATTTCTCCATTTCTCCATTTCTCCATTTCTCCATTTCTCCATTTCTCCAATTTTGAATTTTGAATTTTGAATTTTGAATTTTGAATTTTGAATTTTGAATTTTGAATTTTGAATTTTGAATTTTGAATTTTGAATTTTGAATTTTGAATTTTGAATTTTGAATTTTGAATTTTGAATTTTGAATTTTGAATTTTGAATTTTGAATTTTGAATTTTGAATTTTGAATTTTGAATTTTGAATTTTGAATTTTGAATTTTGAATTTTGAATTTTGAATTTTGAATTTTGAATTTTGAATTTTGAATTTTGAGTTTTGAATTTTGAATTTTGAATTTTGAATTTTGAATTTTGAATTTTGAATTTTGAATTTTGAATTTTGAATTTTGAATTTTGAATTTTGAATTTTGAATTTTGAATTTTGAATTTTGAATTTTGAATTTTGAATTTTGAATTTTGAATTTTGAATTTTGAATTTTGAATTTTGAATTTTGAATTTTGAATTTTGAATTTTGAATTTTGAATTTTGAATTTTGAATTTTGAATTTTGAATTTTGAATTTTGAATTTTGAATTTTGAATTTTGAATTTTGAATTTTGAATTTTGAATTTTGAATTTTGAATTTTGAATTTTGAATTTTGAATTTTGAATTTTGAATTTTGAATTTTGAATTTTGAATTTTGAATTTTGAATTTTGAATTTTGAATTTTGAATTTTGAATTTTGAATTTTGAATTTTGAATTTTGAATTTTGAATTTTGAATTTTGAATTTTGAATTTTGAATTTTGAATTTTGAATTTTGAATTTTGAATTTTGAATTTTGAATTTTGAATTTTGAATTTTGAATTTTGAATTTTGAATTTTGAATTTTGAATTTTGAATTTTGAATTTTGAATTTTGAATTTTGAATTTTGAATTTTGAATTTTGAATTTTGAATTTTGAATTTTGAATTTTGAATTTTGAATTTTGAATTTTGAATTTGAATTTTGAATTTTGAATTTTGAATTTTGAATTTTGAATTTTGAATTTTGAATTTTGAATTTTGAATTTTGAATTTTGAATTTTGAATTTTGAATTTTGAATTTTGAATTTTGAATTTTGAATTTTGAATTTTGAATTTTGAATTTTGAATTTTGAATTTTGAATTTTGAATTTTGAATTTTGAATTTTGAATTTTGAATTTTGAATTTTGAATTTTGAATTTTGAATTTTGAATTTTGAATTTTGAATTTTGAATTTTGAATTTTGAATTTTGAATTTTGAATTTTGAATTTTGAATTTTGAATTTTGAATTTTGAATTTTGAATTTTGAATTTTGAATTTTGAATTTTGAATTTTGAATTTTGAATTTTGAATTTTGAATTTTGAATTTTGAATTTTGAATTTTGAATTTTGAATTTTGAATTTTGAATTTTGAATTTTGAATTTTGAATTTTGAATTTTGAATTTTGAATTTTGAATTTTGAATTTTGAATTTTGAATTTTGAATTTTGAATTTTGAATTTTGAATTTTGAATTTTGAATTTTGAATTTTGAATTTTGAATTTTGAATTTTGAATTTTGAATTTTGAATTTTGAATTTTGAATTTTGAATTTTGAATTTTGAATTTTGAATTTTGAATTTTGAATTTTGAATTTTGAATTTTGAATTTTGAATTTTGAATTTTGAATTTTGAATTTTGAATTTTGAATTTTGAATTTTGAATTTTGAATTTTGAATTTTGAATTTTGAATTTTGAATTTTGAATTTCGAATTTTACCGAGGAAAATGTCCTTCTGAGCATTATATCCGGAAAGCATTCAAAATACCGCCTGACAACAAAACGTGTGTTTCTCATTTTTGCATGTATAATTTGATAGTCTATTCACTAAATTTTGATGTGCTGGAGATTTTGGTAAAAAAAAACTGTTTCGGAAGGCTGTTTGTTTCGTCCGGTAATCTAACTTGTTCGTGTCCCGTTTTTTCATTCGTTTTCTTGATGTTGTTTTCAGTCTATTCTAGTACCTTTATCTTATACTCATCTATCTTATTTCACACGAAACCAAGATTGAAAACGATTCACACAAAAATATGCCTTCCAATATTATGCCATTATTTCAAGCCCTCCAACAAAACACGACGTCATCCATGAATGGATGGGAGGATCTAGAAATTGGATAATCTATCATTTCTCATGTGTAATTTACGATAGTTCCTCTGCAACAAGCACGAACAATATATACAAAACATCCATAACCATTATGTTCTTATTTAGAAAATCATTTATTCAACTACGTCCAAAACATGCACAACAGACAAACAAACGCTCAAAACATCGTACAAGTCATTCTGTTACCGCACAACGATTTTTGCCCCCGCCGCAGAACAAACACATCACCGTATATAAAAGAGGATAGTAAATTACGATATCGTACGTATACGTACGTATATCTCTCCAACGTGTCCATTTACTAATTCAAGAGACTCTGCCGATACCGCCGCGCCGCCTTGTTTTCCCATAGCAAATACAAAACAATATATCAGTGAGAATCCTTCGGCAAGCATGAATACTTCTCCTATAGTACTCCTCTATACTCGTTCTACGTCCAACAAGAGTGTGTGTGGTTGCAATATAAGAACAGTTTAGGAAGCTTTATCTTTGCTATTATCTTACACAGAGTGTCGTCGTCTTATATCCACGATTAATCGAATCACAGGACAATAAACGATATAGCGCGTACGTATACCCTCCTCTAAATAATGATCACCATTTGTGAGAACTTCCTGCTTGAGAAGCATATAAATTTCCTCGAGAGATTTTGCTGCTTCTCTTGTATGCGTATATGTGCGCCTTTATTTGCATCTCAAAGTGCTAACTAGGCGTCTAAGAGTACATACATATGCAAGAAGGACGGAAATATAGATTATTTGTCTGATGATAACGATCTATACACGCCCGAAAGGATATTTTAATTGATGGATTTATCTCGGGAATAGTGTTTTTGCTATATGTCATTATATCATGTGTCCAAAAGCTTTGAATAATTCAGAGTGAGATAAGATTGCATATTGCTTAAAATAATAAACTATTCTTGAAATTTGATTAAAACTTCCGGGATGTCAGAAGAAGTAAAAGCGCTTAACGAAATTCCTAATATGTATATGTAATATCGAAATCAGTTTTACACTACATATAGATAGCTGAAATCCGTTGCATCCTATCCAGAAACTTAACTGGAGATTTTGGAGAGGAAATGCTTTGCATGTTCTCTTCTCTGCACCGAACTACAATCAGAACGGAAGGCAAAGAAGCTTCAAAGTAATCTTCCGGATTACGCCGGAGTACACGAAATTTCCATCTTCGAGACGCGTATAATAATCGGTCGACAGGCAAGTTGACTACTTTTGTTGGCTGCTTTTAATAATATCCTTTAACCTAAAGCCAACCGGCATGTGCATGTGGTGCATGCAATCATAGCAAACGTCGAATAAAGTCATATCGCAATGTTTTTCCTTTATTCCTGGCACTAAGGACTGCGTAAATTTGGCAAAACGGACCCATTTTTAATATCTTTCATCCATTTTCCATTTGTACTCGTATGCTCTAAACATGGGCGTAGCCAGGATTTCGGTCAGGGGGGGGGGGGGGGGGCAAGTCCAAAATTTTTTCATCATGATTTTCTTAGGGGTTGACATTTCCGGTCTCAGAAATATTGTTAGAAAATTTTAGAGTAACCTGGCTTGTGGTTGGATTGGTGCACAGGGTCATGGATTTCAGACTCATCGTGAACGAATTCATTTTATGATGCTTTTCGAACTCACGACCTATGTGACGGACTATGATGTCGCTCAAATTGTAAACAAGTATCCATTTATGGGAATAAATAACATTGCTGGGCGTGCTGTTGATCTCAACACCTCAACAAAACAGCAGTTTAGATCTTGGAAATTGGATGTCACTCACAGATCTGCGGCCCAAGTTTACTGGTGGACTGCCACGCAATTTATATATTTTTTTTAATTTTAGAGTCAAATTTTAAAAAATACCGGCGTACAGAGGGCTGCGCCCGCAATACGAGCGTTTGGATACATACATAGAGAATAAATTTGATCATTTTATAGACAATAAATGAAAATTATGCACAATATTAATGAAATGCTTCTTGTTCTTGTAAATCTATTTTTGGATTGGTCTAAAAATAGATTTACTATGTATCATGGCTACACATATTAACTGAATTTATTAGCTGTTTTTTCTTTTGTTTAGCAAAAGTCAACAGTCTTAGTATTTAACGTATACTTTGATTAAAAAGGCAATGACGTATATAAGCTTAAGATAACCAATATTTGTGCAAAGTTATATATATCGGTACTTATAGCGGTTTAGGAAAACGGAGGTGAAAAAGAAAGCTTAGCTTAAAACGCTCATAACTCTGTTACCGTTACTCCAAACTGGAAAAAAGCAACTGGTATGATATGTACCCACCGAGTTCTTTGACCTGAGTACCCATACAGTTTCCTACCAAATTGCATGACGATCAGTTAAGCGGTTCGCGAATCGCGAGTTATTTAGTGAACAAATTTTCAAATGTCCGCGACACCCTGTTATCTTTGCCATACCAACTTTTAAGTATTTCGTGCCAAAGACTGTTATTATTTAACTCATTCCTACCTAATTCCATGACGATCGGTTGAGTCGTTCGCGAGTTATTTAGTGAACAGACGGATGCACAGACGGACGGACAAAATCGATTTCATATGGGTTTTTTGAAAAATCTAAAAAACCCTAAAAATGGAGATGAGAATGATTTTCTTTTGCATTCTGATTACTTTCAATGGGCCTCCAATATCTGCCTTTTAGAGCGTAGTCTGTCTAATTTTCAGTGCAATTTTTGTATCTCGGACTGCATATTCCACTTACGAAATCGGTTTGTTTCGTCTGTAATTTTCATCTTAGCAAAATAGCATCGTCAGAAAAATCCTTTATTGATTGAAATATGGTTAACGGTTTCAACCCATTATTGCCCGACCGGTAATTGCACTTACCAGATCTTCTAGCAAGCATACATCCTTTCACATGCTAAGTATTATCTTTTTTATAATTTCATATTATTATTCTGTGAACTGTTTTGAAAAAACAATTTGAACGAAATTTTCATTGAACTATCCTGACAGATGTTATTAGGGATTTCGTAAAGGCTTTAAAAAGATCAATTTTTGGACCTTAAAAAATATTATAAATAAAAAAAAAATTGTTCAAATTAATACTGATAATAACAAATAACTAGTCGTAGTTTATACGTGCACTAAATTTTTTTCATATTGTGTATTCCAAATGGTAGAAATAAAGGTGTTTTGCGAGGTGGTAAGTTCACTTACCAATAGGCAGATATGTATAAAAAAAATTGAAACTGTTCTTGGAAATAAATATCCGCTAGGTGTGCTTGTTGGCTAGTCATTGATTCAGTTGAAACTTGTTATCTCTCAAGTCTAGACAGTGAGTGTACTTTATAGTGGAATAATTTTTGAGTGAAGTGAAAATGCCAAGCAAAAAGTTTTTGACACTCGAAGATGTCCTTGCAGTTTTGGAGGCAGACGACAGTGAAGATGAAGAAGCCTTCGCTGTTCAAATGTCTTCCAACGTGAATGTTGTGTATATTCCATCGGTTGCTGATGAGGTTAGTGATGCGGAGCAAATAGACGATGATATTATGGACGAAAATTCTGACGACACAGAAATCCTTACGGAGCCAGAGCCCGAAAAATTCAAAACTGCTAAAGAATTCGGCGTTCCAAAGTGGACAAATAGGGTTGGTTCGTATGAAAAAGAACCTATAGATATTGAAGAGGATTTCATCCGAGATATTGTTGGGAAACTTAGTAGGTGCTTTTTTTATTTAGTGTTACCCGTCACTTTCATTTTGCATTATTAATAGGCGGAAAATCACAAATGGACATATTCAGACTATTTTTTGACCAAGAAATACTGGATATGATTGTGGAGCAGACAAATTTATATGCTTTCACTGTTGAGCCCTACGAAATTCTCCGATTTGTTGGTTTTTTATTCTTCAGTGGATACCATAAAATGGATAAGTATTGGTCTAAGGATCCTTCATTCGGGGTACGAGTCATTTCTGACGCATTTCCACGATACCGAGTGGAAATGATAAAAAGATTGCTTCATTTGGCAGACAACAACAACCTGCAGAAAGACGACAAATTTGCAAAAATAAAGCCATTGATTGACCTATGCAATGATTCATGGAATTTGGCATCTTTTCTCATCATTTGTCAATTGATGAGGAGATGATACCGTATTTTGGTAGGGATTCTTGCAAAATGTTTATCAAGGGGAAACCCATTCGTTTCGGGTTCAAAGCATTTTGTTTGACATCGTCCACTGGCTATTTGTATCAGTCAGTATATGGTGGAGCGTCGACCGGCTATAATAAATCCGTTGGATTGGGAGCTGACACTGTTCTCAGTTTATTGCAAGTTGTAGAATCGCTGGCCAATCATCGGATTTATTTCAACAATTATTTTACTTCCTATCATCTTATGTGTTTGCTGAAGGATTTTTTTGTATTAATATTATAAAAAAATTGCCTTATAATTGATTTCTTCCAGGAACCGTAAGATCCAATCGAATTTGCGGTGCAAATTTGCCTGACAAACTAAGCAAGGGTAAAGTTCCACTTTTTTTGATAAGACAAATGAGGTTTGAAAGACAACGCGTTGGTGACTGTTCTGACCAATCATGGTTCGTTGGCTCCTGAGGCTAATGCGAAACGCTATGACCGTTCGAAAAAAGGGCACGTTACCGTTAAAATTCCAAATGCCATAGCGGAGTATAACAAACATATGGGCGGTGTGGACTTACACGACAATGCCGTGGCCAATTATCGAATAGCAATTTGATCGAAGAAATGGTGGTGGCCATTGTTTACAAATTGCTACTACGATGCTAGTAATCTAGAAGTCCGGAGATCGAATCTCGGCGTGGTCCAAAATTTCTGTACATGTGCGGATTGGAAATATAATAGTGCTTGCAACATTATATATATTTCGAAATGATATGCAATGTAACGTCGACTCGAAATTGCCTATAAACGGCTGACTTAACGCACCATGGCCTCACATGTGTCTATACGGTACGGAAAAGAAGAAGAAAAACTTGAAAGACACTGAAATATGAGACCCGTACTTTACAAGTTCCCTAGCAAAGCAAAGCTGTATACTATTTGTCACCCTTTCAGATGAAAATAAGTTGAATTCCACTAACTTCCCGAAGGGACCTAACGGTTGAAATTGTGTTCTCCAGCTCAGAAGCCATCAAATGAAACAGGAACGAGACCGAGTTCTAATCGTGCGAATAGCACGATGAGTGTATACCCTATACAGATCTAGAGGGCACGCAAAACCCAAAAAAATCAATTTTATCTTTTTTGTAGGGGAGGGAGAGGTAGATGGTTGGGACCTGACGCATATTTAATATTATATCAAGGCTACCATTTGATACTAATTAGAAGTTTTTCGCGACATTCTAGCAAAAGATATGGCTGAATATAACTTTGTAGGGGAGGTAGGGGTAGTCGGACGTTCTCCACTTTGCACCAACTTCAAGCATATGTCACAATTAGGTATTGATGAAAATTTCAGGTTGCTAGCGATATTCTGTTGAAAAATATTGTCGAATTAAACTATCACGGAGGGGTCATTTGTACGGGAGGTAGGGGAACCCTTGGTCCGATTTGGCCCATTTTCAATACCATCCAAGCTTTTATCAAAACAATCATCTGACCTAAATTTCAAAACGCTAGCTTCATTATTTCGGGAGTTATCGTGCGAACTGACAGACACACGGACGGACAAACAGACAGACAGACAGACGGACATGGCTCATTCGAATCAGGGACCGACTCTGATCATTTATATATATACTTTGCCATACCTCCGGTGGCTCCTTCGAGGTGTTACATAAATCGTCGTAACAAAAACAATATACCCTATATCATCTTATGGGTATAGGGTATAAATATGGGATCCACGCAGCCACAGTTGCACACTCACAAGTTAAATACGTTTGCTGGTACGTAGCCTCCGTCAGTTACGAGAGGCCACTCGCTGTCATCTATTTGTATGCACCTCCTGACTGCAAACTGTCCCGATCATGGTTTCTCCGGCAGCACTTGGAGTGGTGGAGAAGGCATCTGCTGCATGCAGCAGAAATTTTTTTTAAATGTTGTATAGTGCAGCGATTTTTTTACTACATCCATAAGGATTTTTTTACCATCTTCATCGACCAGGGGGGCGACCGTTGAGTGCCATAGCAGGTATTCATTGATGCAGTCGCACATTTCGGGAATGTTGTTGCCAGTCGCCATGATGGTACAGTCGTCGGCATAAGAAATGATTTCGAGTCCCGTGGCTGGTGTGGGCAATCCTGACATGTAAAGGTTGAACAGGGTGGGAGATAGAACTCCGCCCTGTGGAACGCCTTGTTTAATTTTCGTGAGTTTGGACTTCCCGTTCCTAAACTCGGTTCAGGATTGACGACCGGCAAGGTAATTTGCGATCCATTTACGAATACATGGAGGAGTAGTGATGCGTAGATCTGTCAGAAGAACTGTGTGGTTAACAGTGTCAAACGCTTTTGACAAATCGAGACCTACGAGGATAGTGCGTTTGCAGGGTTTCGGCTGATTAAGTCCATTGAATATGTTGGAGTTAATCTTGTCTAGAGCGGTTGCGGTGCTGTGCATTTTCCGGAAACCGTGTTGATGATTGGCAAGCGGGACGTGCTCTAGGAGTTTAGGAAACACTAGTGCCTCGAGTATTTTGGCCACGGGGGACAGTAGCGTTATTGGACGGTATGATTCTGCTAGAGTATGATCTTTGCCTGGCTTCGGTATGGGGGTGATACGGCCTTTTTTCCATAGCTCAGGTATGATGAAGGTTTTCAGCGACAGATTCATTGCAGCAGTGATATAATCAATGGTCGAAGAGTCAATGTGTTTGAGCATAATCATGGCAATACCGTCTGGTCCGTACGCTTTGGAATTTTTCGCATTTTTTATTGCAAGCTTTACTTCGTTTGGGGTAACCTGGAGGTGTTGGTCAGCTCTGGCAATTATGCGCTTGAGCTTATCTTTTTCGGGATGTTCAAAGAATTGTTGGTTAAAGTTGTGAGCGCATTTGTCGTCGTTGTTGTATCTGTTACCATCGAACTTTATGGCTACCTTACCTTTGGGTTTTGTAGGATTTGACCACGCACCGTTCTCCAAAGGTTGCTTAAGGTACGTTGTGCTAGACGCGGCCGCACGACTGCGACTCGCTCATTCCATATAAAAACTCGTTTCTCTCTCATTTTAAAAACGAGTTTTTATATGGAATGAGCGAGTCGCAGTCGTGCGGATGCGTCTAGCACAACGTACCTTTACGCCGGATTTTAAGTGGCAGGTTTTTAAATGTGAATTCCATAGCTGTCTCCTATGGTCGTTGACTTGCTGAGCTATAGCGTTGTTAAGATCGCCGATGCGAGGATCATTAGGGTCTGCTGTTCGGAGCTCATCACTCGTTCTTGCCAATTCTGCAGCAGAGAATGGGAAGCGTGGCCTCACGATAGGAATGCGGCCCGTTGGAATGTATCTTTGGGCTGCATTCAAGATAATCTGTCTCATGTTTTCAGCAGTACGAACGTCAGTGGGGGTTGGAAGGGCAGAACACGATTCGTTTGTGTAGGTTTGAAAGCCAATCCAATCGGATTTGCTGAAGTTCGTGTATGTTCTTCTCTGTGTACGTAAACTGGGACGGCTTATCAATCGTGAGGACAATTGGCAAGTGGTCTGAAGAGAAAGTGATGAAAGGTTCCCATGTGATGCTGTTTATGAGCCCTGGGCTGGCAATGGATATGTCAGGCGAGCTTCTGCATGATCCGGCAATGCGGGTTGGTGAGTCGTCGTTCAACAGACAGAAATCGGATTCATCTAGTTTATTGGTGATGTGGTTACCTCTGGTGTCGTTGTTGAGGTTTGAGTGCCATAAATCATGATGAGCATTGAAGTCGCCTAGTAATAGGCGATATAGGCGGTGAGTAGGGGGAAATTTTTAGCCTGCAAACCAGTGGGACAACTTGATGCTGGTGGTATATAGATATTTAGAGACTGTGGGGGTGACGGGTGACGGTTGTTGGTCCTGATTTGTGAGTTGTTGGGAGGTCGATGAAGACTGCTGGCCACACATTCCGCAATTAGTGCTATAAAGGTGTTGATCGTTGTTGTTGACCGTAAGTCCGCATTGTTGAGCCGTGAAAATTTTTTTAAGTGGCACCATTCCATACAGCATGAGCACTGCGCTGATGATTGTACGTTAGAGTAAATCCTCTTACCACAGACGCAGCACATCCATGGACCAGGATTTATTTCGATGCCGGCGAAAGAAATTATCGCTAGACTATGCGCTAATTTTTAAAAGAATCGTAAGAGCACCTAACCTTGGCAGAATTTGGAGAAAATTGATATGGAAAAATAGATTGTTTTAGGGTCAAATCACGAACATTTGATTTTGAACTTTTGTGAAAACCAAACCTCTTATCCGATTTTAGTACGGTTAGTTTTATTTCTTATGTAAATTTGTTGGCTGTAATAATCATCTTATTTTGCTATTCTAGCTAGTCTAGCTTTTGAGATATTAGAGTTTTAGTCGTACAAGAAAAATATTTTTCCAAAAATCTTCAAATGCCTGTGGGTTTAGCTAAGGGGGTATGTTCGGTACAACTTTTTTGCTGGAAATCACATGAGGAATCACAATCCGGTGCGTTTATGTAGCAGTTTCCGGACACCCTGTATTCACTCCAAAATGATATGCAATGTAACGTTGAATCGAAAATGCCTATAAACGGCTGAGTTAGCGCACTATGGCCCCACATGGGGCCATACGGTACTGAGAAGAGGCCTTGGTACTCGTGGGGTCTTAGAAAACCCCACGTGTCAGGCCCGGTAAATTTTTAATTTTGATTATTATTTTTGAACAGAATTTATGCGGCTTAGATGCCCTACCAATTTAGCTGGATAGGGTGCTTTTTTCTCGGCGTTTTACAGTCCTGAGTGCCTTGATTAAATAACAAAATCAAAGTCAAATATGCAACGTACTCGATGTCAATAATATTTCCGGTCAAGCAGACATTTCTGATCAGATTTGTTCTTTTTGGGAACTTTCAGCCCAACATTTTTTTTTTGAAAAAAAAAATGTTTTCCACTCCTGACTTTTTAAATAAAAAAAAAACAGCCTTTGATTATTATTTTTTATTTAGAGCTCCACATTAATATATTTTTACTGGACTAGTATGATGGCACACGTATCGATAATATCCTTCGAATTGTAAGAATTGTGTCCTGAATATCATCGTCGTTCGTCTACCCTAAAACGTGCGGGACAAACTAATTAAGTTCATGTTTCAGCTATACATAATCATAAATGGGATGATCTCATCTTCACATTAAGTAGCTGTTGGGATAATGGATAATGTAAACGAGAGCCATAATTTAGCCAAATGAATTATGCCTATGTATTCATAGCACATAATAACTTTTCTCGGCTTAACCCACAGGGCAGCAGACATTTGAACAAACATTCGGATATCAACGGGGTCGAAACGGTCGGCCATTTTTACGTCCTGTCTGGTACACATTTTATACGAAGGTCAAGAGCAGCTGGCTTGGTTGGTTGCGATTTCACTATGGAAATAATTAGCTCATTAGATTTTGGCTAAAGTGTCTGATGTCTGTTCGGAATCGTTTACGACAAACGATCCTTAAGGGATCGCCTTTGGATAAGTGCCAATTATTCTGCGGGTAGAAACTGAGAAAATTAGTATGAAATGAATTTCGGACATTCGTTTTATTTTCGTTTGAGAAAAGGTTGTAAACGATTTTCAAAAACCGTTCAACGCTTAAATTATTATCCGGTATCTGATGAAATTGGCCCTTAACCCTTAACGGTTAAGTTTAAATTAAACATCTCATAGTACATACATAAATGCCAGTTGTGTCGATTATACGCAAATGGTTCCGTATAACGTTGAATCTCCTGAATCCCTTTTGCCTTTTACCGTTAACTTTCTTTACGTTGCTTGTTCATGAAAAACGGCGGACCAGAATTATTCCCATGACGACTGATCAAAGAGGTAGGAATAAGAGTAGCAACACTTGAGCCTTTTGAAGTCAATGCCTTTACAAATTTCTCAATGCGAAAGAAAAAAACAACACTCAAAAGGCTAAAAGGGTATCGTCATTGAAAATTGCTAGAACGTTTCCTATTTGTATTTCGGGCTGCATAGCGTGAGTATATAAATACATATCGCGGAAATATACAGGGTGCTCCGCTTTGGCTGGTCATTAGGGAAAAGGATTGATAGGGCAATTTGTAACAGCAAAAACATCATCAATTTTGCAAAAAAATACCGTTATTGTAGTATAGTATTTTGTTGTGAAAGTCAACGAAAATTACGGCTTGTACTGTTAAATTACGCTTATAGTATTTACTTTTTAGTATGCACACATTTTTTTACTTTTATAGTGAGTTACCTCAAAGTTAATACACCGCTGCAAAGCCAAACTACTAACTAAACTAAACTAAGCAACTTTCGTTAACTTTACAGTTAAAAGTACCGTTATGATATTATTATTGTTCGATTTCAATGAAAAATCAAATTTTTACAATTGATATATTGGATTTTTTTTTAAATTTTGGATATTTCTCTTAAGTTTGAATATCTGTATGTTGGCAACTACGTTAACAAGTGAAATCGCGAGTTTATGTCGAATTTTATCTAGATTTCAGTTTAGTCTATTTTTGCATTAATTAACTTAAAAAAAAAACGGTAAAAATGGTGTCACCTTGTATGCACTTTTTTTTGGAAAAATAAAATTTACAAAAAAAAATCTAAACTCATAGAAAGAGCGGGATTTTTTTTAATAATTTGAATTAGGTAGCAGGAAATCTTCAAACGACCTTTATCCTTTGGCAGGAGGGATTCATTTTCATCTAATAACAAAAACGCTGAGCGTGATGCTGATCTCATTACCTCAACAAAAAGCAGATAAGATCTTGGAAATAGGATGTCACTAACACATCCTGCGGCCTTAGTCCAATGCTGGATTGTTGCGCCTGTTATTTTTTATTTAACAAAAAGGGTTATGCGTCACACACGCATACCATAAATTCAAATCATAAACCCAAAAGACAGAGACATTTACGGCAAAAGGCCTACAGACATTTAGAGCACACCATAGTGCTTCTCTCTAAATGACTTTGAAACATATCCTTACAAAATTGCTTTTGCCATTGCGACGAAATTAATATTACACAGAAATTATTCAGCTGCTCAACTTTTCAAGAAAATTTGCGAACATTATGATAGTCTGTTAGAAGACTTGACATAAATTTCTGAATTGAACTGAAATCCAATAGTACGAGTATATTGATGTTTGTTAAAATCTTATAAAATTATAAATTGGTTTTTCCGAGTATTTAGGCTCGATGAAAAAGGTACGAAACGAAAGAGATGTATATTTCGCCGTTTTGTGGAAGCCATACGAATTTATAAGGAAAATTGCTTACATTTATAGCAGCACTTGTACGAGTTATGAATGGTAAATTCTACGAAAAAACGTCTAATTTTAAGAGACTCGCTTGTAGCGGTCATACGGAAACGGAACCTATGATGTCGACACGCTTCTAGGGCGACCAGATGGTCAGGCTTTAAAAAGGACACATTCAGCAATGCCTTGAAAATGAGCCGATTATAGGATTACTCGAAACTTCGCTCCATAAAATCAGACAGTTACTTATATGGTTATGTTTCCCGGAGCAGTTAAAGTAAAATGAGTAATGGCTCATTTATTTGTAGTTTTGAATGAAATTGATCCTGAATTTAGAGACTGAAGTAATTCTAAAACTAATTTTAATTAATTCATTAGTTTTGGATTCAAAAAAATAAGCACCCAAAATTTCTGCAGAGTAAGGTTTTAATCAAAGGTAACGATACATAAAATGGTCTCACATTTTCTTAAGCTCTTTAAAATTAATTGATTCAGATTTATTTATTTTATAGGGCAAAACTATTAATTCATGCTAATTGTTTCATGTTTAACTGGTTTTTTTGATTGAAACTTTAAAACTGAGGTTTTGTACCCCCTTTGTGAAGATAGATGAAATGTGTCGCGAAGATGTAATATTGGTCCCCGAACAATCAATTTTGTCTTAACTGTCTCTCTGTATCATAAGTAGAGCCCGGATCCTCGTGCAATTGCACGTTAATGCACGAAATTGCATTTTCAGGGTATATTGCACGAAATTGCACGTTTTAGGGTTTTTAAATGAAAACGCACATTTCCATTTTGTGAGCCTCTTTCATTACATTTTTTTCCAGAAATATGGAAATGTACAGAGTTTTTCGATGGATAGTCTATAAAAGTAATAAGAAAGAAACAAGTTGAAAGACAATACGAGACCGAGGCTAATTTCGGGCGCGGCCGAAATTTGAATAGGTACCCGTCACATTTGAATGAAACTTAAGCACCTTTTGTGTTAAAAAGTTCTACCGCAGCCCTATATGACGTGTTGCGATTCCATATGTTCCTGGATACGTTGGGGTTAATCCAGGAACACACTTGGATGTATTTTGGTTAAGATTCAAAAAGAAAAAAGTTGTTCTTACAAGAACCTAATATTTGGGAGTTGGTTTGTATGACAGCCCTATGATGTAATGTTCCGATTCCATGCATTCCTATATATCTTCTGAGGCTTTACTAGCCTAAGGTGACCAGATTCCCGAAGGCCTATTGCAGTACACATTCCGGAATTCGGTTTTCAGGCAAAGCCTCAATCGTTCTATTTTATTATTTGTTATCATTCGTTTAATGTTATCAAAACAGCAAAGTCCCGATGTGATCGCATTAAGCGGCGTCAACTGTATGTCACGAGGCTGCCACCATGATGGATGCCATAAAACGACCACATATTCTCCATCGTTTCATAAGCGATATTTTTAAGTATTTTTTTTTTGAGCTGTGCGAAGGGAAGGCAAAAGCAGCACGACGCGGGCACCGAATACTCGATCGTACTTTCCATAGTTCCATAGTTGCTGCTTCGTGCATATACCATGGCCCACGAGCCCTTCTATATTAATTGTACAGAAAGGAAGTCTTTGGCGTTGTAGACGTGGCACTGTCTGCTTCCGATGATAGCGGAGCAATTAAGTAATCGTGCGTGCTATCGTGCACGTCAAGCGATAAAATTGAATTCGACATAGGAACAGTGGGACAGGAGGCATATTATTCATTGGGGCAACGCCGATACTAGTGTCTACAATTAGCAACATGATTCTAATAATGTCATAACTTCTGAAGCCCAGCTAAATCCTGGCTACGTCCTTGCAAGGTTCTGTTGGTACTAAACAGGACCCAGAAAAGATCTCTCAACTTCTAAATGTTCTCATTGACAAAACATCATCAGCATGTGAAGTGCAAAATGTATGTTCTAACACGCAAAGTTATAACAGGCATGGAAGAAGTGTAGCCAGGATCTCGTTTAAAAGAGGCAAACCCAACAATTGTTTAACACAATGAACCCGGATTTTTTTTAGGGTTATTTAATTCAAAACTACGACAAAGACTAGGACTCTTTGTCAGCTTAAATTGTCGGTTTTTTTAAAACCATATTTCAAGAAAGGACAATTTATAATCCAATTTGTTTCAATACGGATTCGATTTCCGCTTTCTAGACAGTCGATACTCAGTGATTTTTCAACTTTTGAATTTCAGTGTTCGAAACTGCAGTCTCAGCAGCATTGTAGGGATGATGATGGCCCTTTCCCTATCTATGACTATCCGTGACCCTGAGACAAAAATCATGAAACTGTTTATTTGAAGTACGAAAATTACACCTCCTACCTATTTAAAAGTTTCGTTTTGTTTATTACAATAGGTAAATTAATACCTCATTGCGCAGACAATTCTTAAGCGGATGGTGACCCTCTGGGGATTTATCGCTACTTTATTGGATTTAGTCGAAATATAGGGGAAATCCTTGCAGAGTCCTTTAGTTTGCATTTTCTTTTTCCTAAAGAGGTTGATAGGGGAATCAGATGGAGTACAGTAATTTTTCCATCGTTTTGTGAAAAATTCAAATCGCATCTTTACATGGCTGTTACTTCTGAACCTTGGCACCTATAGATGCTTGAAATTTTTACCTTATACGGGCAGTGCGGTCCTCTATACATGGCTGTTAAATTTCAAAATTTGCCGCTCCAAAATTTCCGAATTAGGGACAATTTTCGATTGATCCGATTGAATTCCCGAACGCAGATAGGTAGGACCTTGAAATTTGGAGACAATGTGAGCGGTGAGCGCCAAGTATAGCTCTACAGCTACAAGTGTGAGGTAGAGCCTTGAAATTTTCACAAGTCTGCCAATTTTCAAATTTATTGGACAAATTTTATAGAGTTTTCGATTAGAAAAGACGAAAGTGCGATTTGGGCAGCTGTAACTGTCGAACGCAGATAGGGGGACCCTAAAATATGGAGAAATGAAAGTAAATGTAGTCCCTAGGTTGTGGAGCTACCTGGCGCTTACATTTAGGTACATTAAATTTCAGAA
Organism: Microchrysa polita; assembly: GCA_949715475.1. Taxonomy (NCBI): domain Eukaryota; kingdom Metazoa; phylum Arthropoda; class Insecta; order Diptera; family Stratiomyidae; genus Microchrysa; species Microchrysa polita. The sequence continues at coordinate 75,985,074 of OX454421.1, read as the reverse complement.
CGATTGACCAAAGAGTTCCGAAATTATCGAAAATGAACGTTTGCCACATGAAAGTGAGATTACCGTGCTAATAACACCTAACAGACTGACTACAGGCCTCACCGAGGAAGTTATTATGCAGTCATCTTTGGTGTGGCGTTGGGAATGCTGTTCATTTACTAATGCTGTACGACAAGTCAAAATGCTGTACTCTACAGCAAAATGCTGTACGTCTGGTCACCTTATACTAGCCACACATTGGGGTGAAGTTTGGCTAAGATTGATTCACAAAAAAAAAAGTTGTTCATGCAAGAACCTAATTTCCAGCGGTTGGTTTGTATGACAGCCCTATGACGTAGTGTTGCGATTTCATCTGCTCCTAGATATTTTTTGAGGCTTTACTAGGAACACATTTGGATGAAGTTTGGTTACGGTCGGCTTAACAAGGAAATCGTTTTTCTTAGAAGAATTTAATTTTCAATTGTTCGTTTGTATGGCAACCCTATGACGTAATGTTCCAATTCCATTTGTTCCTAGATATGTTTTGGGGCTTTACTAGAAACACACTTGGGTGAAGTTTGGTTAAGATTGGTACATAAAGAAAAAAGTTTTTCTTAGAAAAACCTAATTTTCAGGGGCAGCCCCATGACCCCATGGTCCGATTCCATTCGTTCCGACATATATAGGTACAGCGTACACTAAAAAGAAATTTGTGTACAAATTTTCAGCCCGATAGCTTCAAAACTGAGGGACTAGTTTGCGTTGCAGACAGACAGACAGACGGTCATGGCTCAATCGATTTCTCTCGTCACGCTGATCAATAATATATATACTTTATATAGTCGGAGGTGCTTCCTTCTGTGCGTTGCAAACTTCATGACAAAGTTAATATACCCTTTCACATAGTGACGCGTATAAAAATAAAATTAAATGAGTACACCCGTTCATAAATACTATAGGTACATAATATTGAATTTGCTACTAATACGATTGAGCGATGTCCGTTTCTCTTCTGTATGTAACTAGGGAGTAAGGCCTCAAAACATATATGTAATAATAAACGACAATTATTTGGTATCTTAAGTACAGTCGTTTAGCTACACGAAATCAATGACGAAGTTGTAGAATCTAAAATTATTTATTAAGTTTGGCTCGTGACTCGTAGCCTTGAAAAGCGATAGGCAATGAACCTAGCGAAACTAAAATTAATTTATTGATTTGACAAACGTATTAAAGGATTCAATCAAGGCTGTTTTCAGCGTTAAATATAACAATTCGCAAAGTAATCTATTTAACGAATAAGTACGATCACTCAACGAACAATTTATCGAACCGATACGTTTTTATTATTAAAACAATAAAATATATAAATGGATCTTAATAAACGCTATACCTATTTTTGGAATGATAAAAGCGGTAATTTAATAAATACAAAATTATAAATCTAATAAAAAAATACACTGGCACAATTAAAAATTTTCAATAACTACCGTTTATTAATAATACGAACGATATTTTTTTGTGTGTAGCGTTGCGTTTTCGCAACGTGCTCCACAGCCCAAAATACAAAAAATTAAAAATACATTTCTTCGAAATTTGCATATTCTTCCTATGCCAAACAACTCCTTTTTACCCGCGGACAATATGGGTTAATTAAGCAAATTGAAATTTCTTATGTGTGTGTACGTGACAATGCACATAGAAATAAGAGCATCAACACTTTTGCTTGCTACCTTTTTTACGAATGATTTTCCTTCCTTATTGAAGGGTAAAGCTCTGGAAAATCTAAATACATGTTAATCTGGCACAACACTTTTTTGTGCATTATTAGTAGAAAGTATTGTAAAAAACACGTCCGTTACTGCTGAAAATTAACAACTGAATTCCTCTACATACGTATGGATTCATGGATTCTCAGTAAAAATGTCAAGCATGAGAATAGGGATTTGAATTTATTACGAATGGAATGGAATGGGAACATAATTAACTTGCTCGCCGAGAAAAAATTAATTAAAAATATTTTCCAAGTTTTTCGTACACATTTCCATGACTACTACTTCACTGCTGCAACTCCTTGGTGGCTTGGTGTACTCACCTTTTATATTATTTTCCGTATTTGATTTTAATCAAGTTGTGTTAACGACTTTTTTGTATGTCGTTGTGGTTGATGTAAATCGAAACAAAAATTCAACGATTCAACAGGAAATTCACACTAGATATGCAAACAGTGTTAATTTATGCAAACCCAACTGAAATAATCACATTACACAGACCGATGAGCCAGTAGCTCCATTTCGCTTTCATTTTTTTGTTTTTCACCATTTTTCATCACAGAAAAAAAAATCGCTGAATTCAATGTTTATTCAGAGACATTTATTGTAATAATTGAACGATGTAACGCACTATACACACAACACCTGAATAAATTTATGCACATATGCAGCACACATTAACAATAAATCTGCACAAAAACCACACCAGCACTTTAGAATGCTCAAAACTAATGCATTATTCCATTAACCAGAAAATATATTCAGCGGTTTTCCCCCCAACCCCAACTCAGTGCATTGCATACACAAATCATCATCAATAATATCCAAGATTTGTTGCAAACATGGCACTATAACGCGACACGGGGGCACTATACGTTGAACTGAACGTTCAAGAAATTAATTAGGCATTCAGCACAATCAAATTATAATTCACCAGAGCAGGCTACTTAGACAATTCACTGAAGTGTATCGGGCAATTATTATATTGTAAAGATGCAATCTGTGTACACTTTGTAACTTGAATTTGCACACGCATTTTTTTAGCGAAACCTTGAGATAGTAATACCTTCAATCGTACTACAGAATATCTCTACTGGCTAATTAGCCGTCATAATTGAATAAATGTCACGTGAAATTACACGAAATAGTTCTCAAGTTTCGCACCACCATAACCGAACGAACCGAAACGCAGAGAAGGACTGGGCAAATCCCTATACACTTTAGATAAACGGTTCAAAAACCCCAACCGTCCAAACAGTATAGTCCGTACCGTAAACGTTGTCGGGGACGGACAACTTTTCCGAACGACGCGAAACAACTGACTGACAAGAACAAAATGCTGCCTACACTGTTTCACTTAGGATTTTGGTTTTATACTACAACAAACAATATGGCGAATGAAACCCTTGGTGGCACACACTATCTGCGAGCTGATATCTATGCATTCGCACAGCTGTAACAGAATCTCGACAAAGCTGTGTGATAACGTTCCTTGAACTTCAGCCCGAGATGATGCACGACTACGTTACGGCCACGTGCCCACCATGCTTCCAACTCCAACGAACGTTTGGCGCCAAAACTCATCCACGGAGCTTTTCCGCTTTCCAGCGTCGGCGTACGCTTGATGGATTCCGCTTTCGTAAATATTTGATGTGGATGGAAAAGCTGTGTGGATACCGGGAAAATTTTGTGAATGAAAATGGGAAATGGAAATTGGGTCAAATGTTATTCAAGTGCGTGACCTTGACTTCGATGGGTAGTAATCAGCCGATTGTTGTTAGGGTAGGTTAGTGCGGTAGTAAGCGAGAATTTCAGATGAGTTGGTTTCGTAGTAGACATTTTCACGCTATTCGGGTAATTTCATGGAAGTATTATGTCTTTTTTTATTCTGTAGGTGGTGCTTCATCCATCCAACCTACGATTTTTTTATACTGAGGAAGAAAAAAATACTATGACCCCTCATTGGGCGCCGAAAACTGAAATTTGGATCGGCGTGATTCCAGAGTTCTGCTTTATATTTGGAGTAGGAATGTCAAAAACTGGACGGTTAGTCCGAAAACCGGTACTTTCAGAACGGTTAACCGGGTTATTTTCGTTGTTTTTCCTCCTCCCGGTTTTAGCCCGGACCATCTGGTAAAAACCAGGAAAAAAAGTCTTTCAAATTTCAGCCAATTTTTAATATTTTCTTGATTTTCAGTCGTTTTCAACTTTCAGCCCTTAAACAAATTTTCGAACACCTACAGGGTGCACCCGAGAAACTTACTTATTTGAAAGGTCAATAAAAACAAAAGTACTTCAGTTATTGTTTTAATTCTTTTTTTTATTGAAAATACAATATCCCAATTTGTTTTTATCAATCGGTATGTTGACAATGGCATGGCGAATGTTGTTCTTGAGGTTAGCTATGGTCCGTGGTCGATCGAAATAAACCAGGAATTTCAAATATCCCCAAATCCGCTAAATGCAGTGGCGGATTTACCAGTAGGCTGAGTAGGCTGGAGCCTAGGGCGGTAAATTTTGGAGGGGCGGCAAATTTATGAGTGTAAAAAATTAACAATCTGTTTATAGAAGAAAAAAACGTAATTTTTTTTTCAAAACATTTCCAGTCGCATATTGTGATTTGAAATTATTCATTTTCGAACTTCTATATTCTCTTTTGCGTTTGTTTTATTGTACATACATACATATAATATAAATGTGTTCTACTCCCTTTAGTTCTAATTACAACTACGCATCGAGTCCAAAGATTCAAATCCGTAGGTTAGTTTGTATGTATATCAGAACATAATAAAATTCCAGGACTCATGCTTGAATGAATGAATAAATTAAATTAGCTTCCGATCATCTGTAAATACAAATGAAGAAGCATAGATAGCTCTAGCTGCTAGGATCATTCTTGACAGTAAGTGTTTTTCAAAGAAAGTTGAAAAATAATGAAGTAAATGATGGGAATCGGAATTCGGAAAGTAAGCGATTGGTATCTTGCGGGCCCTGTTTGGTTCCTTTAGAGAATAAAACGTAATTTGAAAACAATGGATTCAATGACTGCAAAAATGCAGAGCACACAGTAGCTCAGCATGAAAATTCTGACCGTCATAAGCTCAGTGTTCTCAGTTTGAAAGCTAGAAGTGGTAGTTGATTCAAACATTTGCTGCATGTTCAAATCGATGACGAAATAGCGTATTGGAGAAATGTCCTGAAGAGGGTTGTTGCCGTAGTGTAGCGACTATGTTCAACAGGGCTCGCTTTCAGAGGGAAAAATAAAATATTTGGCGATCCACACAACGGGAATTATTGTGTGATTTTGGAACTGCTAGCCGAATTCGAACCTTTTCTAGCTAGTCACATTGAACGTTGTGGAAATCAAGGATCTGGAAGTACCAGCTATTTATCAATGACAGTTTGCGACGAGTTTATTTATCTGGTGAGTCATAAAGTCTTGAACCAAATTGCCGAGGAAATAAAACGGGCTCAATATTTTTCGTTAATTATTAGTTCAACCCCAGATATTTCCCACGTGGATCAACTTATAGTCTATGAAAATTGGACCAAAATATGGCCATCGAACGGCAAAAATCCTACATCGGAAATTTTTTTTGATTATGGTTGGGGATGGTCCCGAGATGATGGCATAGAATGTCCCAACCGATCGGGGGTCCCCACCCTTAAAAAAAGGGGGAAAGGGGGGGCTTTTTTTTTTTTTGCGATTATTTCAAAAACGGTAAGAGATACAGAAAAATGGTCTAAGGACGAAAAAAACTACATAAAATTATCTTTGCAATGATATATAACACATTAGAGTTTAATTTAATATTTCGGCGTTAGAATAGAACATAAAGTAGAATATTTTCATTTTAGACCTTTTTTAAAAGCTCCATAACTTTTAGAAGAATATTAGTTCAGCCGTAAAATTTTGTACAAGTATTCACAACAAGTTTAAGATAATTTTAACGTAAACAGTGAGTCGCTCCGGTCACGGACCCCCATTATCCCCCCTATTTAAATTTGTCAAAACGGCATGTCCATAACTCCCCCCAAAATTGGAGCAGAGTGCTAAATTTTGGGTTGTTGCGATTGGAGGTCATAGTCACCCCACCCACCAAAAATCAGCTCATTCGGATAAAAACTAAGGGTACTTCCCATACAAAGTGACAACTTTGTTCTACAGTTTATAAATTGAGTAGTACGTAGAACAAACTCCTGATGGGTCACTTTGTATGTGAGCTAGTTTTTATCCGAATGAGCTGATTTTTGGTGGGTGGGGTGACTATGACCTCCAATCGCAACAAACCAAAATTTAGCACTCTGCTTCAATTTTGGAGGGAGTTATGGATATGCCGTTTTGAAAAATTTAAATGGGGGGATGATGGAGGTCCTTGACCGGAGCGACTCAATGTTTACGTTAAAATTATTTTAAACTTGTTGTGAATACTTGTACAAAATTTTACGGCTGAACTAGCGTTCTTTCAAAAGTTATGGAGCTTTTAAAAAAGGTCTAAAATGAAAATATTCTAATTTATGTTCTATTCTAACGCCGAAATATTCATTTAAACTCTATAATAATAATTTTATGTAGTTTTTTTCGTCCTCAGACCATTTTTCTCTATCTCTCACCGTTTTTGAAATAATGAAAAAAATACCGGCGTACAGGGGCTGCGCCCGCAATACGAGGGTTTTTTAGAATTTTAATGCATAGTGAAAATTTTTTGTACATATATTTAATAAGCAATAGATAAGAATTGTGCACAGCATTAATGGAATGCTTCCTGTAAATCTATTTTTGGATTGGTCTAAATAAACGCGTTCCAGAATGAAAGGCTAGCGCCTTTCATTCTGTTCCACCAAAAATAGATTTACTCTTTACCCAATTTGTATAAAAGTAGGTACTCCAAGGCAAATCTAAAGGCATTTTTCGATTTAAGATTTCTGATGGCCTTTGAGCAAAAAGAAACCCAGGCAAACGTAAGGCCGGCTTGGCTTTATATATGAACTGAATTATTGGCTGTAAAACTACTGTTACTCTTTTTTTAATCAAGGAAAAGCAACTTATATGAAATGATTCCATTGTGTCCCCTGACATAAGAGCCCATGCAAACTTTCCTATGAGTATTGAACAAGTATACTTTTGCAGCTATTCAGGGACACCCTGTTAACTTGGTCCTACAAACTTCAAAAATATTTGTGGCAAACACTATTACCATTCTATGCATATCCACCAAATTTCATGTTCATTGTTTCATCAAGTTAAAAGATATGCATTGAAGAAATGCTTAAGAGGCTTCCCTTGCATTGTGAAAGGCCCTTACTAAATACTTACTTGGCTATATTTCCGGTTTGGATACCGATTTTCGATTGAAAATTCGTAGACATATTCCCTATGTAATTTTCTAAAAATCCCTATCAGAATTTTCATATTTGGAAACCTAAAAGGGGCTACACGCGATCAAATTCAAATTTTACAAATTTACTGTTATTTACTTTTCCTTAGCAAAAGTCAACAGTCTTATTATTTAACGTATATAAAGCCATACTGACCAATCTTTGTGCAAAGTTTCATATCGATCCCTATAACGGTTTAGAAAAACGGAGGTCGAAAAGGAAGTTTAACTTTGAACGCAAATAACTTTTTTACCGTTACTCCAAACTGGAAAATTTTAACTGATGTGAGATGTACTCGTTTAGTTCTTTGATTTAAATACCCATATGTCAATCTCCGATAAAAACTAAAAAATTCGACTTTTTTCAAACGTTCGGGACACCCTGTTATCTTCTTCCTACCAACTTCTAAGGTATATGTGCCAAAGACTGTAACCATTCTACATATTCCTACCAAATTTCATGACAATCGGTTGAGCCGTTCGCGAGTTATTTAGTGAACAGACAGACGGACAGACGGACAGACAGACAGACGGACAGACAGACGGACAGACAAAATCGATTTCATAAGGGTTTTTTGAAAAAAAAAATTTTTCTAAAAAACCCTAAAAAACCGAAAAAAATGCGCCCCTTTCCCTTTTTTTTAAGGTTGCGGACCCCCGATCGGTTGGGACTTTTAATGCCATAATCTGGGGACCATTCCCAACCATAATCCAAAAAAATTTCCGATGTAGGATTTTTGCCGACCAAATATGCAATTTTTCTTAGACTATTACTCTTGCAATAAGGTACGTTTCGCAGACAGGCGAACCCTGCGAAAGATTTATCAAATCTCTCTCCTCAGTGGGACATAAAGCAGAAGACATGTTTGCCGTTATTTCGGAACTTAAAGCACTGTATATAAATATTGAAGACTGCCGTGGTCAATCATATGATAATGCATCGAACATGTCCGGTGTGTACAATGGCTTACAGGCTAAAATTCAAAGCCAAGCACCTTTTGCTTTTTTGTGCCTTGTTCTGCGCACTCTCTGAACCTAGTCGCAACTGCAACTGCTGAATCCTGTGCAGAAGCATATCGTTTTTTCATGTTGTTACAAGAGATTTAGGTTTTTTTTTGTAAGTTCCACTCAGCGCTGGCAAACTGAAATCGGCAAATTGAAAACGGTGAAGCCAGTGATTATTACCCGTTGGTCAGCTAGAGAAGATGCATGCAGAAGCTTTAGCACGAAATCCTGAGGACATTAGAAATGATAACGAATGATAGCACAGAAAAGCCTGTAACGCGGAGCGAAGCAACGGGAATACTGTTAAAATTAAACAAGAAGTTTTAAAATTTAATTAAGGTATCGGGGAATAGCTGATTCTTATCAGTAAATACATAATTATCTCACAAAACAACTGTGTTGTAAAAGTTTTCCTGCAGTGAAAAAGTCGTCGGACACAAAAAGGAATGAACAATCCCCTTAATACACTAATTTCTTTCAACGCGTATTGGCGGAAAGCTTGACGAAGGTAGGTACTATTTGCTACTATGTTCTTTTCTTGATCAGGTTTCATTTTGAAGCCTCCAACCTTGTAAAAAAGTGTTTTAGAAGCTTATTTTGATTTTTCCATACCTACAATATTTTTTTTTCTCGCCATCTAAATGCATAGAGTTTTCGTCTAAGTCTTTTTATATGCTTGCTTCCTTTCAAAACATATAAAAAGATAGTAAGAAAGTAGAAAGAAACTCTATGAAATTTCACATTTTTCGCTGTATCTTTATTTTCTACTGCCCGGATCGGAGCAAATGATAGCCTATGCAGATGATGAGATGATCTCTGCGAGGCGGTAGCCCTGTCAATGAACAACCAAAACAAGATTTTCAACAATATGAGACTTTCCATCGTATCTTCTTAAAATTTTCTATAATGTACCTTGTAAATGCACTGGAAAAAGTCTCGTCCTGTGATTTCCCTTTTGCTAGTAATAAACGTGTGAAATCATTTTCCCACGCGTTTTACAACCTATATATTGTGCAATATTAAATCGTAGAATCAACTTAATGCGGTAGGGCGTACGGGCGGCAACATTTAAATAGCCTACTGGCGGCAAATGTGTAAATCCGCCACTGGCTAAATGTGCAGAGCCCGACCATAGGAGATCGCCTCTGAGAGAGATGCTGCGGTCGGGGTAATGTTGTCGCAACAAATTCACTAAGCCCCGTATTGTGTGTGCTGTGGCTCCATCTTGCTGAAACCACACATTCCTCAGATTCATTTCTTCGAGGCTTGGAAGAAGCTTGGATCATGGTTCTGTGCTTTGAGCCCGGTTAAAACCGGACGGTCAACGGTCAAAACAACCGAAAACCGGGTTATGGGACGGTTTTTGACATCCCTAATTTGGAGTACTGCTTCTCCATTTGAAAAAGTATACATGGTGGATCGAAGCTCAACGTCAAGCCGGAAACTAGCGCATATTACACGATATTTTAATATCCTTTAGTTTTATATGAAACTCGAGGCTTCGTTGTGCTCCGATTCCATCCGTTCCTGGATATGTTTTGATGCTTTAATACGAACACACTTAGGTAAATTTGGGTTAAAGTTGTCAGCTTCCTGCCCTTGATTAGGGAAATTTAACATACGAGTGCAGTAGGGCCTCGGTTTGCGTTGGTAATTCATTCCTAGAAATCGCGAAGCAACATGAAACAACGCAAAACCAATTGTGAATTTTCGATAGCAAATTTTGGAATTTTGGAAAGAAAAGGCATCAAAATAACGACGCAACTCGAATTTTCACAACGCAAATCGTAAAAATGGTGTTACTTCTAAAACAGCGCAATACGAAAACAACGCAATGTGAATCGACGCAAATCGAGGCTCTACTGTAATTCGGATGCAAATTCTTCGAAGATGTAGAATAAATTTAATTGTGAATCGAACACGTTTTCCATATGACTTTAATTTCATTTGCCATGTAAAAAGCACCGATTTTGAGTTCTATCCGTACAACGATTTCAGACATTTAATGCGGCAGATGAATTGAATCGCTGTGAGTTCATCAGGATCGCTCGGTTCAAACGTTGGCAAAATCTCTTGTTTTGATAAATTCCTCGAAATCAAAAGTTACAATGACAATTAAAATAATTTATTTTATTATGTAAGTAGGTATTTATATTTAAATGGCGATTTCGATTATTAATTTCACTAATTGTAGGATGCTTGGTGCTTTTGAAGGATTGTATTTTCATAGTAGGCCATGAAATTAAATGACAATTGAAAAATAAAATAAAATGGGTCATTTTTCCTAGTGGTACGTCAAGCGCTTTTATGTTCCTGGTTTGGTTTTGTTATATTCCCGTGGTCAAATTACGCGATTAATCATCGACATTTAGAATTAGGTTTATTCCACACGAGCGTGGTTCGCGTCAAGTGTTTTTCCGGGGTGTTTGTGAGGTGTGACGCGAGAAAATCCATTTCAAGATATCACGACACATTCGATGGTTGTTGGCTGTTGCTAAGGTGTCGGTAGGAAAAGACGTTGTGCGTAGGTGAGTACATTGAGCTTGCAGTTGCTTGTATTGTGGTTATACTTATTGTGTGAGATCTGATTGATGGCGGACTAGGTTTTGCTGTGTGTACAGCACCGAAAATTACCTGCAGGTATTCTAAGATTCAGTATTGAGTGAGTGTTGTATGGAAAGGTTGTGGTTTCCCCCTTTCCGGAAAGAAATGATAGTTTGAGAGGTTGTGGTGTCTCCCCTCTCAGTGAGATGTTTAGAGCCGTGTGGGCTTCACCTCGGAGTTGGTCCCCTCCGATTGAGTCGTTGAGAGGTTGTGGTCGTCCCGCTCTCAGCGTTGTATTTGTAGAAAGGTTGTGGTGTCTCCCCTTTCTACTTGTGATAAACTCGAGAGGGTGTGGTGTTCCCCCTCTTTGCACAGAGTTTACGTTTTGGAGAGGTTGTGGTGTTTCCCCTCTCCATGTTGAGTTGACGTTCGTAGAAAGGTTGTGGTGTCTCCCCTTTCTACTTGGGATAAACTCGAGAGGGTGTGGTGTTCCCCCTCTGTGCACAGAGTTTACGTTTTAGAGAGGTTGTGGTGTTTCCCCTCTCCATGTTGAGTTGACGTTCGTAGAAAGGTTGTGGTGTCTCCCCTTTCTATTTGTGGTAAACTCGAGAGGTTGCGGTGTTCCCCTCTTTGCACAGAGTTTACGTGTTGAAGAGGTTGTGGTGTCTCCCCTCTTCGTGTTGTGTGTTTGAGAGGTTGTGGTGTTCCCTTCTCTGAAATGTGAGTAGAGGCGCGGTGCTCCGTTCCGGAGTTGATCCCCCTCTGTATTAGCTAGGAGGTTGTGGTTTCCCCCTCCGCATTCTACCATAGGATACCTAATGAGAATGTTTTCGCCAGAAGTTGTGTGCCTTAGGTAGAAAGGCTTTACTTCTGGATATAGAAGAATGAGGATGGTAGTGAAGTGGGATTGAACCAAGGAGAAGCAGCCGAATCAACCGATACATCCATCCTGCGTCTACCTCGCATTGCCGTTTAAGTACCTGATATTAGAATTATAATTCGTTTACGTTTCAAATAACTTGGTATGTTCAGTGCATGTAACTGCAGGCTCATTGGTTGTCTTTTTCTCATTACAGATGGTATCAAGCGGTATAGATCAGGTGAGTGTCGTATTTTATGCATACAAATGTCCAGTACGCCATGTTAAAAAAAAAATAATTTAATAATTATATATCAAAGTAAAGTTGTAGTGTCTTACATAATGCTACAATTCATCTGTTTTCCCGTTAAAATTTCGTATTTTTACCTTACTATAAGGCGCGTGTGGGTCCGATGGGTCCTATCCATTATATGGAATTCTCTTCAGGGCCGGATTTAGCGTCTATGGCGCCCCTGGGCAGTAGCTAAATAGCCATCCTCCGCCACTGGTTAAATTTGAAAGTACATAGTAGTAGTCGCATATACATGCTAGGCAAAACGTTCGCTGTGGTGTGGTATGTGAGAAGAACGTTTAATATTTTTGCGCGAGTGACCGATGTTATTTTGTTTGCTTGACAATATGGTGCTTCCGAGTGATGGGGCCAGGTGAAGGTCCATGGGAAGGTTCATGGAGTTTGGACCCCTCACGACTTTGTTTAAAAAAGCATTGAAATTCCAATGACAATAACATTAAAACTGAAATGATGCAGATCCATTACATCGACTTTCTTCAGAATGTGTTGAGAAGATTTTCTAAATACCTCTCCACTTTCGGAGATTTTTTAACGTTTTAGAAGTCATGAACAAATAACCTAAAGCCTCGTCTCCATTGTAAACAATTGTGGCGCAACTGTATACGAACACGATGTTTCAGTGCTCCTCAATTGTTCGCGAACAGTTGCTGAACAATAGTGACACGTCCACACTGTAAACAAATGTTCCTGAGCTGTTGCACATATTTTGGAGCAATTGTTTCACGTCCACATTGTAAACAGTTGTATCGCAACACTGCTCCTGAACAATGTTCGCGAACAGCTCAAGTTCGTTTCGAGCTTGTTGCTGAGCTGTTGCACTAATTTTCGTAAGTAATTTATTGATGTTCGATGTTTTCCATTCAAATGGAAAACACGGGGAACATTGGACGAATTAGGACAATTATTTAATAAGAACTGGGTCAATTTTAGTTGGAAAGGAGGAGTTTCAGTGATGGCTTTTGATTAACCAAAACAGTTAAACAATATTTTGGTTCAAAGCTCTATTTATATATGCCATCGTACTTCGTATGGTATGTACCTACTAACATAGAATAAAATAGAAAATTCTACATGTTTTTGTATAATTCTGTGGCACAGGGACCTGCGACCGTCAGTGTCGAAATACACTTAATTGGTGACTTCATTAGCGCCAACATTAAAACTTGCAAACTTCTTCTGATGCGTTTGTATTAGAAACAGCAGTTTTTTTTAAAGTTAATTGAGGAGACGACATTAAACGCGTAAGGTCAATAACATAAAAATATTAGATATAATCGACAAATAAATCGCGCTAGTTATAGTATAGTGACTTTAGCTCTAGACCCAAACATCCAAAAAAAAGAGCTGGCTTTTGATGCCAAATTGTTCTGTGGCCTGACCGCATTACGCAGTAAAAAGTTAGACTTTTTTGCGCGTCACATTTGGTGGGGAGGGGGTGGCAAAGAAGCGAAATTATGATTTTTCGCCAATATCTTGGTAACTGTAATATTTACAGCAAAATGTTCTAAGGACGATTTAAACTACACAAAATTTCCTTTCTAATGATATAGTATTTCACATACCTTCTCTTGGCAGATTATATACTAGACCTAAAAACATTCGGTGTAATTTCGATTTTTTGATAGTTACATTTGGCGCTCTAGCTCCTGAAGTAATTTAATTGGAGCCATGGTAATTGGGATATCTATTTCTAACAATATATAGCTGTCTCACACGGAGACTCAGACTGCCCCGATAAAGCATTCCTCTATAGCCCCTATTAACATTTAAAAAAAATTCATGCCTGTAACTTATCGCCGAATCACAGCAGGCGGGAAAAATTTTGGTAAACGTTAAGGCTAACTCCCATTAGAACCTCCACCAAATATTACTTCGATCGGATTAAAACAAAGGGTACCTCCCATACAAATTATTCAAATTCAATGCCACTAGTTTATTAAGAAATAAGGGAACAAGTCAACCAAAATTAAAGTTTTGCTCGTAGGCAATTTTCGAGTCATTTTGTATGGAAGGTACCCTTTGTTTTAATCAGATCGAAGTAATATTTGGTGGACGGTCTAATGGGACTTAGGCTTAACGTTTACCAAATTTTTTCCCGCCTGCTGTGATTCGGCAATAAGTTACAGGCATGTCTTTTTTTTAATGTTAATAGGGGATATAGGAGAATGCTTTGTCAGGGCAGCCTGAGTCTCCGTGTGGAACAGCTATATATTGTTAGGAATAGTTATCCCAATTACCATGGCTGCAATTAAATTACTTCCGGAGCTAGAGGGCCAAATGTAACTATCAAAAAATCGAAATTACACCGAATGTTTTTAGGTCTAGTATATAATCTGCCAAAAGAAGTATATGATATAATATATCATTAGAAAGGAAATTTTGTGGAGTTTAAATCGTCCTCAGAACATTTTGCTGTAAATATTACAGTTCACAAGATATTGGCGAAAAATCATAATTTCATTCATTTGCCACCCCCTCCCCCCCAAACGTGACGCGCAAAAAAGTCTAACTTTTTACTGCGTAATGTGGTCAGGCCATAGAACAATTTGGCATCAAAAGTCAGCTCTTTTTTTGGATGTTTGGGTTTCATCATTTTTTCAGCTAAAATCACTATACTATTACACATTACAATGAATTCACAAATATCACGGATAAATAGAACTGTCAAATAATAATTAAATAAATGACTTTGTTGCGCGGCAGCTTATAAACAGTATTCGAACATGTTGCGCAACTGTTTGCGAACATTATAGATTCTTGCTCCGCAACTGTTCAGAAAAAGTTCAGTAAAATGTTGCGCAACTGTTCGCAGACAATATTTTGAACTCTTTTAGAACAGTTTACAATGGAGACGAGGCTTAACCTCAACAACTAAAATTGTTTATTAGCGTCATGTCATGTAGTATGAGTTTATGGCAGGGGAGTTTTCTGTTTTTTGTTTTTTAATTCGAAAATTTAAACGTTCAAATTGTGAATTTTTTTAAGACCTATACACACGACAGAAACATGTTACAGAGCATTTTATAGCTAATGCATCATTTCTAATATCCCGAGTTGGACACGCCTTGAAACCAATTTATGACTAGATCCCAGTTGCCTCGCGGCTAATTTTAAATAGAAAGAAAATAGAGTAAAATATGTGCTAGCTTTTACTAACACGGGGACACAGAATTCATGGATTCTCTATGTATGGGCTGCCTAGGGCTGCCCAGAGACTCGTTTAGTACGAAAGCGAGTTTTTGGCAATGTACTATTCCAAAAAATTAATTTTTTTATACAAGTTTACGAGCAATGGTCAAGACGATGACGGCAGATACCCTTCATTTGACGTGTCCCATAGTGGGAAAATCATGTATTGATACATGTCCAAGATGTAGGTTCAGGAATTCTTTGGCTGTTACAGTGATCCGCAGCGGAGAGGGTCGACGCGAATCAAACTCCCGGAGTAAATGAGAGAAGCGAGAAACAGTTTTTGCATGAGAAAGTGGAGCCATTTCAAGGTTTTTCAAATTAAAAGTATTGAATTGACATTTTAGCCTGATTTATTCCACTTTTAATTACATGGAAGATTTGTACAATTTAAACAACATTTGCGCTAAATTTCAATCATTTATATCGTACAAAATGATACTGTCAGATAATGTCTTCGAACGGTTGCGGAGTGATAAAATTGAGCCGCTCCGGATCCCTGATTATTGCACACAAAAGCTACTCAAGGCTTCCTATTAAAGTGGACACTGAAGTATACTATGCTAGATCCCTTCCCTTGTTTAAGTTAAATCCAATGCGTTACGAAAATACTTTCTACTTCTATCTTCACTGAACTACGCGCCACCGGTTGAGTTTCAGTTAAGTTTACTACTGGGCGCCCTGGAATATACCTAACATGAATAAATTAGAAGGATGGAATTAAAATGTGTATCTAATTATGTCAACTTCTTTTCGAGTTTCCAAAATACTTTTTCACAGAATTTAAAACCAAGGGATATTTTCAAAAATTGCCGCCCCTAAAAATCTGCCGCCCCGGGCAGCTGCCCAGGTTGCCCATATGGGAAATCCGGCCCTGATTCTCTTTCGTTGCGCATTATTCAGGAGGATAAATTTATTAATACAAGTAGATGGTAGTGTGGTTTATATGGGATGTTTAAATTCTCTCTGTCGAGAACTAAAACGATTTTTTTTTTGAAATTCTGTAGCCCAAATAATACACTCTAGTTTATCCAATTGAATAAAGCGAATGGATTTTCTGAAACTTTTATTCATCATTACACACAAACTGCGTGTGTCCTCGTATAGTTTTTCAGGAGGATCTTCAACAACTTTACTACACATTCATGCAAATTTATGATGTATTTAAAAATACATGTTTTTAAACAATTTATTAACTATCTACCGATATACAAACGTTTAAAATGATGTCCTTGTCGTCATATACCATAAAGGTACGTAAAGTTTTTATCATGCGATAAATTTTAGTATGTACTCACTTTTCAGATGACTGCTTTTCCATTGAACCCTAATGATGGTTGTCCTTGGATACAATACAAATACAATGCACTGCGCCGCGCGCCGGGAAGATTTCTATGAATATTTAGTGATTTCCCATACTATATACATACATTTATCGCATAAAACACAACGGACGTTCCTTTCATCAAGGATATACAAAATGACAACCATTATGTTCCGTGTTTAAAACATTCATAAAAGAAAATAATTGATAAAATTCTCTTGCCTACCGGATGCCACAATGGATGGTCCATGCATATTTGATTTTCTCATCCTATCGATTTGTCTAGTTTTGCTTTTATATTAGAGAGTTTTAGCAAGCCGTATGGAATAAAACGACATAATTTGACATTCCATATAAAAATTCGCTTGCTTACCGTATACGAAACGAAATATCTTAATTTTGCATGTCCCAAGTAGGCATGGTTGTATTTCCGTATATTTGATTCTCTGGAAACAGTCGAAATTGGCGAAATAATTTGTCGTTTTTTACACCTATGCCTACTTAGGATATGCAAAATTAAAATATTTTGTTTCGTATACGGTAAGCAAGCGAATTTTTATATGGAATGTCAAATTATGTCGTTTTATTCCATACGACTTGCTAAAACTCTCTATTGTTCGTCAATGTCAACGCGAATTGCGTTCCGTATATAATGTGCCACTTTGGAAGCGGCCCAGAAAAAAATTGAATAATTTTCCTTTCAGGAAACTTTTTTTTTTTTGTTGTTATTGTTCCTTTTGTTCCTGATAATCAAAAAATAATCCTTGCCCGGAGGCAACTTAACCGAAGAATTATGATGTTCACAAAAATGTCGGGGCTCATTACGGGCTATTATTCACGACAGCGATGAATACTATGATATGCCAGGCTCGCTTAAGGATAGGATAGCAACGCAGTGCGCCGATAGAGACGACGACGACCGTCGTTGTCTACAAGGTCGACAAGTCGACGACATTTTCTTTATGAAATACACATATATAATGTTAAATTAATCCTGGATGCGCGCAAACTGGGAAGATGAGAAGGAAAAATTAATTTGAAATATGCGTGACATTTATTGTGTTTTTTTTCGGGCTCAACGCGATGGTAACATAATATATCCGGAACTTAATTGACTATAGGATTGAGTTTGGTTATGGTTTTTGGGTAGATGTAATGAAAATTTCACGAAAAGTTTCTATATGTTCATATATCCTTTTATGTAGATAAAAAGCCCCGAAGTAAGGTAAATCAGGCATGACATTGAACGCAAGAAATAGATATGGCTTATTTTTACTTTCTTCTGTGGATTTATTAATAATACATGCACAATAAACCGGATTTATCAATATGTAATATCTTTTAGTATTAAGGTTTTCTCTCTCTGGTTCCTGTTAACCCCTTGTGGGGCATTATTAAGTATTAAGTATTAAGGGTTCAACCTATAGTAAATATCCTACGAAATTGAGTATGTACAAGTTTAATTAGGCGGTCGTGGTGTGAGGGTATCAAGTATCATATACCTAGTCTGCAAAATACCAGTAGACTACATGATACCCTCTCACAAGTCAAAATCGTACTTCCAAGTTTGCTGACCGCTAAAAGCTGCGAATGATTTTTGCTCACAGGCTCAATCTGTATGAAATTGTGCAAAACTCTGTTCCCATCCCGGAAGAGTAGCTAGACAGTGCACGCCTATGCAACTCTCCGCATAGGTGACACGGGGACTGGGTGCGAGGTTGTAGCTGGTGACTGAGGAGAGAGTAAACCTGCGGGGTTCAAGATCCAACACTTCAATTTGCTCCTATTCTTGCAGCCAGTGAACCACGGTCTACGGAGTTACGATCCGTTAGACTAGGTAGAACTTTCGGGTGGAAGCGAAGAGAGGGAAGAGACGCACGGATTGTTTCGACACTCCTATAGTGAAGGGGAGTAGCGGGAAGCGTAACGGTGGCGGTTGCCTCGGCTGTGGTCCGAGAACGGGAAACCCAAACCTGAAGAATTAAAAATATTAAGAATGGACAATTTGGAAGACATTCAAGAAATTGACTTGGCGATGTTGGAGGGGATGGAGATCAACGACTCGCAAGGGTCGGAGATGTTAATCTCTGAATGCAGAAACTTTGGTGTGCGAGGTTTCTGGGGGACCGGACAATGTAGCGTCGAAAGGCGTGGAGAGGTTAGTTCCTGAAGTTACTTCGGTAGAGGATGACGCTGTTCGAACGGACGATGAAACATCGCAAGATGTGGAGAGATAAGCTCGAGCAGTGTCTCCTTAGAAGGGTCCGAACGGTGACTCTAAGTCTCCGCTAGAAGCTGACAAACAAGGAATCCAAGGAAAGACAGTCAGGCTGCCGGGAGGATGTCAAATCAACTTGGTGGGTCGATACATTATTACGCGTTTTTTGTAATACAACGGGGACGTCGGTCGGCCAGCCTCGCTCAGAAGGGGGGGTCGTGGGCGCCACTTACTTTTTAATAGCACCGACCGTGGCAGGAAAGGAACGACGAAGTACGAAACGCGTTCCTGAATTTGCCTGCGTCACCGTTTCGATTTCCACCGCGATTAGGGAATATGTCTTGCTACAAAACTACCGGGGAAGCACACTTTTCATAAATCTTCACAATACCTTGTTATATGAATTGAAATCTCTGTATTATTTTCGCACTGTTTTCTGGCTAACACTAAATTTATCTTAAATATAACTATCCTACATAAATACCTTGCTGCGGCTCTACCCTATCAATTACTTGAATTCTGTCGTTGTCGCTGTGTCGTTATCGTCGTCTTAAAGACTCTCCGTGCGTCTTCGATAAGTGGTGACTCTTGTGGGATGGTGAATTCGGTTCTTCAAATCTGTTGGAAGTCGATGGCGCCAAAGAAGCAGGACAAAGAAAAAGAATCAATCTTTAAATCTATATTCTGGGCGATCAGCGATTACCTGTTGGAAGTCGATCGCGGCAAAAGAAGGACGAGCCGATATTTTTCGCTCTATTTATATTGTTTTTCCATCAACTGTCGTACGGTTTTTGTCCTTTCCCGCCGAACGCAAATCCACCACAGGTTCGGTAATGTAGCGCCGATCCAGCCCCATCCACACATTACCTCACGTCGATTACAGCTTCTGGCTACTTGTCAAAATCCATTTCACAACATCTTTAAATCTGCCAAACGTATTTATAAAAAGCACTTTTGCGTCTCCCGTACCATTCGATATTGACAATTACAGAGTTCCTTGTTGTTGTCGATTCAAACGCGTAATAACATAAGGAGGCAAATCTGGAAATGGAAAGGCCAGTGAAGAGGTTTTAGGGTGTCCGCCCAGGAACAATTGAGCCGGCCCAGCCATTAAATAAGGGAGCTCCATGTAAGAAGCCAGTTTCGTAGGGAGGACATCTTATATAAGAGATTTACCAGGCAGACAGGAAACAGAAGCGTAACCAGGGTAAGAAATCCTTCGCAAAGGTTGCCGGAAAATATTTCATCTGTGTCGGTAACGCGTCTCGTGAGGGTCACACATCTGAAAGCTTTTAAATCATCTCTTTTGAGTGCTCTTCTAGACGATGTCGGAGAAATAGGCTTCATAAGCAAGACTCAGTTGGTTGATGGATTCATTACACTATGTGTAGTAATTAATCGACCAAAAATCTGGCTTATCTCCACACACGAGAACCTGTCCAATTTATGGGAAGGCGCCACACTGTGTGTGGATAGTCTGCGAGTCATGCGTAATGAGGCGAGACTGATTATCCTTGTTTATGGTTGTACCGTGAGCAATGATATATCATGTTGACACGGCTACAGAAGCAAAATGCCTGTGTAAAAGGCACTTCCAAGTCGAGGGTTACACACAGCTTTTTGGATCTGCGGAAGAGCGCCGTAAGACACACTAGTAGGAGGATGAGGATCCTAGGCAAATCCACAGTAAGTGTTGAACCCTTGAGTGAACTTAGCTTCAAATACATGCTCCACATCAGACAGGGCTCAGTGTTGAAGGAAGAAGTCGATAATTGTCAGCCGATTTCTGGAAATCACTGAGGACTCTAAGGGGTCGAAAATGGACCCAAAAAGGAGTGGTCTACTTCGATAAATCCCCAAATTACTTATATAATTAGGGGAACAACATAAGCTTTTCGGCGCATGACTTACATATTTGATTTTCCTTTTTATAGAAACAGGATATATATTTTACCAATTTACGACAATTTTTTTTTGTCTTTTAGGATATTCATCATACTTCAGAGCTTCTAGTGTATCAATTTCGGCGTATGACTTACATATTTGATTTTCCTTTTTATAGGAAACAGGAAATATATTTTACCAATTTACGATAATTTTTTTTTTGTCTTTTAGGATATGCATCATACTTCAGTGCTTCTAGTGTATCAATTTAAAGGTTTCTCGGACGCAAATTGAAGATGTGGGTTAATTTATCTACTTATAAAACTGTAAATCGAAAAAAAAACTAGCATTTTGGACAACGTTGTTTATTTCTATCAATGTTCAAAAATTTCCCCAATAAAATTATGCGAAAAAGAGAGTTTCAAACAACACACTTTAGGTTCACTCAACTTGGAATACTCTGTAAAATATCAGTCATTAGCGCTTCCTCATGCAATTTTACGTGAGGTCGTATCCTAAATGGATTATCCTACACGTGAAGTTTGGGTAACAGAACATGGGCCGAGGCTTATTTCGGGCGCGGTCGAAATTTGGATACCCTTCACTGTCCTCGGACAAAAAGTTTTTTTGACGTCCCTATGCTTGTGGCCTTGGTAGCCCATGTAACCTCGCAAAACTTGATATCTTTATACATACATCACATTAAACTTAAAGTTAACCCTAATTTCGACCTTAACCTTGGCCTAAGCCTAAACCCAAAACTCAACCTTAACGCAATCCCTATCCTTACATTTAACCTTAATAATAAGTTTCGGCGTTACAAGGGTGGTAGTGCTAACTTGACAGGGGTTGTTTTAAGGGGAAGGAGGGGCGCGGCAAATCTTTTGAAGGGGTAGATATCTTCAGTTACACCTAAAGGATCCAACTATTTACAGTTTGTTTGATGACGATGCTTAAAACTTGAGTTTTTGCGCTATAAAAAGAAATTAGGGGTAGTTTTTTTTTTATAAGTGACTCTTGCGGCAAATTCAGGGATCCATTTGGTTTTGTGTAAATTCCTAGTTTCGACGTTACAAGGGTGGTAGTGCTAACTTGACAGGGGTTGTTTTAATGGAAGGAGGGGCGCGGCAAATTTTTTAAGGGTGCAGATATCATCATTAACCCCTATAGCATTTATCTGAATAAATTTTGTTTTATGACTATACGTATAACTTGAGTTTTTACGCCATAAACTTTGTATGGGGCTAAACCGGACTTAGGGGTAGTTTTTGAAAGTGTAGAGGCGTGTGGAAAACTTTGTATGAGTGCAGATATTACATATAAGTAAATTCATGCTTGTGCGTACAATATGTTATATTGTGATGCCTAAAACTTGCGTTTCAAGGCTTCATACGCTCTATGGGGCTTGAAAAACACTTAGGGGTTGTTTTAAGTGGACGGAGGGGCGCGGAATTTTTTTTGATTTTGCCATTGAATCACGGCAAATTCGCGACATTTAATGCACTATAGCGTTCATCGAAATTTAAAAGTGGTGGTGCTAACTTCACAGACGATTTAGAAGGATCGTTTTTATTATTTTTTTTTCTATAGCTCATCGGTTAGGGCTTAGCGTTTCTGTAGCTGCTTCTTATAATCCCAGTCTTTAGCTGACAAGTATACTGAACAAATTGTTCACATCTTTTGTTTTGATCCTTAGGGCACGCCACTAAAAAACCCAGGTTCCGTCCTTAACATCTTAGTAAGATACTTGGACTTTCACCAGGACTCAAGCAGCTGCGCCTTGATATCCAAATTCTTAAACCATTTGATTATGACAAGTATTGCTTGGAATTCCACGGTCAGGATCCTCAGAAAATGTGCTTCTAGGGAAAACCATTTCATATGGAAGACTATGTGGAGTACAACATTCGATAAACAGAAAATTAAATCGATCTAATTCTTGTGGACATGTCCTGCGACCTGCACAAATTTGGGTTATAAAGCAGGCATCAGTTCATTTCCATATTCATATCTTAGCAAAGTCAATCCAATCCATATACTTTTCAAGAAAGGAATCTCATGAGCTATGATAAGTTATAAGAAGTCTCGAGATATGCGGAACATGTTTATAACGAACTATTATATAATAGATTTCATTTATAACGAGACCGAGTTCTAATCGCACAAATATCATGATGAGTGCATACCCAATACCCATGTACAGAGCTAGACGGCACGCAAAGCCCAAAGTAATCATTCCCATGTTTTTTTTGGAAGAGTGGAAGGGGTATATGAGTCGGATCTGGCCCACTTTTAATATTTTATAAGGACATCAAACAGCTACCACTTGACACACATTTGAAGTTTTTCGCGACATTCTGTCAAAAGATATGGCTAAATTTAGGTTTCTAGGGGATGTAGGGGTAATAAGACCTACTCTACTTTTCACCAACTTCCAGAATATGTCAGAAATAGGCATCGATACAATTTTCAATAAAAATATATATTTGTAAGACGAAACCGGACGGGTAAACTTGCCCGACAAGAACCATCGTTCTTACAATGTGAAATGCACAATGCTTGTATGCTGGCCACTACAAAAGCTCTCGCCGCCCGTTTCTTTGTGCTAATAAACAGACGGCGAGAGCTTTTGTAGTGGCCAGCAGACAAGCATTGTGCATTTCACATTGTAAGAATGATGGTTCTTGTCGTGCAAGTTTACCCGTCCGGTTTCGTCTTACAATCTGAAACCACCCAATGGGTTCAGACTTCATGCATTTAAGGGTTAAGAATTTCCATGTACAGTAATGCACAATGTTGCACTAATGCAACAAGTATAAAATATAAAATAAAGACTAAAACATAAAAAAATATGTAGTTTCCTTTAACAAACATTATTTCAATAACAGGGAGGAACTATAAAAATCGGGTCTAGATTAAATCCGAGATCATGTGCTACAAAGGGTTAACCATTCTCCTAAACGTAGTATAGGTTAATTCAAAATAATTGCACACAACGCAACGCACCACCGAATGCAACAACATTAATAAAACATTGGCATTAATTCATTATATTAAACGACTTGAAGGAAAAATGCTAATTTATTCGTGTCGGTCAATTATTATTTATAGCTGCTGATAAAAGTGTAATTATAGATACCTACAGAAAATTATCTTTTTGAATAAAAATAAATTCCTGACCTTTGCTTGTCCGATTCATCTTATGATTATTTTTTCCTATGTTGCACTTGTTCAGTCGCTGCATCAGTTCAGTCTGCCTACATCATAAAGCATGTACATATTCAAATAATTTAGTACTTGCACTAATTACCCGACCAACAATTAACTATATTATAAATGCTTAATGTATACAACAAGAAATACCAGTTAATGAAAAATTAATTAGTTCTCAGGAGATAAAGCAAAAAACAAAATAAGAAAACTAATATTTCCTCGACTAATTACTTAATAATATTCGTATTCCCTTTGACACGTGGCGTCGCTTAGTGTTGTGATGATCTGGAATTTGTCTACTCATTCCAATTTTACCCCCAAACAGAATACGGACTCGTAATACATACCACAATATACAACACATAAACGAGTAGTATTCATCATCAACATCATTTATTCCTTGATTTCGATTTTTCTTAATACTGGTTTGGTTTCCAGGATTTCTGCAATTTATCCTCATTCAGTTGAGTTGTAAATGTATTTAATTTGTGTTCATCTTATATTTAACAGTTCACTGCTCGGCTACACGTGATGTTGCTTTTGATCTGAGGTCTCCTATGTTCATTCCGTGATGTAATAGGGAAAACAGCAACATGCGTATTCGCTGTACCATGGTGGTTATGTCAATGTCGCTCGTATCGTCCTTTATGACTTTCCTCAAATTGTTGATGATGATGATGCTGGATGTTACCTACTATGCTGTTTTGTGGAACTGTGTGCGGACCGCCCAAAGACACATTGTTGTCGTGTATGGTATGGTAAAATCTTGCCTCGCGACATCTTATTTAATTATCTGGTTGCAAGTCGTGTTCAGCGGGTAAACAAGAAACGATATGGATGTACCGTCTAAATCATGGCTGTCCAACCCGCGGCACGCGGGCCTCATGCGGCCCCCTGAACTCATCATTGCGGCCCGAAAAGATATTTGCATTACATTAGGCCAAATAAGTTTTATATCTCGTAGAAACAGGCAAGAACATTTTTAATATGAGAATGAAAACTAATTTTTCAATATAAAAAAAAAAAATAAATTAATTTTCAAAATAATTATCTACCAGGTATTCTCCAAGTTTCAAGTATTATCGAGAATACTGGAAGAGATCGGTAACATTTCCAGATCAGCATAGACAGCATTGAAGCAATCTATCCTGTCCGGCGCGGCGGCAAAACTCTTCGGCTGCACACTCACACTTCGGCTGTGCACTCATGGATTAAAATCCCAGGATTTTTATTACATTTTCGTTCAAATCAAATCGCGAATTTGGATTTTAATCCAACAAATTCGACGATAAAAAGGTTTTCAGAAGACTCAAAACACTATTCTCTAATATGAAACAGTAGGGCATCTATTTCCATCTGAGTATATTTTTGGTTCACACACGCTCTGTGGCTCACTTGGTTAAGTCGCACTCTACGATGCTAGTAATCTAGATGTCCGGAGATCGAATCTCGTGGTCCAGGAAATATATAGTGCTTGCAACATTATATACACTCCTCTATATGCAAAGTAACGTTGACTCGAAGTAACCTACAAGCGGCTGAGTGAACGCACCATGCCCCACAAGCGGTTACGGTACAGAGAACAATATTTTTAGTTCATATCCGATAGCAGTTTCAAATGGATAACTTGCCACTACATCTTAATATTCGCACAATTTTTGGTCTTTCAAATATTGAGCCAGTAATCCTGTTAGAACCAATATACCTGGGATGTCAAGACGTTTCTATTGTCAGCATGGAAAACGTTGCAAAATTTACAAGGTATGACCAGTATGAATCTCCAAATTTCTTTCACACATAAAATTTAATTGTCAAATTCGTTCATTCACTTTACTACTATTTTAATTTCTTAATATTACAAAAATTAAAATTAACCTTTGGAACGTAAGCGGGGAGTTTTAGAGCAGGGTATATCCGATTTTAGATATGTATTAATTCCATTCGGCCTGGAACCACTTGGCCATCTGCCAATGTGGCCCTGAGTAGCAAAAAGGTTGGACACCCATGGCTAAATGCTCGTCTCGTAGACGTAGTGTGTCTTCTGAAGTTTGTATGACACGAGAGCACGAGACGACGCACGACTACGATGTGTGTACAAGTGGCTTTTTGTTTTGTTTACCCATGTTTTAGTATCTTACTAAAATATTCTGGCTTTCTCTGTGGATTTAGTAATTTTGTCATTATTATCGACACACACACACAAGAAGGCCGATTTAATTCAGGGTTTTTGGGGGGCAATTGTTTTGGTTAATGATTTGATGATTATTTGTGTGCATATGCATTTCTGAGTATACATAATATCAGTTACTGGTTATTATCTCAAATGTACGTACATTTAAAATTAAAGTTTATAGTTCACGATGAAAAGAACTTGTTTTCTTTTGATATGGATCATTGCAGTCTTAATATGAGTGTAATAAAGTGTTTTATGAATGACAGTGACTGCAGCGGCAGATGAATGGAAAATTACCATTTACCACATAAGCCCGTACTGACATGATACAAACAATTTTGTTCTTTTAGCAAAGTGTATAAATAAGTTGAAAATAGAATCACACTGTGCACTGTACATTATATTTTACATTTTTACATTTCCGTGTTATCCTCACACACATTATTAAATAAAAGCAATGTTCTAGGAAAATCCAAAATTATACAAACACTCTGCGCGACACTTCAATGGGCGCGGCCGAAATTTGGATACCCTTCGCTCTCCACAGGCTAAAAGTTTTTTCGGGCGTACCTATGACTTGTATTTAATATCCCCTCCATATTCTTTTTCTTCCGTCTTCACAAAAGTTTTGGGCTTGGTTGAAATAAGTAGGCAAATAAA
The DNA here is from genome assembly GCA_949715475.1 of Microchrysa polita. Lineage (NCBI taxonomy): Eukaryota > Metazoa > Arthropoda > Insecta > Diptera > Stratiomyidae > Microchrysa > Microchrysa polita. The sequence continues at coordinate 75,958,563 of OX454421.1, read as the reverse complement.
AATATTAACTCAGAAATGTTTTTTGGGGTTGCGGGAGCATGACCCCACAGTATGATTCCATTTGTTTTGAACTTTTTTGTTGCTTTGGTAAAGACACATTAATTCAAGGTTTTGTGATATTGGTGCATAAAATGTTTCTTAGAAGAACCAAAATGGGGGGTTGGGGGGTCACCCCATGACCCTATAGTCCGATTTTATCAATTCTTAGATATGTTTTGTGTCATCAAGAGACACACGTTTGTGTGTAATTTGATTGAAATTGGTGCACAAATAAAACAGTTTTTCTTAGAAGAACCTTATTTGAGGGGTTAGGTTTGTATGGCAGTCCAGTGACCCCATTATCTGATTTGATCCATTCTTAGATATGTTTTGTGTCATCAAGAGACGCACATTTGTATGAAATTTGGTTGAAATTAGTGCACAAGTAAAAAAGTTTTTCTTAAAAGAACCTAATTTGGGGTTTTGGGGTTTATATGGCAGCCCCATGACCCCATTATCCGCTTTGATCCATTTTCGTGTCATCAAGAAAAACACATTTGTTTGAAATTTGGTTCAAACTGGTGCATAAATAAAAATGTTTTTCCTAGAAGAACTTAAATTGAGGAGCTAGGTTTGTATGGCAGCCCCTAAACCCAGTGATCCAAATTCGGTGATTCAAACATACAAATAGCCTGCAGCAATAATAAGCACGTGTGCAAAATTTCAGCTCCGTAGCTTTTACAGTTGCCGAGAAAAACGCGCTGCAACAGATGGACAGACGGACAGACGGACAGACGGACAGACAGACAGACAGACGGACATCGTCCAATCGTCTCATCTCGTCATGCTGATCATATATGTATACATATTTTTTATATGGTCGCAGATGCTTCCTTCAATGCGTTACAAACTTCATGACAAAGTTAATATACCCTTTCACTCTATGAGCGAAGGGAATAAAAAAAAAAATGAAAGGAAATTTCAAAATCTTAAAACTAAGTTTTTAGCAAATCTTTTCATTATTTATCTTCCCTTAAAAAAGAATTTAGCGTTATAAAAAATATATTTTTTCTACATTTGAACCAAACTTAAATATTTTACATGGTTTCAATAATACGAGTAGATTGACCCAATTTTATGTAAAATTACGTGAACCCAAAGGAGGATTCGCAGGTCGCAAGTGGGCTTATTGTACTATCGCCCTAGTCACATATGGACAGGATTATGCCTGACAATCAAGGTTGATCGTGCCAAGAAATGAGTGGAGGTTGCTAATTGACATCGAAGCTATGTCGTCCGTGTCTGGATAGGCCCGGATAGGCCACTCCAAATTGTATTCAGCGGCGTCTGACCAGAGCATCACATTCGCAGAGAACGTGGAGTGAGGTCTCGTCATCTTCTTCGCAGAATCGACAGCTCGCGTTCTGTAAGAGCCTTATTGTTCGCAGATATTATCTCAGGCAGGCGTGGCCTGTAAGAATCCCACATAAAGTGCGTACTTTATCTCTGCTTAGCTGAAGCAGCTCAGTCACTCTTTTATGGGAGTATCCTGCTATGAACAGTTTGGATTGCCTGAGCCCGGGTAGTTTGTCCCAGTGCTCAGATGCCTTAAGTCCTTCCTGGTATTTGATTAGTATTTTTACTATACATGTAGAGATGCTGCAAATGTTTCAAGCAACGGTAACGGAGCAATGGGCGTTCGATCGAACTTCAGCTTACGTGTTCACCTCGGTTTTTCTAAACCATTATAGGTACCGATATGAAACTTTTAATGGTTGGTTAGTTAGTGGGTTGGTTAGCTTATACGTTAAATACTAAAGGGCAGCAGAACATTTACGTTACATTATGGGCCGTTCCTTTCTGTGCCGTGACAATTATTAAATGGACACATACGTTCCGTTCCGAAACGTCAAATTTAAAAATAGAAAAAGGTATTCAAAATGAAAAACAAAATGGAAGGAATCGAGTTTTTTTTAAGTATTTTTAGCATTACGAAATATACGAAAGATATAAAAAAGAAATAAATTGGTTAGAAATAACATTATCGTAAGTATGACAAACAAAATCTAAGTCTTTAATTTGACATTTCGAATAGTTTCCCGAAAGCTTCCATTCCGTTACGTGCGTTCTGTCACATATTGATAACTACCCTATCTCTTAAGGGCCCCATAGATTCAACGATTTATCGGCCGATAAAAGCTCATTTCTGGGGAGAAAGCACATTTTTTAGGTTCACACTACAAATTCGCAAGATAAAATAAGCTTTTTCCACAGAAAATGTGCTTTCTCCACAGAAATGAGCTTTGATAGGCCGATAAATCGTTGAGTCTATTGGGCCTTTTACGCCATAGAAAATATTAACCCCGGACGCATACCACAAAATATCTAAGATTGGATATTTCGTGATTCAAACCAAAGTCTCTTTCAAAGGTCTTCAGCAAAGACACGTTCCGCTTTATTTCTAATTCAAATACTCAATCCACCATCTACCCTGACATCTTCCAGTGCCATCTTTTAATGGTGAATGTATGGGGATCCAGTTTGAAATTCGAATTTACGTACATCCCAATCGGAAAAATTGGAAGCACTTCCACCAGAAATAGCTATGCAGTGCTTTCTCTTCATTCATGATTATGCTTCTGGGGAAGTGCATTTGAATACATTGAGGTACATGCGACGAAACAAAAATTTCTCAATTTGAGAAAGAGGTCACCTCGTAAATAGGAAATGTCGTCCATCTGTTGGCTGCTTTTTTTGTGGGTGGTATGGTTTGTAGACACGAACCATTGCTTTTAACGAGCCTTTGGATTTTATTTGGATTATTCCAAGTTAGATGGCACTGCGGCAAAATTTTAAGCTCTAAAATACCGATAAGACATCTGGTATTTACTTATCTGTGGCTAAACACATCTTTCACGGTATCCTGGGATACGCCGACAAAGAAATATTTCAATTTATATTTGACGTTTTCAGCATCTGTAGGGCTTGCTAAAACTTATGTTTTTATAATGTTCATATTTTTTTCAAATAGTGAAAAATCCTATGTTCATGTGTTTGTCATTAGTTTTAATTTATCTCTTTTATACTCCAAAAATTTCTGTAAAAATACTAAATGGTATAACTATACAAACTAAACGAAAATTCAATTCAATATAATGTAAAAGCTTTCTGATAATTGAGTATCTTCTCTATACGCCTCTATAAGAATAACCATTAGATGATGATGTACGAGAAACTGGCCCTCTGTGCATCTTCTCTATACGATAAGTATAACCACTAGATAGGATGTATGTGAAATCCGCCCTAAAAGAGGATTGTTTGCTTTTATGCAGGCAATACAAGAGCATAAAAAAATATTTTTACAGTGGCCTTTTCAAGTGTCGCAGAGTGTACTTATACTCGTCTCATTTCCAAAAGCGTCAGGTTTTTTTTTTCATTCTACAGAACTTTACATAAATATTGCTACGGATAGAAATTGTAACTAGACTAGAGTTCCAAACTTTTGTGGATTCCCTAGTATGCTTTTTTGAAAGCTTTTATCCTGACAGTGTCCTTGTCCTTGATGTCCTTGAAATAGAAGACGCATACCAGCTTAACGAAAATGAGATGAACGAAAATTTTGTTTGGTTCTTTGTCAAATATTTTTTTGAGACATCAACCACCTCTCGGGTTGGTTTTGCTTTTTGAGGAAGCTTTTTCAACTTTCGTGTGAATGTCACTCAAAAACACATATGGCCTTTCCACATTATGGGCCGATAAGATAAGAGTATCTGATGGTTTGTATTATCGTTTAGAGAAGACGCACACAATTTTAAGAAAGATTTTCCATTGTATTGAATTGAATTTTTGTTTATTTTGAATAGGTATGCCATATTTCGCTTAATTACGCTGTTGTATCAAACTGCGCAATGATTTTTTCAATGTAAGATAATGGCGTACCTACACAAAATAAACAAAAATTCCATTCAATATAATATAATGCAAAAGCTTTCTGAATACTGTGTGTGTCTTTTCTATGCGATAAGACTAACCAGCCGATAGGTACTAAATAAGCGTAATGAGAAACCGGGCAATAGTCTGGAATGGTAATCTTAGTGACCTTGGTCCTCTTGGTAACCTCTGTAACAATTATATCCCTATAACCCTTCATAGTGTATAAATGCTGAAAAATAGTCTAATATTGGCATTTGGTGTCGTATTTTTACCCAATAGAACCTTTTTGTAGCACTAAATTATACTTCGAAAAAGGCATACATCATGTGTTTTATATCAAAAAAATAATTAGAAATAGAAAACAAGATATCGCAGCTAGCATCGAACCCATGATCATCGTATTGCCCGTCCTACGCGCTACCCACTCGGCCAACCTCAAATATAGTCAGAATTGCTCGTAAACACTACAAGTTATTAGTTGCTTCTAGAGAAATTCTTAACCATTCTTGATCGAATCTTCTGCAATGGACCTTCTACTTTTTATATAAATCAGTTGACGTTGATTGAATCTAGACATTCATAAATAAAATGCAGTCAGTTTCAGAGATCATCTTAATTGGTTCAGATATTAACAATGAGTGAGGAAATGTTGGTTTCATGCAAGATTTTAACCCTTTTTGTCCTACGGTTGCGTTTTCGGAACGCTTTAATTTTTTATGTTTCACCCTTTTCTGGTAAAACATATCAACTTGATCCCCGAGGAAGAAAGGTTCATTTAGGAACTATCTAATCCATCAGTTTTTGCTCAAAGATATATTTTGACATTTTGTATGATTTTTTAGGGCTTAAAAATTGTGAAAATTCCATGTTTTAAGGTAAGGATGCTAGTTTGTGTATAAAAATCCTTATATCAAATATTTTCCTGAAATTTTCAGAAATAACATAAGAGAGGCTACGACAGATGCGACCATATACAGAGTTCACCAAAAAGTTGTATTGTGAGCGCAAAACATTCGATTAAAATTTTAGGTTGCGAAAACGCAACTTTGGACTATAAGGATATCCTCTTTTTCCTATCATATGGACAGATAATTTCCATTATTTTTAATACAAATTCAGTTCTTATGGTATTTAATTTTTGATTTTATTGTTTGAATCTGTTTAACTTCATGAGATAAGGAGGGGTGAACATTTTTGGTACTTAAGTTTTCGATAAATTTAAGAAATATTTTTACTAATGTGGCTTTGCAAATGAAAAACTTTAATCAGAACATCTAATTTATTTGGTTTTATGACGCGGTCACTACCTATTATTTATCAGCGAAATTATTAGTTCCAAGTTTCACCCGATTCAACTGCCCAATATTCCTCAAATAGCATGTGAATTTTAAACTTTGTGTAAAATTAAGTCCAGATATGTCCTTGGGAAGTTGGTTTATCATAGACCACCTACTCTACTCATGGAGGCATCAGGATCGCCAGTCTCATATACAGACTACATTCTATGAAGGAGTTGCACCTACCTGATATGAGCGATCCGGTTTGAGCATAGCAGCCAGCGCCGGTTGGTGACTCCAACAAACTTGTTAAAAATCGAAGGTGCACAGACAATGAGGGGGGCCACGCATCGTCTTGTGGACTCCTCAGAATGCTTAGCGATTATTTTCGATGACTAAACTGGTGGGCCGATCTAAAATAATTCTAATAATAGCTTTTGTTTCTCCATTTTAGGCTATTATTTAGAAAAATAATCGGAGCAATTATAGCCTATGCACTCCTTCAGGTGAGACTACAGGGTGGCCCATTAAAAGTGAAATAGTGTAAGCCATGAATAACTTTTTTATTTCTAAACCGATTTTGAAATGTTCACATAAAAAACATTTTTTTCATTACATTACATTTTTTTACGACTCAATTTCTAAATAAATTGTCTAGTAATGGTAATTTTGGCAGCAATTACCTTTTTAACATTGACGTAATGAATCGTTAGCAAAATTCCATTCTACCTGTCCGCATACGTACTTCTTTGAATGAGATGGTTCAAAAATAAACTCTTTCATAAAACCTACCTAAATCGATGCTTCCTCAATGCGTATTTACCTGGAAAGTAGTGTAAACATATCTCCCATGTGTCTAGTTTATTCTTACAAAATTTCAAAAAATATTAAAAAATAAAAAAGTTATGCATGATTTACACTAATTCACTTTTAATGGCCCACCCTGTATATCCATGGGAAAGCCAACTCCGAGATTTGTAGCCCTGTTAACCCTTCTGTCGGCACAAAGGGGTGGCTAGACCTTCGGCACTATATTTTGGTTAAAAAAGAATAGAAGATGAAATCGCAGCGACTTTATATTTTATGATATCCTAGAATAATTGTTTAGAAGCATTTTGCAAAAATTAAAAAAAATTGGTTGAAGTTTTGAGATGTTCTTGATGATTTTCAATTTATGGTGCTTTTCGATACCCAATAGGTCTGGCCAGACCTACAATAGGTTTTCCCCTCTTTTTTGTCTTGATGTAAAAAGTGATAATAATAAATTCTCTTAAAGTTCTAAGCAAGTTAATGATCTCTAAGAAGTGAAAATGATTATGCAATCCATATAAGACTTGCTAATTGACTGATTCCTAGTTCTTCCAGATTGAGTTACTTTATGACGGGCAGGTTTTATACGCCTCGTGTTATGACAACCAAATTCGTAACGGATTTAAGATAAATGAAAAACACTAGTATTGGAACTCGTATGTTTGAGCACAGAAGCTTGCGAAGCTCACTTTTTTTTGTTTGTCCCCTTCTTCAAAAGTTGCTCTGTAAAAAATGCCACTATTCTCACCGCTCGTTTTTCAAATAATTTCACGAATATGTTCTGATGTCAATGAATGTCAACTAACGTGGAAAATGCGGCAAAATATAGTATTGAAGCAGAAGCTCAAACAGCATACACGCGCACAGTTGGTTTTGTGGTGTATTTTTAGGGTTTTTTTAGATTTTTTTTTTCAAAAACCCTTATGAAATCGATTTTGTCTGTCCGTCCGTCTGTCCGTCCGTCCGTCCGTCCGTCCGTCTGTTCACTAAATAACTCGCGAACGGCTCAACCGATTGTCATGAAATTTGGTAGGAATATGTAGAATGGTTACAGTCTTTGGCATATATACCTTAGAAGTTGGTAGGAAGAAGATAACAGGATGTCCCGAACGTTTGAAAAAAAGTCGACTTTTTTAGTTTTTATCGGAGATTGACATATGGATATTTAAATCAAAGAACTAAACGAGTACATCTCACGTCAGTTAAAATTTTCCAGTTTCGAGTAACGGTAAAAAAGTTATTGGCGTTCAAAGTTAAACTTCTTTTTCGACCTCCGTTTTTCTAAACCGTTATAGGGATCGATATGAAACTTTGCACAAAGGTTGGTCAGTATGGCTTTATATACGTTAAATATTAAGACTGTTGACTTTTGCTAAGGAAAAGTAAATAACAGTAAATTTGCTAAATTTGAATTTGATCGTGTGTAGCCCCTTTTAGGTTTCCAAATATGAAATTTCTGATAGGGATTTTTAGAAAATTACATAGGGAACATGTCTACGAATTTTCATTCGAATATCTGTATCCAAACCGGAAATATAGACAAGTTAGTATTTAGTAAGGGCCTTTCACAATTCAAGGGAAGCCTCTTAAGCATTTCTTCAATGCATATCTTTTAACTTGATGAAACAATGAACATGAAATTTGGTGGATATGCATAGAATGGTAATAGTGTTTGCCACAATTATTTTTGAAGTTTGTAGGACCAAGTTAACAGGGTGTCCCTGAATAGCTGCAAAAGTATACTTGTTCAATACTCATAGGAAAGCTTGCACGGGCTCTTATGTCAGGGGGAGGGGACACAATGGTATCATTTCATATAAGTTGCTTTTCCTTGATTAAAAAAAGAGTAACAGTAGTTTTACAGCCAATAATTCAGTTCATATATAAAGCCAAGCCGGCCTTACGTTTGCCTGAGTTTCTTTTTGCTTAAAGGCCATCAGAAATCTTAAATCGAAAAATGCCTGTAGATTTGCCTTGGAGTACCTACTTTTATACAAACTGGGTAAATAGTAAATCTATTTTTGGATTGGTCTAATTAAAGGTGGAACAGAATGAAAGGCCCTTTCCTTTCATTCTGGAACGCGTTTATTTAGACCAATCCAAAAATAGATTTACAGGAAGCATTCCATTAATGCTGTGCACAATTCTTATCTATTGCTTATAAAATATATGTACAAAAAATATTCACTATGCATCAAAATTCTAAAAGACCCTCGTATTGCGGGCGCAGCCCTCTGTATGCCGGTATTTTTTTTATTGTGAATTTAGAAACATTTTTGGGTGTTTCAAATACATATACCAATTTAGGAGAACAGCATGATTATGGGCAATCATCCAGTCATCGTGATGTAGGTTGTCGCCTGTATAGCTACTAAGTTGTCGGTTAAAGCAAATACCACCGCTAGCACTACCAGCTGCATCACAATACACAGCACCAGTTTGGGTATGTAAAAAAATGGGACCCTGGTTCGGTCGACCACTCACGAAACTGATATAGCGCCTAGAATTCCTGAGTCCTCCTTTGCAAAGTCGGATATCACACATTCAATGCAGACTAGTATTGATTAGAATCTTCCTAGGAAGCATTAAATGATTCTCCTTCTCTGACTTCAATCACTTGTTCCTAGCTTCTTGAGTCTTCTTAGGATTGTGGATAACCGTTATTCCCAAATCTTTACAACACGATATGACCCCAAATCATCTTGTAATTGATTCTGAGTTTAAATTAGTTATAACAGTTACTTCCTGTTTTGTACAAATGACGCCTTTTCCCGTTTGTTGGCCATATGTAGAGTATCGGCCCCATAATTCCAAGCGGCTCCATAGTCCTAATCGGCTCTATCAGCTGATTCTTCAGAGCTTAATCGGATTTTTTAGCTGATCGATTGCTCTGGAAATACGCTACAGCATAAAAAGATTCAAATAATATCGATTCACATCCTAGCAGTAATAATTTTGTTGAAAATTCACTGAAAATATTTCGAAAAAAATACATATGAGTATATACGATAAATGTAGAAAAAAGTTTGGGTTACCTGGATAGACCGCCTTTTGGCGGGCTTAACTTATCGGACCTAAAATGCATATTACTTTTCAAAAAATCAAAATTCACTTATATTGTTATGAAATAAACAATATTTCTCATCTATAATAATTTTTCTGTATGGCAAAGCTAATAACAAAGAGGTGTTTTTGTATTGCGAAATGCGCACTGTTTGCGTCAATAATTTATTTGGTCCATTTTCGCACCAACTCGCATTCAACTGGCAATAGAATAGGATAACGGTATTTACCCGGTTTTCTGGAATATTAAGGCGCTTGTACAGTACCAAACACAACTTCTTATAGCATTAGTTCCCAAAAAAAGTCATCACATTAGGAGTTTGGTGGATAAATTCAGACCCCGCCAAAAGGCGGTTTGTTAAGGTACGTTGTCCTCGACGTGGCCGCACGACAGCGACTCGCTCATTCCATATAAAAACTCGTTTCGCTCTCATTTTAAAAACAAGTTTTTATATGGAATGAGCGAGTCGCTGTCGTTCAGTCGTGTCGAGGAAAATGTACCTTTAGCGCCTGTGGTTGTTGCTATTGCTATTGTTGTAAATGCGGTTCGATAGCCACATGACAGCTCATTTTATCAGCTGATAATCTGGCCTGTCTATCAAAATGGCGGTGGTATACCGCATCGACTCCATCAGGATCTTCTTCTTCCAAAATCGCCAAAAATTCTTCCGCTGTCCACGCTTTTTTTTGACTCCGAGTTATATGCTTCCATATCTATGTATCTCAAAATCGATTTGACTCAAAATCAAGCGTCGAATACAAAACCACCGCACGTAACCACCCTTACAATCGATTGCCGATTGAACACTAATTGTAATTGCAAATTGCAGTAAGCATCGCTTTGATAACAACATTTTTGGAAGAATAGAAGAGACAAGCTAACGGAATAATATGCACTGCAAGTAAACAGGGTTAACACACGTTGTGCACTTTACCTTCGAAGGCTATGATGAAAGTGTTTACATATATGCTATTTGCCCGTCGGGTCGCCTATGCCTTTTTTTAAGTAAATATTTTATTATAATTGGGGAGAGCTGTAAGTAATAAACTATAACTGAAATATATCTGCAAGAGGTAGGTGTAATTTTTAAAAAATAATTGAAAACTATGTTCGAAAAATTTGAAAATGCGGTATAAATATCCTTACATTTATCCTTAAAAAACAGGATCAAGACAACTGTAATAATATTTATTACTTTCATGAACATGTTTTCTTTCGATTTGATTAACTAAAATAATATTAAAACAGTTCACTGGGGCGTGGGAAAAAAATTAGTTATCAAATGGGTCGTATACGACCCCATGGCCTAAAAATGGGTACACAATGCACTGACTTGATTTCTTTATCGGCCGTTTACTCGCTTGTTTGTTTTTACCACATAATACCTTTTTAACTTTCCCGGTCACTATAGTGCTTGCAGCATTATATACCCTTCGAAATGATATGCAATGTAACGTTGACTCGAAATTGCCTATAAACGGCTGAGTTAACGCACCATGGCCCCACATGGGGCTATACGGTACGAAGAATGTACAAATTTTAAATTATCCCTTTTTCGTAAATTTAATAGTCATGGCTAGATATATAGTAAAAAAGAGTTTCCTTCTTGTAAAATCGAATTAATTTATTTATTTACAAAAAATATGTTAACATTTACAACTTTCGATGACAATTAAAATTTCCTCAATTTAGCCTATACACAAAACAAACGGACATTAAAATCAAAAATTATATCCGCAAAAGAAAACATTCAATCTCAAAACGGATCTTTCAATCCAATTGACTTTCGTAATCGATTCGGCTTCTTCAGTCGCGATCCCACCAAATTCGTGACACTCTTACTCTTGGGGAATCCTTTCACTATACTAAAACTGCCATAGTGTCGCCCTGTATTGCCCATTGTAGCACTGTCCCCACCCCGGACATTGTCAGTCTTAACTAAATCCTTCAGTATATTCTGTAGGCTCTCCTCGAGCTTACGCGAATTGGCCGTCAGCTCGGGACTATCATACGGCGACGTATTAACATATGTCGTGGAGTTTGTGCTATCGCCACCACGCTTTGAGACAGGATAACAAAAGCTACGACATCGTTGCGAATTGTGAGTGTAAGTATCACCGCTGTCATAGATGTAGCCGTGGTTTGATAGCTGCTCGTGGCATCCCGATGTCATTTTTCCGATATCATGAAAATCCGTTTTGTAGTTATCCGTGGTGAAAATTGCATAGTCGTTGTTGAATTCGTTGCCGGTCGAATTGCATGTTCGTTTCATGTCCAGTTGCGATTGAAATTTGAAGTTGGTTTTGTACGGATAGGTTTCCGATTCGGGCAAATCGAAGGATGGTCGCGCCAATGGCTGTTGCGGTTGTGGTAGGAGATGATGATGCGGCTGTACCGATTGTGCCGTAGGTCCTGCCGCAGGACGTGAAGGTTTTTTGAATTTGACCGTGAGCGGACGTTTGATGTTGCACTTGAGTACAGCGAAATCCTGATCCAGAATGTACGTGGCATTTTGCGATTGCTGAACGTACGAGGAGCAAGCCGAGGAGCATGTATGCGCCGAATGGGATGTCGAGCGTTGGGAAATATTGCGTGTCAAGGCACCTTTTGCATTATATCCGATCGTTTCGCGACCATGCAAACAATTGGCACACGTACCCTAGTGTAAAGAGCAACAAACAACATGTCTCTAAAATCCAAATGCAATACTGTTTTTGGAATGTTATATGCGTGTAGGAGCAACGATGTCACTTGAAAATAATGCAAAAAGTCTGCGTGTTTCGATTCGGTTTCGAAAGGGATGTACGGAAGCGGTTTGTTTTTCTTTGATTAAATTGACAAAGACATTCGACGTCAGACAACATTCGTCGGAGCTATAAAATGTGTTTTGAAATTCGTATCAAACTCATACTTGAAAGGATGTGAAAATAGCGAGTGGAAAATGTTGACGTAAGAGCCGGACGGAATACAACATAGCGTTTGATTATCAGAAAATAGAAAAATTAGTGAATTCGACTAAAAAATCCTAATTGCGTATCGGACAAAAACGAATAACGACAGAGCGTCCTCAATACACAATTTGTGGTCGATTTTCTATAAAATACTTTTTTTTTTATAACTGACCTCTATAAATATTTATTCCCGAAGATTTCACCATTTAATGGCACAAAGTTTCAACAGAAAGGACAATCTCCACTTGAGCTAAATCTGAATTTCATAATAATGATGTTCTGTTCTTGGCAATTTAACTTTTACGAGAACACTTAAATTTTTTTTCGCGAAACGATACATTTTTATGGGATCCTTGAAAAAGTCACATCCTGAACCATCTCGCAAATATTTATTTATAAACCCATTAGTATCTATCAATTCGGGTTGGTTTCAAGTGTGCTCGACTTCGACTCTTTTACGCTTCACTGGTTCAATGAATATCCGACGTCAATGTCGTCGTCAATATATTATGAAAATCGCGTCCGACTCACACACCGCGCTTGCGAAAAAAAAAGTGACATCGTCGTATCCAATAAATTCGGTTCAGTTGCTATTTACCTTGAACGCTTCCCGAAATTTATAGCTCATTATGTTGTACAAAAAGGGATTTATGCATGTCGAAACAAAGTACAGCACTCCGGAGATATGCGTAAGTACGTCGTAGATGTCGCTATATCGATTATCGGCATACATGGCGAAAAGGCGTTGCGCGTGATGGGGGGCCCAGCAAACGAAAAAGGCTACAACAACGGCTACTGTAATGAAAGTGGAAGAAAGGAAGAAATTATATTTTTATTATATTATTATAAGCTTAAAGCTAAATTAGAATTAAAGCAATTGAAATTCATATACATGGTATGAGTCTTGATGTCTATCCTGAATTTCCATTTTCCCGTACAAATGCAACCACTTAATCTTTAATCACTTCTATCCTGGAATCCTAGTGATATTGATCTTTATTAGACGACCTGTCTGAATAGCCCAGATTGAGTCGCTTAATTAATTTATAGGCCAATTTGTCGAACGCCTAGCATCCAATTAAATTCTGTTCAAATCCCAAGTTAGTGGTCAACGTATATCCTTGCATAATCCTTATTATTAGTCATTTCGCAAATTATCTCTTGCGCAGTGAATTTACCTAATATACCTCCTTCCTGAGAACTTTTGTACTATCGTAAACGACAATGTAAACAATATTTAGTAGTAAGTTATGTTTGAGAAGCTTTGCGGATAGTTTAACTATTCGGATGGAAAGAAGGACGAAAAGGAGTGTGCCGACAAAAGCTGTGAACAATTTTTTCAGTATACTTGCCAGCTAAAAAGGCTGGAATTATAAGAAGCAGCTACAGAAACGCTAAGCCCTGACCGGTGTGCTATAGAAAAGCAAATGACAACAACGGTCCTTCTAAGTCAACCATGACAGCTCCGTTTCCTTGGATCTGGAACTGATTAACCTAGCTTTCATAAAAAATGGCAGTAAATGTCCTGTCAAATGGATCGGTGTTATAATTTGTATGAAAACTTAGGTTATTTGGACCTGTTCTGGGCCCAATAAAACGCACCATTATGTTGCAAAAGCTGATAATTAAAATTTTATGAACATATCCTATACTCTACCCAAGACAAAAGGAGAATAATTTGATCAGCTAACAACGATCGGAATGTATGTATAGATATTTCTGAATATGCCCCAATGCATGGTGTACCATATAATGGTACGTTGCAAAATTGATGCAAAAATACCTTTAGTGACTTTTTTTTGGTCAAAATCTCAAAAGAATGTCAAGAACACATTCCAATTTACTGACCAGTATTTTTTCTTTTCCAAATAACGGTGAATTTCGCTAATTTTTTTAGCTCTCAAGAATAGCTTTTAAAATTTGACAAAAAATAACGTTTGTCCACTTTGACGATCCACAGACAATTCAAGGGAGGCTTCGGGAAGCCAAAATTGAATTCATGTGAAAGCTTGTTTTGTCTACTTTGGGAAAAAGTAAAAAAAAAAACAAAAAATCAGCTTGCGTACAAGTCCGCAACTCAGTGGGACATTTTCATGTTTTTGGGTCGTTCATCAAAAGTTAAACGAAATTTGAACGTGAGTTGAACCTAAGTTGAAAGTTACACTTTTTTGGTCGTTCAAAAAAAGTTGAACGTGAGTTAAACCTAAGTTGAAAGTAACACTTTTTGGGTCGTTCATCAAAAGTTGAGCGAAAGTTGAACGTGAGTTGAACCTAAGTTGAAAGTTACACTTTTTGGGTCGTTCAACAAAAGTTTAACGGAAGTTGAACGTGAGTTGAACCTTAGCTGAAAGTAACACTTTTTGGGTCGTTCGACAAAAGTTGAACGAAAGTTGAACGTGAGTTGAACCTATGTTGAAAGTCACACTTTTTGAGTCGTTCAACAAAAGTTGAACGGAAGTTGAACGTGAGTTGAACCTAAGTTGAAAGTTACACTTTTTGGGTCGTTCAACAAAAGTTGAACGAAAGTTGAACGTGAGTTGAACCTATGTTGAAAGTCACACTTTTTGAGTCGTTCAACAAAAGTTGAACGGAAGTTGAACGTGAGTTGAACCTAAGTTGAAAGTTACACTTTTTGGGTCGTTGAACAAAAGTTGAACGTGACTTGAACCTAAGTTGAAAGTTACACTTTTTGGGTCGTTCGACAAAAGTTGAACGAAAGTTGAACGTGAGTTGAACCTAAGTTGAAAGTAACGCTTTTTGGGTCATTCAACAAAAGTTGAACGAAAGTTGACGTGAGTTGAACCTAGGTTGAAAGTAACACTTTTTGGGTCGTTCATCAAAAGTTGAACGAAAGTTGAACGTGAGTTGAACCTATGTTGAAAGTCACACTTTTTGAGTCGTTCAACAAAAGTTGAACGGAAGTTGAACGTGAGTTGAACCTAAGTTGAAAGTTACACTTTTTGGGTCGTTCAACAAAAGTTGAACGAAAGTTGAACGTGAGTTGATCCTAAGTTGAAAGTAACACTTTTTGGGTCGTTCATCAAAAGTTGAGCGAAAGTTGAACGTGAGTTGAACTTAAGTTGAAAGTTACACTTTTTGGGTCGTTCAACAAAAGTTGAACGTGAATTGAACCTAAGTTGAAAGTTACACTTTTTGGGTCGTTCAACAAAAGTTGAACGTGAGTTGAACCTAAGTTGAAAGTTACACTTTTTGGGTCGTTCAACAAAAGTTGAACGAAAGTTGAACGCGAGTTGAACCTAAGTTGAAAAGAACACTTTTTGGGTAGTTCATTAAAAGTTGAACGAAAGTTGAACGTGAGTTGAACCTAAGTTGAAAGTAACACTTTTAGGGTCGTTCAACAAAAGTTGAACGAAAGTTGAACGAAAGTTGAACGCGAGTTGAACCTAAGTTGAAAATAACACTTTTTGGGTAGTTCATTAAAAGTTGAACGAAAGTTGAACGTGAGTTGAACCTAAGTTGAAAGTAACACTTTTTGGGTCGTTCGACAGAAGTTGAACGAAAGTTGAACGTGAGTTGAACGAAAGTTGACGCGAGTTGAACCCAAGTTGAAAGTAACACTTTTTGGGTCGTTCAACAAAAGTTGAACGTGAGTTGAACCTAAGTTGAAAGTTACACTTTTTGGGTCGTTCAACAAAAGTTGAACGAAAGTTGAACGCGAGTTGAACCTAAGTTGAAAATAACACTTTTTGGGTAGTTCATTAAAAGTTGAACGAAAGTTGAACGTGAGTTGAACCTAAGTTGAAAGTAACACTTTTAGGGTCGTTCAACAAAAGTTGAACGAAAGTTGAACGTGAGTTGAACCTAAGTTGAAAGTTGAATTCGAGTTGAATTCGAGTTGAATTCAAGTTGAACCCAAGTTGAACCCAAGTTGAACCCAAGTTGAACTCAAGTTGAACGTAAATTGAACCCAAGCCCAACCTCTGTTGAACCTTGAATGGCACCCAACACTCTCAGTGTACATCCTAGCCCAACTTCCGTTGAACCTTGAATGGCTGCCAAATCTCACAGGGTACCTGTAATGCCAAAAACGTAACGCTTTTTCGTTGCAATTTTCGTGACGATTTTCGATTTATGTGCCAGAGTCAAGACATAAAAATGTCAAAACTTCAAATTAGTATCAAATGGTAACCGTTGGATGCCTTGACAAGGTAATAAAGATGTGTCAGGTCCGACCCATCTACCCCTCCCTCCCCAACAAAAAATATAAAAATGAATACGTTCGAACGCTGATCTTGACTATGACAGACGCTCCGTGAACGATCCATCTTGAAAAGTCACTAAATTGCAATCGCTTTCTCTTTTCATAGTATAATCAATTATATTATAGATCCTTTTTTCTATATCTCAATATAAACCGTGAGTGCTGTGAAACGGAAAAAAATCGATTCGCCAGTGGGCGATGATTTCGATAGTGAAGTGCAGGCAAAACTCGCGATAAATGCAAAATATTATGAAACAGTTGCCCAAAAAAGACAACACGATAGGTATATGACTTCGCGTAGCACAAACCATTTTGCCGGCCTAAGTGACATTGATGATGACAATAATCCCGAAAAAATTGATAAAAGTGAATCTAAAGCACCAAAAATATCTCCTATGGTAGTAATAAATCAAAAACAATATTAAGACCTATACCATCAAATTAATTTCAATCGGAATAAAAATTTTCTTTGAATGCCAAAATGATAAGAACAAGTTCAAAGACGTTCTCCAGGCTGAGAATTGCGAGTTTTACACTCACCCTTCCAAAACGGAATTGCCGACGAAAATTGTTCTGGCAGGTCTACCTAAAATGGACATCATGGAGGTTTACGATGAACTGAAATCGAAAAACATAATCTGCGACGACATCAAAATTATTTATCACCAGCAACACAAATTCCAAGAGCATACGTCCTATTTATTATATTTCAATCGATCAAGGGCGATAAAACTACAAAATCTACGACAGATTAAATCATTATTCCATGTGTTAATCCGATTTGATTATTATAGGAAAACCCGAAAAACAGTCACGCAATGTAGCAAGTGCCAAATGTATGGTCATGGACAGGCTAACTGCTATCGTATCATGAAATGCAAAAATTGTGCCGGTAATCATGCAGCCATGGATTGTAAAGATGCCGACAAACTTAAGTGGATAAACTGTCTTGGCAATCATGCAGCATCGGATGCAAACTGCCCAAAAAGAACCGAATACCTAGAAATCAAACGTCGACTAGCCGAGAAATGGAATCGTCGTAACAGCAATATTGCTAGAGACAGGTTCGCACAGCATAAACCTGCTCCCGAATTCAATGTACGCAACTTTCCAGCTATATCTAAAGATCAAGCGGCAGCATCACCAACAAATTAAAATTGGAAAAGCAACAATAGCTACGCACAAGTCACTACTGGGCATAATCTCTTCTCACCAGCTGAACTTTTGAGCTTAAAGCCCCGGATAGAGTTCGAGCGGAATGAAAATGAAACGGTAATGAACCGGCATAAAAACCGTGGTGAAATTAAAATTTTAGCTTCAAGAATTGCTACAAAAGCGTTTTACGTCCTAAATCATCTTAAAAATAACTAAAAAAATAATTCCCCCCTTGTCCAAATGCATTTTCAACGTGAAAATGAGTCGATTCGGTAGCAAATTCTCCGTCGGGCGTGGTGAGTTTTGCAAATGTCAAACCGATTCACTGTCCACGACGAGTTCATCGTGGAAATTATCTGATGACCGGGGAATCGAAAAATAATATATAAAATGGCAGAGACAAATTGTGGAACCATATTCGGATTGTAGCTTATGGAATTCCCCATCATTTCCGACATGTTCCACGACAGTAAGCATGCATTTTCATAGAGAAAATCGCAGCGGACAAAAATTTCATTTTCATTCCGCCCGATGTCTATCCAGACCTTAACACGGGAGCTAATTGCAAGATTGAAAGAATGTCGATCTAAAGATGATCAGCTGAATGCAGTAGCAGAAATAGCAGTTAAGTATATTTATGGCTGATTTACACTCTTTAAAAATATGTACTTGGAACGCGGGTAGCCTAGTAAATAAGTACATTGAATTAAATAATTTCATATATTCGAATGATTTAGATATAATATTAATTACCGAGACATGGTTTAAGCCAACTCATAAATATTTTTGCCCGAACTATTGTGTGTATAGATACGACCGGTTAGAAAACAGAGGTGGAGGTGTTGCAATAATTGTTAAAAATAATATCGAGCATGAACTTGTAAACCAAATAATTACAAAATCTATCGAAAACATTGCTATTGACGTCAAACTTAGAGACTATCCTCATTTAAAAATTATTGTAGCATATTTTAAGGGGGGAAATTCAAACCCGGAAAAACACTTTAATTACAGAAATGATATAATCAAACTGACTAGTAGTAATAATCCGTATATCTTAGCTGGCGACTTAAATTCCAGGTACACCATGTGGGGATGTACGAGGCACAATGTTTGGGGAAATACACTGCACTCACTCCATTGTGTTAAACATTTTACAATATTGTATCCGCCGACCCCAACTTTTTACCCGTCTAACAACAGACTTCGTCCATCAACAATCGATTTAGTAATCACAAATTCACCACTACTCCTGTCTCCCCCTTCAGCGAAACATTTACTAACTGGAGGCCATTTACCCGTCTTTTTCGCCATCAATACTTCAATTATCAAACGCCAGATCAGTACCCCCACACAAAATGAAATCGAAGGAATAGTTCAAACTAGCGTAGAATCAGTCGCGAATGCACATGCAATTCCTAAAATATTTTTTCGGCCTAAAAACCTGAAGAGAATAATCAAACGATTAAAGTCCAAAAAGGCAGCAGGCGAAGATAAAATCAAGTCAATTATAATTAAAAATCTTCCCCGGAAGTCTTTAGTGTTTCTGACTCATATCTATAACGCTTGCTTGAGCATGTCATATTTTCCTAATGCATGTAAAACTGCTTTAGTCGTACCCATACTTAAGGCTAACAAAAGCCATGGTGATCCCGCCAGTTATAGGCCAATTAGTCTTTTAAGCGGACTATCAAAAATCTTCGAGAAGCTCATTCATGGCTTATTGAGCAAATATACAGATGAGAAAAATATCATTCCTAATCACCAGTGCGGCTTTCGCCCTGGGTTCAGTACTGACCACCAGCTAAAAAGAATAACTCGTGACATCAAGAGAGGTTTTTCAAATCAGCTTTCAACTGGTGCTATCTTTCTCGACATCGAAAAAGCGTTTGACAAGGTTTGGCATTATGGACTCGTACATAAATTATTAGTGCTTAACTACCCAATAGAAATAGTTAAAATAATCCAAAGTTTTTTTTAAAGACCGTAAATTTCGAGTTCTCGTCAAATCAAACCTATCTGGCCTCTTCTCTATACCAGCAAGAGTACCACAAGGCTCGGTCCTAAGTCCGATCCTTTACAACATATACACTAGCGATATACCTCATCTCGAAACTTGTAATCTGGCACAATTCGCTGATGACACGGCTATTTATTTTTCTCATGTTAACCCACAGACTATAATACAGCATCTGGTGGAAGGTTTCGATATATTATATGATTACTACAAGCTTTGGAAAGTTAAATTTAATATCAGCAAAACCCAGGCAATATTTTTTACAAGACGAAGAGCTGAACAATTCCTACCCGAAAGACAACTAAAACTTAAAAACACAACTGTTGAATGGCGGATATCTGTAAAATATCTAGGGATTACACTCGATAAAAAACTTACTCTAAAAACACACATTCACGAACGAATAAAAAGAAATAATATATTTATACAGTCGCTTTATCCCTTAATAAACCGATCATCCTTACTGAATTTGGAAAACAAATTATTGTTATACAAAGCAATTTTCCAGCCTAGTCTGCTATATGCTTCCCCAGTTGTCATAACAGCGGCTCCAACTAACTTAGGGACACTCCAAACGGCTCAAAATAAAGTCCTCAAAATAATGCTAAATCTTCCCCGATGGCATTCAACGGCACACCTTCATAAAATTACAAGGATAGAGTATATCCACAACAAATGCTCAAAAAAAAAGAGACAATTTTGCAAATTCATGCTCCTTATTAAGCAATCCCCTCTATAACATGATATATGACTGATCTTAATAATAAGCATTACCTTACCATTACGTTATTTTTTTAAGTTAATTTATAAGTGTTATAGTACATAAGTTTTATTTAATCATCAACGAGGTTTTGTATTTTTTCCTCTTCTATCTATTCTAGAGAAATAAAAATCTTAACCCTCGGATGATTCAGGTAAATTTTACATACGTAAATGGTTCAGTGGGGTCTGACAGACCCCAAGGCAAAAATCGCTCTAAAAGTTAAATTTTTGTTTTTTTTTGGCACATTTGTTTGAGCTAGGAGTAACTGTGAAGCCTTTTGGTTAAGTGGTATATAAAAAAAGTGGAATTCGGACAGTAGCTTTTGGTATGTGGAAGAAAAAATTAGGTGGTGTCAAATTTGAGGGTAATTTGAACTTATCACAAATAAATCAATATAAAAACTAAAATTTTAATATTGCCCGTTGATTTCCTCCTTCTTAGAAGAGGTTCGACAAGTGTATAGCCAAGTTCGCTGAGGAAGCTTTATGTATCATGTAAAATACCCACCTAATTATTGCGCTCATAAAAGTCATCAATTTATGTCTTGACTTAAAAAACATAAGGAAATGACACAATAGTGAAAGGAGATCCAGATAAATGAAAAACAGGTTAAAAACGGCATAATTTTGAATGAATTGAGTAAAAAAATTAAAAACTCCTAATTCAAAACACCCTAAATTTTCCATTTCTTTCAAAATTAACATATCTAATTTCCCAAATGTACTCTAATTACAAAGTTTCAACCGTTCCCGACTATTATTATTACATTTTATCGTTTTCCAAATAACATACTTTGGAAATTTTCCACAGAACGAAAAATTTACTTTTTTAAAAAAGACATACGTAAATGGTTCGTGGGGTCTGACAGACCCCAGAGCACTTTCAAAGTGCTATAACTTATTAACAAAATCACAAATTCAAACAAATTCATGCTTAAAGGAACGTATGTGACACATACTTAAATTACATTTGCATCAAAATACCATTCAACAAGTTTTTCTATGAATTTTAAGATTTAAATTTCTCTGGGGTCTGTCAGACCCCACTGAACCATCCGAGGGTTAAGACTTATTTTCCTTATTTTCAAGAGTTGCCTAGGCCATAGTAGTCTGATCTCCAAACTAGCTTTTTAAGAATCTCATTGTTATTTTTATAAAGTATGAGAAATAAAATTGAATTGAATTGAATTGGGTTTTGCGTGCCTTCTAGGTCTATACATGGGTATAGGCACTGCCATCTAGATAGACAGGCCGGATTATCAGCTGATCTGTCAGTGGTCATGCAACACTAGTAGTGCCATGGTTGGTCATGGTCCGCGCTTAGTACTGCCAAAGTACCGCTCAGTACAATCCACAAATTGTCCACAATCCAAATATCAGTTGCTGTCAGCCTGTCATTTCGTGTGACTTGCTATGATATACACATGCCAGTGCGTTGATTTTTTAGATAAATATGGTAAGTACGATGTTGATGTATACTATTTTACCACTTGCACATCAAAAACACATTAAAGCAAACCATAACCTTTGTTTCGTAATAAAAGCTCGGCATATTTAAACTTTTGGGTTCAGAAGCACTGGAGGTTGTGGGCTTTACAAATGTCAACTGTCACTGGTCACGAACGCACTTTGTCCACTTGTAGACGAACAAATTTCTGCAGTTCGGCCTGTCTTTCTAGATGGCAGTGGTATAGGGTATACCATCATCGTGCTATTCGCACGATTAGAACTCGGTCTCGTTTGGTATATAGTTGTGTTCAAAATGTGCGTGCACTGTGTAATATCACTGAAGTGACGTGCTTTGCTTAAACTGCAGAGCTTGTTTTATTGTTCACCAGATAAAAGTTATAATGATGATAACTTATTTGGGACATGCTCTTCTTTCAAATTACCATAATTATGAGAATGAAAGTTGTACGGTTGAGCGCAAATGGAGGGGAATAGACCGGGCCGTAAATTACCGCCACGCGCCCGGTTATGTTACAAAATTATGCGCGCCCGCTTGAAGGTTAATAAATAATAAATAACATATTCAAATTTATTCATTTGTAGTCTGGCTGGTCGAGCGGTTAGTGCGCGCACCTTCGGTGCACAGGCTCATGAGTTCGAATCTCACCGTGTTCCATTGTGTTTTTCGAACTCACGAGCTTGTGACAGACTATGATCTCACTCAGATGTTAAACGAGTACCCATTTATGGGGATAAATAACACTGCTGAGCGTGATGCTGATCTCATTACCTCATAAAAAAGCAGATAAGATCTTGGAAATAGGATGTCACTAACACATCCTGCGGCCTTAGTCCAATGTTGGATTGTCGCGCCTGTTATTTATTTAAATTTATTCATGTATACTTTCCGACTACGTTTCCCTAAAAACTAGAATTAGTTCCATCTCAGCTCACTGCACATTGTGTTCACTAGCCTTGCCTCTAGTCTTCCTTACACATTAAAAGCAACACTTAAGCACTTAAGGATGTATCTACAGACTTTATTTTCATCTCTGTGTAAATATGCCCGTACTAAAAACTACGCAAGAAATTCAAATAATTCCTCTCCAACTCTCTCTCTCTCTGACTTTTAATCAGGTTTAAATTGAATAAGAAAATTACGGGAAATTCGCTCAATTGCGAAAATTAACAGTAACTACATGTACCTACTAAAACTCTCGAAATTTCGTTTATCCAATTCAGTGAAAAATGTTTCGTTTGATATTATCTTCTGGGAATTGAAGTGGATTTAGTTTTTTCTTGTCTTTGAAATGTAACTACAGAAATTAGCTCCAACAGCGAAAGCTATAACAGTTAGTGAACATATTTTTTCAGTTTTTCACATTTCCAAGAAGCTGGCTTTTGATGACTACTTTGTAGTAAAGTATTTTTTTCTAAACAAATGAATGAAAAAAAAGTAGGTACATATGCATTTGTATAACTAAATCTCCTACTGCTATTCTATTGAAAGACAACAAAAGAAATTTTCAACTTTTATTCCGGCGCACCCCATTGAATGAAACAGCGAACTTATACCATTTTATCAAAGAAAACCTCGGAAATCATTTCCATCATAAGTCGCTCTCCATTGCCAAAACCACGCCGCAAAAGCATCCATTAATATTAATTACTATCAAACCGTGTGACAACCTCATAATCATCTCGAAAGGAGACGTTCTGTTCTAATCATCTTAATCGACAACGACTTGTATATTATTCCTGGAGAAGAGATGAATTAACTGACAAATTTTATCAGACTATCTCTGATGTCCTTTCGGTGATTACGGCCCACGCAATATTTCTCAAATAAATTTGTCTTATTGGAACATTCAGGAAAGTACAGACTCAACATGGTTGTCCTTGATTTTCATGTTTGTCAACTATATAGCCTGCGCGTATATCCGAAGGCGTAAAATCATAGCTGCTTGATGCTGAGATTTTGATAGTAAAGGATATTCTTGAAAATTTCATTTCAGAGAAAACCTCAAAGTAAGTGCGAGTGGTGGCGACACAGCCAGCACCGAACGTGATTCGCATGCAAATGAGCATGCCAGAGGGAGTGCGGAATGGATATTGAATAAATGATGGTGAATGATATAATTTTGTAATAATAGGTTACTGTCAATGACATGATGGGATGACGGTTAAAGTTTGAATCTATACTTAATGTATTTATAGCAATCTGGGCGTGGAAGTGGCAGCCGTCCTCTTGTAAGAGGGAAGATAAAGGTTGAAAGGTTCCGGCGGATTCCTATATTTTCTTCAGTTGTGGCATAACTGCGAACCCTTAGCTATGCAGAAGGAGTTTCATAGGTTGAATTCCTATGTTTCTCTACGGAGCGCTACTTTCCCGCATTATCGGAATAACCCCTGTGGTATGGGGAAATAATAAACCACAGCGTTCCCGGCTCGTCGTATAGGGCGATTAAAGGGAGCTGTGGAAAGTGTTGACTTCCAGTTTAATCGTTTTTCCTCATACGAAGATATTAGAGAGTTTTACATTGCCGTTGTAAATATAACTACATTACATTCATATGTACATAATTTGACATTTCCATACAAAAATATCGCTTGCCGACAATACGCAAAACAATTTTGCATGTCCGAAGTAGGCATGGGGCTATAAACAATTTCGACTGTTTACAGAATATCCAATAACGGAAATAAACCATGCCTACTTCGAACATGCGAAATTGTGGTTTACTGATTTACGTATTGTCAGCAAGCGAATTTTTGTATGGAAATGTCAAACTATGTCGTTATATTTGAACGGCATGCTCAACTCTCTATTCAAGCTTGCAAGCCCTACGGCTAGGCGACTTGAATGTCTCCGTAAATAGAAAAACTTAGACGCAGAGAGACGAAAACTCTCCTGGCATCGTACACATTGGACCATGTTTTCGCAAACGGAACCCCTTTCTCATCCTTCCCCCCGTTCGCGTATAACATGATCAAATCGGTACGAAGTCAATTGAAACGAGACCCTATACCCATGTACAGACCTAGAAGGCACGCAAAACCCAAAATATTCAATTTCATATTTTTTATAGGGGAGGGAGAGGGGCAGATGGGTTGGACCTGGCAGATCTTTATTATCTTATCAAGGCATCCAACGGCTACCATTTCATACTAATTTGAAGTTTTTCACGACATTTTATCAGAAGATATGTCTGAATATAACTTTGTAGGGGAGGTAGGGGTAGGGGTAGTCGGACCTACTCCACTTTCCATCAACTCAAAGTATATGTCAGAATAAAACATCGATCAAAATTTCAATTCGATAACGATATTCTACCGAAAGTTTTGGCCGAATTAATATATCAAGGAGCGGTAGTTTGTATGGGAGGTAGGGGAACCCGTGGTCCGATTTGGCCCATTTTCAATACCGTTCAAGATTTTAGCAAGACAAACATTTGACCAAAATTTCAAAGCTTCATTATTTCGATAGTTATCGTGCTAACAGACAGAAACACGGACAGACAGACATACATGGCTTATTCGATTCAGGGGCCATACCTCCGGTGGCTCCTTTGAGGTGTTACATAATATCGGCGTAACAAAAACAATATACCATATACCATCTTATGGGTATAGGGTATAAAAAAATCACTCTGGAAAGTGTCGATCTGCAGTTTCATTGTTTTTCGCTATGCCCCGCAGGGGGGTCGGTGTCCCTGTGACACCAGCCAAGGAAGGCTGTTTGTAGTGGGACAAAGATCTTTGGTGAGCTACGACACCACGGACCTAGTAGCGCAAGGGGACCCCTGGTAGAGTTGATACGCCATGGCGAGGATCTGTACAAAGACCATTCGGGCGGTAAAGCTCCCGTGCTCCTGAGTTACGGGTGGCTCTTGGCGAGACCTACCTCCTCCCATGACTTACGGGTGGGAAGTCACTAAAGGCCAAGCATGATTATGTAGTCCTCTGGTGGGGGAGTGCATCGTATGGAAATCGTGTGAGCTTCGGAGTTGACGGCTTCGCATGACCCGAGTCCTGAAGGGGCTAGTTAGGGAGAACGGCCTTGGTGGTAAATGCCTCCGCGCCTTTATCTAACTAGTTTGTGGATTGATGACCACACTGCCCGAGTCGCATTGATGACTAGTAAACTGAAGGGGCCACCTGGATGTGAAAACCAGCGCTACGTGTCTACACAGGCTCGTAGTCACAGGTCCAACAAGCCATGTGCATGTCTGAATTCTGACGTGAGGCTTAACCAATAGGGGGCCGAAGGAGGATCACACCTGCTATAGAGAAGTCTATAGCGAATAGTGAACTACGGGGATGGGCGTGCCCAGGGGACCATGGTCCTTACCCATCAAGGCGTTGGCTTCGTAGTGGCTGGAGGTTGTTACCCAAGTCATCCAGCTAGTGATGCAACCCCGGGGTTGGGTTCCTGATGGTGTGTGCATGCGCCGGATGGAGAAATCCCCATCTGACAATAAGACCTTTTCAGTAAAAAGCCGAAGGTCCAAACATTTAGCGGGACCGGGAGATAAAGGCCGAAAGGGTAGGTGCTCCTCTGACGGTATACCTCGTAGATGGTTTGCTTGTTTTTCGCTATGCGAAGACATTCTAGTCTCCGCGCCCAACAGCTAGGGGACTTGAATGTCTTCGCATAGGGAAATACTTAGACGGGCACGAGAGTAAACTCAACTCGGCGTTGTACACATTCGATCATATATGCGTGAAAATCTTCCATATATGTATATGATCGAATGGGTACGATGCTACACAAAAATCGTCCTAAATCCCCGGTGTGTTATACGACCCGTGCCCATCGGGGGTAAGTGTCCAGGGACACAAATGGACATCACTAACGGAGCTGCCAGATGCATCAGGTGACCTCCAGTTAAATCTAGCCTTGCTGCACCAAACGGGTCTCTGGTGTATTGGACCTTAATTTCCCTAGCTACTCGTGGGAATCCAATGAGCAAGTAAACAAAAACAAACACAAACACAAACACGAAGCAGCCTCAGACTCGAATGTAGGTGTAGATGAGGTGGTGGGTACTCCAACAGGAGCAAACCCATTCAAAAAGAGCTCTAAACTCTTGAGGTCTGCACAACAACAGCCTCTAGACGTTGTTACAAAAAGCCTCGCGACGAAAGAGACGCCATAGTCGAAAGAGACATGTTCGCAAGACTGGGCGAACTGATTATCGACGCAATGGAGTTTGTAGAGTCAAAAACCTGCATACACGGCCGGCGTCGTGGAAGAGAAGCTAAGGAACGTGCGCGTTATGTATAATGGAGCCAAGGAGCGGAAATACAGTAAAAAGGCCAAAAAGCTCCAAACAGACAAAGAAGTCCAGACTTCACCGCGACTTCCTAAGGAGTCGGCGCCCGAACGTGTAAAGCGCAGGCGGGACAGGGAGAAAATTATAGATCAAAGTTTAAAAAGGAAGAAGGCGCAGTCTTCAAAAAAGAGGACAGTGAATGGACAGGAGGGATGGACTCAAACTGGAAGACCCTTATTGGAAGAACACCCGATACCCTGAACCAGGGAGGGAACTAAACGGCAAAAGAAGAAAAATGTGAAATTTGAGGACAAGACCTGATGCCATGATCATGTCGCAGTCAGAAGAGGTGACTTATGCCGACATCCTGAAGAGAGTGAAGTCTGAACCACGGCTCAAAGTGATAAGGTCTCCCGAATTCGTCGAACAAGAAACGGAGAACTCTTGTTCCAAATGAAAACCCGCGGCGGAAATTCGGCATATGGATACAAGGCAATTGTTACCAGCATCTTAGGGCTGAATCCATCTAATGTAAGAGCTTTGCGGTAGGAGACGAGAATAGAGGTTCTTGATCTCGACGAGGTCACAACGATGGATAATGTCGCTGGGCATTTGTTGAAGTGGAACTTCCCCTTGAGGCCGTGAAGTCGTTGAGGAGGGCGTAGGGTGGCACCCAAAGAGCAACCATAAGCTTGCCTACAGACGTGGCCAACAAGGTGATGGAAGTAGGCAAAGTTAAGGTGGGTGGAAGGTATGTCGGTTGAAATGGCAATTGTCTCCGAAGAGATGTTTTAATTGTTTGGAATTTGAACACTTCGTGAAAGACTGCAATAGTCAGCTCGATATATCAAATATGTGCTTCAGATGCGGAGAGGGTGGCCACAAAGCGGCATCCTACGGCAATGAGCCTAACTGCATATTGTGTAAGGAAGCAGCTAGGGCTAGGTGCGTATAGTCGCACCAAACTGGTGGAGTTAAGTGCCCAGCATATCAGGAGGCAATAAAACTAATCCCTAAATGAGATTCCTGCAGTTGAACCTGAACCACTGGCAGGCAGCACTAGATCTTCTATCACAGACGGTTAAAGAGAAGAAGATCGACATTGCAAATTATCTGTGACCAATGCAGATTACTGCATAGCTCGGCTTGGATAGCAGATAAGGACAACGAAGTAGCGGACGTTATGCGTTCCAACAAGGTACATCGTAAGGGTTAAACGGTGTGGTCAGAGCGTAGATCAACGGCGTACACGTGTATAGCTGTTACGGTGGAATGATACATATTTTGAGGGTTTTTTGGACGCACTGCTGCACGAAGCGAGTACCCACACTCCCGTGTTAATTGCGGGATACTTCAACGCATGGGCACGGGACTGGGGCAGCCGAGAAACAAATAAGCGTAGACGGACGCTTTTAGATGCTTCCTCTCGGCATGATAATGTTCTAATGAACTCTATGGGAACATCAACACCTCTAGAAGAGGAAATACGGGGTACATCATCGACCTCACATTCGTGAGCAGTTCTTTGGTTAGAGCCATGGAGTAGCAAGTTAGCGAGCATTAAGGTTTGTGGTCGTAGAGACGACTCATGGAATCATCGCTCAGCGAGCGAAGTTTTGCATCCAATTTTGAGCCGTATTTAAAACATTTTTGAATAGTTCTACTTTCCTAGTATCGACTATGGACGAAATGAACATGTCTGTATAGAAAATATACCCATATAGTGCTCAAAACCGGTGGTTTAACTTCGATCGCTGAGCGATGATCCCATGAGTCGTCTCTACGAACACAAACCTTTATACACACAGCGACCATCAGGGAATTTTATTCTCAATAGCGAAACGACAGTTCCAAACAATTAAAACATCTCGAATCGGAGAGAAAAGTACTGGTGGACCGAGGAGATCGCTAGCAGGTGACGCGAATGCTTTAAAGTTTGACGCTTTTACCAATTCTCGACACAAACGACAGCCTACAATGATTTGCACGAGGTTTTTAAAGCAGTCCGTAAATCCCTAAAACTGCTTCAAACAGCTCTGTGATGACGCGGACACAAATCCATGGGAAACAGTATAGGGTGAGCATGAAGAAAATTGAACAGAGAGCTCCCCACCTTAAATGTCTGGCACAGCTCAGAGATATTATCTCCACTTTGTTTCCCCCAGCATGCATTGGAACCTGCGAGACAACGCCTTATACCGAATAGTGGCATCATACACCCGATTACAGAGCCCGAACTTCTAGAGGCAGCATCCAGACTTGAGGATGGTAAAGCACCAGGCCCTGATGGTGTCCCTAATTGAAGGCGTTGAAGGCAGCAATTCTGACGATGCCCGGAAAGTTCATTAACGTTTTTGGAACCTGTTTAGATGAACGGAATTTCCCGCAATCATTGAAAAGGCAAAGATTGGTGCTTATTCCCAAATCAAATAAGCTGGTGAGCCTAACTCTTATCGCCCAATTTGTTTACTGGACACGACGGGAAAAGTGTTCGAAAGAACTATATATAACCGGTTGTCAGAAGTAGTGGAAGAGCTGGGGCGTTTATCAGACCGCCAATACGGTGTTAGAAGAGCGCGGTCTACGGTAGACGCAATAACCACGGTAACTAATATAGCGACGGAATCACTATAATGTAAAAGTACTTGTTGCGCTGTTATGACTTTAGACGTTGAAAACGCATTAAATTCCGCAAACTGGGAGTGTATTCACGCCGCTCTGCAAAGGATGAACGTACCCAATTATCTAGCGGCGATAATTAGGAACTACCTCTCATATCGCGTCTTGAATTATGACACTAGTGAGGGACAAAAGGAATACGTGGTTACTGCAGGAGTACCGCAGGGATCTGTTCTTGGCCCACTTTTGTGGAATATTATGTACAATGCTGTTTTGGAGCTCGCTATGCCGAAAGGAGTGACAGTGGTAGGTTTTGCTGACGAAATAGCTGTCGTAGCCGTCGCAAGAGACCCGGAGTTGGTGGAAATGTATACAAGCGAGGCGATAGCAAATCAAAAAGGTGGCTGGAAGCCGTTGGATTAGAGCTCGCCGATTAGAAAACTGAAGCGGTTTTGATAAGCAAGCGCAGAAAAAAGTGTAGCCTCAAAATCAGAGTCGGAGAGTGTGTCGTAGCCTTTAAGCGTGCCGTTAGGTACTTGGGGGTTATGATTGACTCGAAACTAAGTTTTGAAGAGCACTTAAAGTATGTGGGCGATAAGGTGGCGACTGCCACGTCGGTTTTATCAAGAATTATGCCAAATATAGGTCGCCCGAGGACAAGTAGGCGGCTGCTATTGTCGAGGGTGGTAACATCAATAATCATATATGCCTCGCCAGTTTGGGCAAGTGTATTACGGGTTGTGTTGTGCGTACCGCACCACTTCACATGAAGCGACACACGTGGTATCTGGAATTATGCCCTTGCCGATACTAGTGGAAAAGATCAGGAGGGTGTACAGCAGTCACCATGGCGTAACACCTGAGTTGCACTCAGGGTGTAAAAAAACATTGAAAGTCTGCTACCCGTGGTGATGGCTGATTAGCCTAAATTGACCCTGTGAAGTAACACTAAAAGATGGTCCTGCAGGGTCAAGCGGTGACGAAAGAGATGTTTAGGTTTAGTCGTCAAGAATCTGACATAATTGCATGCTAGTACGACGCGGCATGCAGTATCTGGGCAAGATTCCCCATCTCTACCCCCCCCCCCCCCCAAATCACACTTTTGTGATTATCAATAAAATAATATTCTCAATAACTCGCGAGCATTCGGAAATTCAGTACTGTCGTAGAGCACCGCAGTGTTCACTTCTGTGTTCGATAATAATTTCAGCGACTTGTTTTGCATACTCTTAGTACAGCGTCGACCGGATTTTCTAAAATGTTCTAGTCCTGGCTATCTGGTTTTGAAAGTTAAAGTCGTCCGTTCAGGATCGCTTTTTCAACTTATTTCTTTATCAAACACTCTCAACAAGTCTCACACCGTCAAGAAAATCAATTTTAACACTAATGCCATTCCAGCGTAGGTTGCCTGAATTAAACATAGTAATGACATTTCACCTTCCCGGTCTGCGAACACAATTTTCGACAGAAAATCCTCTAATCCACACTTCGATCTGATTTCTTTCAATTTATACAAAGCAAAGTGACTTAAAAACATTGTCCTGTAACATCCTCGGCTCAAACGGAATCGACTTCGACTCTCTTCTTATTTTTGTCACAAGAGTATACAAACTTACCAAGCATATTAACGACATGTCTTGTTCCCATAAATCCTTTTTGTGAATAATTCTTTCGTCCTTCGTCGCACGACGAATTGTTCATGATTCGTTGTTGCTGTTGTTGTTGAAACTGTTGCTGCTGCTGCAGATTGCCTGCCGTATCGTGCTTACCGCCACCGCCGCCACCACCACCGGTTGATGTATAGACAGCCTCCAGAAGACTATGCGACGGTACCGGCGATAAGGATGTATTCGTTTTACCAGCTCGATCAATGGTTAGCAGAATATTCTTTTGGGACGGAATACGATTTTTCGTCTGCAAAGAAAAAAAGGATGTGGAATAGAGTAAGAATGCATTGTCAAATATATCTTCTAAGGAAAGGGCATTGGGTCTGAGACTGTAATTTAAATTTAACGAAAATGGAAATAAATGGTTGAAATTGGGATTTTATTGTATTGGGATGGGATTGAAAATTTTGTAAGGATTTGAACGTTATTGAGTATTTTATAGTGATCTGAACAGCAATTGGAAATTTGTGAATAGCTTTAATAAATAAATTGGAAGCCATTAAATTTTAATTGATATGTCGTTCTCAAACTTTATTACGTTAGACGAATTAAAATGATGGCGTATCGTTTTGTACTATAAATTTATATTCATGTCACGTTCGGACTCTTTTTCACTTCCGTAACGATTGCCTGATAGTGCGTCGGCAAAAAAAAAATCACGTCAGAATTTTTTCACGTCCATATTTCTTACGCCCGTGCTTTTTGTGCCACGTGAGTATTTTTCCTATGTCTGTAACGCGATTAGCAACTTTCACACGGATCCATTCGTTTTTGAAAATGCTACCGTATTTGTTTACGTCCGACTTCTTTTCAAATGCGTAACTGTTGGAAACTTTCAAGGCCGTTTTGAAATAGATAAATATATCTCAGAGAGCGGTCGGCATTAATACGTTCACTGTCTATGATTCACAACATGTGCACACAGCCTTCTGCTCCGTTTGCATCTATTAGTCACGTGTGACTCATGAAACAAAGGGAAAACAAAGGATTTTTGTTTGTATTTTTTACGTCCGTATTTTTTTTTACGTCCGTGTTCTTTTTTACGTCCAACTTTTGGCTTTTATGAGATTGAAAGTGCGTTGGTTAAAAACTAGGCCAAGAAAATACGGACATGGTCTTATGTCCATATTTTTCGGCGTTCTTTTATCACATCCGTACTTCTTTCATTACCGTAACGAAAGTAACTTTCATTTCCCTTTCATATGGTTCCACGAATCTTCTTTCAACTCCGTAACACTTTTCAACTTCCATAGCATTTTCATATTGATTGAGAGTAATTCGTTGCTTTCGTAAACAATGTTGCGGAAAATTTATCCGAAAAAAAATTGTCACGTATACGCTCTAAGCAGGGCCGGCCTTAGCCTTCTGGTGGCCCTGGGCCAAATCGATGATAGTGGCCCCTACCAATACCGAAACAAAAATTTGTTATAGAGAAAACATTGTTGCGATATCTGTAGATTTCCTTAAAATAAAGGATGTATCTCATTAACAACGATTTATATTTTCAGTCACCATTTTTTCGTTTATTCATGTTACTGAGATACATCCTTTATTTTAAGGAAATCTCTTAGAGAAAGCATAGCAACCCATGCCATGCGTTAGTCCAGAGTGGCTATGTGATCACACAACCCATATGCGTTTGACTCCAAACTTATTACACTACACTCCACGAAATAATTCAAACGTCAAAATATTGTCGATGCAATTGTTAACCCTTCTGTCGCCGCCTACGAGCTATTATGCCTGAGGTGTAGCTGAATCTTCTGTAAAATTAATTTTATTTTTTGAAGAGGTCTAATTTTAGTACTAGACACAGTTTACATACTATGTCTTACGATGATACGCCGGTTTTTTCGTTTCTTTAGACATAGTCTATATTTCGCCGAACGTTTGATCACATTTGCGGCCGTCAGTCCCATTGAAATATATGGAAAGGGGTGGAAAATATTGTTGAACGATATTTTTCATCAAGATATAGAACCAATGGTCTGTCTGGATCTATATGCCAACAGAAGGGTTTTATTATCACGTCGGCATTTTGAGAGAGTAATAAATATTACGCGGATTTTATATTCTCAATTGTAAACAAAAAATTTACATTTGAATAAAATTTTCACGCATACTATGAACTGCAATAGTGTGAAAACGGTGCCAATTTTATTTTCTGATGCCCACTCTGGACTAACGCATGCACATGGGTTGCTATGCTTTCTCTAAGGGAAATCTATAGACATCGCTGCTTGCTTGTTGTTTTGTTAAAATTTCATTAATACTGTAAGCTGTTTACTCGGGATTATTTTCCTCCGATAGTCCTCTTTTTTAAGTGGAATTTTGTATATCCCCGATGACATCTGCGATTTAACCTTGTTGAGAATTCTTTTGATGCTTTTAGCTAAGAATTTTTTTTTCATACTCAATTCCAAAATTATTAGTTCAACAATTTATAAAAAGGTACGAGTACATTCCGTTTTAGGTCGTCTTCAAGTTTCTTCAGGTCCTGAACGACTAATACTCCTATAGCGTCATCTCCTTCGAGTTGTTGCGGATCTATACGTTCGAGAATAATTATTTTTAAAAGACAATACTCTCGTCAGCTCGTCGTCAACAATTCGTCTTCTCTATTTAACTGTAAAGGTATACAGGGTGTCCCGCATTGGGTGGTCAATACTGTAAGGGTTGATAGCGCAACTTGTTTCAGCAAGAAAATTACCAATACAATCGAAATTTTTTTTACCGTTACCTTGTTATCGCTTTTTTGGTGAAAGTCATCGAAAATCGTGACTTGTCACGCAAAATCGTAATTTGCAGCACTCCTGATGACTTAATCCAAGATTTGATTTCAGTTTCAGAAACTACATAAAATTTCACAAAAACTGAAGTTTTTCCTGTTGCTAACATTATCGGCACTTTCAAGATACAGTTACTCAAACTTAACAGAAATTTTAAAAACGATTTTTCATCGAAAGTTCAAACAGTAATTGAATAACGGTGCTTTATACGTACAATTCTGCAAAGTTGATAAAAGTTGCTTCAACATGTTGGCTTTCCAAGGGGTATATCACTTTTCTTATTTACATTGCAGAATTTTAGGTAAACATGCATTGAATGGTAAAAATCATGGCTTCAGTGGAATCGTTAACAATTTTCCCTTGACTCGAAAAAAGACATACAAAGGCAATTATAATTCGGGGTAGAATCTCGCTACATTATTTTGACCAGAACTGTAAGATATTTGAAATTTGGTACATTGTTTGGCAAATGCAACGGTACTTATAACAGTTAAAATTTAATATTTGCTATTTATGGCAGATAGACGGGTGCCCGCTCATAATGCGGACTAATCAAAGAATAGTCCCGACCTTACTCCCCCAGATTTTTATTTATGGGGTAGCTTAACCCGGGAACACTAACGTGAGTCATTTTGACTCACATATAAAAGTTTTTCACTTGCCCTTGAAAGGGCCGTACGCACACCGCGTTGCGCTACTTATGTATTCATCGAGAAACTAGTTTTAAACCGAATTTCATTGTGAGTGGTCGATTTCGTTTTCCTGGTGAGTAGATATAAGTGTTTTCCTGCAAGCCAGTGAGTCAGATTGGCTTACTGTCGATTCTGCAATTACAAAATAAGAAGGATTACAAACACATTTGGTGCTAAATGCAGTGTTCCTGTATGCGGTGAACATACAAAACTATTATGTTTCCAGTGCAATCAATCGGAATCGAAAATTTATAGCATTATGATCATTCATTTGTTGAGGCTGTTAAAATCACAGAGCTCTTTTTATGGCTGTGAAAGTCAATGATTTCTTATTGTTATTTTTGGTTAATAAATAATTTTCTATGAATTAAATTATTCTTAATTGTTTTCCTTTGCTGCCTATGATTTTTATTCACACTCTCTCATTTTATGTAACGAAAATCTCATAGTGAGTCAAAATGACTCATGGTTAGTAACAAGCGCCTAAAATTAAGGTTAGTGTTCCCGGGTTAAAAAGCAATGTCTATTCCGAGCCGATTACCTCCCGGGAACAGCTGCTGCAGCGAATTAATGATGCTTGTGATAACATTAAGGAAAACCCTCCTGAAATCCTTCGGGATGTTTCTTCCATGCGCCGAAGGTATCGAGTCTGCATAGAAAACGGAGGAGGCCAATTCCAGCAGCATTATTCCAATTCATCAAATTTAATCATTAGTTAATATTTTTAGGTTATTGGTTCTTTCTCATATTCAAAACTTTATTTTCATTTGTATTTAACAAATTTTCAAAATTGCGATGGTAAAATAAAAAAAATAAATTAATAGAATTTCAGTTTAAATAATCCAATAACAAAATAATTACCTCGTTTTTTTTACATTCAATATGTGTAATTCCAAAATCCCGTAATGTAAATATGAAAAGTGATATACCGTTGCAAAGCCAACATGTTGAAGCATCTTTTATCAACTTTGCAGAGTTGTACGTATAAAGCACCGTTATGAAATTACTGTTTGAACTTTCGATTAAAAATCTATTTTAAAATTTCTATTAAGTTTGAGTAACTGTATCTTGAAAGTGCCGATAATGTTGGCAACAGGAAAAACTTCAGTTTTTGTGAAATTTTATGTAGTTTCTGAAACTGAAATCAAATCTTGGATTAAGTCATCCGGAGTGGTGCAAATTACGATTTTGGGTGACAAGTCACGATTTTCGATGACTTTCACAAAAAAAGCGATAACAAGGTAACGGTAAAAAAAATTTCGATTGTATTGCTGAAACAAGTTGCGCTATCAAACCTTACAGTATTGACCACCCAATGCGGGACACCCTGTATACATACATACGTGTCGTGTTGTATAGTGTTATAGATTTGTAGATATTACCTAAATGAAGGGATAGCCGTATGTAGGTGATGTAGTAATGGATTGGTCTACTAAATAGCCTTTGTGGAAATTTGCATTGCTGTCCAGCCCAGATCGTAGCGTACCGGGACCCCAAAAAAAGGGCGGTATTCGGATTTGACAGTTGTGGTTGTATCTATGAATGGGTCAAAGAAGTAAGATTTGTGGTAATATGCAGTGCAGCACAACCCGGTTTGTGGCGTACGCTTACGTATAAGAAAATTTCGTACAGCGCATGTATTTGCAATGAATTATTGAAGGTAGCGCGGTCGATACCGTTCCCACAACTGACCAGTTGTGGGAACGGTGATGAGAAAACCGGGGTACCATTTTTGGGGCGGGCAACCCCTAGATTTTTTTTCTTGTCTTTGACATCGAATTTGGAATCAGCGACCCACATTTACCTTAGTGTTTTTGCCACGTCGATTGAACGAGTATTTCCCCGAGAAAACAGGGGTACAATTTTGGGGGCGGGCAACCCCAAATTTTTTTTTTTTTGACCTCAAATTCGGAATCAGCGACTCAAATTGGACGTGTATTTCTCCGAGAAATGGGGATGCCATTTTTTGGCCGGCAGGCTCATAAAAGTGCGCGTACGCTAGAAACTGGGTTTTATTGCACTGCATGTTTCCAAAAATTACCTATTTCACCCATTCATACATATTTGAACAACAATTAACACCAAATCCAAATGCCGCCCGAAAATTGCTTTGAAACGCGTAAGCTAACACTGCAAATTTCCAGAAAGGTTACCTACCTCTTTCAGTAATTCATCATTACATGACCTACCTACAATTTATCTACAACACTACATAGCCATACCGACAAGTACGTATGTATATAGAAAATACCAATGGTACTACATTACATTATTATTACCTACGACAATCCATTCATTAATACCCACAATTACCTACAACACTACATAATATACCGACACGTTTGCATATATATTGAAAATATCACTCGAAGCCCTATGTCACGAAGTCAATCTGGAATCATAGCCATATCAGCAGCAAATCGTACGAGCCAGCGCCGTATGAAATCCCCTCGAAAAATCCGGTTTTCTTGCCATAAAAAGAAATCGCGTCGGATCGCAACAAATCGCATCGCATTGCATCGCCCGGCGCAATGAGTGTGCACACATCGCATCGCATCGCCCGGCCCGGAAAAGCTCGGCGTCGCACTGTATGTGTACGCGGCCTTACGCTTTGTATTAGCTGCAATATAGTCCAACATTTTAAAAGAGTATTGCATGGAGGCCCATTGAGAAAAATGCCCTGGCCCCCTGAATGTAAACGTTCTTGGAGAGTGGTGGTCCCTTCAAAGTGGGCGACCGCCCAGTTCGCCGAACCCTAGGGCCGGCCCTGGCTCTAAGCACGTCTGCGTTGAATCCCTTATTTAGCCTTCTGACGTATTTTTACAATTCAGAATTTACCCATACACCTAAATATTCATTAGTGCGACTACTCAAAATATCAAAATATTATTCAAGACTAATAACACAACAAATGGAATAAATCTTACAAAGGCCCAATAAAGTGCTGAAATGGTAGCTACTAATGAAAATCGTCTGACTTTCAATTGAATTACTATACTACGCGCCAGAGCAATAAATTTTTATTTACATGCTATAATCGCATATCTTTATAATTTTCGACACGCAAAAGGACTTACAGAAACTATAAGCATTTAACGATTTGATAACACATTACACCAGGAGTGATTTGTTTAGTTGGATAATAAAAACAGTCGTTCCCAACTGAAAGCAGACTGTTTTGATATAGGATGAATAACATTACAAGAACCATCGATTCGCATTCCTATCGAAAATTATGGAAATCCTTAAAGCCATATACACACATCATAAATAACTCATGCAATATTAAACACAGATCCATTCCATATACTAAAAACTACCGCAAAAATCCTACTAAAAGGATAATAATCTCTTCATGCGAAGTTTACGAACTCTGTACACCAACCAAGAATCCCAAAAATATTCACTCAGCAGGTGCCCGAAAATGTTCTGCTAAAAATATCAAGGACTAACCGCGTGCGAGACTGTCGGGATTGTTATTTCAACCCTCCAACTTACATCGCATACCAGAAGCTGTAACTTTCAGATAAAATGTATAAGTTCAGAAGTCAATGATTTCAAGGGGTTGTTGAAATACGAACCGTTTTCTCTTTCCCTCTTTCTCTCTCTCTCTTTTAAAAACCGTCCTTGCCACTTTGTTGCCGTGCTAGCCATAATTTATATGAAATACACTTAACTTAGGGTAAATATTAAAACACCACACTAAAGTCAGAATAATAAGTTTGTAATGGTCTTGCCATAGCATCAGCATAGTCAGACATAATTTATGCGGATAAGATGAATTTTCAGATATTGCTTGTTGAGAAATTCAAGGAAAATATCTTTCTCACGTGTAGGTCATGTTTCAGGTTTTCAGAGGAATTAGAATAGGGTTCGACCGTTCGACGAAGGATAATGGGCGCCTAAAAAAATTGACGAGAATTTGATAAATAAATTTTTACGTTGGATGATCTGTTTGGATTTCTTTGTAAATGTTTTCGATGGAGTATGGTGGACAGGAACGGACTAAACCAACGTCCTACGTTTGAATTAATTATTCCGTCCGTCCGTATTTTTGTAAATAATAATGTAAAAATAATAATTTAAAATTGAAAAGGTTTTTGATAATTTTTAAGGATATATATGTATTTATTTTTTTATTCGCATATTCGAATGATACCGCCTATACGTAGTACCTACAGGCTAATTGGAAGCAAGAGGTTTTCTTGGAAACAAGTACACATGCCAACCAAACCAAATTTGTAGACACCACAAAAGAAAAGAGAAGTGTTGTCATTATAGTGTTAAGTTAACGAATTGAAATAGGTACTATTCGTATTTTGTCTTAAAAGAATTATAGCAAAATGTGCGCAGTTTTACATCAGCCCTTTCATCCCTTGCAAATAATTTTTGGTTGTTCCCGGACTGCATTTTTGAACGGCTTTAACTTCTGAATGCAGACAGCTAGAACTCTGAAAATTTGATTAAAATGTGCGCGCGCAACAAAATATTTTTTTTTTAAATTGACTCCGTTTGCCCTTGGAACTTCTTCGCTATTTTTTGTTTGTGGGTTTCATGCAAAATTGACCCCTTTTGCGATTGTTTTGCTCATGGGTAGCAACATTGAACGATTTTTTTCTCAAGCCGCATCTTTGTATTGATCTGACCGCATCTAGCCAGAACTCTGGAAATGTTAGCAAAATGTGTCCCACAAGTTCAACATCAGTCCCCTTGGTCCCCTGTAAATAACGTATTTTCGATGCCTTCTTTAGAATATTAATTTGGACTTTTTGTTTAATTCGGCAGTTCAGGTTGGCTCTCCTTACTGTACGGATGTGTACTGAGTAACAGTTCAAGTAAGAATCTCTAGTTGTACGGTTGTCTGAAAAGTGTACTGAGTAAAGTACAGTCACCATAATGCCTGAATGATCAATGCTTTACACATACAGGACTTGGTTTAGAGATAAACCCAAATACATATACTGACAGTGGTGGATTTACCAGTAGGCTGAGTAGGCTTGAGCCTAGGGCGGCATATTTCAGGAAGCGGCAAATTCCGGCAAAATATTTTTTAGGTTTTTCACACTGCCGCGGAAGACTGTAGGATGTAGCACTTATCATCATTATACTGTTTGGGAACGTGAGAAGCGTGTTTTACCCTCAGTGAGCTATAGACATGAAAAGGCATTTGTCGCCCTTTGTTTAAGAGCGTTAAACACTGAGGGTGAATATTGAAGAACATTTAAGCTTAATTTCGAAACCAAGATCCTTCCTGTTTTTCCTGCCTTGCTATGCCCAACATTTGCTGGTTCGGCTTTTTGTTAGTTCGGCATGTCAGAAATTGCAAAAATTGATGTTAGGAGTCCAGAAATGGGTAACACTAAAAAAATAATCTGTATTAGCTTTTATGAACAATAATAATCTCCTCACGATCGAGTTACAGAGGAGCTTTAAGCATGAAAAGGGCATCAGCATCCATTCACCGGAATGTCTTAGGGCAGGATAATGCATTTTTTAGATTAATTTTTAAATTTCTCTTAAATTTATATTTCTGTGTCTTGAATGTGACTTTCATATTTAAAGCCAAAAAAAATTATAAACTGAACTCACATTTTGGAGTTATGCCATTCCTATTGATGGTGGTTTTTCTCAAATAAATTGTACTATCGACTCTGCCAATTTTCTCCAACCAATACAGGACACACATTCTCTACTTAATTTAAAACTAATCAAATTGTTTTAATTTTTTATTGTGATAAGATATTCCTCTAAACCAGTCGCTCCAAATTTGTTTCAGTTCATACTCCCTTGTGTAATCTTCTGAGCCTGGCGCGCCCCAAGAAAATATTGGCCAAAAACCAAAAATGAGTTCGCACCATCACAATGGCTTTTGCTGGAGCGACCACAATCTGCAAGTGTTCTACCAAGGATCATTGTATCCAAAAACGACTAGTTGGCTGGTGCTGGTCTTATGTTTATATAAGAAGTGCGAGGTTAGGCATAAATTTCATTGGGCCATATCAAGTGATTTGAATTATTTTTCCGGAATGATTTTTTTTAAGGGTGTTCATCAAACAGATTTGGCTACAGCTTTTTTATCAAAGATGATTTCGAAAGAATTTTGATTCAAACTGGCGGTTTAGAAGCAAACCATAATTCAAAAACCGCATCAATATTTGAGCCTTTCTTAGTTTGGGGTTCACCGCTTAAAACCGATTCTCCAAGCAGAAAATTATTGAATAAGCTTGACACTCTGTGATATTTCCTTTTGCAAAGAATCTACTGTATGTGACACATTAGCAAAATTTCGTACACCTTTTATTAAAAAAAAAGTTATTTTCCTAAAATATTTCAGAAGTTTTCAGGTTTTTTTTAGCAAAGAAAATATTCAAATTTTTAGCAAACTTTTTGTGACCAAAGCGTACGCTACAAGTATCAACAAATTGGGTTTGAGGGTCAGTGATACCAATTCTACTGTACTAGCAAACTTCAAACCCGATTTTTCGTACTTGTAAGGCACGCTTTGCTCCAAACTTTTGAACACACATGCAGAAGTCTACAATTAACTGTTATAACGACTTTCTAAGAGATACAGTTTTTTTTCCTATTTTAGATAGAATTTAGAAGTGAAAAAATGTGAAATTTGTTAGAATTTTGGCTCACTTTGTATGGGGGTACCCTTAGTTTTGATCGGATGGTACTAGTTTTTGTTGGGGAGCATAGACTAGGCACGCCACCAAATTTGATCTGCCTGGCTCAATGTAAAAAGAAGCTACAAGCACGCCTTTTTGAATGTTAGGAGGAGTGAGGGGGCGCCAATGGCCGGAGCCCTCCAATTTTTGGTACAAATAAAAAAAAAATTGTTAGCAATATATGGACAAGATATTATGACCCTAGGTATATTCTATCAAGAGTTACAGTGCGAAATGTAAAATCCAAAAAATTGAAATTCACTATAATACGTTTGGGTCTAGGGTATAATTTTCCAAGAAAATGCCTAAAGTGTTATATATTATTACAAAGGTAATTTTATGTAGTTTGTTTCGTCCTAAGGACATTTAAAGTTTTCCAGATATTTAGAAAAAAACTGAATTTTCACCTCCTTGCCACCCCCTCCCCCCTTAACCCATGGTGCAAATTAGTGTAACTTTTTACTGCGTATATTGGGCAGTCTATTCAACAATTTGGCAACAAAAATATTTTTTTTTATCTTCAGGTTTGGGGCTATTTGGAACCAATTGTACTATACTATTATGGCAGCTCAGGATCGTTGCCCCGAAACGATTTACGTAGTGAAACGTTTGAGCATTTTTATAGAGACCACACAAAAATCAACGGTCAAAGTGGGTTTCAAAACAACGGTCAACAAGGCCTTATAGTCTAAGTAAAATGGCATATATGGTCGTCAAAAATCCTACATCGGAAATTTTTTTGGATTTTGGTTGGGGATGGTCCCCAGATTATGGCATTAAAAGTCCCAACCGATTGGGGGTTGTCTGAGGGCGAAAAAAACTTCATAAAATTATCTTTGCAATGATATATAACACATTAGAGTTTGTTGCGATTGGAGGTCATAGTCACCCCACCCACCAAAAATCAGTTTATTCGTATGAAAACTAAGGGTACCTCCCATACAAAGTGACCCATCAGGATTTTGTTCTACGTACTCGTACTACTCATTTTATAAATTGTAGAACAAAGTTGTCTTGGGTCGCTTTGTATGGGAGGTACCCTTAGTTTTTATCCGAATAAGCTGATTTTTGGTGGGTGGGATGACTATGACCTCCAATCGCAACAAACCAAAATTTAGCACTCTGCTCCAATTTTGGGGGGAGTTATGGACATGCCGTTTTGTCAAATTTAAATGGGGGATAATAGGGGTCCTTGACCGGAGTGACTTAATGTTTACCTTAAAATGTTCTCGAACTTATTGTGAATACTATACAAAATTTTACGGCTGAGCTAGCATTCTTTCAAAAGTTATGGAGCTTTTAAAAAAGGTCTAAAATGAAATATTCTAACTTATTTTACTTATTTTCTAGCCTAACGCCGAAATATTCAATTAAACTCTAATGTGTTGTATATCACTGCAAAGATAGTTTTATGTACTTTTTTTCGTTCTCAGATTATTTTTCTGTGTCTCTTACCGTTTTTGAAATAATCGCAAAAAAACGAAAAAAAATCCCCATTTCCCCGCTATTTTTAAGTTTGCGGACCCACAAATCGGTTGGGACTTTTTACTCCTATGCCATCATCTGGGTACCATTTCCAACCATTTCCGATGTAGGATTTTTGCCGTTCGATGGCCGTATTTTATCCCAATTTTCTTAGACTATTATAGAGTTTGTTCATTGCGTTTCACTTTCTATGTTGGCAACACCTATATCTGACTATACAGAGTGTCTCACGACTCATGGTACATACAATAGTGGATGATAGTACAGGTCATTTGGGTATAATTTATTAATGTTCTACATAACCTCTCTGTTTTTAACCGTTATACAATTTTGTTATTTTTTGTCAATAGTGTCATAAAGCTCGACTTGCCGAATAAAATCACTTTTTGCCACACTCTCAAATATTTAATTTAGGATTTGACTTCACTTTCTGAAACTGCGCAAAATTCTACATAAAATATCTTTTTTCCCAATTAAATAATTTAACGAGACCGACTTCTAATCGTGTGAATAGCACGATGAGTGTATACCCTATAC
This sequence comes from Microchrysa polita, assembly GCA_949715475.1. Classification (NCBI taxonomy): domain Eukaryota; kingdom Metazoa; phylum Arthropoda; class Insecta; order Diptera; family Stratiomyidae; genus Microchrysa; species Microchrysa polita. The sequence goes on along the minus strand of OX454421.1, from coordinate 75,915,208 downwards.
CCATGTACAGACCTAGAAGGCACGCAAAACACAAAATATTCAATTTTATATTTTTTGTGGGGGAGGGAGGGCTAGATGGGTCGGATCTGACACATCTTTATTACCTTATCAAGGCATCCAACGGCTAATATTTGATACTAATTTGAAGTTTTTCGTGACATTCTATCAAAAGATATGGCTGAATATAACTTTGTAGGGGAAGTAGGGGTAGGGGTAGTCGGACCTACTCCACTTTCGATCAACTCAAAGTATATGTGAGAATGAGACATTAATAAAAGTTTCAAGTGGATAGCGATATTCTACCGAAAGTTATGGCCGAATTAAAATTTCAAGGAGGGGTAGTTTGTATGGGAGGTAGGGGAACCCGTGGTACGATTTGGCCCATTTTCAATACGGTTCAAGATTTTAGCAGAACAAACATTTGACCAAAATTTCAAACCGCTAGCTTCATTAATTCGGGAGTTATCGTGCTAACAGACAGACACACGGACAGACAGACAGACAGACAGACAGCCAGAGAGACAGACATGGCTTATTCAACTCAGGGACCGACCCTGATTATTTATATATATACTTTGCCATACCTCCGGTGGCTCCTTTGAGGTGTTACATAATATCGGCGTAACAAAAACAATATACCCTATACCATCTTATGGGTATAGGGTATAAAAAGCTTCCCAGATACTACCGTTCAAACCTTAAAGAAATTCGAAAATAGATTTTTCATTGAAAATTCCAATTGTAAAATCGTAACGGTACTTTGAACTAACAAATGTACAAAGTTGACAAAAGTTGCCTCAATTTCTTATTCTTATTTCAAATCTCGGATTAAATATTTTTGAGTGTGGCAAATAGTGATTTTGCTCGGCAAATAGTGATTTTGCTCGGCAATTCGAGTTTTATGACACTATGACAAAAATGCTAAAACGGTTAAAAATAAAGGGATCATGTAGAACATTAATTCTACCCAAATGAGCTGTACTATCATCCACTATTGTATGTAAGTTAACAACAATCGTATGCATACTCCAGCGAGTTGCGGCACACAGAGTGCATTTCGAGCCGGTTTCGAACTAGTATTACATGGCGCGCTGCAATTCTCATCAGATGCCTCTGCGTATGCAGCGCGTCATGTAATACCAGGAGAGGCATTACCGGACTCAACCAGGCAAAGGTGTACGATTCTCTTATATAGGACACGAAATACACCCTGGTATCGAATCATTTTAAATGGGCTAGGCAATGGCTAGCCACCGATTCGATACGGCCGCGTTTCTGAACTATGTGTCAGAGAACGGGTTTAAACAAAGCAACAAAAACATTGTTGCACCGGTCAACTGACACCAACAATTCCTACACAGGTCAACTGACACCAATAATTCTTGAGAATTAATGGATTGCCCTGTTCCCACGATATTGCACTATGCGAGGTGACATTATTTTTCAGATACAAATTGTAATTTAGTCTTAAGAAGATCTTCGAGTTAAATACATTGCATTCGCTAAAGAAACTCCGCCTACGTGTTATTAATTTGTACCATGAGTCGTGAGACACCCTGTATTGCAAATTATTTTTGACAATGAATATTGGATTGAAAATTCCAAATTACTACATCCCGCTAAACCACAGTCCAATAGTGAGGAAACGTATGGCCTCAGAAAGTTTGGTTTCCAATTTTTTTTTAAGAGACAATTTCTGCTATGGGTATTTACTTAAAACACTAATTATAGTCGGAACTAGGAAGTTTGTTAAGTGTATGTGTCTTTTCGGAAATTACTTTAGGGACTTGGGGACTATGAAAGTGCTTGTAACAGTGATAAATGGTAAAGTTTCCTCTATACTATGGGCCATAGCAGTAATTTACTTCTCCTGGACCATAGATGCTCTTGTCGACGGCTATTAGCCATGGATGGTATATTTTGAAAACATTTAATGGTATTTGATTCAGTAATTATGCAATACGTTGTTTAGTTTTCTAGGGCGTATTTTTGCCCGTAGAAATATAAAAATGAGACCGAGGCTAATTTCGGGCGCGGCCGAAATTTGAATACCCTTCACTCTGTACGGGCTAAAAGTTTTTTCGGGCGTACCTATGACTTGTGTTTAATCGCCCCCCCCCCCCACCTTTCTTTTCCATCCGTTTTCACATAAGTTCCATGGCGTCGATAGAACAATATTTGTGTGAGGTTCGCTTGAAATAATTGGGCATATGAAAAAAAATCTCAGAAAACTTTATTGAGGAGGAAGCGGGGCATGATCCCATAATCCGAATCCATTTGTTTTTACATTTTGTTTGTTTCGACTAAGTTTTGTGTAATTGGTGTAGAAAAAATGTTTCTTATAAGAACCAAAATGGGGGTAGGGGTTGCACTGCAGCCCCATGACCCCATGTTCGCTTTCCAACTATGTTTACGTATGTTTCATGGCATCAATTGAAACACAATTGTATGAGGTTAGGTTGAAATTCGTGGACAAATAAAAAAAGATTTTCTTAGAAGAACCTAATTTGGGGAGTTGGTTTTGAATGGCAGCCACATGACCCCATCCTCTGATTCCATTCATTTGCATATATGCTTTGTGACAGCAAAAGGGATCCATTTATATGAAGTTCGCTTAAGATTGGTTGATAAAAAAAAGAAGTTTTTTTTAGAAGAACCTAAATTGGGGGGCTAAGTTTGTACGGCAGCCCCATGACCCAGTGATCTAATTTCTGTGATTCAAACATACAAACAGCCTGCAACAATAATAAGACCTTGTGCAAAATGTCAGCTCGTTAGCTTTTATAGCGGCCGAAAAAAACGCGCTGCAACAGACGGACAGACAGACAAACAGACGGACATCGTCCAATAGATTCATCTCGTCATGCTGATCATATGTGTATACTTTTTATATGGTCGGAGATGCTTCCTTCAATGCATCACAAACTTCATGACAAAGTTAATATTCCCTTTCACTCTATGAGCGAAAGGTATAGTAAAGAATCTCCCAACGGGTACCAAAATTATTAATTTCCTGACAAAATATAAGGTGTCCGATTTATCTGTCGGGCACGAATAACATTCACCTAAATCAGGGGAATTAAATTTATTATTTAGAAATCAATTACAAGAACATTTCAACAACAAAATTGAAAAGGTAGTGGGCAAATACATACAGCCCTTCAATTCTAAGTCAACAAGACATTTCAATTTAACTAACACTTTTTGCAGAATTCGAAAATATCCTTTTATTAAAAATGTAAAACTTTTTCCCTGAATTTTATTGAAATCGAAACCTAGTCTTTTCGCATTTATGCTTTTGACATATTTTTAATTTGCACAGCCCAATGCTCACTCGACGTAAGCGTCCAATTAATGTCGACTCGGCATATTTCATTAAATCCATGTGCAATGTAGGTTCCCTTTGTTGACAGATGCATTTGAAGGGAAAATATTATCTGTAGATGGGCATCATTTCAGATTTTTTTATTAAAAGTTCATTTATGCGAATGAAATGATTCTTTGACTCAATGAAAATGGCGAAATCATGAGAATAATGAAAGTTCCTCCATGTGAAATTTGATTTAATCTCTTTGTCTTTGAAAGAGAGCCAACGAAGAAAGAGGTAGGCAAAAAAGAATCATGGAAATGATGTAAACTTATAAAAAACGAAATTGCAACAAAAAGCAATCAGGTCATCAACTAAATACATACATATATGTTTGTTTCAATAAACCGGTAGCATTGCATTTTAGTAAAATTAAAATAAGAATCTGGGCATTAAGCGAATTAGCAATTTGCAAATTTTGAATAAAATTTAAAAACAACCGAAAGGATGATTAAATTTTGTGTTCTTCGACAGTCAAAATAAACAACCTTCAAAATCTCAGTATAAAATTCACTTACCTTTAACTTTATACTATTCCCATTCGCTGTCGTTGCCCGGCCAACAATTTTCGATCGACGCAATTGCAATCCAATCAAGACATAAAATATCGTTATCACGGTCATCGGAAAGACGAAACACAGAATTGTTGAAATTGTGAACACATGTTTTCGCAAATCACTCTTCACTCCGCATGTGCCAAAATCGCGTTCAATGCCCCAATCTAAAATCTATAAAAATACAAGCACAAAAACGATATTAGCGGCCGCAAAAAAAAGTGCTATACTCGGCCAGAAATAGAATATCAACCATAGTCAAGTTATCCTCAATAATAAGGATAATAAAACGAAAGACGGCAATGACGATGACGACAAATAAAAAACAGAGTACACATGGCCTAAGGAGATATGAATTGATTCAATCAAGTTGATTGCTTTGACTTTTACGCTTGGTGCCTTACCTGCGGTATTGCCAAACCCATCGCCATTATCCAGATGCCTAGAATGAATTTAATGGCGCGTGATAATTTTGACATTGTATGCGATAAGAATGGATGACATATTGCGATGTATCTGTGAATATAGACAAGAAAAAGTTGGATACATGTTTGGGTTGTAGATTTAAATAAATTTTAATTCTTAGGGAAGCTGTTGTTTTGAACTTGAGGAAAAATTTTGAGTTTTTTTTAATAAAACAATTTTATTGAAAAGTGCCACGTCAACAGTTTAGAATCAGCACTTGAAATCAAACTTTGCTTTATGTAGCTCTTATGTCAATACCGAATCATTTTTCTTCCTTATATAAACGAAGTCTATAAAAAAACTAAGATTAAATTGAGAAATTGATTTTAAAAATTTTCAATTCTGAACGTCTCTTCCCGCTTAAGGCAAAGAATTTCTATTGTACTGATTTACAGGGGTTCTTTGTGAACTTAGGTCTGATATTTGTTTGATACCGCCCTTCGGCCTCGACCACATCTCTCTCCCGCCATCAGTAATAGATAAGGGGGTTGTGGTTGCAGAATAAAACGTGCTCCACTAAAGTACTTAATTTTTGTTCGAGAGAACCAATATTTTCCCATTATATTTGCAATCTGGGATAAGGGCCTAGAATTTATGCTGATAAACAACTTTTTTAGGGGTTTTTTAGATTTTTCAAAAAACCCTTATGAAATCGATTTTGTCCGTCTGTTCATTAAATAACTCGCGAACGGCTTAACCGATCGTCATGAAATTTGGTAGCAATGTGTAGAATGGTAACATTCTTTGGCACGAAATACTTAAAAGTTGGTATGACAAAGATAACAGGGTGTCCCGGACATTTAAAAAAATTTGTTCACTAAATAACTCGCGAACGGCTTAACCGATCGTCATGTATTTTGGTAGGAATGTGTAGAATCGTAACAGTCTTTAGCACGAAATACTTAGACCTTGGTAGGACAAAGCTAACAGAGTGTCGATTTTTTTAGTTTTTATCGGAAAGTGACGTATGGGTACTCAAATCAAAGAACTCGATGGGTACATTTCATATCAGTTGCTTTTTTCCAGTTTGGTAATGGAGTTACAGCTAATAAATTCAGTTAATATGTGTAGCCATGATACATAGTAAGTCCAGAACGAAAGGCGTTTATTCAGACCAATCCAAAAATAGATTTACAAGAAGTATTTCATTAATATTGTGCATAATTTTTATTTATTACCTATAAAATATATGTGCAAAATTATTCACTATGTATGTATCTAAAAAACCCTCGTATTGGGGGCGCAGCCCTCTTTACGTTTTTTTTTTTTTATGGAGATACTTGCCCGGCGAACTTTGTATCGCACCACCTTTTCAATATATCAATTGGTGGGTGAGGAAAAACGACCGAAAATACGTCTTCATTATTTTTCTCACGCACTGTGGCTCACTTGGAGTCGCACTCTACGATGCTAGTAATCTAGAGGTCCGGCGATCGAATTTCGGCGTGGTCCAGGAAATAACGGGTGGTCCAACTAGAATGCACGATGTTAATTGAGTGTCACACCTTAACGTTAAGTTTCTCGCCAAACTTTATTAGACACTTTTTTGCTTCAGTGTTTGGCAAATTCAATCGTGGAGAAGTACACAATTGAGCAGCGCGTTAAGGTCGTTGAAGCCTTTTACGAAAATGGACGTTCAAATCAAAATGCTTTTAGTGCACTTCGTGATTTCTTTGGTTAACAAAATCGACCAAATAACGGACTTCTTGTGGCCAAAAATCGAGGATATGGACCTGGACGATATGTAGTTCCAACAGGATGGGGCGACTTGCCACACAGCCAACGAAACAATGGCTCTTTAGCTCGAGAAGTTCCATGGCCGTGCTATCTCTCGTCTTGGCGATGTTTATTGGCCGCCACGACAACAATATTATTTAGTTATTCCTAGCTGAGGCTAAAACTATGTGCGAAATGCAAATGGAGTTGAATCTAGTGGCGTTTACTACCTGAAATCTGCAAATTCGTTGAACTTTTACTTAAGTATGCAAAAACGAACTGTCTTCATAATTTTTCTCGTTGTAAATTTGCTACCGGATTTTCTATATGGGCAACCTTAGCTACTGCCCAGCGCGGCATATTTCTGAAACTTTCATTTGCCTAATTCGAAGGGTTTTCGAAATGTTACGCACATCCAATCTCTACAAGTTTCAGCACATAGCTATCGAGTGCATTCACTCAAAAGTGAGCGTCCCCGAGTTCTAGAGAGAATAACCTTCACCAAAAGGATCACGCAAGAGAGCGACAAAAATTAAGTGTGAATGAAATATGTACCTACCGCAAATGTCAAATGACAATAATTATATAAAACGAGACCGAGGCTAATTCCGGGCGCGGCCGAAAATTGGATACCCTTCGCTCCCCTCGAGCTAAAAGTTTCTTCGGGCGTACCTACGACTATTTAATTAATCCCCCCCCATTATTTTCCTTTTGTTTCACAAAAGTTCTGTTGCGTCGGCAAAACAATATTTGTGTGGGGTTTGGTTGGAATAAGTGGGCAAATAAAAATATTTATGCGGGATGCGGGAGCATGGCCCCATAGTACGATTCCGTTTGTTTTCACCTTTTTAGTTGCTTTGATAAGGACACATTAATTCAAGGTTTTGTGAAATTGGTGTAAAAATGTTTCTTAGAAGAACAAAAATTGGAGGTTGGGTTTCTTTGGCAGCCCAATGACCCCATAGTCCGATTTGATCCAAATTTACATATGTTTTGTGTCATCATTAGAAATACATTTGTGTGAAATTTGGTTGATTTTGGTACACAAATAAAAACGTTGTTTTTAGAAGAACCTTATTTGGGGGTTGGGTTGGCAGCCCCATGACACCATGGTCCGATTTGATCCATTCTGGCATATGTTTCGTGTTGTCAATAGAAACACATGTTTGTGAAATTTTTTGAAATTAGTACATAAATAAAAAAGTTTTTCTTAGAAGAACCTAATTTGGGGAATTGGGTTTGTATGGCAGCCCCATGACCCCATTGTCCGATTTTACCGATTCAAACATAGAAACTGCCTGCAGCCAAAAGAAGCATTTGTGCAAAATTTCAGCTTCATAGCTTTTAAATTGGCTGAGTAAAACGCGTCGCAACAGACAGACAGACGGACATCGCCCAATCGACTCCCCAAGTCATGCTGATCATATATGTATACTTTTTATATGGTCGGAGATGCTTCCTCCAATGCGTTACAGACTTCATGACAATTTAATATACTCTTTCACTCTATGAGCGAAGGGTATAAATATCAGGAAAATATGAAGAGACTGTACCTTTTTTTGTAACAATACATTCCTTCATAATTTTCAATATTTGTCTTCCCGCCATCTACTTTGTTTCATGGTTACATCGTAGAGAAACGTAGAAAGGTTGGCTAGCTAAGTAGATGACGTTGCGCTCCTTACCGCAACACTGAGTGACGTTGTTCGCGCACGCCAGCGAGAATTTTTCAAACTCCGAAAAAAAAAACAATGTTCAAAGCAATTGGCTGAGAAAGGATTAAACTAAAATAACACATCTAATATCGGAATAATCTCTGAAAACCAAAGTTATCATTTTAACCTCTGAATTTTATGCGTTTTGAACTCTGTTAATAATGCCGCCCCTAAAATAAGCCCCCTTGGGCTTGAACCTAGTCACTCAGCTGATAAACCTGCCATACTGACTTTCGTATAAATATCCAAGAACTACCAACTACTCGAAATGGCAATACTCTCTGTCACACCATATAAGTGTATTTGGTCTTGTTTGGGTTGAAAAAAAACCGTTTCAAGCGTTATTGTAAAGTTCTTACGAAGTAGGCTGTGGGGAAATCGTTGCTGCAGGATCATTAGGGAAATTATCTCTGTAATTGAATAGTCATATCGCATTGTCAGTGTTCCTGATGACGAACATGATCTATGAGTTGTATGAAAAATTGTGCCATTAGTCGTTTCTACGTGCCTCTCCTTTAGTTCTTTGCTCAATGGTGGATACTCATACGAAAAACGTATATTGCACAAATTCGTAAGTGATTTCGTAACATTTTTGGTGCTAATGTTCCAACTTTCCATGTGTTATCAAGAGTCGCACTGATTTTGTTCAGCTAATTCTCAGGAGTTTGCATTTGTAGCATAAACCCTAGGAAATTTTCACACCACATACACACTAAGCGAATGCGACATCGATAGGGGTCATTAAAAGGGTACAGACGGTCGGTAGTGAATTAATAATACCGAAAAAAGATGGAGAAAATTAACTCTCTGCTCATTAAATAGTTTTGCTCATTGTGAATCTCGTGCATGTCTCAATAATTGTTTTGCAATACACAAGTCCTTTTAGAATATGTGGGGAAAAAGTATGTGAAGAAAAACTGACTTCCTAATTTTACTTATTGTGAATTTCCGACATATGTATGTTTTTCTTCTATTCGGGGTAGAACCTGTAAATTTACTGAAATCCTCTAATTTGATTTCATAATTGTGATTGTACTATTCGGAAGTACATATGTGCAAAGGATTTATTTTCACAATTTTGCTAATTGCGAATTTTTCGCCTTTTTCAATGGATAGTTATTCTACTATTGTGGGTAAAGACCAATGAGTTAACTGACCAATGTCAGTTAATTGATTGATTGACAATCTGTCGACTTGTATGGAAAATGCCTGAAAAGTGTGGATCGACATTTAATTTACTAGAACTCGTTACTTCGTTCAAGAAATGTAGAGAAAGAAAAATGGAAAAAACAATTGTTTGCATAATTTTTATCATTGTGAATTTTAATACTTATTTTGTGCTATTGGGGTGGAGCCCAGTTGAGAAGAGACAATTTTCGACAATCCCCTAACACTGTCCAAAAATGCGCACAGAAGTATGCGAAAAAATTTTTCGCCCCTTTAAAAAGTAAAAGGTAAAAAGTAAAAAGTAAAAAGTAAAAAGTAAAAAGTAAAAAGTAAAAAGTAAAAAGTAAAAAGTAAAAAGTAAAAAGTAAAAAGTAAAAAGTAAAAAGTAAAAAGTAAAAAGTAAAAAGTAAAAAGTAAAAAGTAAAAAGTAAAAAGTAAAAAGTAAAAAGTAAAAAGTAAAAAGTAAAAAGTAAAAAGGAAAAAGTAAAAAGTAAAAAGGAAAAAGTAAAGAGTAAAAAGTAAAAGGAAAAAGCAACAAGGAAAAATAAAATGATACGAACGAAAGGGAATTATGTTTCCTATTTTATGTGACTGGAATTGGCATGTTAGAATGCCAAATAATTGCGGCATGTCTTGCTTTCCAGGACGTCATCGTCAAGTGAGCTGAGTGCCTGATAAAAATGATGCTAATATGTAGCCACACTCAGAGAAAAGTTATTGTAACATTAACTATGCAACCAAGTTAATACTACTATTTCAAATTTACCATGAACATGGCTGATTTCTACTAAGAAATAGTTCTTTCAACCAATTAAATGATCGTTTACGTGTCATATTTTGCACAAGTGAAAACAACTACGGCATAGTTGTTTTTGAATATTAGCTTTGCTGTTTCTGTTATGCGATGTCTCACAATGTATGGTATAAATTACAAACTTCATCACTCATAGAGTCTGGTTGGTCTAGTAGGTAGGGCGTTCGTCTCTAAATCATAGGGTCTCGGGATCGAATCCCACTGTAGGTAGGATTTTTCTTATGCAATTTAGAGCGTAAAGAAGTATAGAAAAGGTCAATGAGTTATATGATTTGTGAGTTACATGTTCTTTCCCTGGGAAAGTTATGATTTTTTATAATATAAAAATCGAAAAAATTAACCAGGTTTCATAGTTGTACTGACTATGACATGATAGGCTGAGAATCATGGGGTAAAATAGTTAGGTTAATATGGAAAATAGTTAGTGGTACTATTGTTTTCGTTCAGTGCAGCTGTTGACAATGCCAGTTGTTCTAATCAAGACGCAGTAAGCAACTTTTTATATAAAAAAAAAACACAAAGCTGGGTGAGATTCAAACCAACTGCATCTGTCTAGTGAATCGAAATACATCCTACATATTTGAATAATGCGATAATTTTGCTTCTCCAATGCTTTCAATAAACACTAATTCCATTTGTGAGTGCATTCAAGAATGTAATTTCTGTGGAAGGATCGTTAGCAAGATATGTACGTGAAAAGCCTAAGCATTCAAATAAATCTTTCTCCATACTCTAGGTCAAAACATGAAATGTTTTTCTATAATTAAAATTTCTTGGAAGTGTGAATAGCCAAACTGAAAGCTTCCCTATTTAATTTATCCATAAAAACCTTCCAGGCTTGGTAAGGGCACCTATTTTCGTAAGCCGATTGCATACCAATTCATCATTGTCATTTCATTTTGTCCGTATACTAAACCGATCAAATATAAAGAAAATCCAATTTAGTGGAAATAGCATGTGGTAATGCGAAAACAAAAGGACATAAACCATAGGACAGCCCATATGGTCACCTCTTCTCAAGTTAATTACGAAACAAACTTAATCGTATATCGCTGATATGCTATACGAGGTCTACAAACCTTTCAGCCGTAAATGCTGTTATTGTCAGAACGGTGGCATTTGCTGATGTTTCGGCCGCAAATCCCTGGAAAATGCACACCGACTCGCCAAATGGATACGGATAACGATACCAAAGACCATAAATTTCCACCGGCATTCCTGAAAATAGATATATAAAACAATAGAAAAAATTAGCTCGCAATCGTTAAGTTTATGTAACCGAACCACGTCGCATAGCATCGTACATACTATAAACCGTGTACAGAGCTAGCGGAAGAGGCATGATGTGAAATGTGAATTGGAAAAGGACGAAATGGAATGAGTCTCGAGTGACGTCGCGGATGGATTTTCCTCCTAGCTTTATTTCCCGCGTGGCATATTCAAATGTTCGTCGGGGAAAACGTGGATACTCATCCGACACTAATCTCAGTCAAATGCAAATTGATTTATAGTCGCTCTAATAAAGATTTGTGATGCATTTCGTTCGAGTGAATTGTTTCAAAGTTTGCGTTCGGGGGAAAAAAATTGGAAATTATTATGGTAAAACCATTTTTGCTTCATCATATAGAGAAAGGATTGTGATAAAAATTCGTTTCAAAAATTTCCCGATTTTCATCAAAATGATTCTATAGTCATGTCATAGTCATGCCCGCATCATTCGTTTAATGGACACAAAACGAAAAAATAAACAAGAAAGGAAATAGGAGGATACCAGACAATATGTTTGCTGAAAAAAAATATCTACAAATCCTCATAGAATAGAAAAAAAGGCTCATTCTGCAAATCATAAAAATAAATGTTCACTCGTGTATAAATGTAAAAAAAGCAGAACAGAACATATCCTGTTGAAGTGAAAACATACTAAATCAATACACATATGAGAGCGAATGAAAATATAAAACGGAATCGAAAGCAGTTTCTTCGGATCCGTCCCAATCCTGGCAAATACGAAAAAGACTTAAAGAAGTCCTTCAAAAAGGGTTTTCCTCGATTAGCATATTTTCTGCCGAGCTACAATATTTCGGTCCGAGTTTAACACACTATTTGTCAATGTCGGTGTATGGGAGTATTTGAAAGATGACAGTATCCTTTTTCGCCAAGTGATATAGCGAAACCGCAAAAGGATGCCGAGCACGTACATATTCGATACATGAATATTTCATGCAACATATGTTGTGCGGTTTCCGATTTCAACGGATTCGTTGCCACATCGACGATTTACTTTCCACAATATCCTCGTGAAAGGACGAATCAAACATTCAATAAGATTAAATGCTAGTTTATTAGAGAGATCGTAAACAAAAATGATGAAAAACTGAAAGGCGCCGAGTCAGGACACAATTTCCGGGTGGATAAACTGAACTGGAGTTGAATTTGTGGTTTTTTTTTCAGTGGTCTGCAAACCATATAGACTGTCTATGACTGCAGGGAGTGTGTCTTTTGCCGACGTGCCGACTATCTGAACTGGATGCCGAACTGAAGTATTACGACAGTCTCGGGTTGACACATGATACCTGACCCCCGGGAGTGGATTAAATTGACTATTGGATTTTGTGTTTGTTTTTTTGTGTGTTAATATTAGATTCGTCTTCTACTCGAATTTCGATTATACGACATTTTCGGTCAATCACTTGAGTGCTCCCGGACAATTGAAAGGTTTCGCCTCTTGCACTTTCTCTCTCGAAAAGGGTAAATCCTACCAGCAGCCTTCGATTGAATGATTCGCACACGTTCCTAATAAAAATTGTTTGGCAATTAATCATGTTCGACGACTGTATTGATGGATGGGTGTGTAAATATCACCTGAAATAGGATAATCTATTAGGGTCGGTAATTTGAACGATGAATTTGCGCTAGACGAGCTCACACTTCAGTGATGCAATCGCTATACACTAAAGGACGAGACGAAGGCTGTATCAAATAATTATAGCGCAGGAGTTTATGATTGTTTGTGGGCAAAATTGATTACATTGCACGCTTGTTGATTCAATTTTGCTAGACTACTTAGTTTTTCAATCAGAAATAAGGGTATGACGGAATTGTAAAGACTCCAATGATGAGATGTTATAGGCATATTTCTAAAGCGTAGGCATAAATCGAAAAGAGATTTTCGAAATCAATCATTGTCATTATAGACGAGATAATATTAGAGCTTGTAATGAATGCGTTCCATTTATTAATCGTCCAAAAAGGAAATATTTAAGTAGGTGTATATAATCAGAGATCACATATTTCACTTCCGCACCAGCGTGGGAAGCTTTCAATCTAAAATACGCACAGTTATAAATAGCCTCAACAGAAAATAAACGCCATATCTCACGTCTAGGACTTGGCAGGTTTTCTTATGCTATTTTATTTAGTAATGAACTAAACAAATTGCATGTCAATCAAGAATTGAATCCGCAGTTTCATCATACACTCACAGTAGTGGAACTATATTTATAAGGATCCTTTTTTCAATTTATTTCATGTCCTTACTCAGCAGTATTTATACACTTCTAGCTCGAAGGTACTTGCAGACTCGATTGGATACGGTGAAAAATTGAATTTCTGTCTGAATATGCTGTTTTTTGTTATTCATTTATTTACTTGACAGTTTACGTCAATAGCGATTTAATTTAATTTTTCTGCGTGATGTTTAGTTTACTTTGGAATGATTCAGGTTTAGTTCAGTTAGTTCTGGGGAAAAAATTGACGATATTTCCTGCCGATGTATAACAAAAAAGGGTGTGAATTTTTAGACGTACAACCAGGGCGTTCCTGTTGTACTTTACGAAGCAGCACCAGACCTACATCTACTAATTGTAAAAGCGTGAGAAGAGGAAACTTTTCCCACTCCGGAAGGAAGGTTAGGTTTTTTTGCTTTAACCGTTGTGGAAGACACATACGGGACATTTATTTAACCTTCGGGCGGGCGCAATGCATCTGACAGATTAAGTGGCCAGTTTTTGTTGCGCCAATCAGCGATACGAAAAGGGAGAGATCTGAAACTCACAGTAGCTTAATCTTTATCGATCAACTACCCAAAGCAGTTTTCAGTTTCTATCTACCATATGTCTGAGGGGCAGGAGGGGATAAAATAATCTCTCAGATGTATTGCGCCCGATTGTGTTATTTTTTCCTTTTCTACGAAAATTTCCACTCGTTACACTCAGAGAAAAAAATGCACATTCATATTAAAAGCTCCACATTTAAATTGAACGCAGTATTCGTTTGAAAAATGTCGTTTGATTTGATTTTCCGCATTACATAGTAATGTGTATCTATTCATTCCTTTACGTAACAAATACACATACCTACATCCGTAACTCGTTCTTTGTCATAAATACGTGTAACTCAATTTGTGCATTGAGAAAACAAAGGACGCAATGCCAAAATATAATTCGTTTCAACGTAGCGTCATTAGAATCTTCGTCGATGTTAAGTGTATTTTCAAGAATGTACTTTTGCATTCATCTGGAGGAATGGACGCCTGCACACGTGCAATTTAAGTTTAGCAGGTGTTAAAATAAAAGTTTAATGTATTATTAAAATTAGACCTAAATAAAAAATAAAGTGTTTTTCTGAAGTTTTCATAAGTTTTATTCTTTATTGATTCGTTAACCCAGGTAACAGTAAGTATCTAATCAAATGGAGAATGGACAATCAAACGGAAAGTATTATTGTATGTCAGCAGAGTTTGCTTTTAATTCCATATAAAACTCAATTATTTTGAATGGGTTAATTTCTCTGAAATGAAAACGGGATTCGTTACTTTCGAAATACATACCGTTTCTTTAACCCTCATCTAGCGGCAGATTTTTACAACGCTTGCCGGCGGCAAAGGTACACCTGTACCTTAGTACATTTTGTATGAAAATCTTCACTATTTGTATGAATTTTGACCGTAAAACCGTTACATTATGTTGACTAGTCACAAATTAGTAACTGTTTTTGCCGAAGTGGATGTTTTAAGAAGTTGGGTTTATGTGGATTTAATTTTTGGAGTGGGTAAATTTAGAAAATAGGCAAAATTTTAAAAAGAAAATTGAAAAAAATGGGTTGCTTGGAATTTTAATTTGACGAAATCTAAAACTAATTTACAAATGAAGAGTAGAAAACGGTTCAAATTAAGTCATTAATGATTTTAGAATAGTTTGGTATGTTTGATTTGCGAATCGTGGAGTCCTTTGTTAAAATGTAACCCCCCACCCCCAATATATTATTCTATTACTAGAACCCGTTACCGCTAACGAAAAAAGCATCAATAATTATCACATTCTCGTTATTTTCCATAAAACAACAATGCTTGAAGCAATAAATATATTGGAGAAATGTGTAAATGTGTTATTATACGAAAGACAGGTCCTGTCAAGTAACAAGCAAGTAGAATCGGTTAGGAAAATTTTCTGTCTCTAATCTTTGGAAACCTAAACTCAGGCCAATTCCTATAGTGGAAAAATATCTAAAATAGTAATTGTGATTGTTGTTGGGTAATTGTAATATATTTTCTCGTATATGTAATTAAATCCAAGGATCGATTGAAAAATTAAGACAAGAAACCGAAGACATGTGGCATATTCTATAGCAGTTATTGGTATCTATATATGGTACCGACGTACAATTCAACCAAGTTTATATACCACCCAAACATCCAATTTTAGAAATTTGGTTGGATGCTCCTGCTGGTTTTCAGCTTAAACTTCATAAGGAACTCGGGTGGACGTGCCAAATTACACAAATAATAAATATTAGGCGATGGAATACAAATTATGGGAATATGTGATAAAGAAAATCAACCGCTAAAATCCAAAATTTTAGCATTTGCTACAAACCTAATTACCACTAGATGTTATGGGGAAAATATTGTACTGTATTGGTTGCCCCAAGCCATTACTTCAAAAAGTTGGGTATGCCAGTAAACGTCTTCCGATTGAAGTCAAATAACCAAAACCCGCTGTATGAGTTATCCTAGTCCTTATAAATCGATATCTCCAAGGACCTTGGTCATTACAAATAAAATTCGTAAATCAAATACTTCCGTACATCACTCGATTCTCAACTTATTGATACTATAATAAGTCTCTCTAAGCATGAGTACCTATTCACCAAAAATATCTTATTTTACTTTTTTGTAAATTTTCTTTCATACAAAATATATGAAGGTACAAATGTACCTTTGCCGCCGTTTAAGGGTGTAAAATTAATTTTGCTCCCTAACTTGCAAAAAATTTGCGGTATTTTAAAAACGAAAAAGGTACACCTGTACCTATCCCGCTGGATGAGGGTTAAAAAGAATGCTTCGTTTAATTTAAATAACAAAAATGTTAAATATAAAAACAGAGACGTTTGATACAATTGCCTTTCATTTATTCAAAATGTGTTACCCGTTTACAATCAAAGAGTAAGTGTTTATTTCAATGAAGAATACGTTTAAATCGACTGGCTCCTTCCTTCCAAAGAAACGCAAATTCTTTTAATTCAAACGCTTTTTTACAACTCATTAAGCTTTTGAAAGAAACGCCACTCGTTAGAATTAAACGCATTAGCTTGGCGATTCCGAAGTAATCGTTAATAGGGAGTCGAGACCTTTCATTTTCCACCAATTTCCTACGGCGACATGAAAATTGTCATTTCCGTCTACTGCCAGACGTCACCCACCAAGCAGCGAAACAACCACTTTGTGGAGCTGCAGCGGGAGAACGGGGGTGAATAGGGAGAAATTTCTTCGGAATCGTCAATAGGGAGTCGAGACCTTTCATTTGCCACCAATGAATGATCCTCTGGTGGTCCTTCTAAATAATCAACGTCTTCCATTTAGATAAGTGGATGGAATAACGGTAAATTAATAGGTAAAGTTAATAAAAGATTTCCATCAATTGCGTCTTTCGGCTCATCGCATTGACAATTTTTAAAACACACTGCGACATTGGGACAGTGGGACATTAGGATATTGGGACACTGGGAGACTAGGATCTTGGGGTAGTGGGATATTCGGCGACATGAAAATTGTCATTTCCGTCTACTGCCAGACGTCACCCGCCAAGCAGCGAAACAACCACTTTGTGGAGCTGCAGCGGGAGAACGGGGGTGAATAGGGAGAAATTTTTTCGGAATCGTCAATAGGGAGTCGAGACCTTTCATTTGCCACCAATTTCGTTCGGCGACATGAAAATTGTCATTTCCGTTTACTGCCAGACGTCACTCAGCAAGCAGTGAAACCATTTTGTGGAGCTGCAGCGGGAGAACGGGGGTGACTAGGGAAAAATGAAACGAAATCTTCCGCTAAGCAGCGAATAGCGTGTTTTCCGACTAATCGTATTTTCGATTATTTGTAGTTTCGATTAATCGTATTTTCGATTATTTGTAGTTTCGATTAATCGGATTTTCGATTAATCGTATTATCGATAATTTATAGTTTCGATTAATCGTATTATCTATTAATAGATAACTTTTTTCGATTAATCATATCATCGATTAATCGTATAATCGATTATTTCTAATAATCGATTATTTTAAATAATCGAACAGGCCTATTTCAGATGCATTGCGCCCGATCGTGTTAGGATTGGTATTGCGCCCGCCGGAAGATTAAACGAACAATTTCCAAATGTTTACAAAAATATACAAAATATATGGAATAGTTTAAGTCAATATTTTAAGCCGCTAAAGGATACGGCAATTGTATAAGAAGAATCAAGTTAACATAATTTTTTTACTGAAATTAGATGCTTATTCATTTGAATGAGTTTGGATACAAAATGTTAAATGTTTTCAAAAATAGGAAGGAAATGTTTGGATCAAGAGACGCGAGAGCGTATCGCCCGCCAAAGGAAAAAAAACGAAAGCGACCAAGTCTATGATTACCGGAGACAACTTGCTTTTTTGTTTGACAGGGCTACAGCCTTCCAGGCAACATTCCGCAAAAAATTTTTTTTTTTTTTAATATTCCAGATATCCTGTTCTAGTGCCTTTCCAAAAAAAATCTTCGATCGGCACAATAACGGGTAAGATGTATGCAATAAACGGTGAAATTTTCACCCTCACAGACTTAAACGAGTAACCCAATTTCAGACTGGAGTCTACAGTTGCAGAAAGACTTGCTTCTACTGTCTCTCTCCGTGATGGGATTTTTATGAAATTTGGAATGAATGATCCTCTGGTGGTCCTTCTAAATAATCAACGTCTTCCATTTAGATAAGTGGATGGAATAACGGTAAATTAATAGGTAAAGTTAATAAAAGATTTCCATCAATTGCGTTTTTCGGCTCATCGCATTGACAATTTTTAAAACACACTGCGACATTGGGACACTGGGACATTAGGGTATTGGGACACTGGTAGACTAGGATCTTGGGGTAGTGGGATATTAGGAAATTGGGACATTAGGGTCTTATTGTGATATTGGAACATTGGGATATTGGGACATTAGGACACTGGGCAATGGGACATGGGGGCACCGGGATATTAGGACATTGGGACATTATGTCTTTGGGACAATAGGACAATCGGACATTGGGACACTGGTACAGACAGCGCCCGCTCTAGCGCTTACGCCGCCCCGGGCAAGTGGAGAATTTGCCGCCCTTCTGTGTTATATCAGAAAAATAGAGTTTATATCGTTATTTTTGTAAAAACGATTTAATAGTAGCGAGTAGCTCCGAAACAAAAAATCCTGGTCAATGTGGGACTCGAACCAACGCTCCTGTAATTCAGAGAATGGAATCCCTAGCCACTCTACCCACTAAGCCAGGAAGGTCAAACTCGCGGCCCGCGGGCCGCATGCGGTCCACCTAGCAGTTTTCTGCAGCCCGCGGCTAGGTCGAAAAAACACAAAAATTTGTAGGTGTTGAACTAAAGTCTAAGAAATTTACTAAAATTCGTCAAGAAGTCGGTGGCTTATGCGAGGTTAAATTATGTATTTTAGAAATATTTTTCTCGGTTCTACAAACAATTTGCTGACGGTTATTTGAGGTACATTCGTTTAAGACGGCCTTTGTGTAGAAAATTATTAAACCCCTTCGTCAATTTGTTTTGTCCCGAAAGAAAGAAGTCGTTGACTTTGCCTGATAGTTTTCTTGAATGGTTGCATTTTATTTAAATGCATTTATTTTAACAGAAGGCCAAGACCCTGAAACTCTGCATTTGGTGAGGAGATCACATGGATGTGAGTGAACTATCGTAAACAAAACAATTTAAGCATATTACCCGATTCTTTGCCTTTCAGCCTAATAAGTTTCAGGCAACATCACAAACATATCTTTGTCCATATTTAACCACCTTTCTGTCCAAACTTAATTTATGACAAGTCAACCTAACAATTTTGGCCTACAAAGGTTGATTTGGATTACCAGTGGCGTATTTACAGGGGGGGCACAGGGGGCACGTGCCCCCCCTGTGAGCACATCAAACTTTTTTCACACCATACTCAAAATTGCGGAACCAAATGTTCCCTTTTTATTTTGAGCGTTTCTATTAGTAAACTTTGTAAATCTTTTTCGAAACATTACCATCACATCATTTTCTCAATTCGCCAGATCTCCTCGTTGATGAACCCTTTCCGTTTCTCGAACGGGTTCAGTTTATTTTCATAGACGCGTGGTTTCAAGAACAAGTACTCTCAGAGAATGATTATGTCGAGGCAACGAGGTGGTCATGAAACGTTGTCCAATCTCGACATGAATCTGTTCGGAAACAAGGACTGATATTGAAGGTGTCGTCATGTGTGAAGTGACCCCATCTTATGTTGATATAAGCTGAGGAGATGTTGCTGCGGTATCGATGTTTTGGAAGCCGCTGAATTGATAAATATATGAAACAATCGGTCTGATTTTTCGATCGGGCTTGTGTATTTTAATTTGGCTGTAAGTTCGTGTTGGGCTGCTGTAAAGGTCTTAAAATCAGATGCTTTCTGTTAAAATGCTAAAAATTGAAGTGTTTTGGTGGGAAAGCATTTTTAGCATACATTTTCGAATTCCTACGGTTCGGTGTCTGTGGTGCCCTGCCTGGGGTACTTTCTTCAATGCTTCAATTTTCACGAAGTAAACATCATCGTAGCCATTCCTTCTCATTTCTACACGGCTGAACATTTTGGTGTAATTTTTATAAAAAAAAAAAATTCAAACATTTCCATTTAAAAACTTTATCAAAAGTATAATTGAACTATATTAAAAGTATAAGTATTCTTGATAAAAATGTTAATCTTCAATAGTATAAAATTGGAAAGCAAATTTATACAAACCGCTCGAAAAAATAAAAATTTTAATACGAGTGCAGTCGGCTTCGAATCCACAATTCTGTGATTTGAAGGCAAGCGCGCTGTTCACTGAACCAGACAGACTACAAGTCTACTACAACAGATTTCTAGGTTGAATGGGTTTCTTGCGTTGATAGTGTAGATTTGATAAATTCTATCCCGAACGGTGTAAAATGTATAATATTAAAATGGTATTTGGATAGTTTTATTCTGTAGCGGTTATAATTAATGTAATTTTTGAATAAACTAAAATTATAAGTTGAAAAGGGTCAATATTTTTCGGCACTTGTTACGATTTTACGGAATCTGTTACTAGATTTTTGACAAAACATACAAAGGCCTCTTTTTCAGTAAATCCTAATTTTGCATTCAAATTCGCTTAAACTTGCCATGGAACTCAAGACCACAATGTCAGCCAAAATTTGTTGTATCAGCTTTTCATCAGTGTTTCTTTCAAAAGTAATCGGAACCACTTTTTGGCGGAATTTGGCCGAAATTCGGCAGTCTCTTTGGTCATTGCCTTAATTCCATAGCCAATTAAGTACATATTCGAAAATTCCTTTTCGGCTTCAGGCTCCTTCGAACTACACTACGCAAACTTTTTTGAGGCCTCCGTATTTTGGTTCAGGAAAAGCCAAAAGCAGTAAATGAGTGTTATTCTAAGATCTGTCAGGAAAACTAAACTTTTGGTGTAATAAACCTGAAATGCAAAGGACTCTCAGGCCCGTATTTATAAACATACCTTAACTCAAGGTAACTTTGAGTCAAGGATGCCGAAATTAAAATAAATGTCATTTTCCATACTTTTTCATAGAAATCACTTATATTCACGAGTCAATGCATCCTTGATTTAAGGAGAAACTCAAGGAGACCTTGAAATTTTCTATAGTCAACCTCACTTGAAGTCAAGGTAGCTACCCGCCTACCTTGAAATATTATATTTCAAGACTATTGAAAACTTAAGGTCTCCTTGAGTTTCGCCTTAAATCAAGGATCAAGGATCAACGATCCCTCAGTCTTGCCAATATTTTCCTATGTAGCTGCTCTCGGGTATCCCCACACCAAAACTTTATGTAACAAATTAGCCCGGTAGTCTGTGCCCCCCTTTGAGAATTTTCTAAATACGCCACTGTGGATTACGTCGGTTTTTCAACATTTCGTGCGGACATTGTATGAAATTCCGTAATATTTTTTTCAATTTCAGATAATGGGGTAACTAAGGAAAATATGATTAGATAAGTGTACGAGAAACTGGCCCAATATGTAGTAGAAGCCTGTTGCGCTATCATTTATATTCTTGAGAACAATTCAGCCAAGTTCAGTAATAGGCCAGTCAAAATCGACATTAACCTCGGAATAAATGCAAGATCGCCGTTCTTTCGCTTATCTATTTTAGAGTATTACTGGCTATGTATATAAATCCACATTTGCAAACTGAGAACCTGTGCTAACTTTTTGGCGGGCGAAAAAGGGCTACATTTTTGCTCTTTATTTACATTCCCAACAATATTTAAAAAAAAATTATCTTGGAAAAAAACGATGATCGGCATGAAAGTAGACAAAATTCCAATCCAAAGATATCCTAACCAGTTTTGTAGCTTAAATATTGTATTGACGGAGATAGTAATTTTCAAAAATAGAGTATTTTCCACAAAAAAAAGCGAATTCCAAGCTTATGTTGCTTGTCGAAACGACATTTACTTGAAATTCGCAATTTTTTAGTGAAGAATACCCTATTTTTAAAAACCTGTAATTCCGTCAATATTTGACCTAAAAATTGGTTAGGATATCATTGAATTGGAAATTCTGAAAGAATTGTTCTCCTTTTCATTACTTGCATTTCGGTGTAGTTTTTGATAACTTTTTAACACACTTCGCAGCAGATAAACTTCAATAAGCCGGATATCTTCGCAGACGAATTTCCGAATGGTTTCAACGTCCGTGGCTTATTTTCATAAATGCGTAGAATCCTTAGAGAATAAAATCAAAACTAGTTAAATCGGGAAAACCTAACCAAACTGCGATATTAGCATATTGGCAGAAACAAATTAGGGAGGACTCTGCGGCGGAGAAATTAGCAAAGACATCGGGCGAATTGATGCGAAACGTGCAAAATGATTTTTGTGGGTGTCAATTGGATTCCTGTCTTCTGACATTTTATTTCACCCCTTTTTGTTTCATTTGTATAGTTTATATGATTTCCTTTCCACTAAATCCATTTTTATATTTAATTTTTCTTTTTTGGCTTTTTACAATTCTTTTTAGTTAAGTGCTAGTCAAAAAGCCGCCCCTAAAATTTGGCGCCCCGGGCGACCGCCCGGCTTGCCCCCCCTTAGAGCGGGCGCTGGGAACAGAGTAGCATTGGGCCACTGAGACATCGGGATGTTGTGGCATTGTGGCACTGGGATATAAGGACATGTGGACATTAATGTCTTGGGTCATTAGGATATTGGAATATTAGGACATTAGCAGATTAGGACATTGGGGCATTAGGTACACTGGGAAAACTGGGACGTGGGAACATTGAGCCACTAGGACATAGGGATATTAGAACATTGGGACATTGGGCTGTTGGCACATTGGGATATTGGGATACTGGGACATTAGGGCACTGGGATATTATGAAATTGGTACATTATGACCTTTGGATAATAGGACAATGGGACATTGAGACACTGGCACATAGGGATATTGGGCTACTGAGACATCGGGATATTGGGCTACTGAGACATGGGGATATTGGGACATTGGGACACCGGGATATTCAAACATTGGGGCACTGCGATATTAGGACATTAGAACATTGGGACATTAGGACATTGGAACATTGAGAAATTGGGACAATGGGACATTTTTACATTTGGACATTAGGATATTAGGCATACTGAGAAAACTGGGACGTGGTGAAATTGGGCCACTGAGACATCGGGATATTGGGATATTGGGACATGGTAACATTTGGATATTGGGACATTAGGACACTGAAAGACTGGTACGTTGGGGCATCGGGACAATAGGACAATCGAACATTGGGACACTGGTACATAGGGACATTGGGCCACTAACAAATCAGGGATATTGGAACATCGGGGTATTGGGTCATTTGGACATTGCGGCACTGCGATATTAGAACATTGGGATATTAGGACATAGGGACATTGGGAAATTGGGACATTGGGACATTAGGATATTGGGACATCGGGGCATTAGGACATTGTGACGTTGGGACATTTGGATACTGGGACATTAGGTACATTGGGGAAATTGGGACAGTGGTATATTCGGATATTAGGCTATTGGGACCTTAGGGCACTTGGTATACTGAGACTTTGGGACACTGGCCACTGGGACATTGGGATATTGGGACATCGGGATATTGGGACATTGGGATGTTGGGATATTGGGGCATTTGTACATTGGGACACTGGTACATTAGGACATTGGGCCATTGGGATAAGATCAACTTAGGATACTGGGACATTGGGGAACTGGGAAATTGAGACATTAGGACCTTGGGACAGTAGGACAATTGGACATTGGAATATTACGACATTAGGTGGGAGACTGGGACCCTGGGATACAGGTAGACTGTGACATTGGGATATTACGATACTGGGATATTGGGACACTAGGGTAGTGGAACAGTCGGACATTAGGCCATTGGGACACTTTGATATTTGCAGATTGGGACATTGGGACATAAGGATACAAGCTGTGAGAGCTCGCTTCGCTCGCTCTCTCATCTTGGGCTCGCTGCGCTCGTACTAACATTCCCTTTCAAATAAAATAAAATTGAAGTACTAAATTCGATTTGAAAAAAAAAGTCGCCTAACGTGGAATCTTTTGACTGACATCTGGTAATTCCTTAAAGAAATACAGAAAGAAATACATATACGAAAAACAAATCTTTATAATTTTGCTAATTGTAATTTTTTTGCATGTTTCAATATTATTTTGATATTCAGGGAATGGACAAATTCGACGGGAAAATCTTCCGAAAATCCGCTAATAAGTTCAAGAAATATGAAAAAATATGTAAAAAAAAAACTCATTGTGAATTGTTGCTCCTTGTGAATGTTCTGCTTACTTCAATAACAGTATAGCTACTCCGGTCGGAGAATTGTGTATACCAATTAGGTGTGGTCAACTTACTGAAATCCTGTAATTCGTTCAAGAAAGACAGAAAGAAGTATAAGAAAAAGAATTGTCTTCATAGTTGTGCCCATTGTGAATTTTTCATATGTCTCGATGGTTGTCCTGTTACTTTGGATAGAGGCCCATCCTGTGGAAGAAATTTACTGAAATCCGAAGATATGTTAAAGAAATACACGCAGAAATAGGCGAAAAAGAACCCATTATAAATTTTAGCCCATTTTGTGAATTTTTTGCATATTTCAATAGTTATTATGCTATTCTGGTCAGAGCCTATTCCAACAAACCCAAAATCATGAAAATCTGTCCAGCCGTTCTCGAGTTATAAATGGTGTAACTAACACGACTTTCTTTTATATATATAGATTAGGAAATTGGGACACTGGGACATCAGGATCCCAAAACAAAAATATTAGTTGGCCATTTAAGTATGCAAAAATATATGATATCTGACCAAAAACAACAAAGTTGTAAAAGTTACCCCGCCAAAGAAAAATTCATCTGCCGCAAAAAGAATACATATCACTCCAATCCGCCGATGATATGTAATTTTGTTTTAGGTGTTAATGCTGGATGTAATTTTGTTTTAGGTGTAAATGCTGGAAAAGTTTAAATGTACAGGACTAAATAAATAAAATAGTCAGCGACAAAATAAATGAAATACCGTCTATTAGCAGTGACTTTAATCCTGGCTACATGTCATCACCTAGTGAAATCTCGAAAATCATTAAATCGCTTAGAGTTAAAAAAGCTCCTGGACACGACAAAATTTCGAACTTAACCCTCAGAAATTTACCTAAAAAAGCCATTGTCGAATTGAATTTTTTCTTTAATGCTTGTTTGAAGGTTTCGTATTTCCCTTCTTGCTGGAAGCATGCAAATGTGATACCCATAGCCAAAGCTGGAAAAGATGCGCGATCCCCAGACAACTACAGACCAATTAGCTTATTGCCGGCAATGAGTAAATTATTATTTGAAAGGGTAATATTAACGCGCCTTAGTGAGACAGTAGACAGACTGAACATTATTCCAGAGTTCCAACTAGGATTCCGGAAAAATTGTTCCACCATTCACCAGGCATTTCGGCTCCATAAATTTATCAAAAATTCGTTTGAAGCTAAAAAAAATCGGTGGGAGTGGTAACACTTGATGTGCAAAAAGCCTTCGATTCAGTGTGGCATTACGGACTACTGTTCAAACTACAAACATTTGGTATTCCCCCATTTCTTGTCAAACTGATAAAATCCTTCTTGTCAGACAGAACCTTTTCGGTCCAAATGAGCAATATCTGGAACTACTATACCAATTCTACTTCAGATGGAAAATTATTTATTTATTTATTTATTTATTTCGAAAATACTGAACAGATAAAATATCCAATTACAACAGTAAATTATAGAGATTAACATAAGACTACAAGAAAAAATGCAAGTTTCGGATTATTGTTTAAAACTAAAAACACTACGTTAGAAATTCAAATTAAGCAGCAAAATCAATGTTTTTGCAAAAGAATATTTTTAAAGATTGAAATAGAAGAGGGTAGAGGTCCAATCTCCATAGAGTCATACGTTCTCATCATTCTAATTAAAGGCGAATTCGCAAAGAGGGCAAGATCGGTAAATGGAGGATTGAAAATGGCATTTGATCGTGTGTGATATGATGGAATTCTGTAATTAATTCTATCTGCCAAACTAGAATGCAGATATCCACGGCAAATCTTGTATAAAAAACCTTGTTCAAGAAAAGTTCTTCGCTTCTCTAGGGAAAGAATCTTAAGGTAATTAAGTCTTTCCGGGTAAGGAAGGTAAGGAAGATTAAACTTAAAAAATAATGATTTTGTAAATCTTCGTTGAACCCGCTCTAAGGTGTCAGTGGACCCACCAGCAGTCGGGGACCAAACAATTGAAGCGTATTCTAAAACGCTACGAACAAGGGAAACAAATAATCTTACAGCACTGTTTACAGAACGAAACTCACTAGTACAACGAAGAACAAAGCCTGAGAGCTTCGAGCCCCTTTTTATTATATTTTCATAGTGATCGTTGAAATGAAGCTTAGAATTAAAGGCAACTCCTAAGTCTGTGATCGAGTCAACATTTTTTAAAGCCAGATTGTTGACTGAATATGAATATGATGTTGGAGAAATCTTCAATGAGTAGACCATTACCGAACACTTTGAAGCATTAAGAAAAATATCATTGGAGGTACACCAGGAAGATAATAAATCCAGATCGGCCTGCAACGAAAGGCAGTCTTCTAGGCGTGAAACAGTGGTGAAAATTTTGCAGTCATCTGCGTACAAAAGACATCGATTACTAAGAACAGCCGGTAGGTCATTCACTAAAAATGAAAAAAGGAGAGGTCCCAGGATAGACCCTTGAGGTACTCCCGATGTAGCTGAAAATTCAGAAGAAGTAACGTTATTAAAAATTACTTTAGAGGTTCTGTTGACGAGGTATGATGACACCCAGGAAATAAGCCAAGGAGGAAAGCTAAGTCCACGAAGTTTGTTTAGTAGCAGAACATGGTTAACCGTATCGAAGGCCTTAGAAAAATCCGTATATATTGTATGGACCTCTAGACGCTTGTGAAAAGTGTTTGCGACGAAATCGACAAATTCAGTCAGATTTGTGGCCGTGGATTTTTTCTTACGGAAACCATGTTGACAAGAGCATATTAGTTGATCAAAATTGTCATCAATATAATTGTACACAATACGTTCTAACAGTTTTGAGCAAGATGATAACAGCGCAACCGGTCTATAGTTTGATGCAAGATTAAGGTCCCCAGTTTTTGGAATCGGTACTATAAAGGAAGTCTTCCATTGACTTGGGAAGATACACTCTCGAAAACTTTTATTGAATATTATTGAAAGCGGACTAGAAATCCCAATCCTAACCTTCTTCAAAAAAGTGTTCGAAAGACCATCAGGTCCACAGGACGATTTATTGCCCAAGGACATAATTAATTGACTGACCGAATCAGGAGTAATTAGTGGTAGGGAAGGAAGTGTTATGAATTGGTTTGCTCGATTGGAAAAGTTTGCTAATGTACTAGAAGATCGGTGGAAAGTACTAGCAAAATACGTTGAAAACAGTTCACAAATCTCCTCAGTGGAGCTGGCAGACCGATTATCTAAAGATATAGTGGAGGGTATCGAAGAAGATGATCGCATATTTTTAACATACGACCAGAAAAGTGTGCAATTATTGTTAAACGCAATCTATCCAAAACTCAAGCAGCTTTCTTCACCAGAAAAAGAAAAAGAACCAATCGGCCAAACACTCCTTTAAACTTTTTAGGTGATCCAATTTCTTGGAAGAAAGAGTTAACTTACCTTCGATATTAAACTAACTGGTAAGGCCCAAATGGAAATGACATCGGAGAAAATGAACAAGTCGTTTCGTGCTCTCTATCCTCTGCTGAACAAAAAATCCAAGTTATCTCTTGAAAATAAAATACTAATATATAAAATGGTTATTCAACCAATTGCGGTGTATGGTTCTCCCATCTTGGCCTTGTATGCAAAATCACTAAGAGAAAAATTACAAGTCACGCAGAATAGAATACTCAAACATATTTACAATAAGCCCTTCTTTTATTCAACCTATAAACTGCATAATGAACTAAAAATAAAAACTTTAAATGAACATATAAATAACATACCTATCACTTAAATTTTTGGCAAATTGCACAGATCATGCAAATAATAGTATAAGATTGCTGGTTAGGTAAAAAACAATAAGATTCTAGTCTAGGCTTAATTTTTAGTGTAAGATAGATTAAGCTATGTTAAGGTTTTATTTATTATAACTATCCATTAGGTTTTTTCCAAAACATTTTTCCTTACTTGTTTATACCTAAGTTGCTGAAACTTACTGAAGGATCGTTCAACACGCTAAATTTCAATATAGAGTTAAGGTCGTTGCTGGTATCTAAATTAAGTTAATTGTAATATCTATGCGATACTAATAATGAATTAATAAAATAAAATAAAAAATAATTGTTGGCGGTTTTTTGACGGGATTATTTCACTATCCACTAGCGGGGTTTTAGTGGGCGGGACTTTAATGTAGCAGGATTTTGTAATATTGGGATTTTCAAGTGGCGGGATTTAGTTATGTCGGGATAATGTAAAACGGGATTTTTTTTTGTAGAAAGCGGGACTATGAACAGGCGGGACTTTGTTTTTTTTTGGTAATATATAGGTATACCTGATTGATCGGTAACCACTGTTTGTGAATAATTTTCGCCAAATTTTGGACTGCCATTGCAGTACTGATCATGTTTTTATAAGCATATTTCTTATAAGTGCAAAGGCTCTTT
The DNA here is from genome assembly GCA_949715475.1 of Microchrysa polita. Classification (NCBI taxonomy): domain Eukaryota; kingdom Metazoa; phylum Arthropoda; class Insecta; order Diptera; family Stratiomyidae; genus Microchrysa; species Microchrysa polita. Next base: position 75,886,638 of record OX454421.1, on the reverse strand, counting down.
TTTCTTTTATTGAAAACATTCCGATTAAACTCTACACACTTTACATTGATTATAGAAGGTATTCCGTATTCCACAGGATGCCCATTTCTCCACATAAATTGTAATAAACAAGTAGGGTCGTCACTACAATAGACGACATTTCTGTAAACAAGTCCCAGAAATACTATAAAAAAAAAACTTATTTGTTTTGCAAATTCATTCATTTTTTTGTTTATGGATACTTATTGGGCTGTTTACATTTTATCGGAAATATACGATTCCGCGAAATTGATACAAGTGTTTACAATTAAGGACTAATAAAAAAGGAAAATGTTTTTCCTATTTCATTATGCAAAAAAAAGGGAAACAAATCAATATCCTTTCTGAAATTATATTGTTTTTAGAGAATTCGAAATAAAATAACGAAAGAGAAAAACCCTCTTCTATATATGAGTATCATTGCCAATCTAATGTAAAGGGCACATTTTCCTCAAAGGTTAGAATATTGTTTATTTTTATATTGGTTAAAAGGTTTTTGCCTTATATTACTGGATGTACATAATAGAATGGAACAGCTGGGTTTTTTCTTATACATACTCAGTGGCGTAACGTTCTTCATTTTTTTTGTGTTGGAGTTCAATTTAATTTTCGACTTATTTGATATCCACATACGGCAGTGTCCACTGACTGCAATTGCTGTTCTCCTCAATCGTTACTTTGTGTTAAATATTTTCAAAACGAAATCCTCACAGCTGTATTTTTGAGTCAGTGTAATGAAAAAGAGTTTACCACCGTCATTGCATTGTAAGAGTAAACAATTCTCTTTACTCGTTACTATTGGTACAATAAGGAAGTTCCTAATCGCCTCCTGCTGAATTCAGACTTTCCAGCCGTAGGTACCTACTTGATTTTTAAATTGGTCTAAGTTATTTTTCCTCATTGTACAATGATGTACGAAAATTAAGCAATCAAGACCACTTTGAAAATGGAAATGCGTCAACTTGATCAAAAAAATCGTCAAAATGATTTGAAAATTCGTTAGTTTGAATTTGGCATGGAATTACGTCAATATCATATGGAAGTTCGTTAATGTCATTGGGAAATTCGTGAACATTGTTTTGAAATTCGAAAATTTGTACTGAAAATTCGTCAACTTTAAATGGAATTACGTCAGCTGGAAATGGGAATACGTTATTATGACTTTGAAACTCGCCAATTCGACATGGCATTTGGTAAGCTTGATTTTGAAATTAACCAATTTGAAATGGAAATTCGCTTTTTTGTTTATGGATTTTTGTCGAATTGATCGGGAAATTCCAAAATTAAACGTCGAAATTCGCCAATTTGACATGGAATATCGTAAATTGTAAATGGAAATTCGTCAAAGTTAAAATCGACAATTTTATCTAAAATTCTATCAATTTAATATGGAAATTCGTGAACATCTTTTTGAAATTCGTCAATTTGAAATTGAAATTTCTCATTGCGATTTGAAATTTTTTTCAATGTGAATATGTTTGTGTCAACGTCTGACTTGGGTGCTATAAGGACTCTGTTACGTTAAAGATCCAGCAAGCTAATTAGCATGATGATCACACCTATTGCATAGGCAAAAAGATAATTGTTGTTCATATAATGTTTTTATAATTTAGCTCCGTTGTTAGTTTAACAAGTTGTTCAAAAAAAAAAAAAAACTATAACTAGACTGACGTACAATCTTCAGACTGTATTTCATCACCGAGAAAAATAACGTCCCTTAAAATTGAATCGATATCACATTGAAATCGAGTTACATTCCCATTAAATATAATCCTTTCCTTTTAAATATATATCACTTTAATTCAAATTCATTCTTTTTAAATTAATGGGAAATCCTTTAAATCCAAATTTTCAATGGGAAATCTTTTTAAATCAAAGTTATATCACTTTGATACATAGGAAATGCTAAACGGTTAATTTTGATAATATCGCAAAAGTCAGGCCGTGTTTTGCGGTAGTTTAGTATTCATTGTCAGGTTAAAGTGAATAAACATGGAAAGTGAAAGTGCCATAAACAATAATTCAATACAATATTCAAACATTGAATTTGTGCCATCCTGCGCGTATGAAGTCGATTCGGACGAAAATTTGCTTACAGAGCAGTTAATACGGTGGGATTTGTTGGAGGTTTTAAATGTTTTAAAAGGTAAGTGAAAATTCGTAAAAATATTGAAGTGCTTCGATTTATCCATTGTTAATTTTTGTAAGTTATAATAATTCGTGCTCTTCTGTTTTTTTTTTGCTTTCAGCTGCAAATATTACTTTCCGCAGTTTGAAATATCTTTCGGCCGAAGCAATTCCGAATATTGGTCTTCGAGCGGAATTTCGGGAAAATTGTTCGATTGGAAAAAACAACAAGTGAGTATCAAGAAAATTGGTTAACCTAACGAAAAATTAAAATCAGGTATATATTTTTTAGTTGAAATTCAGTTCTGAAAGCGTGTCGTGTGAATCTTCTGAATTGCGTTCATCCGTTATAAAAACAAATACGACAACAACAACTAAGTCAAAACTATCAAAGGTAATTTGAAGTATATTCAGCCAAGCAATTGCGTGACTTGCGTGGTCGAGAACATATTTGTTCAGTTTCTTTGTTTTGAACGTGTAGGAGCTGAGTGGCAATCCAAAGCTTGTCACCAAAGCTTCGTTACAAAACTTTTTTTTTTTGTTTATAACACTTAAACTGTATCTTTCTGGGAAAAGCTGTCTATGAATATTTTAGAGAAAACCTGATATCGCGTCTAACGCTACATACATTTTCACAGTTCATAAAGCCGCACGATTAATAGTTTTTTTTTCACGTTTTTCCGTTTTCACCCTTTGCAATAAAATTTTGGAAGGAAGCTTCTAAATCGTACCTAAGAACAAGAAAATCGCCACATTTTGCAATATTATGTATACTAATTTTTTCTCGAACTTATTCAACTAATAATAAAAAACTAGGGGGCTTCGCCCCCTGCTCGCTTTGCTCGCCAACCCCCGGGGCCGAGGCTAATTTCGGGCACGGCCGAAATTTGGATACCCTTCGGTTGGGCTAAAAGTTTTTTCGGGCGTACCTATGACTTGTATTTAATCCCCCACCTCATTCTTTTTCTTCCGTCTTGACAAAAGTTTTGGGCTTGGTTGAAATAAGTGGGCGAATAAAAATATTTACTCGGAAAATTTTATTTATTATTTGTTTTGAACATTTAAGTTGCTTTGATAAAGACACATTAATTCAAGGTTTTGTGAAATTGGTGTAAAAAAATGTTTCTTAGAAGAATCAATATGGGGGGTTTGTTTTGTATGGCAGCCCCATGAACCCATGGTCCGATTTGATTCAATCTTACATATGTTTTGTGTCAACAATAGAAATACATTTGTGTGAAATTTGGTTGAAATTGGTGCACAAATGAAAAAGTTTTTCTTAGAAGAACCTAATTTGGGGGGTTAAGTTCGTATGGCAGCCCCAGGACCCCATGGTCCGATTTGATCCATTCTTGCATATATTTTGTGTTATCTACAGAAACACATTTGTGTGCAATTTGGTTGAAATTGGAGCACAAATAAAAAAGTTTTTCTTAGAAGAACTCAAATTGGGGAGCTAGGTTTGTATGGCAGCCCCATGACCCAGTGATCCAATTTGGGTGAATCAAACACACAAACAGCCTGGAACAATAAGAAGCACGTGTGCAAAATTTCAGCTTGCTAGCTTCAATACCCGCCGAGTAAAACGCGTCGCAACAGACAGACAGACAGACGGACATGCTCCAATCGACTCCCCAAGTCATGCTGATCATATATGTATACTTTTTATATGGTCGGAGATGCTTCCTTTAATGCGTTACACACTTCATGACAAATTTGATATACCCTTTCACTCTATGAGCGAAGGGTATAATAAAATATACAGGCTTTACGGGAAATACTTGAACTAAGAAACAGAGGAAACGCCATTATTCAATATTAATACACTGCGCCAAGACGACTTAATTTCCATAATTTTAGAGGATATTCAATATCGAGAGGTTTATTTGGCACCTAAAGATTTCCTTCCTATTCTGGAGGAAATCTGTAAACTATTTCCGAAAGAAAAGGAATACATACTCGGTACGTTTATATATTTGAAAATAATATTCCAGTAGGATTGAACTTTAATTTCAATTAGGATTATTATTATTTCGCTCGGAGTAAAAAGAAAAACCCTGGTGGGAAATTGTACAATAAGTACAATAATACGTTCAACAAAATTCGCAAAAATAGTCGACCGCATCGCTCCAACGAAAAAACCATTGAACCTAATCCGCCCGACCAAGAATTTGATTAGAGTTTATCCATTGCCTTCAAAACCTCTCTAGCTAAAGAGGGCTCAGATTGGTTAGATGTTAAGACTAAATGGGCGCAAACGTTTGTTTTACGACGTAAAGAATTACAAACTCAAAGTCTTAACTCAAATTTCCTATTAGAGTGGCCACTATACTCCCATGCAAACTCAAAGGACTTGGTATGCGAATTAATCATATTTTCAATTGCGTATTTAATAATGTTTCCTTCAGTTTGATATAGACTTTCGATTACTATACCCCCAAAAAGATAACCTATTGTATTACCAATGGGAAACCTTTAAAACAAATATTATACAAAAATAACATTAAAGACGGAGCAAGCATGGAACTATTTTCAATTGTGCCCATCACTTTGGAAAAAAGTAAGTTAAACTCTCTACACACTACCGACAAGATATTCAAAATCCTAGATTTGATTTGCAAAAACCTTGGATATTAGATCGAATCGAATAATTCAAATAATTCAAAATGCATCGTAGAATGTACTTGCATTATTGAAATCACTGTATAATATGGTGCGATTGCAATTCTGATCGAGGATTTTCCAAAATCTTCTATAGTCTGTAAAGAGCTTGAGTTAACTAGAACATGTTAAAATAAAATTATTATTATGACACAATATGTCATAATAAAAATAAATAATAAAATTCTTCATTTCCAACATAAATAAAAGATGCAGTAGACTACATCCTGACAATATTACTGAACGCTGTTATCCTGCCGACTTCCAGATTTAACGATACAAGTAGTCATAAGCGAAAAATCACCATCAAGGATGCCCAGGAAAGCTTCACCCTCCAAATCAATTCGATAAATGATTTGGAGCGCCAGCCATTAATAATAATAGTAGTCGGATCAAGCACAGACCAGATAAGTGCGTTTTATGTTTATTTCGATGAACGGTTGCAGAAACACGATTCATATATATCTTGCATTAATACATACATGCTTCAAATTATTCCACGTACTTTGCTTGGAATATCCAATAGCAAGTGCAGTGCCCGTCAGGGTTCTTGCCAACAGTTGTTTTCATCCTTCAAATCATTTAAAGCCCATATATTAAACGTTCATAAAAATGAAAATAGTATTAATGCAGGTAATGAAAACCAATCAGATTCCGAATTTCTTAGTTATGACGAGTTATCAAATGAAGTAGACTCAATAAATCCTAATATATGTACATGCCTTGCAGTCATCGGATTTTAATATATCAGAATCCGTTAATCTTCTCAAAGGAAATGCATTATTTTTCACTCTTAGTTTACACGCTGAGGATAACATGACACGCAAGGATTTTTTGGTGATTCAAAAACGTGTTTCAGATCTTTGTAGTACAATCGGGTTAGTTTTTAAAAAATGCTTCCACTCTGCAACAGTCCAAAATTATATTAATTTATTACTGCAATTTTGTGCAAATCCATTCGATCAAATTTATACGGAACCACAGACAATCTATTAATATGTGACGGAACATAAGTTCTTTCAATTTTTAAAACAGAAAAGCATTTATGATGAAATAACTACTTATGAGCTAGGCCGCTGTGTAACGGAAAAAATAACTAAAGGAAATCCAGTACTTGATGAATAATCATTTAATGCTTATTTCATGTCTATACGCTTTCAGATAAAATCTTTTTTTGAATTACCGAACATTCTTGAGCTAACGTTAAAAAATACCGATAATTTATTAAAATCGAATAAAATATGTAACTTTATAAATGGAAGTACTTATAAGGAAAAACTTAAGCAATTTGAAGGCAAAATCGTCATTCCATTATTTCTTTATTTCGATGATTATGGTGTTAACAATATCTTGGGTGGCCACTCAGCATCTATATTAGCAGGATACTACACCTTCCCGACTTACCACAGTATTTACTCTCGAAATTAAAGTTCACATTCAATATTCTTTACATGAACAGCATTGATTACAAGAAATTCCGAAATAGTATTTCATTTTCACATATAGTCAAGGAATTTACATATCTTGAAAAATATGATCTTGTGATAAACATATCGGAGAAATCTGTACAAGTTTATTTTCCTTTATGTTTGATCATCGGTGACAATTTAGGCCTAAACAGTGTCCTTGGCTTTACAAAAAGTTTTAGTGCAAAGAGCTTTTGTAGAGCATGTCATCAAAGTAAAGACTTTACGAAAAGTGATTGCATAGAGAGCTTTGAATCTCTCAAAACGAAAGCTAGTTATAGCAATGACGTTGCGTCTAATGATATGCCCGAAACCGGAATTAGAGAAGATTCCATTCCATACTGAATTCAATACCTTCTTTCCATGTTGTAGATAATTTTGCATTTGACATAATGCATGATATCGACCCAGCCAGCATTTAACACATTTGTAATCATTATTTCATGCAACACGCGTAAGCACATATTGCTTATATATTCATTCATCACGTTTTCATACAAGCAGTATATGACGATGTCCCCCTATTTCATGTATATATGCATTTGCGCCTTATTACGGATAATCATTATAAAATCGTTAATCGTAAGCATTATGTAATAGTTAAGTATCATATATATTCAATGCATCAAAGAATAATTAAAAAAAAGAGCACGGGCGACGGAGAGTCTCGAACTCATAACCCCATGCACCGAAGGTGCGCGCCCTAACCACTGCTCTAGCCAGACTATATGAATGATTATGTTTTATTCGTGAATCTAATCACCCCAGCAACAAAATTCACACTTGAGGAGAAAACCCTTATATTTCCTATATGCATGATCCGTCGACATTCCTTCAGCTGACCATCATGTATCTAAGTTTCAATGCGTCCTATCGATTCATAATGCCGATTCGTGATTCATGAAGTAAAGCTTATTTGTGGCTATGTTCACGGTATATGACGCCGATGCTGGCTGGGTCTTTGAAGGTACATATATGTATTTATGACATTTGCCATATTTCGATGTCTCTTATCGACTCAAATATTATTTCAATAGAAACTTTAAATAGTCGAAAATCCTTATTTCAGTATGGTGAGACTGAAGTTGGAAATATTTTTCCTATTTTTCCTATTAAAATTGAACATCTGAAATCTTTCAAATTGAAAATATCTGCACGTGAGTCTTGGATTTTTTACCATTGATAATAGGGGATCTTATACCTCGCACCAACCGTCCATGGCAGCTATTTCGCTTGTTAGTTCAGATTTCTGAATTTACTACTGAAAATGTAGAAACACTTCGAAATATTATGAAAAAACACCACACCCTGTATAAACAACTATATGGTGATCTGAAACCTAAATATAATTTTTTAGTGCACTATCCGACATTAATAAAGAAAAGTGGGCCTCCGAAATTTTTATGGAGCTTCCGTTTTGAAGCAAAACATCGTAGCTCTAAGGTATATGCTAATAGCACATCATCTAGGGTTAATATTCCTTACACATTGGCCGTTAAAGGTGGTCTAAAATTCGCCAATTTTTTATTAGACGGTAAATCGGGAATTGCTGATGAATTTCAAATGGGTGAAATCGAATTAATGAATTTAATGAATATTGATATTTCAGCAGAAAACTTAGAACCTATAGTCGCGTAAGCGAGCTTAAATCAGCAAGCGTTTCAAAGTCGGCAATTTATCACGGTAAATGTTACAAAGCCAACCAGTACTTAACTAAACAAAGTAACCATCAAATCAAACTGTTTAAAATCGTGCACATGGTGAAGATATTTTCTTTTCTTTATGTGGTCGTTAATCAAATTAGAATAAACTGTTTCGACTCCCATTTTCGATCATTTGAAGTGGGAGCTCTAGAAGAAGAATTGAAAAAAATTATTTATTTTACAAGCCCTCCTCTCCATATTTACTGAATAAATAATGGAAAAGTTTATTTTAGAAATAAGACTATCTAATGTTAATATGTTTTCAGTTTTTGTTTATGAAAATTAATGAATTAAAATGTAAAAAAAAGAAAAGACAAAAAGCGCATATTACGTATATACGAATAAAAAAAAACAGTAATAAATATATTAAAAGATCCATAATTTCATGTATTTTTATTTGGATATCTGTTTAACATAAAAAGAATCCTATCGTTTCAGGTGCATATTATAAAATTATATCCCTTTAAAACAAAGAGTCCATTCTTTTCAATTAAAAGGAAATCTTTTAAATTTTTGGTTGTGACCTGATTAAATTGACACTGCATCACTTGAATTTAAAGTGATTATAGATAGACTTTTAAAAGGAATATCTTATTAGTTCAAGGGAAAATCCCTTTGAATTAAAAAGTCTATGAAATAAAGGGATTCAAATGGAAACAAATATGAAGCAAAATCATATTTGATTCTCTTTGAAACATATGCGTATTTTTTGAATTTACAGGATTGTTTTTCTCAGTGTTCCCTTCAATCGTGATGATGTGCATCCTTCAATTGTGATGGTGGATGTGTACGTAGCGGGTATACATATACGAGTATACATCATTTCGTTTCTTAAAACATCGGTCTGGGCTGGAGTTTATTTTTCAATGAAAACATACAAAACGTAATTGCATAAATTTATTATTCACTTCATTGGAATCCGCCTACATATTTCTTTTAAATTTTTTTTTTGTTTGCCGTTAGCACAACAGAATTGCGAGTACATGACGAAGGATTCAACTTGATGAATTCTGTACGAATTTATTTTTTCATCTTTTTCAAATCATTCGCATAACATGAAGGGATGCTTGAAATCTGTCAGACCACATAAAGGCTAAGGACATAGGTACCTACAGTGCTGAAAGAAACAGAAAAAAAAAACAATTTTGATGAAAGACGCGACAGATACGAGTAGACGATGTAGGCGAAGCTGAATTATACCAAAATGTGACGCTGCAATACTTCACCTGTTTACACTTTTCTGTACTTGAATTGAATTGAAATCGAAACCGTACTTGTTTCTCCACTGATGGAGACAGAGATGATTTTATTGTTGTTCTTAATGGTTGGAAACAAATTTTGAATAGAAATCCCACAGATAAGCTTCCTTTAAACAGGATGTTGCTTTAGAAAGTATAACATGCATTTATACAAACAGAGCCGTATTTCGCCTATGGGCAACCTGGGCAAATGTCCGGGGCGGCATATTTTTAAAACTTATATAGTTTCCATTGGCTCTGTGAAACAGGATCTTTCTAGATCTCAGGAAGCAGATTAAACCTTATTAGAAAAAAATTAACACTGGGACAGCGGTCGCTTGCTTGAATGCATGCAAATCTTGCCAGCCTATCGACATTTACTTTCTACAAGTTTAATTATTATTTATTTATTTAAATCCAGTTACATTCTATAATTTAAAATTAGTGTCGAATGTAACAACATAACAATTTCTACAGCAAATATATTATTATTGAGGGGTGATGCAAATTAAACAATTATTATTATTAAGTTAATTCTAATAAGAAAGTGAATAACAAATAAATATAAAAACTAGTAAAATATATCACAGAGCAAACGAGGAAATATATTACGAGTACGTGAATAAGTTAACATCAAATAACAAAAATAAGAAAATAAGAAAAGAAGCAAAAAAAGCAACGAAGGATGAGACAATGATAAAAATAAAAGTGTACATCAAACCAACCGATTATATAATACTATACAAATATCAGAATGATTGAAATTCATAAGCCACAACTTTATTTGTTGAAGAAATTTTGGAAAAGTTTGTATGCTTCTGATAGCGAGCGGTAATTTGTTGAACAATCTTGGCGCAGAACATGTTAAAAATTTCAAGAAGCAAACTCTATTATGTCGAGGTATGTTCATTAAAAATAAGTGATTGTTGCGTAAGTTATAAAAAACTAAATTTCTAGTTTGTAAATAGCCGCTACGGATAAAAAACAAATTTTAAAATTTTATAACAGTATAGATGATGGAGAGGGAGGATATTTAAACTTTTGAATTGAGGAAAACTGCTGTGGAATCTATTTTTATTACATAATAATCTTATGGCATGTTTTTGGGCAACAAGCAAAGAGTTTAGTCTATTTCGGGACGTGCCACCCCAACAAGATAAACCATACTCCAGTTTAGAATTAAAAATACTAAAATAGACCATTTTCAGAACATTGACCGAACAAAAAGGACGTAATTGGTAGATTTGCCTGATGGCCGTTGACAAATTGTTTCATAAAATTGAAATATGATGTGACCAGTCCAGATTACAGTCCACAAAAACACCGAGATATTTGAAGTGCTGAACAGCCTCAATGTGAAAACAATTATCTGAGCAGCTATCTTTAGAGGCAAAGAAATCAGCATTTGAGGAAATAGGATGTAACAAGAAACATTTGCAGTCATGGTTATGATATCGAAATTTTAAAGAATCCAATGAAGTATTACTCGCATTAAAAATCAAAGCTTTTGTTTTGTCACTTAATACCAATTTGTGAGTGGTAAACCAATGTCGAAGGATATCTAGATCATAGTTAATGTCAGAAACTAAATCTAACATAGAGTTACTAGTAAAAGAGCATGCTAAGTCATCTGCGAATGCATTAATGTGACTTTTGAATTCTTGTTTAAGTAATGAATTAATAAAAACAAGAAACATAAGAGGTCCCAAGACAGAACCCTGAGGAACACCAACAACATTTTTTCGAGCGTCACTAAACACATTTCCAATTTTCACTCTTTGTAATCTATCAGTCAAAAATGAAGAAAACCATCATGAAATCTCTAAACCCAGCAGCATGCAGTTTCTTCAATAATATCTCATGATGGACCGTATCAAATGCTTTTTTTATATCTACAAAAAGAGCTCCTGAAAATTTGCCATTATTCACTCCATCATAGATATGACTACACAGAAAGAAAGCAATGCATCCTCTGTAGACTTTCCCTTTCTAAAACCGTATTGGTTGTTGCTGAAAAACCCAGCAAAAATACTTTTGTTAAAAATGAAAGCTAAAATATCTACAATGTTAAAAGCTATTTTTTTTCAGAATAACATTTGGAAGACTATTATCAACAACTGAATTTGAGATATTTAGTGCCATTATTAAACGATATATTTCTAGAGGCGAAATGTTTTCAAAGAAAAAGCTTTCAGTTTGAGCAATATCATGAACTAGACAATCTGAAACAAAGGTATTTGGAAAACCATTAGAAATAGACTGCGAGATATTAGAAAAAAGTTGACAAAAGTGTCAGCAATATTTTTTGGATCAGAAGATATTATATGTCCGCATTGTAAAGTATTAACATTGTGTTTAGAGTGCTTCCTATTAACAATTTTATTTATAGTTGCCCATTCTTCTCTAGGATTACGCTTTTTTTTTGTTGAATTCATTTGTGAAATAGTTTTCTTTTGTTTTTGAGATTTCAATTTTCAATTCATTACATAACCTCTTATATTGCACTCTAAGAGTTTCATTGGTAGGGTTTTTTTTAACACTTTAATCTAAGCTTATTTCTATTTTTAATTTTGGATTAAGTTTTTTTTACCTTTCGGCTTCTACGATGGTTTGAAAGTATACAATTTGTGGCATGTTCTAACAATATATGCAAAAACTTATCAAATGCCTCGGACGGATTAACACAAATATATACATACATCATCCCACGATTCGTATCTTAGAAGATTGTTCAAGCTCGAGAGATCGTAAATATTGGAGGAAATATATCCTTCAACAACATTGTCATTCTAATAATCTAATAATCTCACTTGATTTTACATTTCGAAATTTATTCGGTTGGTCGTTGATTCGAAAATTGTTCCCGATCAGTATTTGAAAAGGATCAAATATATCTTCTGAAATCTGAGTAAAATCAGATATCCGAATCTGGAATTTTTTCCCTTAAAAAATAGCCGTTGAAACGTCAGCCTGCCAATCCAGCACTGGCTTTGGTAGATGATTGTGGTGAAAACTTGGTGGGCATAATGTAACGCTGCTGCTGCATATATCTCATCTGGCATTTCGAAAAAACCCCAAAAGATGCTAAAAGTCTTAACTAATTGTGACTTATCGTTCCATTCTATACACCAACTGCGGTGCATGTCTGTTAGGCCAGTCAATAAACCGAAAAATAAGGCGTTAGGTCGCAAAAAACTGCTCGGCTCTGGTTTTTTGGGATATTGTTAGGATATATACCAGAAGTGTACCACCAAGTTTGGAACTTCGAAAAACCTGTGCTAACCCCGTGACCCTCAAAAAACCTCAAAATTTTCGGACTTTTGTCATATTTTTGTTTGTAATTTCTAAAAGGTGCTTCCTACACGTAAGTTGTCCACTGCACTGTTAAAGCTAAGAAAATCTTCTTTAATTTGAGTTTAACGCCAGCTTTGTAGGCGCGAAGGATCCCAAGATACAGCACTTTAAACATTGTTTTTTGAAAAAAGTTCGAAATTGCAATTTCAGTCATGTTCCGAGCTGAATATCGGCTTCAATGCGCATTTTACGGAGAAAGTCATGTGACATGAAGTTATAAACCAGTTCGTTAGCTGCATATATGTCGGAACGAATGGAATCAGACCATGGGGTCATAGGGCTGCCCTGAAAATTAGGTTCTTCTAAGAAAAACTTTTTTCTTTATGTACCAATATTAACCAAACTTCACCCAAGTATGTTGCTGGTTAAGCCTAAAAAAATATCTAGGAACGGATGAAATCGGAACACTACGTTATAGGGCTGTCATACAAACCAACCTCTGGAAATTAGGTTCTTCTAAGAAAAACTTTTTTCTTTATGGACCAATCTTGACCACCCTTCCCCCAAATGTGTTTTTTAGTAAAGCTTCAAAACATATCTAGAAACGGATGAGATCGGAACACTAGGTCATAGGGCTGTCATACAAACCAACCCCTGATAATCGGGTTCTTCTAAGAAAAACTTTTTTCTTTATGAACCAATCTTAACCAAACCTCACCCAAATGTGTTCCTAGTAAAGTCTCAAAACATATCTAGGAATGGATGGAATCGAAAGATCACGTCATAGGGCTGTCATACAAACCTCCTAAAATACAATTTCGGACTTTTTTTTACAAAAAAAGCACACTTTTTAAAGTGCTGTATCTTGGGATCCTTGGCACCTACAGTGTTAGCTGGAGTTACACTCAAAATAAAGAAAATGTTCATAGCTTTAAAAGTGCAGTGGACGACTTACTTGTAGGAAGCACCTTTTAGAAATTACAAACAAAAATATGAAAAAAGTCCGAAAATGTTGAGGTTTTTTTAGGGTTACGGGGTTAGCACAGGTTTTTCGAAGTTGCAAACTTGGTGGTACACTTCTGGTATCTATCCTAACAATATCCCAAAACAACAGAGCCGAGCAATTTTTTGCGACCTAAAATCGTTAAATGACTGGCCTATGTAGTATTTTTGGTATGGCAACTAACCAGCTCTATGGAAACTACGCGGAACTTTGTTGGAGGAGAAGAGCCCCAGCGGGAGAAATATCGAGTTATTCAATTTCGGAAATGTCACATTGGAATCTTTGCATTGAGACCTCTAAGCGTCTATAGCTCAGTAGGTAGAGTTGCTGGCCTTGTGACAGAAGGTCGGAGGTTCAAATCCCGATTGGGACGAAACTTTTTTCCCTCAATTTCCTCAATTTTTTGTATTTTTTTTTCAAAGTTTTGTGGTTTCGTACAGATAAACACACTCATCAGGTCTTGTGTCTGTTGTCTGTCTGTGCACAAGACGACCACTTGAATTTTAGCGGGAGAATTCTATGGAGATTTGATATTGCCGTGAAGGCTACCACCATGACGCTCGACCGTGCAGGTCTGTACCGGTGTTGAATGCTCACATTGCTTTGGGAGTTGTGATGGTAGTTAGACCTGTCAAATTTACAATTACTGTGTTAATTCTGCTTCCCAAATTTCGTGGGTGCGAATTTGAACTAATTGTGACTTATCGTTCCATTCTATACACCAACTGCGGTGCATGTCTGTAGTATTTTTGGCATGGCAACTTACCAGCTCTATGGAAACTAACGATAAGTCACAATTAGTTAAAATTCGCACCCACGAAATTTGGGAAACAGAATTAATACAGTAATTGCTAAAAGTCTTATTTAAATTCTCCATATCGTGAAATTATACCATTATGCAATATGCATAATGCTGGTATGTTTTAGGCGGGAGAGAAACTTGTACAGAAGTGTAGTTTCACAAGTAAATTATACAATTTGAAACGGCTTCATATGAGTGGCCCGACCGTATACTCATAATGCGCAAAATAGCGAGTCATAGCATTATCTTACACTATTTTGCTGTCGTTACCGATGTGTTATCTAGTTTTGTCTTGCAACTCTTATCCTAACTAATCAACACTTTTTTACAAAGTTGGTGTACTAATCACCTATTGACACTACAGTTCAGGCGTCGAATTTTAGGCCTGTGGTTAACGAAAAATACGAAAGCCTTACCATTCATGTGGTGCTGCTCCAGTCGGACAAAGCTAATTCAATTTATGAACGAGGCTAATATCGAGCGCGTCCGAAATTTGGATACCCTTCGCTCTCTTCGGGCTAAAATGTTATTTTCGGGCGTACCTACGACTTGTATTTAATCCTCCCCCCCATCTTTTCCTTCCGTCTTCACAAAAGTTTTGTTGCGTCGACAAAACAATATTTGTGTGGGGTTTGATTGGAATAAGTGGGCAAATAAAAATATTTACTCAGAAATGTTTTTTGGGTGATGCGGGAGCATGGCCCCATAGTATGATTCCATTTGTTTTGACCTTTTTAGTTGCTTTGATAAAGACACATTAATTCAAGGGTTTGTGAAATTGGTGTCAAAAATGTTTCTTAGAAGAACCAAAATGGGGAGTTTGGATTTGTATGGCAGCCCCATGACCCCATGGTCCGATTCGATCGATTGTTACATATGTTTTGCGTTATCATTAGAAACATATTTGCGTGCAATTTGGTTGAAATTCATGCACAAATAAAAAAGTTTTTTCTTAGAAGAACATAATTTGGGGTTTGGCTTTGTATGGCAGCCCCATGACCCCATTGTCCGATTTTACCGATTCAAACATACCTGCAGCAAAAAGAAGCATTTGTGCAAAATTTCAGCTTCATAGCTTTTAAATTGGCCGAGTAAAACGCGTCGCAACAGACGGACAGACAGACAGACGGACATCGCCCAATCGACTCTCATGCTGATCATTTATGTATACTTTTGATATGATCGGAGATGCTTCCTTCAATGCGTGACAAACTTCATGATAAAGTTAATATACCCTTTCACTCTATGAGCGAAGGGTATAAAAGGGCACACAAACAAAATTTATCGATCATCCAAAACGAACTAGATTTCGGTTATTAAATTATATTGTGCAATTTCATACGGCTGTAACGTCTGAACAGAGACAGAGACCTACACAATTTACACTAAATGTATATAAACGGAAATGTCATTTTCCCTGTGGAAGAGGATTCGGAAGTATCTCGTCTAAATCCAACAAAAAGATACGTTATTATTTCCACGTTAGATAAACGTTTATTTTTTCTTCTACAAATTCAAAAGTGTGCAGTATAGATAAATCAATAAATATTGTGAAACAAGGATTGAACGTATAGGTACATGAGTACACTTAGATGTGCATAGAAGTTTTCTTTGAGAAATATGCGGATGAAGTGAAATATAATACTTAATCGGTCCGAAATAGAATTACAGTAAAACACGGTCAAGTGCAACACGCTCAGGTGCAAAACTCGGATAAGTGCACACAATTTTCATGCACCACCCATTCAATGCTGTTTTCTATACATTTCAAAACGGATAAGTGCAACACGGATAAATGCACAACACGCTTAAGTGCACGCAATATTTTGGTAGGGTTAACAACATTTGGACACGATTTATGACGGATAAGTGCACATGTGCATTTGAAAAAATTTATTAGTGCAGACGTTTCGAACAAGACTATTTTACGAATTTATTCGATCCTAGCCCGAGATATATAATATTTATTGATACACTTTATGAAAATGTAGAAGAAAGGGGAAATCAGGTCTACTGGATAATTTTTGTCTTTAAGTAGTAAAATCTGAGCGTTAAAAATTGCACTTTTTGGGAGAAGCTTAACCCTAGAGAGATAATCTACGTCGAATCGACGTACAGAAATTTTTCTTTTTATTATATCTCATTAGTGAAGCTTCATAATTTGTTGGTTCCAAGATTTAACTCAATTCATGTCTGTTGGCGTAATTACGTGGCAAAATTATTGGCTTTGGTGCCACACAGCCTAAGATATTGGGGGCTCATATGTCAAATATACGTCGAATCGACGTATGATTATCTTTAACAAATTTGTACTGAAAAATATTTCAATTGCCCCGAATTGACATTTTTATAAATCTTCATAATGTCAATGTGTATTCACTTGGATATAACCACTAAAAGCCTGTTTCGATAAAGATATCCTTTATATTAATCTATTGAAAGGACAGTCCACTTTCTCTAGTACCACTTTTTTAAAATTAATATTATATAAACAAACAAATGATAATTTTGCAAAACCACGAGTTTAACAGATTAATATTAAATACAAATGATTATATATCTACCTTTTAGCAACATGTTACTCTTAACAAAGAAGTTATAAGGATGTTAACTAGCAACACGTCGAATCGACGTATGATTATCTTTTCAGGGGTAAAAAATATGATTATCTCTCTAGGGTTAAGGCTAAGATCAAATTGATAAAAACATGTTTAGCAAAAGTGGCAGTGTCTTTGTTATTCCAGCGTTCATGTTAGCAGTCTGAGTCAGTCTCCTCATTTACATCGCAGGACACCACTAAGAAAGTCGTTAAGTTGTTAGAAAATTTTAGTTTTTATTAGGGTTTTTTAGAAAATTTTTTCAAAAAACCCTTATGAAATCGATTTTGTCCGTCCGTCCGTCTGTCCGTCTGTCCGTCCGTCCGTCTGTCCGTCTGTCCGTCTGTCCGTCTGTCCGTCTGTCCGTCTGTTCACTAAATAACTGGCGAATGGCTCAACCGATTGTCATGAAATTTGGTAGGAAAGTGTAGAATGGTTACAGTCTTTGGCACATATACCTTAGAAGTTGGTAGGAAGAAGACAACAGGGTGTCCCGAACGTTTGAAAACTTTTTTAGTTTTTATCGAAGATTGACGTATGGGTATTTAAATCAAAGATCTAAACGAGTACAGCTCATATCAGTTAAAATTTTCCAGTTTCGAGTAACGGTAAAAAAGTTATTGGCGTTTAAAGTTAAACTTCCTTTTCGAGCTCCGTTTTTCTAAACCGTTATAGGGATCGATATGAAACTTCGCACAAAGATTGGTCGGAATGGCCTTATATACGTTAAATATTAAGACTGTTGACTTTTGCTAAGGAAAAGTAAATAACAGTAAATTTGTAAAATTTCAATTTGTTCGTGTGTAGCCCCTCTTAGGTTTACAAATATGAAAATCCTGCTAAGGGTTTTTAGAAAATTACATGTAGAATATGTCTACTAATTTGCATTCGAATAACTGTATCCAAACCGGAAATATGGCCAAATAAGTATTTAGTAGGGGCCTTTCACAATGCAAGCCTCTTAAGCATTTCTTCAATGTCTATCTTTTAACCTGATGAAACAATGAACATGAAATTTGGTGGAAATGCATAGAATGGTAATAGTGTTTGCCACAAAAATTTTTGAAGTTAGTAGAACCAAGTTAACAGGGTGTCCCTGAATAGCTGCAAAAGTATACTTGTTCAATACTCATAGGAAAGCTTGCGTTGGCTCTTATGACAGGGAACACAATGGAATCATTTTATAAAAGGTTGCTTTTCCTTGATTAAAAAACAGTAACAGTAGATGTACAGCTAATTATTCAGTTCATATATAAAGCCAAGCTATCCTTACGTTTGTCTGAGTTTCTTTTTGGTCAAAGGCCATCAGAAATCTTAAATCGTTGCCTTTAGATTTGCCTTGGAGTACTTTTATACAAACTGGGTAAATAGTAAATAAACGCGCCTAGCGCCTTTCATTCTGTTCCACCTTTAATTAGACCAATCCAAAAATAGATTTACAGGAAGCATTTCATTAATGTTGTTCACAATACTTATTTATTGCTTATAAAATATATGTACAAAAAATATTCACTATGCATTAAAATTCTAAAAAACCCTCGTATTGCGGGCGCAGCCCTCTGTACGCCGGTATTTTTTTTTTGCGAACAACATTTTTTTGGATTTATGCAAGCAAATGATAATTTTGACATCCGCATAAATTGTTATTGAAAATGTACAAAAACAATTATTTTAGGCTACACACAATTTGACGTCCCAAAACCCTACAAAAAGCTCGATTCGCAACATCTACATATATGTTCGATGTTCTTCCCTTGATGCATCCCTCAAAGCCGCCGCCTTTGACAGGATTGTTGCAATCGGCTGTTAGTTTGATAATTGTGACCCCTGCATTGATCACATTTCAAAATGATGGGTAGTGCCCATTTGTTAATATTTGTTGCCAAAGTTCGAAAGCTTTACAAAGTCGCTTGCACATGGCCCTGTCAAATTTAATTGTTGAAGCTAGGCCCGGCCTTAGCATTCCAACTCCATTTCTGCGGCTTTCATTCTTTAAGAATTTTATGCTCATTATCGGTAGACATATCGGAGTGCTTGCAGTTAGCAACCTAAGGGCTCCATTACACAGTCATATTTCTATTATCATTCATATGCATGTCATATCCTTAAGCCTACTTGATTCAATAGGTTCAAATTTACCCACATGCACTAAACGAAATAAAGTAGGCTTAAGCATATGATAATATAAATATGACTGTGTAATGGAGCCCTTAGCTTTAGAATTGTAAAACAACAAATTTTGAAAATATTTGGACATAAGCATTACTTTAATTTTTCAAACGAAATAAATTTCTATATTTTTGGAAACACGTAATTCCACGGCATTTTTTTATAGAATGGACTTAGGTTTATCCTGAAGTTTTTGGAGTTCGGACATTTAAAAATTTCCGATAAGATGTGAAACATACAGCGTGTTTGCAACCTCATTTTTATTTGACAACATCGCACAGCGATTCAATTGATTTTGCATCAAATATGCTTTGATTATCTTATTGCGTGAAGGCCCCTAGAGAGTGGAGAACTTTCTGAGTGGTGGCCCCCGAAAATAAATGGTTCCATGGTGTGGTGTGTGTGTGGCCACTTGAAAGTGGTGGCCCTGGGAGATTTCCCAGTTCGTCCACCCCTAGGGCCGGTCCTGACTATAGCGTTACAAAGTATAGCCACACAATATCACTAGTTTCCATTTATGCTACGTAAATTAGATAGTTTATATGGAGCACTGATAAGTGCACAACATGCTTAAGGGCACGAAAAAATTGTTCATTATTATCGATGTGCACTTATCCGTGTTTTACTGTATATGTAACGTAGTTCAATAATGGTGAAAGTATCATTCATTCGTTTTATTCATTTTTCTTATCTTTCAACTATGTTTCATTCATAATGTAGTACATTACATTTCTAGAGAACCTACGTCTTCGCCTTCCAATAGACCCCTTTCGTAACTAACTAAAAAAATGCCTTGTTTTTCTTCGTATTACATATTAATAAAATTTCGACCACAAAATACAGACATACATAAAGGAGTGATCTTTGGCATAGTGTATTGAAATTGTTAATTTTGATACATTTAATATTCCATTATGTATATCAAAAAACATTGCACATAGTAACAGTCCTTATTCTTACAAAATATCTGTAGGTACATATAGCACTGGAAAATAAATTCCAGCTAAGAGCACATGGTAGATAGACGTTTTCAATTAGTTATTCATCATAATAACGAGAAAACGCTTTTTGGTTGTTGATACCTGTAGGCAATTACGTAGTGAAGGATGAGATGAGATGAGAATTGAATTTGATTTTGCCAATTTTATGAGTAAAGGACGCGCACAATCTCGACCCGGGCTAAGTTCAGGTTGTAAATTAAACATTACCATTTCAGGGAAATATGCAAGTTTGTTGAATTAATTGGAACATAAAAGATGGATTCTTGACGAGATTTCTTTCTTTGTTGCGGAGACATTTTGAGTAAAATGTCCTTGCATTTGAGTAAGATAACTTATTAATTACTCGTTTTTGCTTTGACCAAAGCAGTCTGAAATTATTCAGAAACATTGTGTATAGATTTAATGGAATTTGTCTGTGTTTTAATTTAATAAAACATAATAAAAAACATTTAAGAATGTAATGGATTTTCGTGTCTGAACAATTAAACGAAACCGAGGCTAATTTCGGGCACGGCCGAAATTTGGATACCCTTCGCTTTCCTCGGGTTGAAAGTTTTTTTTCGGGCGTATCTACGACTTGTATTTAATCCCCCCCCCCCAATCTTTTCCTTCCATCTTCAAAAACGTTCAGTTGCGTCGACAAAACAATATTTGTTTGGGGTTTGGTTGGAATAAGTGGGCAAATAAAAATATTTACTCAAAAAAATTTATTGGGGGATGCGGAAGCATGGCCCCATTCCCATAGTACGATACCATTTGTTTTGACCTTTCTTATTGCTTTGATAAAGACACATTAATTCAAGGTTTTTTGAAATTGGTGTACACATTTTTTCTTAGAAGAACCAAAATGGGGGATTGGTTTTGTATGGCAGCCCCATGACCCCATTGTCCGATTTTACTGATTCAAACATACAAACTGCCTGCAGCAAAAAGAAGCATTTGTGTGCAAAATTTCACCTTCATAGCTTTTATATTGGCTGAGTAAAACGCGTCGCAACAGACGGACAGACTGACATCGCCCAATCGACTCCCCAAGTCATGCTGATCATATATGTATATTTTTTATATGGCCGGAGATGCTTCCTTTAATGCGTTACAAACTTGATGACAAATATTCGTGCAGTTTATTAAAATTTTAATAAACTACGGATTTTGTAGTTGCCGGGATCGAAAAACATTAAGGTGCTGGTGTTGTGTTGCCTCCAATTGATCCACGAAAAATTAAAAATGAGGGTTAATGTTTCATATAATCAATATATTTCGGGCTTCGCCCATCATCAGGATCTTCGTAATCTAAAAAACATTAACAAATTATAATAATGTATTGTTAAATGACCGAAAAGTAATTTTTACCTAACTATCACGGAAGATTACACCATAAAACAAAATTTGTAAAAAACGCGCAAAACACAAAAATTACGTTTACAACAATGGTTGTCAAATTGACATAAATATCACAGATTTTTCATGATGTCAAACAGAGATATACATATATGTACATATTATTGGATACAGATGTAAAAATATCACAGGTGTTGGATTGCAGAAATTAAGGTACATTTACAGTTACATAATAAATAAATAAATAAATTTCAAAGTAAATTATTTAATTTATTTATTAAATTTTATTTATTAATTAATTTATTTATTTAATTAAGTTAATGTATGTGCTAGAATAGTGTTTTTTATCGCTCTTTTCATTGCACGTTTTTCCCTCATATTTGATGATTTGGTTAACTTCGTGGATTTGAAGTTTGCCCTTATTGCGCTCATTTCTTAAAATTTGGGCATCAGCGAAGTTAAACATATGCTGGTTAAGTATCGCGTGCTTTGCAAGAGCAGATAAATTATTGTTGAGCGGTTTTTTCGTATCATTTTGGTGTTGACTGATACGAGTACCTAATTTCTGGATAGTTTCTCCGAGATACGTTCTATCACACATTTCACAGTCGATTTTATATACGACCCCGGACTTATCTTCTTTCGGGATTTTATCTTTCAAGTTTGCAAACATTTCTCCGTTTTTTGATGAGGACGCATTGCTAGTTTTAAATCCGGTATAAAATATTTGCAAGATCTGGAGATGGAACTGCTAAGCCCTGGAATATATGTGAGAGACGAATAGTGTTGTGGTGGTGGTATTCTCCGTATTTTCTGCCGTAGTCGTGTTGCCTTCAAAGGATAGGAACGCATAGCTTGTTGAATTGGAAGTGTTTCTACTATTTCTGACTTCATTGGCTGGATAGTTGTTTTTTTCGCAAGATATTATGAATCCTTATCAAGTTATCATTCCAGAATAATTTGTGTCTTATCCTGAAAACCTTTCGGATGAATGATTTTACCGTATTGGTTTTTATTTTAATTGGATGGTTAGAATAGAAATTTAGCAATCGATTCGACGCAATTGGCTTATAGTACCAATTTGTGATTATCTTGCAGTTTTCAGTACGATATAGACTAATATCAAGATAATCAAGTTTTCCATCATTTTCGACCTCGTATGTAAAGCGAATTTTCGGATGATAAGCATGTAGTGCCTCTACCATAGCTGGTATTTTGTCCTCAGGTATTGCGGTGATGTGGTCATCTCACGGTCAGAAATTTAGTCTATTTTTTAAACCTTTTTTGATTGTATATAGTTCCAATACAAAAAAGTTTAATTTTTAAACTTTTCGATCGTTTACACCCAAATAAAACTGAATAGTTTAAATAAAAAACTGCATTATATTTGAATTTAATGCATTCCGTTTAGGTTTTAATAAAATAAAAGTTTAAATCCAAAACTAAAATAATTCAATCCAAAACCAGAATCGGGTGAAATATTAAAACTCCAGAGGTTTACTTTAAAAAAGAATTTAGTTTAAAATGTTTTTTTTTTAAGTCGAATTTTTTTTTTTTTTCATATTACATTTTTTTTGGGGCATGGGTGCGTTCACCCAACCGTTTATGGGATATTTCGAGTATATAATGTACAGATCCTTGGATCAGGCCGCACATGTACGGACATTTGGATCACGCCGCACATGTACAGACATTTGGATCACGCCGAGATTCGATCTCCGGACCCCTAGATTACTAGCATGTGCGACTCAACCGAGCGCGCCACAGAGGGCTTATACCTCATGATTATTTATTACTCCATGAGCAATTGGCCATATGCCAAGTACTTAAAACTGTTTTTGGTTTAAAGTTATAATTTTAGTCCAAAAGATTAAATTTTAAACTCATGATTTGGATTTTAAACTCTGATTTTACAACTTTTAAACTTTAAGTCTCAATTTTAAACTTTTAGTTTACACTTTATATTAAAGTGTAAAGTCTGGTTTTATTGAAAAATTGTAATCATTAAGGTCCAATTGGTTTACTTTCTAATACTTTTAGTCTTAAAAATTAGTAAAACTTTTGGCATTTTTAAGAAATAAACCGAATTTCACTAAAATTGATGAAACGATTGAATTGTTTAGATTTGAAACAAAATTTTCTTAAAATATAGAGTAAACTCTTTCGGTTTACTATAAAAGTTTTAAAAACAAACTAAATTTCCGACCGTGTACGTATGAGTTCCAAAATAATGGAATAAAACCGATCTTTAGTGCCAAATTCGTAAGTGTAAATGTACCTTAATTTCTGCAATCCAACACCTGGGATATTTTTACATCTGTATCCAATAATGTACATATATGTATATCTCAGTTTGACATCATGAAAAATCTGTGATATTTATGTCAATTTGACAACCATTGTTGTAAACGTAATTTTTGTGTTTTGCGCGTTTTTTTACAATTGTTGTTTTATGGTGTAATCTCCCGTGACAGTTAGGTAAAAATTACTTTTCGGTCATTTAACAATACATTATTATAATTTGTTAATGTTTTTTAGATTACGAAGATCCTGATGATGGGCGAAGCCCGAAATATATTGATTATATGAAACCTTAACCCTCATTTTTAATTTTTCGTGGATCAATTGGAGGCAACACAACACCAGCACCTTGATGACAAAGTTAATATACCCTATCACTCTATGAGCGAAGGGTAAAAAAAAAGATAGACATTCCACATGGGAACCTATGGTGGGTTTTAAACCGACGAAATCCATTTATAGTGCAGTCAAAATATCCCATTTCAAGCATCCAAATAGTAAAAAATATAGTAAGGCTATTTTTTGTGGTTTTTGAATCAGCGAGCCCCCAGGAATCTAAAACTCATTTTGCTGAAACAAATTTTGATCGGAAAGGTCCCTGACCGGAGGTCAGCATGTGGGGAATCAAATCAAAGGGGACGTCGAGTACATTACATATACGGTGTTTGTTTCCTGTTTCAAGGATCCCCAACGGAATAAATCGAGATTAAATGGAAAATTATTGTGTTTTCCGTGTATCATTCCAAAGCTATAACTTCGAGAATAATTCAAGTTGTCACAACGTTTCTCACTTTTCCGAATCTATAATAGGTTAAGATTCTACCATTAAATTTGCTTAGAAAAAATTTATCGGAAAGCTCTGAAAAATGACATTAAGGACACTAAGGACACTAATTACAAACCTTGATCGAACGTGAGCATGCGGTGTGTCATATCAAAGAGGACGTCAAGTGCATTGTATATCCGGTGTTTGTTTCATGTTTCAAGTACACTAAATGGAATAATTCTGGCTTAAACGAAAAATTACGGCTTTGGAAATATACATATACGAGAAACACAAAAATTTGCCATTGGATCCCAATTTTCTTCAGTGAGGGTCCTTGAAACAAGTAATAAACGCCGGATATGGAATGTACTCGACGTCCTCTTTGATATGACACCCCGCTTGCCCACGTTCGATCAAGGTTTGTAATTAGTGTCCTTTTATGTCCTTTTCGAGAGCTTTCCGATCATTTTTTTCTTAGCAAATTTAATGGTAGAATCTTTAGCTACTCTAGATTCGGAATAGTGAGAAATGTAGTGACAATTTGAATTACTCTCGTAATTATGGCTTTGGGAAAATACACGGGAAACACAATAGTTCTCCATTTAATCTCGATTTATTTCGTTGGGGGTCCTTGAAACATGGAACAAATACCGGATATGTAATGTACTTGACGGCCCCTTTGATTTGATACCCCACATGCCGACCTCCGGTCAAGGATTAAAGAGTATCCTTTTTTGTCCTTTTTGGGAACTTTCCGATCAAAATTTTTTTTAGCAAAAATAGTATTAGATTCCTGGAAGCCCACTGATTTAAAAACAAGAATTAGCCTTACTCAATTTTTTTCTATTTGAAATGCTAATATGACTGCACTATTAGAAATCGAAAATTAATGCGAAAAATGTTTTCCACTAAAACACTCAACACATTTAAAAAAATAAAGATAAACTTCAATAAGTCGTAAAGTTAATGTAACTATGTCCTCTGAGCGAAAAAGATGCATTTAGGTCTCCCGCGAAAAGTGTGGCGTGGAAATTCGCCTTCAACTTCAATTAATTTCAGATGAAGGGATTATTGATTGTCGCGATGACATTTCCCGTGAAATAAAATGAAATTTCATTAGAGAGTTTCAGCATATCGTTTGAAATAAAACGACATAATTTGACATTCCATATGAAAATTCGCTTGCTTACCGTATACGAAACAATATTTATCTTAATTTTGCATGTCCCAAGTAGGCATGGGCGTATTTCCGTATATTTGATGCTCTGGGAACAGTCGAAATTGGCGAAATAATTTGTCGTGATTTTACACCTATGCCTACTTAGGACATGTAAAATTAAGATATTATTATTTCGTATACGGTAAGCAAGCGAATTTTTATATGGAATGTTAAATTATGTCGCTTTATTTCAAACGATATGGTAATACTGTCTATTGTTTTAGCTGGCGAAACATCAAACACCTACAAACAATCTACGCACGTTGAGCCCACTGAAAAAATGAATGCGTCATCTAGAAACTTCTTAGGGAATAAAAAACAGTTAAGCTTAAATCGGGGGAGCCAAGTCAAATCCCGATATTAGCATGTCGGAAATTATTTAGGGCTGTCCTCCCTAATTTGTCTTCGGACATGTTAATATAGGGATTTGGCTTATTGTGACTCTGACAGTGTGTACAGTACCTACACTCCTCTTCAGAGAGTTTTCTTTTAAATGTTTTTTTGGGTGTTGCGATTTATCCGGAAATTCTATGTTTATTTAGTGGGATATATCGCATAAATGCAATAATAATAACGTGGTAAAACTTCGTCCTCTATTTGAAAATTTACCTATCTTCTCTTTGGCAAGAATTAGGGATCATGCAAGCACCAGGTTCTATCAAAGTGGTGGAAAGAGAAAAAGATGAAACAAAATTTCAATTGGGCGGAAATAAAAAAATCTTCAACGCATTTTTTAATAAAGTAATTGATGTGCTTCTTTACCGGAAAAAAAATTATTTCGCTGTTTCTAACAAAATTTCACGAAGGGAGTAAAATACTTTTATAAAATACGGTATCCATTTGTTTCACGTCTTGTGACATTTTATTTCGCTGTAGTTGCAATGCTTTACTTCCACTAAATCGGAATGGATATTGAAAAGTACTCGAATAAAAATAGTGGAAAAACCGAAAGGATATTTTTTACATTTTGTTTTATTCGAGTACTTGCCAAAAAGCCGCCTTTATAATTTGGCGCCTCGGGCGACCGTCCGGCTTGCCTCCCCTTAGAGCGGGCGCTGGCCGCGTTGAAAAAAAAAACCGAAAACCTCGCTCGTACCTTCGTAATAAAAAATACTCTTGGAGCGTACTAATTTTTTTTTCACTAAATGGCTGATTTTGTTATTTTTTTTATACAAGAACAAGACTATAGATTGATATCAGTGGCCTTCACTAAAAAAAAATTCCACATCATTGTATGCATTGTATAATGATGATGATGGTACGGACCATGGGCGTAAACGCCCCTCCCTGCCTCCCTGCCACCCCCCCCCCTCCCCCGGTCGATGAAGATGGTAAAAAAATCCTTATCGATGTAGTAAAAAAAATCGCTGCACTATACAACATTTTCAAAAACTTTCTACCACTCCAAGTGCTGCCGGAGAAGCCATGATCGAGACAGTTTGCAGTCAGGAGGCGCATACAAATAGATGACAGCGAGTGGCCTCTCGTAACTGACGGTGGCTGCGTGGATCCCATATTTCCTGTTTCATTTCATGGCTTCTGAGCTGGAGTACACAATTTCAACGGTTAGATCCCTTCAGGAAGCTAGTGGAATTCAACTTATTTTGCCGGGTACATTGCGGCTAGACGAAGTAAGCAGGGTAAGTTGGATTTTTGGAAATTCGCGTCGTCGAAAGGATGAACTTTGAAATGTGGGAACTATTTTTCAAAAATTATGGAAAAATATTTACTAGGACAAATCAGGAAAATTGCTCAAAATTCTTCCTCATTTTAGGAAGATTGCATTTCGAACTCATAAAAATCGGCTCCAAAATCGATATTTCTCCACTCTAAATAAACTAATGATTGAACATCTGTCAAATTTTATAAACATTTTGAGAAAGGGTGATTTGTATGAAGCGTCCAAGTTGAGCGTCGTCGAATCGACGAAGCATGCACCTTTCCGTACTAAAAATAAGCATGACCTTCCATGGTTAAGGACCTTGTAAAGAACGGGTCTCATATTTCAGTGTCTTTCAATTTCTTCTGTTTCTTCTCAGTACCGTTTTGCCCCTTGTGGGGCCATGGTTCGTTAACTTAGCCGTTTATAAGCAATTTCGAGTCAACGATACATTGCATATCATTTCGGAGTGTATAAAATCTTCTAAGTACATACTATATATTTCCATACACATGTACGGAAATTTTGGACCAAGCCGAGATTCGATCTCGACCTCTAGATTACTAGCATCGTAGAGTGCGATTCAGCCAAGTGAGCCACAGAGCGGGTCTTTCAAGTTATTAAATCAAAATTTATTTTCTATCCGAATCATACCAGCAGTAAAATTTAGCCACCGTTAATACTTTCATAAATTTAGAGGAAATCTTATTAAAACCGTTCAATCAATAAAAATAGACAAAATACGCTCTAAAAGGCAGATTTTGGAGGCCAGTTGAATGTAGAAGAAAATCATTCTCATCTCCATTTTAAAAATTTGACTCTTAAATTTATCAAAAAAAAAAAAAAAAAATAACATGCGTGCCAGTCCACCAGTAAACTAGGGCCGCAGATGTGTGAGTGACATCCAATTTCCAAGATCTAAACTGATGTTTTGTTGATGTGTTGAGATCAACCCAAGTAACAATTTCATCCCTATAATACTTCGTAAAATACTCTCTTCTAACAATAATAGGCGCACTTTACAGGGTATAACCATTGAAAAATATAGTCCAATAATGGCATTTGGCGCCGTTTTTTAATCCAATAGAACCTTATTGTAGCACTAAATTATGCTTCAAAAAAGGAGTACGTCATTTGCTTTATATCATCATTTTCTGTCAGTGAACGAATTTGCAAAAAAAAAAAACAAAATTCCCGCAGCTAGCATCGAACCAACAATGTCTGTTGATTGCCCGTCCTACACGGACACGCTACCACGCAGCTAACCTCACATATGGTGGGCATCGCTCGGAAACACTACAAATGGTTGTTGCTACTATAGAAATGCTTAACAATTCTTTATCGATTCTTCTGCATTGCACCCTATCATACATTTATCAATAAAATAGAGTGAATTTCTTCGCAGAGATCACCTTAATTAATTTCGAAGATAACAATGAGTGCAACAACAACGCATTGGTCTCGGCGATGACACGATCCAAGATAGAGCTGCCTGTAGAAATATGCTGAGATATTATCGCCAAAACGGGCGATGTGCTTACACCGCGGGTCGAGCAACGCGAAGCCATGAGAGAAGAACGAGGCAAGGAAGAAGAAGAATGAGTGCATACGTGTGGGTTTCATGCAAGATTTCAAGGATTTCTAATGCAGAAATTATGTATTTCAGAAAACTAAATAAGTGTCAATTCATTAAAAAATCACAAAGTCCATCCTTCTATAAAACTACGGTGAACAATTTATTGGATGACCATACGAATGTCACACTATAAAAATGAAACCGACTGTGCTATAGAAGAATATATGCATGTGTGTGAGTTAGCTTAGAGAGACTATTGCATGTGTTTGCTGTATCATCCAATAAACACAAGAGTGGAGTATTTAAAGAAGTATCTTTTTAGGTTAACGTTTAGAGACAGTTTTATCGAAGTCTTATACCACCATCTTTAAATTTATTCCATAATGATGATAGAAGCTTTCCGGAAAATGCTTTAAGGATGTTTTATCGGATCAAAATATTTCTTTAAGCGATGTCACACGATAAATTGATTTCGTGTTGCTATATGATTGCTACAGTGTGAAGTGCTTCTTTAAAGCAAAAGAATTGTTGATTGGGAACAGCACGCCCATCAATGTTATTTATCCCCATTAATGGATACTTGTTTACAATCTGAGCGACATCATAGTCCGTCACGTAGGTCGTGAGTTCGAAAAACACCGTTCACGGTGAGTCTGGAATCCATGACCCTGTGCACCAATCCAACCACAAGCCAGGCTACTCTAAAATTTACTAACAATATTTCTGCGACCGGATATTTCAGCTCCTAAGAAAATCAAGATGTTGAAAAAATGTTGGGCTTGCCCCTCCCCCCTGACCGAAGTCCTGGCTACGCCCATGGTACGGACGGACGATTATGTCTCTCTGATAACTTATTCAATAAAAATGTCCCCACTTCAGTAACAAGCAAACTTTTACTCAAAACCAAATTTAACAAGAATATAATCATTTGAATTGAATCTCTTCAAATCGTCTTAAAAAAAACTTCCTTCCTGCTGTTACCAGAACATGTACAGTCCAACTAAAAGTAAATTCTTTCGCCAATTTGAGTATCAATCGTTCCGAGCTATAAAGCTTCTTATCCTGAGAAATTCTTGCATTTGATCTCACTAGTTTGTTCAAAAGCATACTTCAACAACGTCAACGTCAACAGTGAACCCGTAAATTGCATGCTACTCGTATCCTTTTCGAAAACAAGATTGGTATACATTCGGTGTATATTCTCCTCGTATTACATTCATCATAAGAACATCCGTTTCGTATCGTTTCTCATTACCGTCTAGTTGACTTCAACTTCACATAATTAGGACTTTAAATAGACATACCGGAGTCGTCTCGAGTCGCTCCTGTGATAAGGGTTTAGAGAGTGAAGAGAGACTACAGATTTTGTAACAAAATAGAATAATGAAATAAATTTTGACTCTAACTTGAACTATGAGTACGAATTATGTAAGCAGCATGCACGCCCAAACAGCTTTACACAAAACCACAAGGAAGAAAATTTGGATTTCATAATAAATCGGAAGGACATGGTTTGAACTCACCGCAATTTGATACAAGTTAAAGGAGTAAAGCAACAAAAAGTTATTTTATATGAGAAAAAAGGAAAATGCTTGACAAACTTTTGATGATGTTTTATGCGGAAGTTAGTTGCAAAAGTTCAGAAAAGGTATGCTGCCCGCAGGACATATTGAAGATTTACGTTTCCAACTTTTGTGGTTTTGGAGAGAAGTTAAAACGTGCAGGTGATAGGTTGTTGTGTCACATAAAAAAAAGTTACTGAAGCGAATCGCTGCTATCTATACAGCCATATTCATTCACTGATACACTCAAATTTCGCCACGTGCCATCTGGGATCGGGAAATAAAAATATTTCCAGATCCATTATGATATATTTCCACTTTTGGAAAAACAGTCGATTACACGCTTCATGACATTCAAAGCAAACAAAGTAGATGGGGAAAAGCGTCAAATATTTTATTTATTTCTCAAGGATACATGACGCCGCGCACCGCGCCGGCCGTGTGCTTTATCAACACCAACACTGCTTGTGTAACAGATAAATAATCTATAGAAGTATTATAGAACTTTTGCTTCTTTTCAACTTCCTCTTAGCTTAGCCGAGTTTTCGTTTTCTATATTGAAGAAAACGTTTAGATAGAAGAAAACCCCAAAACAAAAGAAAACGAATCGAAAATAAATTGCCATATAAAAGATTCCCTATTTCTATGGATGTTTTCGGTTGTAGGGTGCTGTAAGGGCAAACAAGTCACATTCCATTATGTTTTCTCACTTCATTGAGGCGGAAGCTCATTTTGTACGAGACCTCTTCTGATACAACCGCCTACGCAAAAAAACACACACACCCTGATGTCCATATTGTTTTTATAGTCATTTAAGGTGTTTCCTGAATCAAGTGTAAATAGGAGAGCTTGCGAAATAATGTTCGTCGTCTATGAAAAAAAAGAAGTATTTCTGGACGCAAGAAAGTCATTATTTATTGATAGCGTTCCTATTCTTGAATAAATTTTTAAAGGAAAAATTTCGAATTTTTTTGCCATTTGAGGATAATAGAATTTAGAGCTGATGTCAAGCAATGATGTATTGTTGTAATACAAACAACGACAAATAAAAGAAATAGCAGGGAATGTTTTGTTTGATTGCTAGGAGGCTATAAATATTGTCATATTGCGTGAAGGAGTCGCACATTCGTTTTATGAAGACTTCCTATTGGATCCATTTTTTTTAAGCTTCAACATATTTTTGTTTGACGAATTCTTTAAAATCACCGAGGAATTTTTTTTTCTCAGAACTTCAGAGTGATTTAGAAAAATTCGAGATGTAAATACGGTGCCAACACAAACTGTGAATTTTCACCAAATCAGCTTACTACCACCCTCCCGATAACACAACAGCACCGCATTGCAATGTCCCACACCAGCACAACGATCAACAGCATACGTACAGTATAAAAGGCGAGCCAGACAATGAGTCAGCAGTTTCTCTGCAAACATCAAAGTGTACGCACTTGATATTTTCAGAAAACTTTTTCTTGCGCTTTATCTTTAAAGATTGAAGAGCTAGTTATCAATGTCGACAAGCAGCGTTATTGCCGAGGCAGGGAAAAGGAAGAGGATGCTTACGCCTCCTATCCCGGACACTGAGGATGCAATACCGGAGCACTTGAAGGCGTTTTTCGAGCAGCAGGCGATGTTAATCGCTGACCTGCCTGCGGAGATTGCCGAGATGAAGCGGAGCAATGCGGATTCGAGCTTGAGGGAGCTATTATCTTCTCAATCGAAGCTAATTGAGTCGCTGAGAGAGGAGATAGCAAGTTTGAAGGAGAAGCCGAAGAAGACACATAAGAAGCAGATGCCGAAAATGAGCCCAGATTCACCGAGCATCAAGGATCGTGGCCCTTCTATTCGGGAGGCCAATTTATCATTTCGGAATGAGATGTCGAATCGATTCGAGGCGCTTTGCGAGGTTGAGGAGCAGATGGATGCCGATAATGTAAACGATGCCGCCGTACAATTGGCCGACGAAGAACAACTATTTGAGCCGGAGACGATACCTACGACGGACGATATCTTTAATTTCGTCCGACGCCAGCCCAGTAGACCGAAGAGCTCAGTGCTGTTGAGTGCTGCCGAGGTGTGTGGTGCCCCTAATGCTCCACCCCATAAGGATAGAGTCCCCCCTATTAGGGCCTTTGATATTGATGTCCCTGCCTTTATTAGGGATATATCTGAAAAGAATATCACAGTAAGAATTAAAAATAGGCCCAATAACTGGTGTCTAATATTTTGTAATTCGGTCGATGATCATTGCAAGGTTTTCGACTATATAAGATCAAAAGAGGTCAACGCCTCTACAACTACACCTCCCAGTTTAAGACGAAAATCTCTCATTATTCGGTGACTGCATCAAAATGTAGACCCCAAAGATATTCTCTAGGATATAAGGACTAATCACTCGGAAATCCAAATCCGCTCGGTTGCAAACTTCTTAACGAAGTATGATAAATTGTTGGCAAAAGCCAATCCGTCAAGTCCCCCAGAATCATTTTCAGGTCTTTTTATTGCTCTTTTTGAAAATGAGCAAAAACTTTCTGATGTATATAAAATTAAATTTATTCAAAGTCAGGCCATTAAGTGGGAAAAAGTCCGAAATAAGGAACCCATTCAATTGTCAAAATTTTGGGCATGTAGCTCAGTTCTACTCCTTTGTACATCGTTGTGTTCGATGTCAACATTACAACATCCAAGGGGTGAATGTAAGCTCCCCTCAGAAGCCAAACCGGAATGTTGTAACTGTTCCGAAAGCGGCCACCCTGCGAATTATAGAGGGTGTCCTGGTTATGAGTCCATGATTCTGCATTCAAAAGAAGCAAAAAACAAAAGGAACACCAAAAAAGTAGAGAATAAAAAAGCCATTGATTCAGTGAGCAGCTCACTACGTAACCCGTCAATTTCTTACGCCCAAGCTGCAAAGACTACTGCTAAATGTAATTCTTCAGCTGATGATCCTTTTAAAAACTTGATTTCAGCCAGCTTAAATGCATCTTCGAATGAAGAAAAACAGATCGCCGCCCAAATTCATTCTTTCATTATGGAAGTAAACATCACTACATTTAACGCTTGTTCTTAAGATCTTCAGCCAAAAGGGCCTCCGCCCAAATTCTAATGGATTCTCATCTCAGTGAAAGGTACAAGCCACCCTCTTTTTCTGGGTATAATTTCATCAAGAATGACAGTAATGCAGGCAGTGCAATTGCAGTAAGAAAGAACATTAAATATGAGACCTTTGAATTGCCAGAGATGGCCAACTGTTCGGCAACCGCGATCATTTGCAAAACTGAGAATAATTTTCAAGTTTTACTTATATCTTTCTACATAAGAGGAACCCCTAGAAAAGATTCATTATTAGCTGACCTAAATATTCTTTCAGACTTATACACCGATTTTCCATATATAATAATAGGCGGTGATTTCAATGCTAGGCACGCTCATTGGGGTGACAGCTCTGAAAACAACACAGGCACATATCTTCGAGAATGGCTTAGTCTCAATTCTCCGGACGACCTTTTTCAACCTTTATCTCCTTTTTCACCCACAAGACCAGATAGCTCCTCAGTTCTTGATTTCTTCTTAATTTCGGATGAATTGAAAGATAATGTTGAATCCTCCAATTGCGCCACCCTTCCAGGCATCTCCGATCACTTTGCTGTTAAACTTTCGTTAATTTTTCAAAACCAAACTGATTTTGTTGCAACCACTCCCGTCTTTATTAGGAACTTCGCCAATACTGATTGGAATTCTTTTTCAAGTGATCTCAATTTAGCAGCAAAGCAAATTCAAATTCCCGCGGATCGTAACTTATCTAAACTCGAAGTAGATGACGCTATCTCTTCACTTACCTCTACAATAAACGAGGTGGCAGGAAATCATTCACGTCTGATAGAAATAGGCAAAGCCAAACATAATACCCTTCCCTCAGATATTATAAAGCATTTTAAAGTTAGGAAAACTTGGCACAATATGCTAAAAATAATTTTCCATAGAAACGGGAACCAAACTTCACGAAATTATTTAATTCTTCGATCCAAAATTAACTGTCTGAGCATTCTTATATCAAAGATGGTCTCGAATTTCAGAAACAAACAATTGACTCAACGCCTTGCTAAAATCAAGCCTGGGTCGGATATGTTTCGTGAAGTCAAGAGCATCTCTGGTATAGGATTTCAAAATATTGTTCTTAAAATTGAAAATCGATTTATTCAAGACGACTCTGAGAAAGCACAAATTTTCGCTGCTAATTTTTCACCGCAACTAATTACAGTTATTAATTCCAGTCCATCCTTTGTTGCCAGTACTACACGAACTGTTAATAATTATTTATATTCTTTTGATAGGCCTATTACTTTCTTCTCCCCGGAAAATTGCGCCAATAGACCAACCGATTCTGACACATTCTTGACTTTAGAGCATCTTTTTCAGTTGATACGCAGGACAAATGGGAAAAAGTCATGCGACCCAGATGATATTTCGAATCAAATGATTCACAAGCTTCCTAACCGTTGCCTAAATATTCTCGTCATTATTTATAACAATGCGTTTAATTGGGGATACTTCCCAGATGCGTGGAAAACAGCTAAGATTGTTCCCATTCACAAGAAAGGCGACCGCAAAAACCCATCTAACTATAGACCAGTTTCTCTTCTCTCCAATCTAGGTAAACTTTTCGAAAAATTTTGGGCTTCAAAATTGAAATTATTCTGTGAGGACCACAATATAATCCCTGATCATCAATTCGGCTTTAGGGCCAAACATGGAACTCAACATGCTCTTTCATTATTCCATCATTCTTTAGTTAAAAATTTTAATAATGGAAATATCCCTGTAGTTTGCGCCTTAGATCTTGAGAAGGCTTTCGACTCAGTTTGGATTACAGGCTTAATTTCAAAACTAATTTCTTCCAATTTTCCATCTCACATAATTAAGATTGCATTCAGTTTCCTTCAAAATAGAAAATTTTATGTTAAAATTAGTGGTGCATCATCCAGTTCTAGTGCTGTCACATCTGGTGTTCCTCAGGGTTCAGTTACAGGGCCAATTCTCTACAACATTTTTACAGCCGATCTTCCCACTCCTCCAAGAAACTCTCGAGTTGGGATAATTCAGTATGCAGACGATACTCTCTTATATGCCCCCAGTCCCAGTCCTCTCAAGTCTGCAAAAGACCTAAATAAATTTCTTGTCAATCTGTCTAAATATTATAGAAAATGGGGTATCACCGTCAATGCAGCAAAGTAGTAGTTTTCAGGAATCCTTCGAAATATCCTGTTTCAAAAGCAATTCGTTTTAGGGCAGGTAGAGTAAAAATTAAAATCGGTAGAGAAATTGCCACTCCAAAAGAGCAATTAAAGTATTTAGGTGTAAACTTTCATGAGTTTCTTAGGTTCAATCCCCATGTAAAAACGATAGTTAATAAAGCGCAATATGCCTTCAAATTAATTGCACCACTTATTAGGAAACCAGTAGGACTCTCTTGTAGAGTTAAGACCATTTGTTATAAGACACTTATACGACCGATTCTTACCAATGGAGCACCCACTTGGTTGACAAGCACAAAAACAGCGCTGAACTCCCTCGAGATGTTCGAACGACGCATCTTGCGCTATTGCGGTGGTCCATTCTACGACTGGCGTCGAAAAGGATACATCAGAAACGAAGTAGTGTACCAGCGAAACGCCGCTAAGAAAGCGAATTGTCTCGCTGACAAAACGCTTCTACTCCCATGCCAAGGATCACAACAACGAGCTGATACGACGAATTTGCGACGACGAGAATATTAACGCGATATGGAATTACATTCAGCCAGCAGCCAGCAGCCATCATCAACAATCAACACGATGAGTTTTTCGAGTCACTTTACGACTACTCAGGATACCCGACCCATTCGAGAGGATAACTAGCTGTTAAGAATTAGCTATGTAAGAATGTATTGTAATTTTTCTTAAATTAAGTTAGTTTGTAAGTTAGTTTCAAAAACGAAATTAGTTATGTATTCACCGGTTGCAAGTATGATAAAACAAAATGTTCTGAAAATGTATAATAGATAGTAAGCATAAAAGTCAAGATTCCTCCTCAAGGATAGAAATGATAAAAATCTCGTGTATTGCATATGTATCTGGCAGACCAAATATATATAGTCGCCTGTTTGAAATTAAGTTAAGATAAATTGTTAAATTTAAGTCATGTTTAAGCAGATGTAGACATTCGATATTATAAAGTAAAGAATCTATGAATCTGAAAAAAATCTGACGAGTCAGCAGCATTCAACATTTTAGTCTTGGCATCGAAGCATCTACAGCTGCAACACAGAAACAAGACTCTCGATCGCTCTCCACGTTAGCATTGAATACGTACAAACTAGGATCTAGACCTTCCGCACTGTAAAATTGTCTCAAATCGATTATCCTTAATGTTTGCATTTTGATTTTTCTTGGATTGGCCATGCGAATCGGATATAAAAATTTTCCTCAAACCTTGTTACTACATCCGTTTCCCAATGGAACCTGTCCGTATAATCTGATTTACCTATATAAATTCGTTAAGAATCCCTGAGATTAACAAACAAGAAATTCTTACACCATGAATATTCACAATAAAAAAAAAACCGAAAATATAATAGGCTCTTGGGTATATCCACTTAGAAATGTCAGGATCAATTTAATTCCTTTTCATCTCGTCACATTTCCGAGTGAGACAACATCAAAATTCAAAATGCTATGACAGTTCTCTTGTTCTGTCGTCGTCCTTGTTCATTAGGAACAGTGTGGGAATGAGTTCACAAGCAACAACATTGGCTGCATTCAGCGAACGAAATTCACTGGAAAACCACTGGAAATGCTACAAAAATTGCCCACCACCGACCTCTGGCTCCGCTGAAAAGCCCTCATGTGGAATGAGAATCTAATTGGAAGAACACTTTTCTGCTGCATTTTTCGTTTTCTGAATGTAGCCATTGCGTGCTAAACATTTCCAACCTAAAGTGTCATATCGGATTTTTTGTGTCTCCACGTACTTTTGTATACACCGAGTGCTATATGCCTATGAGTATGTGTTTTTTAATTTATTCCAAAGAATTCTTGTTCTTTTGGGCGTTGAAATTAACCTCGCAACATTGTAGGCCTCGCAATTTTCATATATTATGCCGACGCGTGTTGCTGTTTTTCAACCGGAATTATTTGAAATATACTTGGCAGTCTTGGCAGTTTCTCGC
Source organism: Microchrysa polita (assembly GCA_949715475.1). Lineage (NCBI taxonomy): Eukaryota > Metazoa > Arthropoda > Insecta > Diptera > Stratiomyidae > Microchrysa > Microchrysa polita. Next base: position 75,848,930 of record OX454421.1, on the reverse strand, counting down.
TCTAGCAGTTGCTTTCACAATTCACATTGTTGTTGACGACAACGACGACCCGACAATTCATGTAGGTTTGCGTGGAATTTCGCGAATTAATGCCGTGGAGGCGGGTGGTGAATATCCCTACAATCGCACACAGGATTCAGAATATGGCATATTTAATGAAGAAGGCGACGACGATGGCGGTGATGAACACGACACGTATCGTCGTCGTCGTCAAAAGTTTTGTTCAAAAGTATTTTCTGCGACATGCAAAGCATCTCACATTTTACACGTACGTATTGTTGAGAATTTTGTTCGTTTTATTGTAATGCAAAGTGTAATTTTAATTTTGTCTATTATCAGGCTGACAAACTCTCTCGAAAAAAAGAGGGACGAGTGAAAGAAATGGAGAGGAAGGAAGAGTATAAGTGAAAATTGTAGACAATAATTGTATTTCCGTCGAAAAATTAACACCTCTGCAGAATATAAAGTTAAAATCTTTTCTATGTTGAGCAAATGACAATGGAGTTGACATCAAATGAATCTTACGCCTAATTGGCTGTTGTAATGCGAGGCATAGTTTTTGTCACACGAGAATAATTTAGTCTAGGCCCGTGTCGCCTAAATACTATATACTACACACATCACATGCATGTACATTGTATTGAAGCACGATCAACATGTAGTCAAGTTTTTTATGGCTACAGTCACTATATAAGGTCATCCACAACCACCACTCAAAAGCATTCTAGTCTTGGCATCAAAGCAGTGAACAACTTGGAAAACAGAAACACGGCTTGAATAGTCTTAACAAGGCCTGCATCGAATACATGTAGCTTATGGACCATTTGGACAACGTGATAGAAATTCTTAAGCTATATAGTTTTAAGATTCGAATTTCCATTTCAAATCTTTGGGATAAAGTCGAGTTTTAAATAATATCGCCATAGTATATTAAGGCTCGACCTGAGCTCACTTTATTCGATAAATGAACTTAATGAACTGAATTCTTACAAACTAAAAACTTATATTTATACCTTAATTTCACTTGACATCTTTTCTAATTACATACATATTTGTTATTCATTTTATCTTCCGTATTTGTTACATAGAATTTGTGTATTTCATTTATTGCATTATCTTCTTTCTATTGATTCTTATTTTATAATCTTATTGTTATATCATTAAAGGATAATAAGTAGACATTTTAACATCTTCTTATCTTAACATAGAAACACTAATTTATGTTTGTTTACACATATGTATGACCAGCATTTATGAGGTTTCATGATATGAGTCACAGGCTAGAGATGGTGATATAACTACACTTACGGTCAAAAGTATCGACTCAACCTAATAGCGCGTGTATTTGTACGTGTTTTTTGGAAAGTATGATAGTTATTCATAAAAGTCGTATGTCGTTTAAAAGTTCGAAACCTTAGCTACCTGTTGGTACCCTTTTTATCAACATTTGCTTTGCACTTTTTAAATTATTGCCACTTGTAACAAAAAACCCAGAAAAATTGAAGTTTCAGGTAAAGGTCAGGACAGGTAAACTTGTCAAAGAATCATAGTCAGCGAACCGTCGCTCGCCGTCTTGGAATGAGTCAGTCTGCTGTCTCGCGAGGTAGCAGGAGATTTCGAGAGACTGGTAGCTTTAATTCGAGACCAAGAACGGGCCGCCCTCGATCCACTTCAGAGAAAGACGACCGTTTCATTGTAACAAGTACGTTACGAAATCGTTTCCTCACGGGTGTTGCTGCGCAGCGGAACCTGAGGCGTGTTCGCGGAGTAGCTGTCAGTGACCGCACGGTAAGGAGACGATTAAGGGAAGCGAATATCACTCCAAGACGGCCTGCCAGGGGCCCCAAATTGACTGCACGACACCGACAAGCGCGCCTCTTATTTGCTCGTAATCATCTTACTTGGAGCGATACGGAATGGAGCTCAGTATTGTTCACTGACGAGTCGAGAATGTGTCTGCATGGCAGTGACAGAAGATGTCGAGTCTACAGGCGTCCAACTGAGCGATTTGCGCAGTGCTGTTTCACTGAAACGGTTGCATACGGCGGCGGTTCCTGTATGATGTGGGCTGGCATTTCATTGGAGGGAAAACGGATCTCGTATTCGTGCCCGCAGGAGGCCGAGGAGGAGGGCTGACAGCTGAGCGATACGTTACCGATGTTCTCCGTGTCCACGTTGTACAGCATTTATTGGCGAGAACTTTACTTTGATGCACGACAATGCCCGGTGTCATGCGTCGCGCCTCACTCGGCAGTTCTTGAATGAAGCCAATATGTCGTCACTTAACTGGCCTGCGCGCAGTCCCGACATCAATCCCATTGAACACTTATGGGACGAACTCAAGAGAAGAGTCCGAGCCAGAAATCCAGTCCCTTCGTCCACTGAAGAATTGAAGGCAGCACTATTAGAGGAGTGGAACGGTATTCCTCAAGGTACCATCAGCAACTTGATCAAATCAATGCAGAATCGACTGGAAGCTGTCATTAGAGCAAGAGGAGGAAATACCAAATACTAAAATAATAAATACTTAACTTATTTTCCAACAGTTTTTGTTTTATTTGCAAAAAACCTAACCAAAATCCATTTTCATATTTGATCATTTTCGCTACGTTTTCGTTCAAAGAGCATCAATTTTAAAAGTGCTCACCAAATATTGGTTAAAATGGTACCAACGTAAAGCTGAGGCCTTAGGCTTTTCAATGACATACGATTTTTATGGATAACTGCTATACTTTTCGAAAAACACGTACAAATACACGCGCTTTTAGGTTGAGTCGATACTTTTGACCGTAAGTGTATATATACATTATATACATTATTTTATTATTAACACAAATTTTATAAAATGTTACTCCATTCTTTTTACTGTAATCTTAAACTTACTGTATGCATGTATATATCCAAATGGGTTCTATACAAAATCCACAAAGTCAAAATCCACAAGTCAAAATCCAAAAGTCATAATCCATAAAGACAAAATCCATAAAGTCAAAATCCACAAAGTCAAAATCCATAAATTTTTGTATGAAGAGAGGGGTTCTATACAAAATCCAAAAAGACAAAATCCAAAAAATTTAAAAATCCACAAAGTCAAAATCCACGAAGACAAAATTCACAAAGACAAAATCCATAAAGTCATAATTCAAAAAGTCAAAATCCAAAAAGACCAAATCCATAAATTCAAATTAACATCAGTTTGCTTATCACAATTGACTATTGAGAATATTTATGTACGTTATTACGTTAACTAGACAATTACCAGATCCCGGAGCATATGCGCTTTACCTGAAGACACGGAAAAGGATTCATCCGTGGCGTATACGAATTAGCCGATGACACGGAGAGGAATGCACCGGACCATAAGCGCTTTAGGTAAAGACAGACACCTAAGGCGCATATGCTCCGGGTGCATCCTTCTCCGTGTCTTCAGGTAAAGCGCATATGCTCCGGGGTTTGGTAATTGTCTAGTGCATACGCAATAAGCATTATGGCTCTCTTCATACAAAAATTTATGGATTTTGTCTTGATGGATTTTGACTTTGTGGATTTTGACTTTATGGATTTTGTCTTTATGGATTTTGTCTTTATGGATTATGACTTTTGGATTTTGACTTGTGGATTTTGACTTTGTGGATTTTGTATAGAACCCGAAGAGAGCCATAATGCTTATTGCTTGGGCTCCGATTCGGTCATGTCAGTGCGCGTTTTATTTTTTTTTACAAAAATAATTATGAAATGGTCCAAAACGTTAATTTCCAGTGGTGGAGCTTGAGAAAGTTCAGCGTTTTTTATAAGTTGAAACCCAGAGGTGAGAGCGATTGGTGGTTGTATACTTAAATACCACCAATTTAGCCAAACAAAAAAACAAACGATTCAAAATATGTAGTCATTCCATGCAGAACAGGGGGAACTAAATATTGAAAGTTTTTTGGCTATAAAAAACACTGAATTTTTCCAAGGAACCTTTTAAGAAAAAACCTAAAGTTTTAGATTGATTTTCAAAAAAGTTGCTTAATCAGACAATTACCAAACCCCGGAGCATATGCGCTCTACCTGAAGACACGGAGAAGGATGCATCCGGAGCATATGCGCTTTAGTTGTCTTTACCTGAAGCGCTTATGGTCCGGGTGCATTCCTCTCCGTGTCATCGGCTAAATCGTATATGCCACGGATGAATCCTTTTCCGTGTCTTCAGGTAAAGCGCATTTGCTCCGGGATTTGGTAATTGTCTAGTTAACGTAATAACGTACATAAATATTCTCAATAGTCAATTGTGATAAGCAAACTGATGTTAATTTGAATTTATGGATTTCGTCTTTTTGGATTTTGACTTTGTGAATTATGACTTTATGGATTTTGTCTTTGTGGATTTTTCAATTTGTTTGGACTTTGTCTTTTTGGATTTTGTATAGAACCAATCCAAATTCCAGATAAAACGATTCAGTCAAAAAAGTTACAGTCGTCCTTTCATCTTTATTTTGGTGCCACCTTCAACTTGTCTTTCAACTTATATCTTTTCACAACCACAAAAACCTCAGCACTTTAATCTTCATCGATCCTCTAGACAGCACCATTTCTACATGAAAAGTTTTCCACGAATTTTGCTTTTCTTCCACAAAATAAATTGTTGTTGCTACTCTTCTTTTAATTTATCCGATTTTAGTGAAACCAAACCATGTCCTTCCGATTTATTATTAAATTCAAACTTGTGTGTAATATTCGAGTCGTTTTTTGAATAATACTTATAGTTTCAAGTTATAATCAAAAGTTATTTCACTGTTCTCAATTGAAGCAAAGTCCACTCTCTAATAATCCTTCTCAGAACAGCCACTAGAATAAGGAATCTCGAAGATAGGATGTAGGAAACGAAACGGTTGTTTAATATGATTGAAACAAGAATACTATTCACTGAATTTCAATCTTGTTTTCTCAGAATATGTAATTTAGGAGAATTTACAACATTGTTGGTGTATTGTTGAACAGACGAAGAGAGTTAGTATTTCCTAAGAAATTTCAATTTCAATCGATTGACATTCCACTTCGGTTGGAATTGGATGATGATGAAGTTTTCTAGTAACTGGTGGCAAAATTCGCAGTCGATTTTATTTTTTCGTTACAAAATATAGGTAGGTACTTGTATTAATGCATTTGTAAATTTTCGGAAGGAAGGGTTTTTAGCAAATGCTCGTAACCGAATCATTGAGATTTCCAAAGAACAAGGGTATTTATTTCGAAATTGATTTAAGAGCTTTGCTCTTTTTGGGATCGTTGAGAAATATTGGGAAATTATCCTTTATGTAGAAAAGATTAAGCACCACTGATCTAGCTTAACACTTTCTTCCGCAATAAAAGTAGAAAGTTCATATTTTGTCGACGCTAAATTTCGGGGGCGGCTTTTGGCTTGCACTGAAATAAGAACTTCCAAAAAGCAAACCATACACCTACACATACAGTTGAAATGCTAAAATGATGCAATGCCGGAAAGAAACTGAGATCCACAAAAATTATTTTACTACCAGAAAATTTTTTCTTGAAAAAATGACTGAATTGTTGAATAAACTTCCAAAATGACTGACTCCAATCAACGAATTAAAAGATGATGATGGCAGGATCGCGATGAGGAGAAATAAATATCCAATATTTTATATTAGGTCGGCAAAAATTGCCATCGACCTGAATTTGCCCACCGATTAAGGCAAAAGACGCTCACCTAAAAAAGCGTCGTAAATAATGGAAACAATCCTTTACAAAGTCTAGAATGCTTCTGCTCTTTATTCCATCCAACCGTGCTTATATACAATTTTTTCCTAAAACTACAGTTATATCTATTTCTCCTATTTCTCCTCTCCAACCGGTTCCTATGGAACAATTCTCTTTGAACCGGTTGGAAAGTGACAGGTACATTATCAATCAAAAGTATGTTTCAATGTCAATTCAATTTACGATATTTCAACACAGCTGATCTTGATATGCAGCATTACCATTTATGATGCAGCTGATCTCGCTGAATAAGTAGTATATAATGTTCAAAAATTGAGGTTAAGGCTAAACGTCAACAATATTTCCATTGTTTACAAATTGGAATTGGATTGGACAAAATTTAGATAAGTATTGATTTTCATATAAATTTTATTTGCGATTCTTTGTGATTTCCTTTATCCTTTACAGATGAATCATGATCGCTTCTTGGGAAAAGGATCCGGATGAAGACGTGGTGACCAATGAGCAGTGAAGTCTCAATATGACTTAAATAACAGCCCGATGGCATATTGAATGTACGTCTGTAAGTAAATCGTTATTTTATGGAAGTATTTTATTTATATACCAATTTCGTTTCAGATTGCGGTCCGATCCAGAACAGAATTGAATAGTGTTTTTAGGTCAGGATGTATACAAATTACCACTGTATCATCAGTTATATTTTAAAAGGTGCGTTTCCAAGACGCAAAGTCCTTGCGAAGCTTTGAAGACCCCACAATTAATAAGAAGTGCTGTGAATCCTAAAATACTAGGAATTTGCCTAAATTGGGCGGATGCTAGCATCGCAGACAAAAAGGGGCAGTTCGCGATATGCCAATTAAGTTTAAGTTGAAATTATGACATTTCCGAATTTTGTACTTATTTCGTTTTAAAATTAATATTAAGGTTCTCTTCTTTTCACCCTTTTCATCAGAATTGAAGATTTTAATGCTAGTGCTTAACAAATTGAAGAACGATTTAATTTTTTAAATAAAGGATAAAATTAAAGCACGCAATTATCGCATTTATGCGCTATGTCCTAATTTTTATTTCCGAAAGATAAAGCCTACAATAATTTTTGAAAATCATACGAAATAAGAAATAATGCATTTACGCACAAAAAAATAGTGAGAAACTTGATTGCACTTCCCATGCCCATCCATATTTGATTGATTCTTGCAATTAGTTCCAATTTCATCTAATATTGAGATGATAAATTTCGAACATTTTGGTTTCAACAAGATACACATTGCAAGGGCTGCAACAGTATAGTCTTCGATTTAAGTAGTTCCGTCCTCTAATTCTCTAAAACTGCGCATACGCGGCTAGTCCATGTATTTTTTTTTTAATGAATTAAAATGAATTTAAGCTCTATAATCCGCGTGTGGATATGGATTTCAATCCAATAAAATGCATATTAAATCTATGGATTCGTCAAACAATTCGCGTGATGATGCATTTATGAAAACCAGCAGTGGCGTAACGTACGGTGTTCCTTGTTTTCAGCGGAACACGCGCCCCCAAGCCAGAGGGGCCCCCAAATCCGAAAACATAAAAAAATTTATTTGATAGATTCTTGGGTGACTGTTCATTTAAAAATATTCATTTTTATAAGAAACCAGACCGAGGCTAATTTCGGGCGCGACCGAAATTTGGATACCCTTCGCTCCCCTCGGGCTAAAAGTTTTTCCGGGCGTACCTCCGACTTGTATTCAATCCCCATCCCCCCATTCTTTTCCTTCTGCCCTCGCAAAAGTTCCGTTGCGTCGGCGAACACAATATTTGTATGGGGTTTGGTTGGAATAAGTGGGCAAATATAAATACATAAACTTTATTGGGGGATGCGGTACCATAGCCCCGTAGTACGATTCCATTTATTTTGACTATTTTAGTTGGTTTGATAAAGACACATTAATTTAAGGTTTTGTGAAATTGGCATAACAAAATTTTCTTAGAAGAACCTAATTTGGGGAGTTGGGTTTGTATGGCAGCCCCATGACCCCATTGTCCGATTTTACTGATTCAAACATACAAACTGCCTGCAGCAAAAAGAAGCATTTGTGCAAAATTTCAGCTTCATAGCTTTTAAATTGGCTGAGTAAAACTCGTCGGAACAGACAAACAGACGGACAGACAGACGGACATCGCCCAGTCGACTCCCCAAGTCATGCTGATCATACATGTACACTTTTTATATGGTCGGAGATGCTTCAATGCGTTACAAACTTCATGACAAACTTCAAGTTAATATACCCTATCAAGGGTATAAAAATACGCAGTCAGCTGCAGAATTTAGTGACAAAACATTCAATTTTGTGTACGCAGAAACTTGCACCTCGTAGTATTGTACTTTGTTTATGCCGCAGAGACTTAACTTTTTGATCTATCTTCTAAATATCAGTTCCTTCTGGGTTTCGCTTATAAGAATATTGAAAAGAATCAAATTCAATATGCTGGGAGGAGTGCCTCGCTTGTGGCTTCTTGCATAATATTGAGCCTATCTGATCCAGTTGTTGGAGTATTTGAATATTGAAGTGATTGCTACATCATCACGAAAAATATGTTGACAAAAAGATAACCGAAATGGCTAACCACCACGGTTACTAAAATCGTTCAATAAAGGATAAGTCAGAACGATTTTTTTAACTGTGCCTAGTCTAAGCTCCATTATGCTCCCCACCAAAAATTATTATCATCCGATCAAAACTAAGGGTACCACACATACAAATTGATCTAAATTTCTAACAATTTTCACATTTTTTCACTTCTAAATTCTATCTTACCCATATTTTCCCAGTGTTCCATTTGTGGAACGGTTCATATCGTGATTTTTCATATCTCAACGTGAAAACAACTGTACTATCTTTTTATGTTATGGCAATTCTAAAGCATTGTTTTTTCCACCAGTATCAATTGGAATATCATTAGAGTTGGGTATCATCTGATTTTGTGCGTGACAATTTCGTGAAATTTACCGTAAACAATGTCTTTTGGAAAATCGTAAGTTTTATGCAATGTATTACGGTATTTTGTGGTATTCTGAAATTATTTCGCCTGTGAAGTATTCAAGGTATAACGTAGTAATGACCTTGACATGAAAGTCGAAATGATTTTGACACTAGTCAATGTTTCTTAGAACCGTTCCAATATTGGAACAATAGCCACATCTGCCAGCATGAACTTTTTCTCTGAAATTTTTCTGATTAGTCGCAATAATATAATATCTTTGTCGTAGATTGACTGTGAACGAGATTATTTCATTGTTAGAGGAACAGGACGATAATTTACTATCCGCGGATATTTATATAACGCCTCCTGATGCCCACGAAAATAGTGACGAAGATAGCGGTGATGAGGAAATCGGGAGTATAAATAATTTATCCAGGCGCCAGCTTATTGCAGAAGCTGAATTTCGTGCAACGGTGTCTTCAGATGGCGGCATAACATTAGTGGACAACTGTGATGAGCCTGCATCAACAAATATTCAGGAGCCAATCGCTAGCACATCCTCAGCGAATCCCCCTCCCAAGAGAAAACGTGTGCAAGCTGAAAGGAAATGGAAACAGGTAGATATCCCTGAAAAGCCGGATAAACCGTCAGATCTTCCTAATTTTCTCGAGGGAATGGAAAATCCTGTTCAGTTTTTCGAGCTTTTCTTCGACTCGGAAGTCTTTGAGCTTATTCGTTCTGAAACAGAAAGAAACGCAGCCCAAAAGGGAGATCATAATTTCCGTGTCTCCATTGAGGAAATAAAACGTTTCTTTGGCATCTTGCTGTTGTCGGGATACAATAGCGTTGCCAGATACCGAATGTACTGGGAGCAAAGTGTTGATTGCAATTTTCAGGGCGTAGCATCAGCAATGTCTAGAAATAGGTTCGACGAGCTGTTACGGTATTTGCATGTTTCGGACAACCATAATCTGGACCCAAAGGACAGATTCGCCAAAGTTCGTCCATTTTGGAACCTTATGAACGAAAGGTGGCTGAAATATTATCCAGGAGATAAAAGTTTAAGCATCGACGAATCCATGATTCCATATTACGGAAAGCATGGAGCAAAACAACACATCCATGGTAAGCCCATAAGATTTGGTTACAAAACCTGGTCTATTTGTACTCGTCTGGGCTATATGATATATGGAGAGCTGTACCAAGGAGCTAGTACCGGAAATACTCATCCAGACCTTGGTGTAGGTGGGTCTGTCGTGCTCGACTTGATATCTAAACTTCCAATCGGTTGTTATAATTTCTACATGGATAATTTTTTTACATCACTGCCTCTTTTTGATGAAATAGTGAAGCTTGGACATGATGCTACAGGGACCATAAGAATAAATCGGGTGCAAAACGCACCTTTGAAGAATCCAAAGGAAATGAAGAAAACAAAAAGGGGGTCCTATTTCCAATGTACAGATCTATTGTCTAACATAACTCTAGTAGAGTATAATGACAATAACATTGTAACGGTTGCGTCCACCCAGTCTGGTGTAGAACCAATCGGGAAAGTAAAACGATACAGTATCCCTCGACTTAGGACGCTTCGACTTAGGACATTTCGACTTACAACGCGTGAAAAATTTACACCACGACTCGATTTACAACAATTTTTGTTTCGACTTACAACGCGATTTGAAGACGCATAAAAACACACGTGCAAGTTTAGGACAGAATTTTCTTTTCTGTTTTTACCGTTTCCTTCCTGGTGCATACAGCTTTTAATTTATTTGTTGAGCGATATTTGAAGATGGAATTTTGTTTTGGTAAAGGTAATAGCTGTTTCGTTAAGGACCTTTTAAAGAAGTAAGTTTCAACGCTAGTAAAGGATTAGGCCAGCATAAGTATATCAAAAAATTCTGCGGCGGCAGGAAACAGTTCCTCATCAATCATTAAACACTTTTGAAACGCACCGTTTGCCGGAAAATTGAGCATATATCTAATGCCGGCCCCACACTGTCCAAGAGATTAACGTTGTAGACAAAATACGCCTGGCAAAGACCGAGGCGATGGGGGAATTCAACAAACGTTATTTGTTTGTTAAATTTCCCCATCGTCTCTGTCTCTTCCAAGAGTGTGTTGTCCACTTTGATCTTTTGTACCGCGCGGGTTTGGTAAACCCCGGACAGTGTGATTACAGTCTAAAGTAAACAATATCCCATATAACAACCAAAAAATATTAATTAGGCAAAATAAGACCTCGTAAGCATGTATAAGGTGCTTGAGCCTTTCGAATGTGACCTAAAACTTAATTGATACTGAAAATAGAAGAAGTCAGCAAAATCTTTTATTTGTACCAAGGAACATGCACACAATAAAAAGTTTTAGCAATTCGTAAAAACCGTGGTGGTACGACTTGGCAGAGTACGGCTTTAAACTGGTAGCGATAAAATTATGAATTGTCATTGAATGTAATTTCTCTGCCTTAAATTAAGCCGAACACATCATTCACGCTATCCTAGGATACGAAATAGAAATATTTCAACCTTTTTAGCGTTTGCACGACTTGCTAGAAGTCTAGCTGATGTGTAGTAACTTTGAAATAACCTTTTTTACTCATTAGACTCCCTTGAATTATATTTATAAATAAATATAATTTGTACACAGAATTTCCCAACTTATGGAAAGAATGAGGAACAGGAACAGTTTTTTCAAACGCAAGAAATCTAGAAATCTAATACCCTCAGCAAATTGTCTACAATGTCTCTAGAAATTTGAATAATTTCTTCAAAAATTAAGTATCTGTAGAATTGTAGTATGAAGTTGTATTTTGCTCATCCGTATCACCTTTAGATTTAACTGAACGTTTGTACTGACCTTCTGCAAAAGAGTCGTCTTTGGAATTGACCTCCATTTGCCATACCTACAGCATTTTTATTTGAAGCTCTTATATTTTCGAGATTGATAAGTGACTTTATGCTACCTGAATTTCTTTTCACTAGCTGGTGCTTAATCTTTTACAATGGTTTTGACTTTTATGCTTGAAATAGATTAGACGCGTCAGCAGAAGCATCGGCATCGCGAAACGTCAAGCCCAATGCATTTTACATTGCTGACAAAAATGTTGAGCAGAAGACTTGGCATTCAGCATATTTGTCAGCTATGAAATTCTGCCGATGCTGCTGCTGACGCGCGTAACCTATTTCAACTATTACATTGAGCTCTAACTATACGGCTAACAGCACAATTTTGCTTCCATAATTACTTTTTTTTTGTCATCCCGTGTAGTTTCGGGTAGCGAACTCCATATAAAAAAGATTGCCAGCTGACCCACCTGTAATTTTTTTTAAGTTTCGTTACCCAAACCTACACGGGATAACAAAAAAAACACACTTCATATTTTAAGCCATATTGATGATGTGAGGATGAGCATTTTTTCTTGAGATATACTCGTACATAGAACGATCACCTTAACAACTAAAAAGAAGTACCACTGTTTTCTAAATTAAATTGTTATTGTTAAGGCGGCCCCAGACCGACCGGAGTGTGGCAAACACCGCACAAAAGATTGATACGAAAAATTGTGCAGCAGCAGTCCAAGCAGTGTCGTTGGGCGGCTCCAAGGTATATGAAAAATATTACGCAAATTAGTTAATGTTGATGTTACATGCATATTTATTTTGTATGCTCCTTTTTCTTTTAAAACTGTATCCTTAACTAAAAAATGTCGAGTTTTAAGTTATGACCGTCTTCTTACCTACGTGCAAAATGGTTATTCGACTTACAACGTTTTCGACTTAGGACGCATTTTCCTGGAACCAATTAGCGTCCTAAGTCGAGGTATGCCTGTATTGCGATAAGCAGAAGAAAGATATTGACCAACCGCGCTGTATTGTAAACTACAACAAATTTATGGGCGGAGTGGATCGGTTGGACCAGAATGTAGGATGCTACCGTATTTCCATTCGGTTGAAACGTTGGTACTGGCAGTTGTTGATGTTCCCCATCAATGTGTGTGTAAACAACGCCTTTCAATTGTATAAACTATCTCCTATTTCACGTGAACATAATGCATATGATTTTTTATCTTTCACGAGGTATATTGTTTCAACATACCTTCTGACAAAAAATCCCCCTTCAATTTCCGGCACGAAGAGTTCACTCCCGAAATCCTCTCTGGCCGTCATAAAACGAGTACCCTGCAGTATTAGACTTGATGGACGGGACCACCATATTGTAAAGAATGATCGCCAAAGCCGCTGCGGATTATGCCATAAAAACACAACCATGAAATGTACAAAATGTGAGGTTGCTCTACACCAAAAAGGCTCCCAACATTTTCATACAAACAAAATGTAAAAATTTATTGTTCAACCATTACATTAATAAGAATAAATGAATTTAAAAAATAAAACTTTGAAAAATGTGTTAATTTTTTCCTATTGAAAGACAATGTTTCTAATGGATCGGCTTTGGAAAATACTATGGTATATATTCCCAGTGTTCCATTTTTGGAACGGTTGAATAACTACTAATATATATATTTAAAAAAAAAATCATCAAAGAATAGTGGTTAGGATATCACTGGCATTACCTAGAAAAAAAATCAATTTGATTGCGTGCTTTTGTGAGGGCTTGGGAAGATATGGGTTAAATAGAAAAAAAATTAACTCTTAGAACGTCCTTATAACAGTTAACTGTAGTCTTCTAAATGTATATCCAAAAGTTTGTACCAGAGCGTGCCTTACAAGTACGAAAAATCGGGTTTGAAGGTTGCTAGTACACGTTACTCGAAATATTCGCAAATAGACTTAGAACTGATATCACTGACCTTCAAACCCAATTTAGTTGTAGCATACGCCTTGGTACAAACTTTTGAATATACATTTACAAGACTACAATTAACTGTTATAATGACGTTCTAAGAGATACATTTTTTTTTCTATTTTACATAGAATTTAGAAGTGAAAAAATGTGAAATTTGTTAGAATTTTCGTTCATTTTGTATGGGGGGTACCCTTAGTTTTGATCGGATGGTAATAATTTTTGGTGGGGAGCATAGTGGACCTTAGACTATGCACCCCACTAAATTTGATCTGCCTGGTTCAATTTAAAAAGAAGTTACAGCGTCAATGGTCAGAGCACTCCAATTTTTGGTGCAAATCAAATAAATTTTGTTATCAATATATGAACAAGGTCTATTTTATCAAGAGTTACAGTGCGAAATGTAAAACTCAAAAAATGTACATTCACTATAATACTTTTGGGTCTAATGTATAATTTTCTGCGAAAATTTCTAGAGTGTTCAAAGGTAATTTTATGTAGTCTGTTTCGTCCTCAGGACATTTCAAGCTCAGACTCATAGTTTTCAGGATATTTGTAAAAAAACTGAATTTTCACCCCTTTGCCACCCCCTCCCCCATTAACCCATGGCGCATATTAGTGTAACTTTTTACTGCGTATATTGAGCAGTGTATTCAACGATTTGACATCAAAAAATCCTTTTTTTTATACCCGTCACTATGTGAAAGGGTATATTAACTTTGTCATGAAGTTTGCAACGCACAGAAGGAAGCACATCCGACTATATAAAGTATATATATTATTGATCAGCGTGACGAGAGAAATCGATTGAGCCATGTCCGTCTGTCTGTCCATCTGTTGCAACGCAAACTAGTCCCTCAGTTTTGAAGCTATCGGGCTGAAAATTTGTACACAAGTTTCTTTTTAGTGTACGCTGTATATATGTCGGAACGAATGGAATCGGACCATGGGGTCATGGGGCTGCCCCTGAAAACTAAGTTTTTCTAAGAAAAACTTGTTTCTTTATGTACCAATCTTAACCAAACTTCACCCAAGTGTGTTTCTAGTAAAGCCCCAAAACATATCTAGGAACGAATGGAATTGGAACATTACGTCATAGGGCTGCCATACAAACGAACCATTGAAAATTAAATTCTTCTAAGAAAAACTTGTTAAGCCGACCGTAACCAAACTTCATCCACATGTGTTCCTAGTAAAGCCTTAAAAAAATATCTACGAGCAGATGAAATCGGAACACTACGTCATAGGGCTGTCATACAAACCAACTGCTGGAAATTAGGTTCTTGCATGAACAACTTTTTTCTCTGTGAATCAATCTTAACCAAACTTCACCCCAATGTGTGGCTAGTATAAGCTGACCAGACGTACGGCATTTTGCTGTAGAGTACAGCATTTTGACTTGTCGTACAGCATTAGTAAATGAACAGCATTCCCAACGCCACACCAAAGAAACCTAAATGACTGCATAATAACTTTCTCGGTGAGGCCTGCTGTCAGTCTGTTAGGTGTTATTAGCACGGTAATCTCACTTTCATGTGGCAAACGTTCATTTTCGATAATTTCGGAACTCTTTGTTCAATCGTTATGAAATTTAATGTACCTAAATGTAAGCGCCAGGTAGCTCCGAAACCCAGGGACTACATTTACTTTCATTTCTCCATATTTTAGGGTCCCCCTATCTGCGTTCGACAGTTACAGCTGCCCAAATCGCACTTTCGTCTTTTCTAATCGAAAACTCTATAAAATTTGTCCAATAAATTTGAAAATTGGCAGACTTGTGAAAATTTCAAGGCTCTACCTCACACTTGTAGCTGTAGAGCCATACTTGGCGCTCACCGCTCACATTGTCTACAAATTTCAAGGTCCTACCTATCCGCGTTCGGGATTTCAATCGTATCAATCGAAAATTGTCCATAATTCGGAAATTTTGGAACGGAAAATTTTGAAATTTAACAGCCATGTATAGAGGACCGCACTGCCCGTATTAGGTAAAAATTTCAAGCATCTATAGGTGCCAAGGTTCAGAAGTAACAGCCATGTAAAGATGCGATTTGAATTTTTCACAAAACGATGGAAAAATTACTGTACTCCATCCGATTCCCCTATCAACCTCTTTAGGAAAAAGAAAATGCAAATTAAAGGACTCTGCAAGGATTTCCCCTATATTTCGACTAAATCCAATAAAGTAGCGATCAATCCCCAGAGGGTCGCCATCCGCTTAAGAATTGTCTGCGCAATGAGGTATTAATTTACCTATTGTAATTAACAAAACGAAACTTTTAAATAGGTAGGTACAAGGAGGTGTAATTTTCGTACTTCAAATAAACAGTTTCATGATTTTTGTCTCAGGGTCACGGATAGCCATAGATCATCATCCCTACAATGCTGCTGAGATTGCAGTTTCGAACACTGAAATTCAAAAGTTGAAAAATCACTGAGTATCGACTGTCTAGAAAGCGGAAATCGATTCCGTATTGAAACAAATTGGAATATAAATTGTCCTTTCTTGAAATATTGTTTAAAAAAAAACCGACAATTTAAACTGACAAAAAGTCCTAATATTTGTCGTACATTTGAATTAAATACCTATTCCTTACACTAAAAAAATTCCGGGTTCATTGTGTTAAACAATTGTTGGGTTTGCCCCTTTTAAACGAGATCCTGGCTACACTTCTTCCATGCCTGTTATAACTTTGCGTGTTAGAAAATACATTTGCACTTCACATGCTGATAATGTTTTGTCAATGAGAACATTTAGAAGATGAGAGATCTTTTCTGGTCCTGTTTAGTACCAACAGAACCTTGCAAGGACGTAGCCAGGATTTAGCTGGGCTTCAGAAGTTATGACATTATTAGAATCATGTTGCTAATTGTAGACACTAGTTTCGGCGTTGCCCCAATGACTAATATGCCTCCTGTCCCACTGTTCCTGTGTCGAATTCAATTTTATCGCTTGACGAGGCTGCGGACGAGCAGTGGCGTATTTACAGGGGGGGCACAGGGGGCACGTGCCCCCCCTGTGAGCACATGAAACTTTGTTTCACATCATACTAAAAATGCAGTACCAAATGTTACCTCGTTATGTTGAGCGTTTCCATTACAAAACTTTTGGAGTTCTTCTTCGAAACATTATCATCAGATCATCTTCTCAATTCGCCAGATCTTCTCGCTGATGGCCACTTTCAGTTTTCCCAACGGGTTGAGTTTAATTTCATAGACGCGTGGTTTCAAGAACAAGAACTCTCAGAGAATAAGTAGCAGCTATGGTTATGTCGGGCAACGAGGTGGTTGCGCCATCTTATGTTGATATTGGTTGAGAAGAATCAACCAACGTTTTTGTTTTGCCGGAATCGATGTCTTGTAAGACGCTGAATTGATAAATATTTGAAAAAAATCGGTCTGATTTATCGGTCGGGGTTGTGTATTTTAATTTGGCCGTAAATTCGCGTTGGGGCTGCTGTAAAGGTCTTTAAACCAGATACTAAAAGTTGAAGTGTTTTGATGGGAAAACATTTTTAGCATAAATTTTCGAATTCCTACGGTTAAAACAAAGGTTCGGTGCCTACGGTGCCCTCTGTCTGCCTGGGGTACTTTCTTCAATGCATCAATTCTCACGAAGTAAACATCATCGTAGCGATCCCGATCCCTATCCCTTCTTTTCGCAAACATGTTGCTTCAGGTTACCATCTAGCACCCGTTTTAAACGGTATTGCAGATGGATATACTACGCAGATTTGAAGCCAGTGTAGTAAATATAGAAATAACAAACAACCATACCTTTCTGCTTACTTTTTTTGCTTCATTTTAATTAATCGACCACTTCCCGGCTCTATGCCACGGATAGTTCCTAGGATTCTGGATTGGACTTGTAAAACAGTATTACAGTATATACACTTGTTACGATCTTACGGAATCTGTTACTTCTTCTTCTTTATGGCACGATAGCCCGACGTTGGGCCTTGGCCGCCTGGATTGAAGACCTCCAATTATCGCGGTCACGCGACCTTGTCCTCCAGTTCCGAAAGCCTAGCATCTGGTGGGCGTCCTCACATATAGAATGCTCCCATCGGGCTCTCGGTCGTCCACGCAATATGGCTCCGCCCACTCGTTGCGCGTTCATCACCTTTTTGGGCATTCGATCGCCGTTCCTCCTTTGTACATGTCCCGCCCATTGCAGTCGCTGCAATTTTAAGATTTTCGACACCTGTAGCTCATCATACAGCTGATACAACTCAAGATTCTTCGGAGAACCTTCCGCTCGAATGTGTCCAACAGATGTTCAGAGTTTTGGGTTAGGGTCCATGCCTCGCAGCCATAGCATATCACAGGTCGGATTATGGTTTTATATACGTGGAGCTTCGTGTTCCTGTGCACCAGCTTCGAATTAATAATTGGGAGGACCGAAAAATAACACTTATTAGCTAGTTGTATCCGTCGCTTTATCTCATCTGTTTCGTTGGCGTCCTTTGACAAATTGCAACCCAGGTAAGTGAAGTTGTCTACATACCCTATATTGAGGTCCCCCACTGTGATGCTTTAATTTACTGGCGTTCAACTTTTTGATTGCATCATGACCTTGGTTTTAGATTCGTTGATATGTAGCCCAACTTCTTTGGCGGCGTTATTGAGATTATGCAGGAGGCTTTCTGCATCACCCAATCTTCGAGACATGATGTTGATGTCGTCGGCGTACGCTACTAGTTGAGTCGACTTAACGAGTAGCGTCCCGCTGCTGTCCAAATTCATGACTCGAATTGCATGCTCCAGAGCCAGGTTGAAGAGCGTCGGTGCCAGCCCGTCGCCTTGCTTGAGTCCAGTACGAGTTTCAAATAGTTTCTGTTACTAGATTTTTGAAACAAAAAAAAAAACATACAAAGGCTTCTTTTTCAGTAAATCCTAATTTTTTATTCAAATTCGCTTAAACTTGCCATGGAATTCAAGACCACAATATCAGCAAAAAAATTGTTGTGTCAGTTTTTCATCGGTGTTCCTTTTAAGACTAAGCAGGAGACATTTTTGGCTGAAAATGGCAGAATTTTGGACGATATATGAAATTTCTCCTCCAGAGAAAAGTGATTCGTCTCGAATCGCTTATGTCATATGGAAATGGTCTCTATGGTCATTGCATTAATTCCATAGCCAATTAAGTAATCGTAAAATTTCCTTTTCCATCCAGCTACACTACGCAAACTTTTGTTAGTCCCTCCGTAATTTGTTTTCAGGTACATCGTTATCAACAACCTACCATTTGTAGATCTGCTTAATTGCACTAATGCCTGCCTTCAATTTAAATTTTATCAACCAGTGCAGTGCAAATGCTATCTGGTAGACTTAGTTGAACAAACTATAGCTCCTTACCAAGATCCCTCAATCTTATAAATGTTTTTCCTATGAAGATGCTACCGGGTATCCCCACACCAAAACATTTTGTACCAAGTTAGTCTCGTACTCTGTGCCCCCCCTTTGAGAATTTTCTAAATACGCCACTGCGGACGAGCACGATAGCAGGCACGATTACTTAATTGCTCCGCTATCATCGGAAGCAGACAGTGCCACGTCTACAACGCCAAAGACTTCTTTTCTGTACAATTATTATAGAAGGGCTCGTGGGCCATGGTATATGCACGAAGCAGCAACTATGGAACTATGGAAAGTACGATCGAATATTCGGTGCCCGCGTCGTGCTGCCTTCCCTTCGCACAGCTCAAAAAAAAAATACTTCATTCTTACAGGGAAATATTTTATTTCAAATTGTGTAGCCTGTATGAGGTCTTACGAAATTTGTTGAAGTTTCCATTATGAAAGACCATCCCAATTTTGGGTCACCAGATTTTTATGTGTTTCAAATTGTTTATTATGTAGTCACAACATTCGTCCAGATGACACAATTTATCTGACTGCAAGCTTAATTTCGGCAGAGTTTTAGGAATGAATAAATTAGAAATACTGTGCGAAGTTAAGGACTCCTGGACCCCTTCGCTGGCTACTTCCCTTGCTTTCCCAAGGTTCTCCACACATTTCCCAGAATAAAGGATACTATTCTTGCTGTATTCTGTTTAGGAAAATATCACTTATGAAACGATGGAGAATATGTGTCCGTTTTATGGCATCCATCATGGTGGTAGCCTCGTGACATACAGTTGACGCCGCTTAATGCGATTACATCGGGACCTTGCTGTTTTGATAACATTAAGCGAATGATAACATAAATAATAAAATAGTACGATTGAGGCTTTGCCTGAAAACCGAATTGCGGAATGTGTACTGCAATAGGCCTTCGGGAATCTGGTCACCTTAGGCTAGTAAAGCCTCAGAAGATATATAGGAATGGATGGAATCGGAACATTACATCATAGGGCTGTCATACAAACCAACTCCCAAATATTAGGTTCTTGTAAGAACAACTTTTTTCTTTTTGAATCTTAACCAAAATACATCCAAGTGTGTTCCTGGATTAACCCCAACGTATCCAGGAACAGATGGAATCGCAACACCTATATGACGTGGCTGCGGTAGAAATTTTTAACACAAAAGGAGCTTAAGTATCTTTCAAATGTGACCGGTATTCAAATTTCGGCCGCGCTCGAAATCAGCCTCGGTCTCGTTTAAATGTAGGTTTGAATGTGTTTTTGCTCTTTAAATAAAATGCTGAATCAGGATAAGGAATTGCCTTACGGTACTTTTTTCAAAAATGTAAAATTATAAAAGGACCCCATGCCAATATTTTTATATAAGGTCAAATTAGAAAAATGTTTTTGTTAACTAATTCTAATTTGCCTTAAATTTAAAACACTTGAAAAAAAAATTCCTAAAATTTTTTTTTTACTTTTTTTTTCAAATAAGGAAAAAGACTCTTTTTTTACGGAAAAATAGTGACTCGCTTGAAGAAACTCCATTTTCTTTGAAATAATTGTATGTTTTGAAACAATGTAAACATAGTTTGAATGTAAATGAAAGTCCTGTTGTATATCACCCTAAAACTTCTTAATGTATAGAATATTTTGAAAAATATACCTAAATATTTATTGGGGTAGAAATCTACCCCACAAATGCACATACGTTGGTAAAAATAACGAATGTAGGGTTAATATGCTCTTCACACCAATGGACTATTTTACCATCAAGGTTAAGTGGCGCAGATGGGAGGAACTCTGGCTTGCGCTTTCTTGTAAAGTAGATAGCTTTTGTCTTATCAGAATTAATTTTTATTTTCCACCGCGAGAAATATGTTTTTAAGATGTGAAACCCGTTCGAAAGAGCATTAGTAAATATCTCCGGAGATGATGAGGAACAAAGTAGCGCTGTGTCGTCAGCAAATAAACAGATATTGCAATTTATCGGAATTGGAATGTCACTCGTAAATATATTATAAAGTGTTGGGCTAAGTGCGGATCCTTGAGGAACTCCAGCCGGAAGCGGAAAAAGAGAAGATTTTGAACCATTCAAATTTACAAAGAAAAAGCGATCAGAGAGGAAGTCGAGAATCAGTTTTGTTAAATACAATGGAAAACCGTAAGAAATGCATCTTAAAAATGAGACCTTCGTGCCAAACGCAGTCAAAAGCTTTTTCGATGTCTAGGGTTAGCATTCCGGTGGAATTTTTCGACTCGAAACTTGATTCAACTATGGACTTTATTCTTGAAATTTGGTGAACCGTGCTGTGTTGCCCTCTGAAACCGAATTGCTTGTTGGGGAGTATCCCCTTTTCCAATAATACTACTTCAATGCGATATTTTATTATTCGCTCAAAAAGTTTACCAATATTACTTAGTAGGCTTATGGGGCGATAACTGTTTAGTTGAGACTTGGGTTTGTCAGGTTTTGCAATGCAAATTAATGAAGCTATTTTCCATGCCTTTGGGAGATAGGTAAATTTTAAGTTTTCTCTTTCAACAGATTTACACGAACAGTAAGAAGTTTATTATTTAAAAATGTTTGGGGAAAAAGCAAAGCCAAACTTTAATTATTTGCAAAAAAACAATACTAAAATTTTCCAAAATGCTAGCCAGTTTTGGGAATAAGTGCCTCATTTCAATTGTTCCAATTCTACATTTAGAAAAATCAGTAAAACGGCGCTCTATCGAATGAAGCATTTAAATTATTTATTATACCCTTCACTCGTAGAGTAAAGGGTATATTAACTTTGTCATGAAGTTTGTAACGCATTGAAGGAAGCATCTCCGACCATATAAAATATGTATATATATGATCAGCATGACGAGCTGAGTCGATTGGGCGATGTCCGTCTGTCTGTCTGTCCGTCTGTCCGTCTGTTGCTACGCGTTTTACTCGGCCAGTTTAAAAGCTATCGAGCTGAAATTTTGCACACATGTTTCTTTTTATTGCAGGCAGTTTGTATGTTTGAATCGCTAAAATCGGACGGTGGGGTCATGGGGCTGCCATACAAACCTAACCCCCCCAATTTGGTTTTTCTAAGAAAAACTTTTTCATGTGTTTACTAATTTCAACGAAATTTCACACAAATGTGTTTCTATTGATAACACAAAAGATATGTAAGAATGGATCAAATCGGACCATGGGGTCATGAGGCTGTCATACAAACCTAACCCCCCAAATTAGGTTCTTCTAAGAAAAACTTTTTCATTTGTGCACCAATTTGAACCAAATTTCACAGAAATGTGTTTCTATTGATGCCACAAAATATATGTAAGAATAAATGGAATCAGACTGTGGGGTCATGGGGCTGTCATACAAACCCAGCCCCCAAATTGAGTTTTTCTAAGAAAAACTTTTTTATTTGTCCACCAATTTCAATCAAACCTCATAAAAGTGCATTTCATTTGATGCCACAAAACATGTGTAAAAATGAATGGAATCGGACGATGGGGTCATGGGGCTATCATACAAAGCCAACCCCCTAAATTTAGTTCTTCTACGAACAACTTTTTTATTTGTGCACCACTTTCAACCAAAACTCGTAAAAGTGCACCTCAATTGATGCCATAAATAATCGGACTATGGAGTCATGGGGCTACCATACAAGCCCAACCTCCCAATTTTGGATCTTCTAAGAAACATTTTTTCTACACCAAATTAAAAAAACCTCAATGCGTCTTTATCAAAACAAAAAAAAAAGTAAAACAAATGGAATCGTACTATGGGGCCATGCTCCCGCATCCCCCCAATAAAGTTTTCTGAGATATTTTTTTTTATTTTACCACTTATTCCAACCAAACCTCACACAAATATTGTTTTATCGACGCCACAGAATTTGTCAATATCAAATATTATGCGAAAACAGAATTAATTTTCATCCTTTTCCAAATCACAACACCAGTATGTTACAATTTTGTAAAAGAAATTCATCTATTACTCACCCGAAATTAGCAATAATAAATCCGAAATGGCCAAACTAAACAAATAGTAATTAGTCGCCGTATGCATAGCACGATTACGTGCAATCACAATACACGTAATAACATTTCCCAGCATTCCACTTACAAAAATCACTGCATAAAGGACGGTCAGCGGTATGACAAGACGCAACGAGTCCCGAATCGGGTAGTAATCCATATTTGAACTAACTCGTTGCGTAGCATTCAGCACAGGCAATAATTCACTAACGGTCGTCGTATTATTGTAAACGTTACCACCAAAAAACAGTTGAGTATTATTATACTCGATCATTTTGCACGAAAAGGAGAGGTTTTATTTTTGCACACTACAATTTCGATTTAAAATTAAATTAATTCCATCACTTAGCAATATTCGATTCACTTTAAGGTTTTAAATTTGCACAAATTGACTAACGAACATCCATTCGACCCGACCGTCTGCGATAGACTGCGCCCCCATTGACATAGTGCACGGCATTTGTAGGAGCCTGATGTGTCCTATATACTTATACTTCAAAGGATCTTTTATATAAATTCAACTTGGAACTAGGAACTCCTGTGTCCGACTAAAAGACGTCCACTGTTCACCGACCGTCATGGACCACTGATGTGCCAGGATGTTGTCGAGAACTTCTTGAATGGTAAAATGCTAGGAAGGCCATTCATAAATATTGCTTTGAAAGGGCTCGTAATGCACGTGAGTAATGTGGAGCATGCGCTACTAATAGGGAAATTTCGGAAGGGACAAAGAAATATATTTCCCGTTGGTTTTGAGCAGAATTCAGAATGTAAGGGAAAATAACTCATTTTTATTGAACGTTTGCAGGTTGAATTGGAATAAAATGTGGTATTACAGCACGTTACCCAATTTGACGACAATTTCTCGTTGACTTTTTATTTGACACAGGAACAGTTTTAATTATTAGTTCCCAAATTTAAATTTTGGAATTTACAAATTTGTGACAATAAACCTTTAAACCGTAACAGAAAACCGCCTGGAGATCTGTAGTCCTTATCATTGGATCGGTTATCTTCGGCAGATAAGGATTTTTTTATAGTTTGGCATTCCATTTCATAATCATACTAAAATGAATGGTTCCTAACGGCTAGACGAGGCGGTTGGAATTAGCAGCCCTTACATAGTGGGTGGAGATTTACCAATTTCCCGCCTGTAGGCTATCCACAAAGTGCCGCCCATACTGAAAGCCTACTTTTTGTCGATAGTGAATATTTGGATAAAATTATGCTTTATTCACCTCCAATTATTTTCAGTTTTCACTTTGTATTTAAATACGTGTCATCTTCGAGCTTTCCGCCTCGTGGTTCCTAAGCAGTGGCGTAACGTATGGGGTTGCATGTGTGCATTGGAACACGGGCCCCCAATCTAAAAGGGCCCCAAAAGCCGAGAGGCATATTTGTTTCAAATATAAATGGTAATTTGTTTAGGGCGCAAAAACGCTGTCAATCTGCAGGAACAGAAGTACCTAACGAACACAAGTACCGCCGATTTATGCCTCAAGTAAAAAGTTAGGCTTTAACTTAAAAATATTGACACAACCACGTTCCAACTTGACAAATTTTCAATAAAAGTTGACGAATTTCAAAATTTTATTGACGAGTTTCCATTACAAATCGAAGATATTCCATGTTAAATTGGAGGATTTCCATTACAAATAGAAGAAAGTTCAGATCAAAGATACAAATTTCCACATTATGTTTCCATCACGAATTTTCATGACAAATCGAAATTCAAAATAAGGTTAATGGCTTTCCGTTAGAAGTTGACGAATTTTTCATTACTAATTGACGAATTTCAATTTTAAATTGACGAATCAAGACCAATTCGAAACAGAAATTCATTAATTTGATCTGAAACTACAGCAACATGATTTTGAAATCCGACAATTTGAATATATATTATATATTATTTGAATATATATAAATATTCGTCAGCACGATTGTGAATATAGCAAATTTGTAATTAAAATTCCCCGACATGATTTGGAGGTAATTTAATTTGATCTGGAAAATCGTCAATTTGAAATGAATCGAAAATTTTGACAACATACTCTTGAAATCGGCAATTTTTAATGGAATTTCGTAGATTTTGTAATTTGCCAATTTGTGATAGAAATTCAATAACATGATTTAGAAGTTTATCAATCTGAAATGGAAGTTCGGGAATTTGATCTGGATATATGTCAATTTATAATGGGAATTTAACAACATGATTTTGAAGTTCGTCAATTTAAAATAGAAACTCATCAATTTGTAATGCAAATTCGCCAACATTAACAATATTATTTCGAAATTCGTCAAGTTGACATGGAATTACTCCAACTTGTTTTGGAAATTCGCCAATCTAATTGATTTCAAGAGAATTTTTTCTAAGGATGTTTTGGCAGCTCTTATCCGTTGTAACAATGGCATAGCTTCGGGATAATTTAGATCAAAGAACAAGCTACCGTAGCAGCATTTGCTTTATAAAGACAATGCAAACATTCAGGGCGACAAATTAATCTAAAATTTGACGGTATAAAGAAAGGGCCCCCGCTTTGAGCTCGATTGGAAAACGTAACGCCACTGGTCCTGAGCATTCTTTAGTATTTATCACAGTGTAAGGCTTATGCAAAAATTTTCTGCTCGGAGAATCGATTTTAAGCGGTGAATCCCACACAGTGGGAGGCTCAAATATAGATGCCGTTTATGAATTATGGTTTGCTTCTAGGCCACCATTTTGAATAAAAATTCTTTCGAAATCACCCGGAGGTAACCCGTTGTTGCCATACATCGGCGAAATATTTTATATCCTTTGATAAAAAAGCTGTAACCAAATCTGTTCGATGAACACCGGCACCGCTAAGAATAGTTTAGGCCGAAATAAAAAATCAATTGATATGGCTGATTGAAATTGATGCCTAAGCTCGCGCTTCTTATATAAACCGCACCAACCAGCTATAGTCTTTTTGGATACAATGATCCTTGGTAGAGCACTTGCGGATCGTGGTCGCTACAATAATGGCAATAATAAGTGTATTCAGCGAGCACATATTGGAAAAACCAACTGGAAAGTGTAGCGTTGAATTGGAATGCTACATTTAGATGTGTAGCTGCTACTTGGGCTGCTCGATCAACTGTCACCCACAGCTGCTAGACCATCAATACTGAAAATTGTTTATTCACAGTTCAGCTGAAAAAATGTCATTTCTGAGCCAGGTTTTAGTGAACGTTATAATAGGTGTGTTTTTTTTGGTTAACCCGTGTAGGTTTGGGTAACGAAACTTCATATGAAAAAAATTACAGGTGGGTCCGCAGGCATTTTTTTTTATATGGATTTTCGTTACCCAGACCTACACGGGATAACCAAAAAACACACCTATAGTGCGATGAGAGTACGTATTTTGAAAGGAAAGTTGCAGTTTTAGGTTTTTTGAATTTTTGATTGTCGCAATGTCTGCGGATGTATCAGCTGATTAGAGAGTACTGACATTTCGTGTAGCAAGTCCATTCAGCGAACACAAACTTAGCAGTTTTCCAATTTCTTGTGGGGGATATGTAGCAATCCCAATATGTGCTCGCTGAATGCACTCAATGTTTCTCGAGGTACGACTGAAGCCATGATGATTACCGAACTAACAACGAAAAAAACACATGTTTTTGGTTTTTGGATCAAATTTTCTAGGAAGCGCCAGGCTCAGAAGACTTTACAACGAATTTTGAACTGAAAACAATTTGGAGTGACTATTTTAGAGGAATCCTTCTATATGTATATAAAAATGCAGTGAAGGGGTAAGGATGGCGAGCGTAGCGAGCAGGGGGCGAATTCCCCTAGTATATTATAATAAAAAAAATTAAAACAACTTGATTTGTCTTATATTATGTGCGGTGGCGAGTGTGTTTCCTGAATTGGTTGGGGAACATTGGCAGAGTTTATAGTAAAATTTGTTTGAAAAAAAAAACACCATCAATAGGAATGGGATAGCTTTAAAATTTGACTTCAGTCTCAAATTTCCGGCTTTAAATATGAAAGTCACATCCAAGACACAGATTCAGAGCAATTTAAAAAAAAATCTAAAAATGTATACTCCAGCCCTAAGAGATTAAGCTGAATTGATGCTGATGCCCTTTCAAGCTTAAAACTCCTCTGAAACTCGTTCGTCCTAATTACAAAATGAGGAGAATGATTTTTCGGATGAAAGCTAATGCTTGTCAGAATAACTTTTTTTTTGTGTTTTCCATTTCTGGATTTATATCATAATTTTTTGGCAATTTCTGATATGTCGAACTGACAAAAAGCCAAAGCAGCTAATGTTGTCAACATGTTGTTTAAAGGTTGGGCATAGCAAGGCATATGAAAAAATGGAAGGATCTTGGATTCGAATTTAAGCTTCAATTGCCTTCAATATTTACCCTCAGTGTTTGACGCTCTTAGACAATGGCGACAAATGCCTTTTCATGTTTGTATCTCACTGAGGGTAAAAATACGCTTTGCCTGTTTCCAAACCGTATAATGATGATAAGTGGTACATCCTACAATCTTCCACGGCAGTGTGAACAACCCAAAAAATATTTTCCTAGAATTTTCCGCCATAGGCTCAAGCCTACTCAGCCTACTGGTAAATCCGCCACTGTTGTAAAGCCATGATAGCAGCTTGATTAGAGCAGATGGTGATATTCTGTTTTTTTTTCTGTGTCCCTGAGAGCATGACAGGACTTCATTATTGCAAGCATTTCTGCTTGACAAATGCTGGCATGATCAGGAAGGTAATAATCAGAGATACTGAGTGATCTGCAGAAGATTCCAGCACCCACGCCACAATCCATTTTAGACCCATCGGTGAAGAATGTGATGTCAAAATACTTGACCGACTCACTCTCTTTCCATTCACCTCTAGTTGGGAATTTAACATCAAAGCTCTTCCCAAAGCTTAGCTTGGGCACTTTGAGATCCATTAGTCCATCTAGATTAGTCGCCAAATGGCGTCACGTGCAGCCAAATGGGTGTTGTCATTCCATCTAAACTGATCGCCATTTGGGTGTGCATCCAGTTTTGATATTCAATATGGCAACTCAACCATCAAACTGTCAAATTCAAAGTAACAATTTTCCAACTTTTGTTCGTTCTTTTGTATGAAATTGAATAATTCTTGAATGGCCGTTTAATAATTCAGACGCGCAGAATCCGATTTTGATAATTAAATTTAAAAAAATCACCAAAATAAAATTTTGGTTATATAATTTTCTGCCTCCATTTGGCTGTAGACGCTAAGTAGCAGCCAAATGGCTGTACGCAATGCCAGTTTTTGGACGCACAGCCATTTAGCGACTAATCTAGATGGACCTTTACAGCGTTGCGTATGGCTTGTGGGAGTTGGTTTAGAATATTTCTGTGGCCGTATGGCCTAGCACTCCAGCAGCTTAACGCTTTGAGCCTGACTGCACTACATGCTGCCAATTGGTTGATAAACAGATCGATGGGTAGAAGATGCAGGATGGCATTTAGCGCATCGCTCGGGCATGTTCGCATGCCCCCGGTGATGATGGCTTGAGACCCTATTTCATGCTAAATACGGTCTTGCAGGCGAAAAAACTAATACAGGCTTTTTTAACGCGCTTCTCAATGTTCAACTTCCAGTTGAGCTTTGAGTCCAGAATAACGCCCAAATACTTGGAGCTGGGCGATAATTGCAGTTGATCTCCATTTAGTTTGAGTGAGAAAGGCGGTATTTTTGTTTTTGTAGTAAATAGCATCAGTTTTGTCTTCCCCGCAGTGCCGGATTATCCTTAAGGCACATAAGGCACGTGCCTAGAGGCCCCGCACTCACGGAGGCCCCGCACACCGTGACCCCACGTGATTTTATATTTTTGTATTTTCTTTGATAAGCTCTCGCAACGACAAAGGAAAGTGAAACAAGCTAAACCGAAGGTATGATACCCTTCACGTGATAGATCTACATAGTGGCATAATTTTATTCTTTCTGCATTGCCACCTTGAGAATAGTAAAAAATTTCGTTCCAATTGTATAGCAAGTTGTAATCTGATTTTAGGTAAAATTAGGTATGTACCTGAATGTGAAATAGTTTTACGACAACTGTATGATATAGATGTCAAATTCAAACCAAATTCGGAAATGCGGTCTCAGAAAAGGTACAACTGAAAAATGTTAAATTTGAAAATGTTCATTCAGAAGCCAAAACTTGAAATACATCGGCCTCATATCCCTACAAGATACGAAATACAATTTTCAGTTAAGGACGAAACAGTGAAAAACTTAAGTGTAGAAGCCCCAAAAACCTTCAAAAGCTAATCAATTGATTCAATTTGATTGCGGAATTCATGAAAGGTTTCCATTGAAGTTGTTGTTTTTGTTGCCATTTGTTAAAAATTGGTTGGATGTTGTTGATCTAAGCAAGGGTTGTCACCGATTTTTCTTATCGATCCAGGGACTGGTTTTCACATGCTATGTTTGTATTTAGTGCAAAAATTAACAATTATAATCGCAAAAAGTTATTAAAACGAAGCAGTGAGTGATTGCGACAGGTGACTCTCAAACTAATTGGAATTTGGATTTACCGTCACTTTCATTGAGATTTTCAAAATTGTCTCAGTCTTTAAACATTCTCTAGCGTAAGATGGATTAAACAAGAATCATACAAATCGATCCAGCGGTTTTCGAATTTATGCGTGACAGAGAAATCATGTATATATAAGAAGATTAAGTTGAGAGGTATAATTTTCAATAATTTTTTTGTGGTATAAGTTTTTTGTTTTTGCAGCGAGCTTAAACTCAATGTTAGCTTAAGGTCATACACACCGAATCCATGGTTTCAATTGGATTAAAATAAAACCTACATTTTGATTGATTTAAAAAAAATGGTGGGGTTCAAAATATGGTATCCCTTTGGATATCAAAAATAAAATTTAATGGTTTTTCTCTAGGCTGACACAACCAAACATGTATCATTATCATTGCAGTAGAACTTTTTTGCTTGACAAATTTAAGAGTGTAACCTCCCTGGCTATCCCAGTAGTAAGTAATTTAAGGAACAAGTGTAATTGTGATGATTTCAAATGGGTATGTCTAGGATCATACTAACGAGGATGGTAAAACAATTTACATACGCGCTTTTTGATAAGATTTGATTTTTGTTTAATTGGGTAAATGGGATACACTGAGGCAAAAAAATGTGTCCCGAAAAAAATCTAAGCTTCATCCATGCACTTAAGTTACGTAAAAATGCAAAATTTTAATTTTGTTACTAGTTAATAATTTTTCTAATTCTTCAAGGGCTCTTTCCATGATCTGACTAATCACGGAAGACACATTCGTGATACCATAATCGCTACATCATCCGCATATGCGACCACATTAATCATCTCCGTGTCAAGTCTAGCTAGGATTTTGTTCCTAAGTCCCATGGATTACTCTGGTCGTTATAGTAGTGTCACTATTCACGACCCAAGCCATGGCTCAACTCCTAAGTCAGAGAGGGCCTCATGAATAGATTCAATGCGAACATTATTGAATGCACCCTCTATGTCTAGGAAAGCGGATAACGTATATTGTTTGTACTCAAGGCTGTGTTCGATGGTACGGACCACTTCGTGGAGAGCCGTTTTTAAGCCGTTCTAAAGTTTTGAGTACGAAAGAGCAAGGAGGATAAACTAATCGGCCTGGAATCCTTCGCGGTCTCATGCCCTCATTCGCCTACTTTCGGTATTAAAACGACTGGAGCCCGTCGCCACGAGTGGGGGACGCGGTTGAGTAGTAGAAGGCTTCTGAAAAGTATCAACAGCCGTGGAACTACCAGATCCTGCATTTTCTGAAGCATAATCGGTAGTATACCATCTGGTCCTGACGATTTATAAGGGGAGAAGCTGTTGATTGCCCAGGTAATCTTCTCCTCAGTAATTATGGAGAAAACCAAGTTACTCTGCCGTTCATCTCCATTATTTTATCATGGGCTCTGCGTGCAAGTGCTCCTAAATCCAGGGAAATGCGTATTAATCAGGAGCTCAAGAGATTCGACAGTTGAATCAGCCCAAGTGCCATCCTCTCTTTTTATTAAGGACGGACACGACCTTGCTTTGAACAAAATCTTGCTGATTCTAGCTGAGCCTTTGACGTTGTCCAGTGATTGGCGCAGATCGTCCCAAGCTTGGACCTTTGCGGTTCTAATAGCTTTTTTGTACATTTTCAGGCAGTCCTTGTATGGCTGCCAGAACTTATGTTTTTTTGCAAATGTTGTATATATCCCGAATTAGCTTCCGTAACTTAGAAAGGTCCATGTTCCATCATAGAGGGAAAACTTTCTTTCTCATTTTCACTGGACACGAACCCTTGAACGCACTCTGTATGCCGCAACTCGCTGGAGTATGCATCCTTGAACGCTACTTCCAGGGATTTTTCAAATGACTTAACCGCCTTGTCCGGCTCCTCCACGGAGCTGTTCGAAGGGTTTGTCGCAGTTGAGAGTTTTGATCTACAAATCTGCCTGAACTTCTTCCAGTTTATCGCCCTAGGATTTTTGCAAGGTTGCGGCATCTCTCTGGAGACATTAATATTAAAGAGTATCTAGTTATGGTCCGAGAAAGATATCAGCTCTGATACTCTCCATTGTTTCACCTTAAATTTATCGTTGTCTGACGGGAGCGTTAGATCTAGGACCTCTTCCCATTCCGCGTAATTATTGGAACTCGGTAAAACGAAGGTTGGATGGTCTCCCGTATTGCACACTGTAAGGTTAGTATTTAGGAGAAAACCAAAAAGCGACTCACCTCTTTCATTTATTTCAGTACTACCCCACAATGTGTGTCGTGCGTTAGCGTCGCATTCTATCAGTAGGGTTGACTTCCTGGAAGTTGTGGAAGATACCAGCAGCTCCAGCTCTTCGGGTGGTGCTGGCCTTCCATGGGCCATATAGGCAGAGGAGTCTTCAATCTCCATTCTAACAACTGTCAGATCGGAAGAACTAAAGTGCGGACAGGCATTATTACATTTCTTGGCTAAGATGCAGGTCCTTGGCTTACCTTGGTCTAGGTTGGTAATATTGTAGAATAAATTGTAATGCTTATCCACGAGACCCTTTATAGATTCATCGTGAATCCAAGGCTCCTGACCAAGCCCGATGTCGATGTCTTCCTCCCTTACGAATACGAGCAGATTATCCGAGGCAAGCTTACAAGGCTGGCGATTAATCTGCACTATCTTCAAGAGGTCGGCTCCGTCCACCGGATCCTGCTCTTCACCGGAGTTTGACCTAAACACCTTTATCTTGGCATTGCGTATGCCAAATCGTAGCTTGAAGTCCACCTCTTCTAGTGCTTGCATGCACTCATCGTTTATGAGGAGCATTTATAATTAGCTCTGCTTTTACGGCTCCTCAGCTTTAAGCACCACCCAGTCGTTCATCGGCACCTTCGGATTTTTCAGTCGCAGGGCTGCTTACTCCTCACCTTTCTTCTCGTTGAATAGAAACGATTGCAAAACTAAAATTTCATTCGTGTATCTAGTCTAAATTCCACGTTGATCATATTAATCAACGTAGCATAAATTTACCATTTTCGTTTAACTGTAACTGCATATACCTATAAGCAACGCTACTATGAATTCCATTCAATCTTCATTATTTGCATACGTGCTACAGTACTCGTATGAATATCAATTGCAATTACCAACTATCATGTGGCTTCATTTCAGCAATGTTACCGTTTGGAATTTGCTGAATTTATGATATGTCTGAGTTGCGAATACGGACGATTGAATTTTCAGTTTTCACCCCATTAAATCGTGTAAGCTCCATACAATTCTCACTGGAATTTCATCCTATCACTATAGGCACTAGGTAATTTGGTATCAACTATACGCACTGATAGGATTACGAATTTATTACAATTACGCCACAGGATGGCATTACTAATTAAATTTAACATCACTCGACAAGCGTCAGAATATCTCATACTTTGAAATTAAATCTCTGACGGCAGACAGTCAAGTTTTCGAGAGTCCTTCTTCGCTTTGTAATTATGCTCGTTAAGCATCCACTCATGCAACACGAAATTCGATTCATTTAGTAGGTATGGATTGTTTTACGGAGTCATTTAGCGCAAAAGGACTCGCCATACATGTGAAAACCATTCAAGAAGATACTTCGGGTCGTAATTGACCTAGATGTTTCAACTTGTGTCCTTCAAGGGCTTCTATATGACTGAAATTAAGTTGGTAGGTTCTTTTGGTGAACTGTTTGCACTTGTTTGAAATATAATATTATCCTATCCTATCGGTATCGATGCCTCCAATTAGATTTTTATCATTATTAACCTAAGTACCGGCGACGTCGGATGTCACTAACGACACTACTACTACTACTACTACTAAGTTGCCTTAACCCCTTGTGGGGCATAGCGCGTCTGCTACACATACTCGCCATCGCGTACGGTTTCTGGCCATGTAACGTATTTGGTCCCAGTTTTTATCAAAGACGCACATTCCTTATCCACAGATCTGCGCCACGTGATTTTAGGGCGACCCCTTTGTCGTCCACGTTATGATTTTATTTTTTTTTATTTATTTATTCAAGATACCCAAACAGGAAAATATAATCCATAAACGGTACAATTTAACAAATTCACACTCAAGAGTTTGAATTCAGATATTGATCCATGAAAAACAAAAATTAAGGAAAAGCAATTGAGTAAATTAACAAACAATAGTGTTACAATGTGATGAATTAATATAAAATGAAAAAAAGCAAAAATTAAATATTTAAAAGAAAGGATGCGAAGAACAAAGATTAAAATTCACCAAAAATGTCAGTTACTAACAGTTTTTTGTGTAATACATTTTTAAAAGAAAAAAGCGAAGTAGCTAACGGACCGAATTGCAATCTATCATAATTATGCATGGAACGAATGAGAGGCGAATTCATGAAAACTGAAAGCTCGGCTGTAGGTGGGTCAAAAACTAGAGTTGAGCGCGTATTATACATATGACTGGACACGGTAAATTATATACTCAGTAAGCGATGATTTTAGTAGACCACGACATAGTTTAAAAAGGATGCACTCGTCTAGGAATACTCTCCGCTTTTGAAGGGATAACAAGTTCAAGCAACCAAGACGTTCAGCATACGGTAGATAAGGTTGATTGAACTTGTAAATTAGAGCCCTTGTGAATTTGCGTTGGACGGATTCCAAGGCGGTAGTATATGTGGACGTTGTGGGAGACCATATAAATGAAGCATACTCTAGACAGCTACGTACTAAGGAAACAAACAGTTTAATGGAAGAATTAATAGAATTAAAGTCGCTAGAGCAACGCAAAACAAAACCTGCGAGTTTAGATGCTTTCTTAATTGTAGTAAAAAAGTGTTCATTGAATTTCAGTCGACTCTCAAAAATGACTCCAAGATCACTGAAAAGAGAGACGAAAGATAGATCAGTTGTGTCGATATTGTAGGGAAAAGACAAGGGCATGGGTTTTAGTGAATATATCATCGCATTGCATTTTAAAACGTTAAGTTCAAGATGATTGGAGCCGCACCACGCTGATAGTGTGTTTATATCTGATTGCAATGATAAACAATCATCGGGGCCAGAAATTGAAGCGAAAAGCTTGCAATCATCAGCATATAACAAACAATTGTTATTCATAAGAGTAGGTAACTCATTTATGAAAAAACTGAAAAGCAGGGGCCCCAAAATAGAGCCTTGAGGAACTCCAGACGAGGGACAGAACGGCGGAGAAAGTGAGTTATTAAATACTACACGAGAAGATCGTCCGAGGAGATAAGAAGAAAGCCACGATACGAGATAATACGGGAAATTAAGTGATAGTAATTTATCAAGTAATATCTCATGGTCGACCGTATCGAAAGCTTTAGAGAAATCCGTATAGATTACATGAACATCTAAATGCTTGTCAAACGATCTTGCGATGAAATCTGTTATTTCTGCCAAGTTATGGTGACTGTAGATTTTTGCTTGCAAAAACCATGTTGATTGGGGCAAATCAGATACCCAAAAGATTCGTAAAGGAATTTAAATATAAGACGTTCGAGGAGCTTGGAACAACTTGATAGAAGTGAAATGGGCCTATAATTAGAGACCATATTACTATCACCTTTTTTAGGTAAAGGTACAATGTACGACTGTTTCCATTCACAAGGAAATGTACTTTCTTGCAGACTTTTATTGAATAATAAGGCAAGGGGAAGAGAAATCGCCTTATTAGTTTTCTTAAGAAAATCGTTGGAAATTCCATCTGGACCTGATGATGAGCTGCGTTTAAGAGAAGAGATGACGGACTCGACACAAGCTGGATCTATCGGCGAGAGACTTGACATAATATTCGGTGGCACGTCATTTACAAGCCTGGAAGTGTTTGATTGGCGAAAAGTACTGGAGAAGTAAGATGCAAAAAGCTTTGCAATTTCATCTGGAGAGTTGGCAGTCAAATTTCCATAGGAAATAGAAGCAGGGTTAGAACTGGACGAACGCATATTCTTTACATACGACCAAAATAACAGTTTTTCATTATTTCTAACACTGTTTTCAATAGATTCAAGGTACGCAGCTCTAGCAGAACGGATGAGCCGTTTAGTTTCAGTACGTAATAGACGAAAAAGTATGAGATCTGACTGACGCCTAAAACGTTTATATTTGGAATGAATGCGGTTCTTTCTATTGATGATCTTATGTATTTTTGGAGTAAACCAAATCGGACCTTTGCGATGTTTCGGGGTGTAGAGAGGAACAAACTCGCTGATAATACACTGCAAAATGCTGTAATATGTAGTCACAGCAAGATTACAGTCTAGCCCCTGCAAAACGCCCGGCCAGTCAGTTTGACTTATATAATGAATAATGGCACTATAATTGGCTTTGCGAAAGTCGTAATGGGGGTTCTTAGCACGAGCCTGAGTTTTTTGGAGAGAAATTGTAACATCGAATTCAAAGGGCGGATGGTAAGGATCAATGCAAACATATTCGGAAGTAGGAAGGCAGAATGATATACAGTCAGCAGAAATATTGCTTAAGACAAGATCGAGTGTACGATGCATGAAGTTTCGATTCGTATTAAATTGTGACAGACCACAAAACTCTATGAAAGAGGTAAGTGATAGAAACATCGACGGAGTGGAAGAAGATGTGGGAAGTCCCGATTCATTTGGCCAGTTGATACTGGGGAGATTGAAGTCTACACAAATAATTATAGGAGAATTAGGATGGAGGATATTTATAATATCCGATAAGTAGGTAAACAGTTTCTCAAAGACAACTAAAGAGGAATTGCAAGGAACGTAGATACAAGAAATAAGCAGGAGAGTACTACTAGAAGAGCGCAATTTGATTGTTATACAGTCAAATTCATAATTGGAAGATGTTGAAATTATAGCTCGTTCGTAATCGAGATCGCGCCGTATTGCAATAAGGACGCCACCTCCAAGAGACATTCCAGACATTTCATTATTACGGTCACAGCGAAAAATGTCACAGCCTTCAATGAGCTCGCCATCATAAAAAGAAGAGTTTAACCAAGTTTCGGTTAGGCAAATGACATCGTGCTGGTTAGACAGAGCAGAGAGATTTAAATCTTGCAACTTGGTTCTTAGGCCACGAACATTTTGATAGTAAAAAGAAAAATTTGAAGAAATAGCAAAGGTTTTTATTTCGGTAATCGGGCGATACGACGTCGTTGAAAATTTCGCTTCACAAAGTCCTTGAGTAGCACCCCAGGCGGCCAGAAGGATTGTTCGCAAGGAGCTTGTAGGTCATTTGGTAGGGTAACTTTAAAAGAAGACACGACCTTGTTAGGAATATTTTCCTTAGTTAACTTCGAACAGATGAGAACGGATGGTCTGTAACCGAGCTTTCCGATAACATATTTAATTATTTCCGTCTCAGTGGTGTCGTAAGTCAACCTAGAGATAAAAATTTGCTTAGGTGTAGAGCAAACTCGTAATGTGTCAACCTGAACTGGAGGTGGTTGAAGCTCGTTTTGATCGTTGTAGATGGTGGGCGTTGTAGGAGGTGAAGTAACGCGAGTTGCAGCAGCAGAGGATCCAGAAGTGATTCGGTTGGTTGTGATAGAATCACCTTGATGCTGTCTTCGTTTAGAC
This sequence comes from Microchrysa polita, assembly GCA_949715475.1. NCBI lineage: Eukaryota > Metazoa > Arthropoda > Insecta > Diptera > Stratiomyidae > Microchrysa > Microchrysa polita. The sequence goes on along the minus strand of OX454421.1, from coordinate 75,811,956 downwards.
TGCTGTTGCAGCTGAGGTGGAGCCGGCGAAAGAGATGACAGCTGCATTGCATGTTGCGTTGATAATAGTGGCGAATGCAATGGCGACGACTGGTTTTGACTGGTTTTAAGTTGTAATCGCGTCATTACACCAATTGAATCCATAATGTTGCTGTTGGAATCCGTGGGTTGTTCAGCCGGATTCAAAAGTGGAGAGACATCAGCCATGGCCAAACTTAGTTTTGACTTGCTGGTTTCGAATTCCACTAAAGCACTTGCAAGAACATGGCTTGCATTCTTCAGCATGTCAACATAAGATGCTGTCGACATCGAGCCAATAAACATTTGAGTCAGAGCTGTTGATAGCTTCGCCTACTGAGTTCGTTATATTGACGCACTTACAATGGTAAGGCTTACCACAGAATCCAGAGCATTTTATGAAGGGCGATTTGTTAGCCTTGTCATTACACAAAGTGGCACGGCATATGACCATGTTGTAGTTATAGAAACAAACAAAATACCAGTAAAGATCGAATCGCAGAAAAGAACGATAAGAATGATAAGAGGTTCCATCGCATACCGCGACCATCAATGCAATTCTCACCCTTCCGCAAAGTATGATCAATCCACTGCCACTTTCGACTGCGAATCAATTGGTCGTACGCCGAAGAAGACATTCATTCAAAATTCTTTCGGCCCAACGAAAGTTTGCAGCTTCTTGGTAACTGCAGTGGAAACTTTCCAAGTGCTGCTCCCGTATACGAGCACTGTAAGTATCAGGGAGCGAAACAGCCCCAGTTTGATCTTAACACTGAGATAACTGCTTTGCCAGAGTTTGGACCACATGCCGAAGGAATACGTGGCTCGGTTAATGCGGCGAACGCCGTCGTGATCTGTGCCACCATCAATAGCAACAGTGCTGCCTAAATAGACAAATTCGTCTACCTGTTCAACAAGTTGTTCATTGATGCTTTGAATTTTGAATTTGGAATTTGGAATTTGGAATTTGGAATTTTGAATTTTGAATTTTGAATTTTGAATTTTGAATTTTGAATTTTGAATTTTGAATTTTGAATTTTGAATTTTGAATTTTGAATTTTGAATTTTGAATTTTGAATTTTGAATTTTGAATTTTGAATTTTGAATTTTGAATTTTGAATTTTGAATTTTGAATTTTGAATTTTGAATTTTGAATTTTGAATTTTGAATTTTGAATTTTGAATTTTGAATTTTGAATTTTGAATTTTGAATTTTGAATTTTGAATTTTGAATTTTGAATTTTGAATTTTGAATTTTGAATTTTGAATTTTGAATTTTGAATTTTGAATTTTGAATTTTGAATTTTGAATTTTGAATTTTGAATTTTGAATTTTGAATTTTGAATTTTGAATTTTGAATTTTGAATTTTGAATTTTGAATTTTGAATTTTGAATTTTGAATTTTGAATTTTGAATTTTGAATTTTGAATTTTGAATTTTGAATTTTGAATTTTGAATTTTGAATTTTGAATACGGAGCGGACCGCACCCGTGTTCTACGTGGAAACGGCCAAAAGTTGCCAATATACCTCCCTGGGAAGAGCCTTGAAGGTTCGATGCAGGAAGGTTGTGTTTGTCTGTGTATATGTGTATGGATACTGACGATGAAAAAAAATCGTGGTCCTACGGAAACTGCCTCTACGGGGCGGGCCGCACCCGTGTTCTACGTGGAGACGGCCAAAAGTTGCCAATATACCTCCCTGGCAAGAGCCTTGAAGGTTCGATGCAGGAAGGTTGTGTTTGTCTGTGTATATGTGTGGATTCGAGTTATGTGTTTTTTCGTCATATTGGGAGCATTTCATCTCGGCGCGGCTGCTCTCAATTTTATTAATTCGCGCCGGCATTGAAACAAATCCAGGCGCAGAGGTATGGTTTTGTAGTGTTTGAGGCCAACGAATTGGTTCGAATGCCAGGTCAGTGCAGTGTAATTGCTGCTTGGAATGGATACATCTCAGGTGTTCTGGCTTGAGAAGGGTTGGTCAACACTCCACATCATATGTTGCACCGGGATGCATAAACACAGGGCGACCACGGGCTGCTCCTAGCCCTCCACCTCCTCCTCAGCCCCCAGCACCCCCAAACAATATGATCAGGAATGCTAGACCTAGTTTAACCCCTGCTCCTTCTCCAGCGGTTTTCACTCCACTGTCCTTATTGCAGTTTAACTGCAACGGCATTCACCAAAAAATTACCGAGATCACTCACTTCATAAGTGTAAACAGAATTCAGATTTCTGCCATCCAGGAGACTTTGCTCCATTCGAACTCGTCTCTTAGCGTCCATGGCAATTACGTTATATTGCGCAAAGATAGACCAGCCGCCAGGCATGATTCTCACCTTGAAGGTGGACTTGCCTTCCTAATACACAAGTCCGTACATTACTGTGTATTAGACGTAGATGTTGACGGTACGGCGGAAATGCAAGCCATCTCAGTTTCATCAGGGAGTACTAATATCGAAATTTTTAATGTATATGTTCTACCACACTCTAGTTGCCCTTCTGGCTATCGTTTCGATATTGGTCCTCTCCTATCTGGAGAGCACAGGATCATTCTTGGTGACTTTAACGCGCATGAGCTCTGGCATTCTGACCTCAACAACGATGCCAGGGGTAACTATTGCCGAATCTCTAGACGCCTCAGATTTCTGTCCACTCAATGAAGACTCGCTGACTCGAGTCACAGGCACTTGCAGTAGCTCTCCTGACTTAACTATTGTAATCGCCAGCCTAATCAGTGCTACTCGATGGGAGACGCACACTGCTCTCTCGTCCGATCACCTTCCAATCATAATAAGAATTGGCAAACCTGACTAAGTCTGAGAAGCGAACGTTTGTCAATCACAAGAAAGCCAATTGGGAGGGTTTCAAAGCGTACTCGTCGGCGAAGTTCATCGAGCTACCTACACCAACTAACGTTCATAAGGCCGAACGAAATATTAGGAATGTCATTGCCAAAGCAGCGGCACGTTATATTCCTGCTGGACGTATTCCGAAAGTTCGACCTAACTTCCCTACCAGTGCCGCCAGATTAGCCGATGAACGAGACAACATCAGACGCGCTCACCCAGGTGATCCCAGAATTCAGGAGCTTAACTCCGAAATCAATCGACAAGTAAAAGACTATCGGAAGGCGAAATGGAACGAGCACCTCAATGACTGCAACCTCAATGAAGGTGTCAGTAAACTATGGTCTACTGTCCGCGCCCTTTCCAATCCTAGGAAAAACCCATAACAATACTTTCACCTGTCGCAAAGACGCTAGAGGCCCTTATTCACCCCACTCTTGTTAAGCATGCTAAGCTAGAACCTCACCAGCATGGCTTCAGGAAAATGCATAGTACCACCACAGCCCTCGATGCGATCACTACACGTATCCGTAATGGGCTAAACCACAGACGTCCTTACCACAGAACGATTCTTGTAGCAATTGACCTAACGAGTGCATTTGACAATGTCAATCACTCGATGCCTCTCGCTAACTTACTGAATATGCATAACCCTGCTCAAGAGGTCCGTTGGATTGCCAACTATCTAGCTGGTCGGCATTCCTTCACTGAGTTTCGTGGCAAACGTTCTAAGTTGAGGAAAATCAAATTTGGAGTTCCACAGGGTAGGGTACTCTCCCCCACTCTGTTCAACATCTACATGTCCGGTCTTCCTATACCACCGGAAAGAATCGAGGTGATTTCCTATGCAGACGATTGCACCGTGCTCGCCACAGGGGAGGATAAGGATGAAATGCGCCTCAAAACTAATCGCTATCTTGGACGATTACAGGCTTTCTTCCAAAGCCAAAACCTCACCATCTCCGCGTCTAAATCTTCTGCGACATTTTTTACCACCTGGTCGGTGGATTGTCGGTGGGAGGTTGATGTACGTATTGGCAACAATCCAATTCCTACTGTTGCAAATCCTAAAATTCTCGGGCTCCATTTAGAGAGCATGATGACGTCAGCTCATCACGCAGCATCCGTTTGCGAAAAGATGCGCAGTAGGAATAAAATCCTAAAAGCACTGGCTGGTAGCACCTGGGGCAAGGATAAAGAAACCATGCTAGTCACAGCTGCTGATTATGCAGCCCCAGTTTGGTCACATAGTCTATGTGATACAAACTGGACCAAAATTCAGGTCTGCCAAAATGCTGATCTACGCACAGCCACAGGTTGCCTCTTGATGTCTGCCCAGGATCACTTACATCAAGAGACAAAATTGATGCCAATACGTGACCACAATCTCCTACTGTCCAAACAATATCTTGTTGGTTGCTACCGTGAGAATCATCCCAACAACAGTCTCATGGACCGAATTCCTCCACCCAGTGCCGGATTAACCACGTGGCAGAAGGTGGCAAATGCCACAGGCCCCGCGCTTTGAGGGGCCCCGCGTTTTTCTCAAACAAAAATTGTATCAACCAAGATGCCAACGAGTTTCTTCTAAATTGTTATAACACGTTATCCTTAAACAATTTACGGGTGTTCCAAAATTATACTGTACTGCAGAAAAATACAGAAATATTTCCTTTTAATTCATGATGGCAACAGCCCAAAAAAGAACAATCAATCAATTCTTCTGTGTCGAATAAATGTAATTTTGTCCCGTTATGTGGTTCCCAATAATTTTCAGTGTGTGTCCCCCTTATTAGGTCTCCAGAATCTGGCGCCCCCAGAAAATGTTGGCCACAAACGGAAACATTTTTGTTTTTCTGCGATTTAAGTGTAGTCCACTACGCGTGTCAGGTTGTGGACTTAATTTAAATATTTTGTTTCTTCGGATAATTTTAAAACTAAATTTTATCAATCACACACTTGTTTTTGACAAAAATATGCGAACTCTTTTTTCCTATTCAAATTATGCCGGATCCAATGCTAAGATTTACTTCATTAATAAATCCAACATACCCACGCGCAACCTAGAAACATTTTTTTTTTGTTAGTGGAGGCTGAGTTTTAGAAGTAGGTATAAAGTAATATATAAATTCCGTGACGTTCGGAAACAGCCAAGATTTAGGCGTATGTCCATATACGATTTTGCTGCAAACCAAAGACAAGACTCAAATGTTTGTCGAAAATCCGCTATTTGACACAAGAACTCATCTTCACGCAAAAGGCCTAGTTTTGGCTAAGCGATACGTCGAAAAGTAAGGAAATGCTACCACAATCCCATAGTGTCCTAACAAATAAAATTTATATCAAAAGTTCCAGTCTCCAGCGGGAGCGTAGATTTTTGTTGTTTTTTTCTCGGCCTAAAATATTTTCAGTTGTCTTGTGGCCGAGGCCCTGATCTAGTTTAATTATTATTGTTACATCGAAATACCATTTTTTTCTTGAATCAAATGGATACGAGTACAAGTTTTATTTGCTCCGTTGTATTGCAATAACAGATTAGATTTGCTAGCAGTACTTGGCATTTTTTTTTAATAAACGACATCAAAACCTGAGTTGTACTTACGCCCCCGTTTCCAAACCATCTACATCTGATTACTACAAAAGACTTCTACCATGTGGTCCTCCACGCGGGCACCCCCTGGTAACGGTAATAGGTATGATGATGCCATTCAGTAGGAATAGGAAGGGGACGCTATACGAGCATTGAAGTGTCCCTCATTGTACTCACAATTAACCATGCCAGAAACTGTCAAGTATCTGGCGGTCACTCTAGAAAAGAAATTACTCTGGAAAGAGCACCTCAGGGTGGGAATAGAGAAAGTAACTAAGGCCTTATGGATCTGCAGAAGCTATGCGGGTGAGGCATGGGGTATTAAACGAGATATAATTCTGCGGATCTATAGGGCAATTGTTAGACCTATTGTGAAATACGGGGCGGTAATTTGGTGGAGAAGGGCATCCACTGCAGACGGTAGTCTGAATCTAGACAAACTTCAGAGGGTGGCATGTCTAGCTGTCCTTGGAGCCTTCATCACCCTAGGGGGGCACGCCCCATGGTTTGGAAATAACTGCCTAGAATGTGAATCTGAACCACTGTGCGTCGTGTATCTGTCTTCCGTCTTGGCAGTATGTATTTGGCTTTCAGTAATACCGATCGGCGCTTACAATGACTTAATTACTGAAATATTAATTTTAAGACCCCTTTATTAGCTTGGTTAATCGAAGTTCCATAGGCCCCGCACTCTACATTTGCCACGGGCCCCGCGCTTCCTTAATCCGGCACTGCCTCCACCACGACATGTCACGCGTGATTTGCGAGACCTAGAGAGAGAGGTCCAGGGATACAAGAGGGACCCTTACGACGATGATGCATACCGAGCTGCCATCGCTGAAATTGACACTGCAGAAGTGAGTCGGTCTATTGCGAGATTAGATGCGAATAGAGTCCTCTCAGTGCGCCCTCCACCCATTTCGCCTGAGGAGATTAGGCTCCCGAGAGCCACCAGAATGATATTAGCTCAACTTCGGTCGGGCTTTTGTTCACGCCTCAATTCGTACCTTGCTCGCATTAACCCGGACATACAAAACATCTGTCCAAACTGCGCTGGCGCTCCACACGATGTGGGTCACTTGTTTCAATGCCCAGCTGCGCCCACTGACTTAACCCCTATCTCACTGTGGGAAAACCCTATCGCAGCAGCTATGTTTTTGTCCCTTGACATCACTGACGAAAGCATCGACGAACCATAACTCGAATCCACATAGATGCACAGCGGTTTCACACCTTTCTGTACCGCTAAAAGAAGAAGAATGAAATAAAATCCATAGTTATAACCTTTCCCTTCAAAGTCAATAGACGTGCGTCAATAAAACTCGCGAAATCAAAGGATAATTCTATTATTCAACAAAATGTTATATTAAATTTTCCTACATGTCTCCATAGAAATCATTCTTAAGTTTTTGTTTCAACTTGCAAATGTGTCAAAGTGTTACATATTTCGTGGTTCAATTTATCTGAAACACTTTCCGCTTGAGGTGATCATTCTCAAGCTCTGCTTATTGCTTAAACATGTATTGAACTTGAAACTCTTAATATGTCGTCGTCTTATTTTTTGTTCAAAGAAAATATTCTTTGATCTGAAAAAGGTCCTCGTAACAGAGAGTTATGTTCTTATGCAGACAGGATGAGAAACTGATAAATCCGAAAGCTTATCTATACTGTCGAAAAGATTATTTCCTTGACGAGCTGAAGGAAACATTTAACATGCAAAGGATGAGAATCACATCATTTCCATGCCCAAAGTATAAAGGGTTTCCCTGACTACGTTTTTTCTATCCCGAAAGTATGTAAATACATTTTACATCCGGTTTTAAAATTGATTTTTTTTTTGTGAGGTGCGGTAAGTAGGTAAATATTGTGTGTTTTATAAAGACAAGACTATGTCAATAGAATATCCTGCCTGATGCAAAGACATGGTAAGGGCTTTCGATTGATTTGATGATGGGGCTTATTATTTGTATGTACATATTTTGAAATGATATTGAATTTTGAATTTCTTCTTGTTGTTTCACTTCAATGGTATTAGCACACTATTACTGTCGATTTATTGGTATTACATCAGATTTTCTCTGCGGGCAGCTCTACATTAAATCGAAACCAGTATTCTCGAGGCCTTAAAACCTCAAAATATCTTACGGCATATTTTTCTCTTGGAATGACAAGAATTTATCAATATTTATTCTTAACATCTTTTCAAATCCCATTGGAGCACACGGTGTCAACGCGTTTCTTTTCATCCTCAATTTATCATTGCGATATTAATTTACTTCTATGAATTACCCATACAACACAACCATACGCGATACATACAATAAATCGTCCTTATCTCCGTTCATTCTTCTCTGAAAATTTACAACAAACCATAAATATCAACACTCAACGGCCATTCAGGGTACTTTACGTCCCGGGTCCCGTGTCGTATACAAATGCAACACAAAAACTTGGTTGTATACTTCACAAACCATAAATTTATCCACATCGGATTTTCACTTTTGTCAGGATGCGAATTGTCTTGCTAGTGCCTTGCACACAGAGTAATGGGGCAAGCCCACCGCATACCATCTCCGAGATGGAAAGATGTTGCCAGCTCCCACCATACTATACTTGCAATTAGACTATTACATGGACATTTATCAAACACTCGCAAGACTCAAATGAGTGTTTTGTATGATGATGATGGCAGTTTGTGTAAGAATGAAAAATATGTGTCGCATTAAAGATTTATTGGCTTGGCATACACATGTTGTGATACTCATCGTATAGGGCGGGTGTTGTATAACCGTCAGCAACGTCATGCAGCCGTTAGTTCCGAGCTTATAATGTCAAGCGTATACATCGTTGTATGTCAGTCAACAGACGAGAGGATAAAGAATACTGAAATAAACTTTCGCACGTAAATGGGCAGAAACTATGTTCACATTTAACCTTATAGAACGTAGAAACTACTAAGTGTTATGTGTCCAACCTAAGGCGAGAAAATGCTCCAGACAGTCATATAGAGAACATAAGCCAAAAGTAAGCTCGTAAATTGACGCGCGGACGTTACGCGGAAATGGTTTCCTTTTCATGTCAAACGTCCTTGTTATTTTCTCTTTTATCCATAGATCCTTTTTGCTAGCATATACACGGCGAAAGACATAAATAGAAACCGCACAGCACATCATCATACCCATTTCGTGTTGTGTATATGCGGCCTTCAATTGACAAACGTAGCGTAGCCTGCAACATCCTGAGCGATATTTTTAGCGGAAGTGTTTGCTTAAAGTAATTTAAAGTTAGATGCCAGTTGTGGTCAAGGCTTTGTGCCAGGTCTGATGCACTTTACTCATAGTAAAGTAGTGTTGACTTTTGACTACGCTTACTCTATTCTATAGGTATGCAATGGAAGTTGCAACTGCGAAATCAGTTCAAGGATACACGTTTCATGAATGCAAACATCGGAGCCATTCATTCACTGTTTACATATGTCTCGCCATGTTCATCCCAGATATATGACAACTTGTTGCATTCACTATGCCCCTCCTAGACTGTAGTCGCGATGAACTCAATTGCACATGCCCAACAATCGGGGGGAAAATTTCCCTTGGAAAAATGTACAAAGAAGAGATTGAGTGAAAATTTTGTATAAAATGTCTGTAGCTACGTATAGAGTTCAGAGGCGCCAGATGCTTATACCTACTCCTACAGTGATTTGATGTCTGTCTGTGAGGATCTTGCAACAAGAACTAGGCTAGAATTAACATCTAACAAATTTTAGTAGAATGGAAAAAAAAAACTTCGAGAAGTTTTCTCTTAGGGGAAAAGTCTTAGATCATGTATATGTCTACGTTATTACTTACAAAATAATCCACATTGAAGCCGACAAATCCTTTCAAACCGATTACATACAGACAGTACCACAAATATCGACTTTCGAACGACAACCATAATGCTCGTTATCAGTTTCCTTAGAGAAGTGTCCTTTTTGAAGGTACATATGTACATAATATCCTTTGAAAACCCAAAATGAGCTTGTGGTGATTTTAAACGGCTCAACTCACCGAATACTGTATATTGATATGCATATCGACTATAATGCATTCCTAAAGAAAAGGGAACCTTTTTTTCCAAGGACATATTTTTCATAACAAGTGCCGACACCAAAATAATAAGGATCGCACCACTTAACTTCCAGCCGAGTTTCATCCAAATCGCTCCACAGAGGGAGCCAAGAGAACCAATTGAAAGATAACTTTTCATTCGCTTCAACGGCGAATTTGCCGATATTCCCGCAACTCATCAGTGATTGTCGATTCTTTGTAAGGGCGATCAAAGAAAAATGTATACCAAATTTAGCAATGATCAAACCACTGAAAGGTTGACTTAAAGATTCGTTAGGTTTTCGCTACCCTGCTAGCCACAATCGGTGAACGATAAATCCAAAGAGACGGGGGAATGCAAAAATTGTCGTAGTATTCGTGAACACTCTCTCATCCACACGCGTTGGCTTATGTACTTCGACTGAATATCCATCACCCGATGACTGTCTCGATGAAGAATCGGTGCCAATTCATCGAGAGACATTTTCTTGAAATTTCGGTCAGTTTCGCTTCCTTGTCGTTATTTTGCGCCGATGGGTAATATTTTTCTTTGTATAGCGGAACCTTTTTCACTTTAAAGTTGACCTTCGTAGTGTGTGCCTCTGCATCGAGTAAATTCAATATATTAATAAATTCTTCTTCTCTGTACCGTAACTCCTTGTGGTGCATGGTGCGTTCACTCAGCCTTTTATAGGCTATTTCGAGTCAACGTTACATTGCATATAATTTCGGAGTGTATATAATGTTGCAAGCACTATATATTTCCTATCCGCACATGTACGGAAATTTTGGAACACGCCGAGATTCGATCTCCGGATCCAGTGAGCCACGGAGCTACTCGACTATTTCATACGTTGTTCCTTTAAGAACGCATGAGGGGAAATTCAACGATTACTTCATTAGGGCGAACTTGATGAACTCTTCGGGGAAATTCATTAAATTTGTCATCAGTTCCAGCATGATGAATTCGCCAGTGAAACTCATCGTACTTTTTATCAGTTCCTTTCTGATGAATTCATTGATGATCCGCACCGCATCTATCATCAGTACCTCTCTAATGAAATCATGAGGGAAAGTCATGTTTGGGTTCACTTGGTCTTCATGCAGTCGTTCACCATATCTTTCAAAAATATATAAGGGAATTTAGTCCCGCGGCTAGAACAAATGGAATGATTCGGTTCATCTAGAGATTCATGATGCCGGCATCGATGCATTCCTTATGCCATGGCTAGTAGGGTATGTTTTACAATGGCACATTTTGTCACGGAGTCGCAACCTTGATTGCATCCACATCAACAAAAATAATACCAGAAAAGAAACACTTCATCCTGGAACTATAGAACCGAAACCCGCAAGACTGCAGACGAAATCAGGGCAATGCATTTTAATTGGGTGACGTCATTTTGCTGTTGCTGTTGGTGCTGCGAAATCTGCGACACTGTCACTTCTTCTTCAACCACAAGCAACGCCAAGCCGCAACTCAGCTGTACAATGACGTCATAGTTTAGCTCTTAAATTTTGGATTTACACGAAGAAACAACAACAACAAGCATATGACGTAATAAAAAGCAAAAACAAAACAGTGCAACATTGGCGAACATAACCACAAATTATAAGCTGATTTTGACGTCTAAGATTCTACATTGCGGCCTTACTATACAGGGTGTCCGGAAACTTCCGCATAAACGCACCGGATTATGATTGCTCAGTTGATTTCCAGCAAAAAAGTTGTACTGAACATACCCCCTCAGCTTAACCCTTTAGCTGCCACAGGCATTTAAAGATTTTTGCAAAAATCATTTTCTTGCGCGACTTAAAGCCTAATATCTCCAAAGCTAGACCAGCTAAAATAGTGAAATAAAATGATTATTACAGCCAACAAATTTACCTGTAAAATAAAACTAACCACACTAAAATCGGATAAGAGGTTTGGTTTTTACAAAGCTTCAAAGTCAAATTTGCGTGATTTGACCCAAAAACAATCTTTTTTTCCATCTCAATTTTCTCCAACTTCTGCCAAGGTGAGGTGCTTGTACGATTCTTTTAAAAATTGGCGCATAGTCTAACGATCATATCCTTCTTACATCATTTTATTCTAGCTCCATTATTTCTAACAGTTTTAGTACCTTAAGTGCAGAGAACCAGGGTTAATTTTGGCTCGATTTCGACATACTTTGAATAGATTTTACCAATTGCAGATCTTTAGGGGCAGTGTAAATTGAATTGTATTGAATTCGAGCTAAAATTAACCCTAGTTTTCTACACTTAACGTATAAAAACTGTTAGAAATAATGGAGCTAGAATAAAATGATGTAAGAAAGATATGATCGTAAGACTATGCGCCAATTTTTAAAAGAATCGTACAAGCACCTCACCTTGGCAGAAGTTGGAGAAAATTGAGATGGAAAAAAAAGATTGTTTTTGGGTCAAATCACGCAAATTTGACTATGAAGCTCTGTAAAAACCAAACCTCATTTCCGACTTAGTGTGGTTAGTTTTATTTTACAGGTAAATTTGTTGGCTGTAATAAACATTTTATTTCACTATCCTAGCTAATCTAGCTTTCGAGATATTAGGCTTTAAGTCGTGCAAGAAAATGTTTTTTTCAAAAATCTTTAAATGCCTGTGGCAGCTAAAGGGTTAAGCTGAGGGGGTATGTTCGGTACAACTTTTTTGCTGGAAATCAACTGAGGAATCATAATCCGGTGCGTTTATGCGGCAGTTTCCGGACACCCTGTATAGACGGCGTTGCCACAAGTCCAACTGTCAAGATCGCTCGCCCTCGCCCTTGAGAAAAATGGACCCAACTGCCATATCCAAACTTCCCATCATGGCCGACTTGATGGAACAGCTGTTGCATCGAAGGCAGCGTTGCCACTCGTGTTACAATTGTAACATTTTGTTACAATTTTCGATTTCTTGTTACAATGTTACACCCCGACCAATTTTGTTACAATCGGCAAGAGTGGAGGGATCAACTATATTTTAATATTTTTCTACTATAAGTGAAATGAACAATTATTTTGCAAAACAAATTTTCTATTTTTGTGATTTGAGCATGATCAGCCATATATTCAGTTAGGAATATCCAACTTGTGGTCCGCGGGACACATGCGGCCCACATCGCAGTTTTTTGTGGCCCGCGGCCGGGACGGAGAAACACAGTATGTAGCATTGTGTAAAAATGGAAAAGTTTGTAAAAAAAACATAGTGTTGAACTAAAGTCTTAGAAATTTCTTGAATCTCGTCAATTTAATGGCTTACAAATTATGTATTTAAAAAACCTACCCTTGGTTCTAGGAAGCTGACGGTTGTCTAAAGTACTTTTGTGCGGAAAAATATAAAGCACACCGTGAAATTGTATTCTCTCTACCATAGCTGAATTATAACTCGTGTTCACATTTTCCAGGCACTCGACATTTTTGTTCGAGACTTATTACTGTCCGCCGAATAATTTTGACTCCCAATGATATTTCTTTTATAGTATTTTATTCTGAGTAAATTAATTTGCAAATTGTGGTTGTTGATCGATACACAAAATTTCACCGTTTTAACAATTTCTTGTCAAAAGTTTCTAAATTCGTTTGAAGAGCATTTTATGAATATTCTATTTCTAGAGGATATATGTAATCCCGAGGTCGTTAGTGACTCAGAATGAAATTTCGAAAAAAGCCTTTCGGTATTTTTATAATTTTTATCTTGCGGCCCGCTCAATCCTGAAGACCCTGATATTTAGCCCTGGTCGGGTTCTGATTTTGACACCCCTGGATTAAGCGGCCGTTTTTGTTGGACCCTTGTTGATTCAGAATCAGTGTTCATCATTCAAATATAGCAGCCAACTGCAGAAGAATGGAATTCTACCTTGACCCAAATTTAAACAACAAATTTACGGTAGCCAAATTTTTGGGCAAAATTTGGAATGTAAGGGCACGAAATTTCAGTTCAAATTAAAATAGCATTTAAAAAGGAACGTGACAGTTTAATTCAAATTTATTAAATTAAATTTTTTACCGGAAACAATACATAAGTTGGCGCGAGTTGCACGTGCTGGTGTGTTTGACTTCAATCGACACATTGACCCGCGTATCTGCATACGAAGTTTTTGCAGTAGGTTAGAGTGCAACACGCAATATCGAAGTTGTTTTCTGAGCTCAAGGACAGATAAAATGTTACTGCATATATTTCTGTTCAGTATATCCTTTAGTTTGATCATGTAATATTAGTTAAGTTCGATTATATTGAGCATCTCGTTTTGCGCCAACATTAAGAAATGATCTGCCCCTTAAGTCAATCGGAAACTAAGCTTATGTGCCAAGTAGTGTCATTATTAATTGTGAGCTTTTGAGCTGTTATGAAATATTGGGTTCAAGTTTAAACAAATTGTGGAAATTTTGACTTATGGTTTCTCCTAAAAACTATCTTCGTCAAAAATGTTTATGGAACAGAACAGATCAAATTTTCTGAAAAAGTCAGACATTTTCAAACTCCTTTATTTTAATTTATAACTCTCTACTATTCGTGGAGCAATCATTCAACTCAGACTTGCGCACATTTATTGCTAAAATTGTTAGTTAACAACAATATCTTCAAATTTGTTACACTCAACCTAAAAATGTTACAATTTTATCAGATAAATGTTACACTTAGAAATTTGAAAACGGCAACCCTGATCGAAGGTACGTTTACAGATAAGAGTAGATAGGTATTAACATCGTCAGTTCACGTGAAATCCATGCAAACACTGTCAAAATGTTGATGATTATTAAACGAATTCGCTTGGTGGTACTCACTTCACACACCGGTTTTTCACATTTCGCCAGCGACAACAATGAAGTTGCACTTTACTTCACGTGGAAAAGGTGTCATCGACAGTCAATCAGACCGCGAGGCGAGTGTACATTTATCTTCAATTTAGTGAATATAAGGCAAGTCCCCAGGGCACATTTTTCACGGCAGACATTGGGTGAGGTTATAAAACACAACGTTCGCGTAACGTTTCGCGTTTTCCGAAACGTTTCCTATTGTGTTCTGTAAACGCATAGATCCGGATCAGACTTGGTGTTCCCATCGCCATCTCTCGGAAAGTGACAAATGTGACAATTGACACATCACAGCTGATACGTTTTGCTCGAAAATTAAAATTTCCAGTTTTAAACGAGATGCAGATACATTTTACATTGATTATAAATAGTTTAATAAATAAATGAGGGCGGAAATGCACGGTTCGACGGCAGATTGTAAATTTCTGTCAATCAATCAAGCTATGCCTCGCAAGGGGGCGCTTAGGGGATCTGTTTGTAGGGAGAAGTTTCTGATCCGTAACGGCCGGTTGATTTGAAACGTTGCGCGAAACGTTTCCTATTGTATTCTGTAAACGCATAGATCCGGATCAGACTTGGTGTTCCCATCGCCATCTCTCGGAAAGTGACAAATGTGACAATTGACACATCACAGCTGATACGTTTTGCTCGAAAATTAAAATTTCCAGTTTTAAACGAGATGCAGATACATTTTACATTGATTATAAATAGTTTAATAAATAAATGAGGGCGGAAATGCACGGTTCGACGGCAGATTGTAAATTTCTGCCAATCAATCAAGCTATGCCTCGCAAGGGGGCGCTTAGAGGATCTGTTTGTAGGGAGAAGTTTCTGATCCGTAACGGCCGGTTGATTTGAAGCGTTGCGCGAAACGTTGCGCAACGTTGTGTTTTATAACCTCACCCATAAATGCAAATTTTTCGCTCGGTGAACATGGTACTTACCTTAAATATCAATTTTTGAATTTAAGCGGGATTTTTTTTTTACAAATATCAATAATTTGAAACTAATCAAATTGAAGATATTTGTAAAAAAGAAACCGGGGAAATACAAAAATTGACACTTACGTGTCTGAATCGGACTATTAGAGAGTACGATCGTTTCGTAGAATACCATTCCAACTACATCGATAGGGTTAGTATTGAGTAATTTAATATTCAACAACACATTAAAAGTCAAAAGCTGCACTTCCTTGAAATCAATCAGTTCACTCACACAACAATTGCCAAATTGTATGCCTGCTGTGTATTCACCATGTCCTTATCATAGGACCGAGTCGAGATACTGATTTCCATCGTAATCGTCGTACTCTAGATTCCATTATATGAATCTGAGTTTGTGTTGCTCTTCATCTTCATGTCAGTTTCATTCAGTCTCGCATATGTACAGGATAGGGATGATTCCACAATTTGTATATCCAAATATCAAATACAATTCCGCTTCTTCCTTCGCGCTGTACAGCAAAGATAAAGAATCAAAATGTTGTATTGAATTGCATGATTGTAAAACTTGAAAAGCTTGAAATCATGGGTGCGGAAATTGAATTTTGGTGTTATAGATACAAATCCCTGCCATATAGTCAAAACATGGTCTTGTCATATTTGGGTAGAACGTTTTAGAACAGCGCAAAGGAAAAGGCAGTAAGCCTATTGAATTACAGACAAACTGTATAGACATTTAGAGGATTTTTATAAACCTGTCATCTTCACATCACTACTTCCAGACAGAACAGCATTCAGAAGTGCTATTTGAAAATGATTTTCATTCAAAATTGTGTACTGACTGGAAAATGCTCACCGAAATCAGCGGTTGATTTTTTAAGCTTTTTGCCTGAAATTGAGAATTACGTATGTTGAAAATTTCGATGAATACCACATGCCATGCATAAGCCTACGTGTGAGGATTACCTTTGATAAGCAGCTTTCGTTTGCTTTATTTATTTTAGATTTATCTCATATCAAAAAGATCGTCAATTGCCATTATACGTTATTTAAGGAAGGAAGGACATCGACTTGTGTCGATATTGAGTTACGATTAGATAAGCAACCGTCATTCGGAAATATCTTATTCAAATCACTTTTGCGGTTTTCCGGACCCGTATGTAGGAGGTACATTATGAATTTTATAAATTCGCTTCCTTCCTCATGGATTTGTGAAATTTATTTTTCACTGAAATCAAATATGTGTATTCACTACTACCGGCAATACTCGTATTCATTTTATTTTATTAATTTAACATGCCAGGAATATGTATTTCCATCTCGACCCAAAGATATTATTCATACACATGGATCAGGAATTTGAAACGAATACAAAGATTGTGGCTTCTCTGCTGCTCCTGCGAACCTAATGGCCTGCCATAAATACAATTTTCGGTCTGTACAAGACCGACACCGGCCGACGCCGACGGCCAGATGTTCGATAACAAATGTATATTTTGGCAAACTAATAATTTCTGGCTCATATGTGTGGCAATTGCAGATGATTAATGGATTAAAGGCCAATTTCGACATGTCCGGTGAAACCTCGTGCCGTATTTGTGTATCTAGGTATTACTATATAGGAGTACCCATGCAGACCTACTCGTATACATATGTATATGGAATTGATACAAATTTGATATCCGAGCCTTCAGTTTCAATCTAATATTCATGAAATGTATAGTGTAGTACTAGTTTCAATCATGGTCTATATCGCACATGGGGCGGCCTTTCTGCCAAATTGTTGGCACGATTTTTGTCGACTTGTGTGCGTGTTATCATAGTAGTTGTAAATTTCCAGTGGAGCCGGTAATTAGGGATAGATTGTAAATGAAGGGTCATGTATTTGGCGCGAAAAAGTTTAAAAGAGAATTTTCAATAGAATCATAAAAAAAGGAAAAAGAATTTTTATTTTATGTAGTTATACTATACCGCCGCACAGTGGGTCGAAATCGATGATTTTTCGGACATCGCATATTTGCGAAGATGTCCTGTTGCAAAATCCACCATGTTAAAGCTATAAGTTGAATTTGTTTGTGCCGAATCGAATGGTGAATTCCATTTTCAAAAAGAAAATACTTTCTTCTATAGCGGCTTTAAGGATGCTTTTACCAACCCCATAGTATAGATATACCGTTTCTTCTTTCTGATGTTACAAATTTGCAGTAAAAACTGTCCCAAGCCATCCTCTACGTCGAACCATTCAAACATTTTCATTTTCGCCAAAAAAGGGCGATCGATGTTTCAGAGTTTTGAAGTTTTAATAAAAAAAATCATCAATGCTGGGATTATACCACACGCCTCCCTCTTCCTTTAAAGGACCACATATATTTCAAACATAATTTTGAATCTCATAGTTTATAAACGGGCTTGGGACCGTCTTCGGCGGAATTAAGGTGTTGGCATCCTTGTTTCAATTGTGTGAAAAGAAGCAATAAAAATAAACCATACATTCATTGAAATATTTATTACATAATAACAAAAATGGGGGGATTTCAGTATCTGCGGCGATAAATTTTGATGATGCCATTTCATTAATATTGACCTGAAACGACCGAATCTGCGAATTTTGCGAAGTTTTCAATGTCAAAGTTTGACTTTTCTATGAAACCATATTTAAGTAATTTGATGAGCAAAAGGGGATATTTTCGCTTTACACATTGGGGAAATTGTGTGATGCCATCAAATTGACGTTTTAGTTTTAATCAGTCCCTCAAGAATAGTAAGTTTACCAATTTGGCAAAGATGTTAATAACATGAAAAGTCGAAATATATTTGCGGGCAAGAATAGTAAAGTTTGCTAGACAGGGAGGCAAATGAAATTTAAAATGTTATATGTGGTGCAATGCTATTAATTCACATCAACATGTAGTAAAAATGCCCCCAATTTCCCATTAAACACTGATTAACCCCAAATAAATGTTAAACTTTGACAGTGAATATCTGGAGAACCGTTACGATTTCGCAAAAAAGGACTGCAGATTCGGTTGTTTCAGGCCAATATTAATGAAATGGCATCAAAGATACAGATACTGAAATTGTGCCACAAAAATTATTAATCATGACTTGCCCCCAACAGCAAAACGAAAATTGTTACGACTATGGACTGCGATGGACACATAACAGAACAAAAAAATGATATATCCACTGAATGTCAAACAGACAGTTCGGTCAAAACAAAAGTGTTCTGCGGGTTGTACGTTTCTTTTAAAACGCGGAAAAAAGGTATTTTTCGTGCTGTGGAAGTAAAAGTGAAACTTTTCAGCGAAAGTAGATACAATATAGAGAACAATTCTAAGGTTTACCTGTGGAAAGACACTCCCTTCGAATAAAGAGCTCTCGAGTTCCAGGATCCGGCAACAACACACTGCATTTTACGTGTTTTTGGAGACTATGCGTTTGAAAACATTCGTACAAAGGTACACTCCTCGCAATATAGTATTGTTAGGCACCAGAAATCACTCAAAAATATTGCAATACGCACAGATAACTAAAAGTTTTCTTCGCAACACTAGGTGAAATCGTAAGAATCGTAAACACTAGCTGGCAAGTGACATTTGTAGGTGACAATTGGGCGGGGCAAATTGACAAACAGTTTTACGTTCCTGGATATTTGAGGGGTGAAGGTGAGGTAAGGGGAGTCAATTTTTGTGCCAAACACGTACGCTCATATACGGGAAGTAAACCTTTCCATCTTATCTTCTGTTCCGTGATATCGCATCAGTTAGAGGATGATATGTTGGGAATAGCGAAAAAGGGATTGACGTTTGTGTGGCGAATCACTCAGGGGCGGCGCGTGGCGGAGGGGCCCATGAGATTTAGGGGCCCAAAAGCCACATGAATGATTTCTCGAGCCATAAAAACACTTTCCGAAGTGAAAACAAATGCTAAATTTATTGTTCCTCTTTCACCAGGTCCGGGCATGGCTGCGCTATTCGCTGTAACTGTAGCCACGGTTTGTAGTTCGACGCACCCTTTTCCTAGCCAAGTATCATATGGGCAAAAAGATTCTTTCTGATTCCCTCTTTCCATTTTCGATAACTCAGCAACTCTTTCCGATCTATCTGAAATTTGACACACTTGTTGAAGCTCTCATTTCGTTTACACGTGGTCGTATCTTTCCGCCTTCGGAAGTTACGGCTGCCCAAATTTTGAGTTTTACAATTGAAAATTGTCTATTACTCGGAAATGCGTGAACGAAAAATTTTTAAATTAAGAAAACTTGTTGAGCACCGTACTGCTCACATTTAATGAAAATTTCAAGGCTCAAGCCGTCAAGGTTAAGAACCTGCAATTAAGGAGTAAAGTTTAATTCATGTGCAATCGACATTTAACGAGATAACAACTCTTCAATCGTACGTTTTTTAACTGATTCCAATTTCCTTAATTTGGCACACTTGAAGAGCTATTTGTCGCACATTTCCTCCAAGTTTCAACCTACCAATCCCCGTTCCGTTTGGAAATTAGAGCTGCCCAAATCGCATTTTTGTGTTTTCAAATCGAAAATTGCCCATAACTTTTTTTGATGTGAATTTCGAAATTAGGCAGACTTGTAGAACTTTGCACTGTCCATATTTTGGTGAACATTTCAAGGCTCTATAGCTAAGCAAGGTTCTATGAAGCTCCATCCATCCGATTTCCCCATCAACCTCTATGGAAAAATTCGAAATAAAGAAAGGACTGTGCAAGGGTATTTAGATAAAATGTTGCCCACAATATACCCTTCGAATCCTTTAAAATTTGCGAGCACAGGGGACCGGTATGGCATCACTAATATTACCATAGAGAAACACATATTCTCCCCCAGAAATAGTATAACTGATGATTTGCCTAAAAACCGAAATCCGCAAGTATGTGTACAGCATTGGGTCTTCCGGAGTCTGGTCACCTTAATATACACGGTCATTAGGGCGGTGGTGCAAAAGCCACATTTGGTTTAAAATGAGTCTTACCAAGATTTTTCTATTGCATTTAATATTAAGTACAAACGTTTTTAAAATTGAAGGATTTAAATTAAAACACAATCAAATTAAAATATTTAATAACGTGTCGCTTTATTCAATTGTCTAGCAAGTTACAAACTTAGGCCACCCACACACATAGCGTCCAAATCCTTTTTTTTTTAATTCTTCGTTTTGTCAAATGAATGCATTTCCTTCGTTTTTGACAGAACGGAAATTCAAAAAAATGGATTTGAATTGACCGTGTGTGTGCGGCATTAGGGTAAATAGGGCACTCGTCTTCAAATCATAAGTTCGCGGGATTAAGTACCATTGTAGCGCAGGTAATTTACTGTGCTAAAATATCACCAACACCTATAGAGGTCAATGCTGCGCTGCGTAAGCGTTTTTATTAAAAAAAAAACGATTGAGGAAATCATTAATAAACGTTACAATATTATATCCTCAATATAAGAATGTCACAGTCATTTCCCATGCAGAATTGGCAGATAGTCAATCAATCAATGAACCAGTGTTGCCAGGTTGGCTGCGTGATTTTCCCCTAAATTCAACTCGATTTCCCCCTAAATTGAAAAAAAAAGACAGAAAAACACCAAAAAAGGATTCATGCTGAGCGCAAATTGTGAAATGAAGACGAGGGTACGAAGCGTAATTCAGCACACACGATCAAACCGAATCATTTTTTTTTTTTTTATTTTCGTTCTGTCAAAATGAAAGAAAATGTATGAATTTAACAGAACAAAGAATCCAAAAATGGATTCAGACGCTTCATGTGTGGGTCTAATGGTACCGCGAAAACATATATCGGTCTACAGGCGAAGCGACAACAGCTACTAGCTGTAGCTCTAAGCGGGGCTAATCGAAGTGGGAATTTTCCGTCCGTAGCCAACTATAATAAAAAAAAAAATGAAAAAAGGCAAATTGAGGATAGCTCATCCTCTTATTGCTCCTAAAATACATAGTTCGAGAGAAAAAGGAGTCACTCGAATTTCTAAACGAACACATTATTACAAATTTTCTATAAATATGTAAATTTATTAGCAATCTAAAAAACGCGTACCAGTTTCATAAGAGAAGATGTTGAACTCCCCAATATGTAAATATGTCCACAATATCTCCCACCGATATCGAATCGAGGATATTCTGGAGGTACAGGACAAGTAAACAATTCTATTTGTTGGTCCAACCAGCAAATTTTAAAAGTTAAAGCGACTGTCGCTGACACAAATTTTGATGGAATTTGCTGATTCGTGTTAGGAAAGTAAGCCCCAAATTCTTCCTAAGGTTCTTTAGGTTCCCCCTAAAATTTCCCCTAAAAATTTTATCACCCTAAAATTCCCCCTAAGAGGTTGAAAAACCCCTAAATTTAGGGGATTTTCCCCTAAACTGGTAACACTGCAATGAACTGAAAATCTGTAAACTTGTATGGAAAATTACTGTAACTGATGACTGAAAAGTGTGGGTCGACCTTCAAGAGTGTTTTCGATTGATTTTACTCTGTTTTTATCCCAGTGTAGGGGGGGGGGGCCCACTCAAGAAGTTGGCGGGAGGGCCCTGAGTTGTAGAAGTTATTCCGCCACTGGAATCACTGATATGGGAATTCAGACTTCTGGAAAAACTCAATTCTACTAAATATTTGGACCAAAGCTAGGAATTCAAAAGTCGCGGGAGCCTTTCTCCCGTCAATGAAAAAAAACGAGAACGCGAACAAGTGAGATTACCGGACGACTCTCAGTTTACGGATTGACCGGGCTTCCAAGCAACTTCAAAATTTTTTTTTACCAAAATATTCAGCACATCGAAATCTAGTGCACATGCTATCAAACTTTTCGATCGACGCAATAACAGGAAAGATATTAGGGGGATTCATGCTCGCGTTCGTATATTGAAATACGATGTTATATCGTATTTCAGTTGTCATTAAATTCAAAAGTCTGTTATTTCTCTCCGAATACGATACCTGAAATAACATTTTGTCCTGGGGCGTTATTTGAATATCGTATTTGGCATAGTATGATATGAGTAAAAACTATAATTGCCTATTTGTGTTTTTGTGGAAACAAAATTTATCCTTTTCGACCTGTTTTATTTATGGTGTAGGTGTTTTATAAATTATTGAGTTGTTTAGTATTGACGGATTGGGAATTTAAGTTTCAACTACCGTATGGTATCGGTGGAGGAGTGAAAGAAGTAACATTTGTGGAAACATGCATTCCATTCAACTCGTTTGTGAGACATGGAAAAAATGAGTTGTGGCATTTGAAAGAATGTATCGATCGATGGAGGAAACAGGTAGAGCTTGTGGAATATGCATGCATGAAGCGGTGTACCACTGTAGGACGAGCAAAACAGAAAATTTATTTTACTTAAAATTTGGAATCAGCTGCCCAAAATTGCGTTAGTGATTCCGCGGTTGACGGTTATTTCCGGAGAAAACTGGGTTACTTTTGGGCCAGCAATCCAAATTACTTTCTTGTCATACCCTTCGCTCATTGAGTGGAAGGGTATATTAACTTTGTCATGAAGTTTGAAACGCATTGAAGGAAGCATCTCCGACCATATAAAAAGTATACATATATATATGATCAGCATGACTTGGGGAGTCGATTGGCCGATGTCAGTCTGTCCGTCTGTCTGTCTGTCCGTCTGTCTGTCTGTTGCGACGCGTTTTACTCGGCCAATTTAAAAGCTATGATGCTGAAATTTTGTACAAATGCTTCTTTTTGCTGCAGGCAGTTTGTATGTTTGAATCGGCAAAATCGGACAATGGGGTCATGGGGCTGCCATACAAACCTAAACCCCCAAATTAGGTTCTTCTAAGAAACATTTTTAGCATCACAAATTTCCCAAACCTTTGATTAAATTATTCCAAGTAAACCTCACTCAAATACTGTTTTATCGGAGCCATGGAACTTATGGAGAAAACGGAGAAAACTAGGTTACCACTCTTGGGCTAGCAATTCAAATTTCTTTCTTGTTTTTGACCCCAAATTTTGAACCTGTGACCGAATATTACCTTAAAGTTTTTGCCGTACCGATTCGACGTGTATTTCTCGAGAAAAGGGGATAATTATGGGACAGGCACAAAATGTTTTCAGCATTGGTCTCACGATTCAGTGACCAAAAATTACTTTAGTGCTTCTATTACGCCAATTGGAGTACTTTAAAAAAAAATCCGGGAACCATTCTTGGGCGGGCTACTTTCAAGCTTTACTTCTCTCTAGTACTAACCTTTTTGCGAAGTTCGAGTACGAGTATTATGCTGGAAACAGACTGGGTGCAGCAACAGCAGCAGAAACGTCCAATGCATTTTAAATGGGAGACGTCATGTTGGCAGCAAAATCTTTTTATAGCTGTTGCAACATGACGTCACTCATTTAAATTGCATTGGACTGCATTATCATTGCTGCTGCTGTTACTGTTTCTGCATCCATCTTATTTCCGGCATTAGTATTCATACGGCCTATGCAGAATGTAGACAAACATATACTTTTCCTGCTCTCGTGTGCAGTCATCACGAGAGCAGAAGTATATTTTTGCCTTTTTTTGTATACTTTCACTCATTAATTTATACTCACAACTAATGTCAAATACACGGCAATTATACGTTGTATTGAATGTTTGTTTACTTTCCATAGTTACGCCATATTTTGCTTGGTTACGCCATCATATGAAAATGCGTAATGATTTTTTCTAGTTTGCATATACAGTAGAATCATTACGTAATTTCACACGATGGCATAACCAAGCAAAATATGGCGTAACTATGGAAGTAAACAAACATTCAATTTGATACAATACACATTGGCCGGGTTTCTGATAGCTCTTATTCAGTACCTGTCGGCTGGTTAGTCTTATCGCGTAGAGAAGACACACAATATTCAGAAAGCTTTTCCATTATATTGAATGGCATTCTATAAGAGTTTTGAGAGAATGGCTGAATTCAAATTGTATGACGAAACCGGACGGGTAAACTTGCAAGACAAGAACCATCGTCCTTACAATCTGAAATGCATAATGCTTGTCTGCTGGCCACTACAGAAGCTCTCGCCGTCCGTTTATTAGCACAAACAAACGGACGGCGAGAGCTTTTGTAGTGGCCAGCAGACAAGCATTGTAAGAACGATGGTTCTTGTCTTGCAAGTTTACCCGTCCGGCTTCGTCTTACAATGAGCGCTTATATACCGGCTCTTAATTTTAACTATCTTAACCTTTATGTCTACACCTGCACACCCGGGTGTGTTAGCTATGTACAAATGTCCTATAAAAATTTTCCTAGGTAATGTTTCGAACTGTTTATCTCAGTAGCTGTAGCAATATGTTTTTTAAAACTTTTCTTCTTGGAGATTTGCAAATTGGACCAGAACCCTTTGAATAATAGCAGAGACAAGCGAACATTTACACTAGTCTATACCTAGCACACCCGGGTGTGTACGTATATATTTCTAAGCAATAACTGTAAAAAATGACTATGGCACGCAGGCTACGAGTACTTTGCTTTGAAGAACCTGTTCTGTTCTGTTCTGTTTTCTTGTTACACAATTTGCTGGCTTATTTCATCGCGTGTGGTCGAATTGTGCGAAATAGATACAAATATGACAGATACGGTGAAAATAATATCTAGAGCTGCTCTACAGCGAATGTCTCATCATGATTATGAAGAATATGTCAGAAATTTAGTTTACGCTGATGAAGATGATGAAAGCGTAGTAAGTATAAGTATTTCCAGCATAATTTTGAAATAATTCAGACTATTTTAGCCCTTGTAGTTAAATTTTCTTAAAAAAAATACATATACACACCCGGGTGTGTATGGTATAGCTCGAAACGATATTATTTGGGTGTAGACATAAAGGTTAAAGTATTTTTGGATATAGTACCTTTTCGATAGGGTGTATATACCGTCCTAGTCTAGTTCGCGTATTAACTTTCTTCTTCTTCTTTTTATTCGAATTGGTTGTGGAATATGCAGATGTTTAGAAATGGTTTATCTGACATTTCGATTATTTGGACAATTATTATGATTGGAATTTGTTAATCTCGGGTTTTTTCTCACCAGGAATTTCATATAAACTTTGTAGCGAAACGAAAATCGAAAACGATATCATTCCAGTAACAAGACGACTTCGCTCTTCCTGGATAAATTTCAGAGACAGTCGCTTGCCTAGGCATTATGGATTGGCAAGCACCTCGCCATATGTTGCGAGCGAGACTAAATTTAGTTTCGATTAGTTAGTGCAGCCCGTATATGCCGTCCAAAAATAATTTAAATTTGTCTAAAACTTTTTATCTTTGCTCCGGTATATAAGCGGTCAATGTGAATTCACCCAATGGCATTGTACTGAAGCTATCGGACAATGGTGTGCGTCTATGATAAGACTAAACAGCCGATAGCCACTAGATAAGGGTCCATTCTCTCAAAATTCGTATCGAATGGTTAGTCTTATCGCATAGAGAAGACACACACAATTTTCAGAAAGCTTTTCCATTATATTGAATGATTTTTTTTGTTTAATTCGCATAATTATGCTATCTTCTGCTCATTTACGCAGTATGCAACTGCGCAATGATTTATTTTTTCAATCTAAGATGATGGCGTAACCAAGCAAAATATGGCGTAACAATGCAAAATAAACAAAAATTCCATTCAATACAATGGAAAAGCTTTCTGAATATTGTGCAAACAGGACCCATCTGTATTACATTAGTAGACCTATAGATCCGTTCGCACACTCATAGATATGTCCATATTCCTCTTGATGTAGGCCTTCCAGTTCCCGGCTGTGCCCACTGGCGAACCTCCATTATAACTGTGTGCCCTACCGCAACATAAACGGTAGTGTCTCCCCCACATCTCGATCGAGAGCGACGACCAACAGCAAACAAGATTAAGTTGAAACACGGTGACTGCTCCTTTCGGCACAGCTAAACGAAAGAAACTACACCATACACCAGATATAAAGGCTTGATGTTGGATTGCATATACATACATTTTCACTGTTGAATATTACATTTCTATCCAAGCTACTACTTTTTTCGGCTGCCTGTCCCGAAATCTTATTCCGCTTTGGATTTATGCTGAAGTCCTGGTCATGGCAGCGTTCATTTTGAGCCCATAGCATTAGAGGGATAAATCTGTTTGAGCATCTACCTTTTTCATTGACGAAAAACTATGCTGTAGATAAGCATAGTGTCCACCGGTAATCAAGCATCAAGCCTGTTATTTGACCAAAAATAACATACCTAATAAAAACACGGGTTCGGGCTTGTTATTGAATACGAGAACTAATATAGGCAGAATAGGGACAGAAAATACGAAAATCGTATAAAATTTACTTTTTTCCTAGTAACCAGGTTGTTTTTAATTGAGCGGAAAGATAGACTTTCTCGCAATTCTCATTTAAAATTATAATTATGACACATAAAACGAAAATTTGTGATTTTTTTTGTCAAAAAATCAGCTGTTCATTGTTGTTGTTGCATAGTATAACATAGTATTTCATATACGACTAGGATTTTTGGGGCGTTCATTCAAATTTTGTTGTGTTATAATACTCAGGGCCGGCTTTAGGTGAAATGGCGCCCGGGGCGAACTTGAAGAAAGCGCCCCCTTATAGTTTCTATACACGAAAAAATTGTAATATGTAGAATGGATGGATTGATGTCAGTCCTAGTAGTCCGTTTTTAAAAATGCGCACTTCACTTCCGTCGAAAGCAAAACGCCTTTTTTGTGCTTTTTAAGCAAACTAGCCACATCCATTGGATTTCTTCACTGGTTTTCTCTTAGTTAATTTTAGGGAACTGACTCGCTGTTTTGACTGTCAAGTAGAACTGACATTTCTTCTCTTTCCGTTGGTTTAGTTTTCGCGACAGCTTATAAAAACTGAAGGCCTAGAATTTTCGGCCAGTTTGCTGGATCAGACAACGATTCAAGTTCGGTATGGTAAGATCGTTCAAGTTACGAGACACGAGGCGACGAAATCAGTAGGGCGGCTAGAACCGTACTATCTAGTTTCATCGCCTCCAGTCTCATTGACGCAACTTGAACGTTCTTCGGAAATATTTTTCTCCGTTGGCCCGCTCTCGAATTTTAGTCTATTTGTTTATTAATTGAATGGAATTTCTCCATACTTCGCGACTGTTTTTTTTAATCGGACTCAACCGCAGCTTTTCTTTTCTAATTAGTAGCTCCTGAAATCTTGGTCGTCACTTTCATGTCTATAGCTTTTATTCGTAATTACAACCTGCAAAGGCGTAGTTTTGTTTATGAATAAGCAAGTTTAAATCAATGGCCATGTACTCATTTCTTCAACTGTCACTTTCCCCTGCCATTAATTGCATTGATTGTTCATGATTCGTCTTTAGGTAGGCCACGGCTAAGATCAAAGCGAGAGATTGGAAATTATTTTCATTAATATTATGAAGAAGCGAGGTGTTTTGTATGCAGGAGTAGGTCCTGCAATACTAGTGAAATGTGAAATCAAACAATAAAAAACTTTGCCAGTTTTATAAGCGTTGAAAAATTAAAACAGGCAATCTCATTTCGCAGAAACATAAGGAACCATACATTTTAGGTCAGAAACATTCATAATGTTGAATGGGAAGAAGCAAACCCCACCTAAATATGTAGCGATTTTCCATTCTTCCTTTTCGATGTTAAAATTTTTCATATTGGTAATCATTTTCAAGAGTACACTGCTATCTTCAATTGTTGAATTGTCGAAGACGAAGATTTGGGGAAGGTGGACAGTTCCAATGGCTGCATTCCTGACCCCCATACTCTGGTCCCTGTAGAAACGCAGTTGCCATGGTTCTTAATACGGTTGAATTTGATGCTAAAAATTTCAGTTACTATCGTTTTTACGTTTAGTCCAAATATTTCTAACATCAATTCATTTCATTTTCTAATTACTACCGTGGTTTGAAAAGGTTTTGTTCGGGAAACCTGGCTACTTTGCATTTCTACAGGTTACACTATGTAGGTATCAACCACCGCTTCGTTTTTAAACCACCAACATTTAAATGTTCATTAAGTAAATAATTTTACAAATATCTTTGTCAACTTTTCAATTTTTGAAGTAGTTTTTGTAAATTTAATTGAGCGAGAAAAGACACTTTTTATCCTAAAATGTAATACCTACATATTAACAAAAATCCGAAAAAAATTCTACACACATAAATATTAATAAACAAAAGTCCAATAAAGCCGAAAGCATAAACATGATCCTGAAATTGATGTATTTTAATATCGATAATGGTGGTTCCAAAACGAATGTGCTTATTAGGATTATTCCTTTTTCTTAATTAAAGGTTCATGTACTTTTGGAACGCAGTCAATCAAATGGAAATCTGATATTATGAGTTCCCAACTAAGTTCTTTCCTGATTTCTATAAAGATACATGTCAGTGGCGGCTCGTGATACACACAAGTGCAACTGATTCTTTCAATATGTAAAGAACTAACTTCATTAAACCATTTAGTATTTTTTCAATTTTTTTTAATTGAAGAATGTTGTTTTTGGCTTCATTAGCTTTTCGGAAAGGTTGTTTTTCTATTAAAAATAAAAAGTATTAAAAACAAAATAAAATTTGTAACTTTACGATTGTTTAAATGTTGCTGATTTGAAAACGAAACGCATAATGTAACCTGTGAGTAAGCTAGCCACGAACCAACCAGTTTTTAACAATGATCGAATTTAATATGATAAACTAAATGTCTTTAAGACGATCACATAAATTATACACATCACAAATTATTTTTTCTAAGGATTTGTATAGCTCTAAAAATGTGTGCAATTCTTCCAATGCTCACACATACATACTTGGTTGGTTGTGTACTATAGCGATAGCCTGCATTAATATTTTGACATCATACCGAATTCAGCAGTTAAAAATAAAAAGAAAATTTTTTAAGCAACAATCAAGTTTGTAAAAAATATCACATTAAAAGTACGGGTTTCGGCGCCCCTAAACATGGCGCCCGGGGCGACTGCCCCGGTCGCCCCACCCTAAACCTGGCCCTGATAATACTCAAATACGCAATAACAAGGATTTCTGATATACGAAGCGAGCATGAATCCCCCTATTATGTATGCAATAAACGGCATTTTTTCCGCTTAAAGGCTTGAGCGAGTAACCCGATTTTAGAATGCTAAAATGAGCCAAATGTTGCCTTCCTATTGCGTAACTGAAAATATAGAAAATTGAAAATGGAAAATTGAATATGTAAAATGGAATGTGGTAAATGAGCTTTGAATAGGCGTCCATATCCCACAAGCCTAAGCAGACTATACAAATTTCTCCCTACTTGGATCTATGGCAACTTTTCCCTTAGGAAAATCTGCAATTTTGCAACAACAAGAATGAATTTTGCGTTTTTTTTTTTATTGAAGTCAGTAGGACCATAGCCGCACAAATGGTATGACTGCAAATTGTCGTTTGCAGTCAAGCGAAAAAGTATTACTGTGGAGTGGAGACAGTCTTTGACTAGGGAGAAGTATGGTAGCGGTACAATACCATAGAGTAAGTATAGAGCTGGAACTCCATACAAAATTAAAATCGGCTGAAAAACATTTTACCTTTGAGTGTGTACTGTAAGTAACGTGTGCATACAGGAAGATACTGAATAATCGAAGCCTTCTCGTTAGCATCATTTAAATCCACAGGAATGAATAGGCTAACTAGCTTAACGATTCGATCTCTTTCTTAAATGTAAAAAAAATCTCCTCCTAAATAGTCCACCTCCACTCTTCCGCTACAGCCACACAAATTGACCGTTTCCAGTACTGGGTCGAGATGGGTGGAGTCTCCATCTGAAACTGGATATGCCCCGTAAATAAGCAATTCATATTTGTTTATTGTGGATCAAGATCATATTCGTTATATAGCATTTTCAGGTCAAGTAAATAACTTTCCGAGTCAAATAGATAAATGTCCGAAACAAATAGGAGGTAAATTTCCGAATCAACAAAACACGTTTGCAGATCAAATAGATAAATGTCCGAAACAAAAAAATGAATTCCTAAATGAAAAAAAAAATAATAAACAAATCATAAAAATAAATTTCCAATTCAAAAAAAATAAATGTCCAAATCAGAAAAATAAATGTACAATTCAAATAGAAAATTGTCCAAAACAGAAAAATAAATTCACAAATCAAAAAAATGATTTTTTCCATCAAAAAACGTATTTCACAAATCAAATAAACAATTTAAAAAGATAGTACTTTAAAATAGTAAATGTGCTTTTATATGAATTTCGTTGAGCATTGAAAAAAATAATTAATTAATTATTTCAATCTGAATGAGATTTTTGTTTATTCAAAATTACGTATATAATTGTCAATTGTACTACACACGCTTAGAATAGGACGATATAAATTGTTTTCTTAGACGTTATTTGCCATCTCTAAACTACCATAACTTCCTCAAAACTCAAGTCACACCAGCTGAGCTTTCTAAAATTTTTATTTTACATTTGAATCGAAGATAGAGGTGACCTCAGAATGATGGAAGTTCGGTAACATAACGGAATCTATACATTGACAGTGTCCAGGGCCGTGGAGAGAAAATCCAGGCCCGGGGGGACAATGATTTGGGGCCAACCTCTTCCATACGATAAAAAATATGAATCGATGGAAATTTTTATTTGACTTATCGGCCCTTAAACAAATTGTACAGTGGAATCTGGATAATTCGGCCTCTAATCCGGAACACCTCATAATCCGGCGTCCTCACTGAATCGGCTCAGTCTCAGTAATCCGGCAGTTTTCTACTAGTCTATAGACATTTGAAGAGTGCTTTAAAGCGGTCTTCTGTGAGATGAGATTTAAGTTCTTAACTAAAATTATCGGTTTTTAAAAAAATACAAATTGTAGAAAAATATTAAAAAACCAATACCGGATAAGCCACTTGCCAAAAAACTGACAGAAACTGAATTCAATCGTGAAGCATTTCCACATACTAAACTCACCAAAAAACGGGGTTGAAGGGATAGTTCATGTGTGATTTTTGTTTTCAAGTAGGTATATTTTGAAGATGATTCGATAGTTGATTGGCAAATTTTAAGGAACTACAGAAGCCAAAATCATTCTAAAATAAGGTTCCTTCGTTTTACGTGCATTTTAGGGTAACGAAACTTCATAGAAAAGCGACTGCTTAAAGGGTCGACTTTCTAAGTTTCGTTACTAAAATCAGCCCGTGATGACAAAAAAAAACTTTATTTTTGAATGGTCGTGCCCTTTACACAAGATACGCATAAAACGATATTGGTAGCCGAGTAGTCTTCTAGCATTTAGTTCTCCCTAGAAACAAATTATTAATTCCCTTATGCAAAAGAAATTATTTAGAAAATTTCTATTCTATTGGTGAAGTAAGATGCCGACCTATATTCGAACTTTGGTATCAAGAAAGCCTTGAAAATTTCGACAGTCATTCTCGATATGATAGGATCAGGATAGATATGTATGTAACCGCCAATTCGCTACTACGCTTATTATTTTTTTCTGGATGAAGATTTTTCAAAGCTATGGTTTAATATGTACCTCAACCCTTACAAAGGTTTTAGGAAAACAAGTCTGATACAGTTCACAGTTCTAACAAATGCTTGGGAAGCTCAATTCTGTGATTTATTAGCACACTCGCAGTGGCCCAGACTGTTGGTCGTTACTCTATTAAATTATAAAATAATAATAATGTAATAATAATTAATATATCGGGGAAAGTCCTTCTAGAAAAAAATGTCGCTGTTCAGGGCTCCTATTTTTACTTCCAACACAAATTTTTTGAAAAATGGTACGCTACTGGATGAAGAAATCGAAATTTCTTAATTGTTTATGTATAAAATCATGCATGCACTTTCGAAAGGCGAGGACAGATTGAATTTAGAAATTTAGTAACGAAACGATCATGTTGTTTTGTTTATTGCGAATATGATGATTCGGGCCCCTAGTTCTAAAAATTCAATAATAGACTAGGGGCCGCAAGCCCAATGCAGAGTAAGTTATGTATTGTTGTTAAAACGCTAGAAACAATACCTATAAAGTTTCTTAGTTCGGGACCTCAAAATAGCGTGTATATGAAAGAATGCTGAAGCACAACTTTTGTGTCAAAATCCGGGCCCCTTATGAAATTCCGGGCCCGGGGGGAATCACCCCGTTCCCCCCACCCTCTCTACAGGCCTGACCATGGCTCCACATGGGGCTATACGGCACTGAGAAGAAAAAGAAGAACTTGAAAGACCCATTCTATACAAGGTCCCTAACAAAGCAAAGCTGTATACACATTTTCATGATTAATGGCGCGTTGGACACGCAGTTATGTTTTCTCTATTATTTTCATGGACAGGTTTTCGGAGAAATGTACACTTTCGGAGTTATAAACAAAAAAACGGGAAAACTCCGAAAGTTTATGGTTTTTTCGCGGTTTTGACCCTGTTCCGCAACGAAATTGTGGTGGGAAGCTCCGGATTCGAGCTCAGCACACCAAAAAACATAAGAAACAAAAAAAAAATTGTCTCCACCACACTTTGCAATCTGAAATCACCTCGGAACTACACTAAAGAGAACGTTTAGCTTTTTATTGTCATGATCAATTAGATTCCGTTTCTTAAAAAATATTTCTATCGCAATAGGTGAAGAGTACCAAGGAGGAGGGAGGGTGGTATTCCAGGGGAATAAACCCAAGCAAATAATCAGGGGAAAATGCGGGAGAGTCTGCACCTTAAGCAGACACATTGACACAGCTTTAGCTTTTAGTAACGGTGACTTGATTCAAACAGGATTCTGTTGAATTATATGAATTGTAGTGTTCAGCTGATGTTGTGTACCTTTACTAATACTCGTAGAGATTTTTAGCATGTCGTACTATCGTACACATTTCAACTTTAATCGACAGTCTCCGCTGTTTAACGTACGACAAAAAAAAACTTACGCCTACTTGGAACAAGCAAAATTGTGGTATACTGTTTTTTTTTGCGCGCTACACAAGCGAATTTTTCCTTTCAAATCTCATAGACTTCCACCCCAACTTGGGGTGTCATACATTTAATATAATTTAATTTTTCTCATTAGAAGAATATAATATTAACCATTGAAAATTTATTTATTTGATTTGGAAATGTATTTATTTGATTTACTTTTTTGGCATGTAAATATATTTTTTCGATTTGGAAATTTATTTATTTGATTTGTAAATTTATTTTCCTGATTTGGAAATTTATTTTTTTGATTTAGAAATTTATTTTTTTTGTTTTGGTTATTTATGTTTTCATTCAGAAGTTCATTTATTTCGTCCGGAAATTTATTTATTTGATCCGGAATCGTGTTTTGTTGATTCCGAAATTTATTTTTTTGATCCGGAAATGTATTTTGTTGCTTCGAAAATTTATCTATTTGTTTCGGAGAGTTATTTACTTGACCTGGAAATGCTATATATATCATAGCCACAACTTAGCTGAACAACGCCGTCATAGCTACCACTAAATTTATTGGCGGATGCGAACAAACAACAAAAACTAGCATATGGCGTCATTAAAAGGAAAAATAAAACAGTGCAATCATGGCGAACATAACCACAATTTAGTAGTCGATGTTGACATTTAACCTTCAAGCGGGCACGCGGGCTGTAATTTACCGCCCTGATCAAATAAACACGCATAGCTCTTCCCCCGTTGTCCGGATCGAGGTGGGAGAAGTATGTATTCGTAAGTTATACTGTTATAAGCCCCGGATAGAGTTCGAGCGGAATGAAAATGAAACGGTAATGAACCGGCATAAAAACCGTGGTGAATTTAAAATTTTAGCTTCGAAAATTGCTACAAAGTCGTTTTACCCCCTAAATCATCTTAAAAATAACTAAAAAATAATAATTTCCCCCTTGTCCGAATGCATTTTCAACGTGGAAATGAATCGACTCTGTAGCATATTCTCCGTCGGGCGTGGTGAGTTTTGCAATCGTCAAACCGATTCACTGTCCACGACGAGTTCATCGTGGAAATTATCTAATGACCGGGGAATCGAAAAATAACACATAAAATGGCAGAGCCAAATTGTGAAACCATTCTCGGATTGTAGCTTATGGAATTCCCCATCATTTCCGACATGTTCCACGACAGTAAGCATGCATTTTCATAGAGAAAATCGCAGCGGACAAAAATTTCATTTTCATTCCGCCCGATCTCTATCCAGACCTATAGATACGATACAATAATATTTTGGGTAAATTTTACCTTCCATACCTTTCCAGCGGTCATCAAACGTTCGGGGATTGTATCTATACAGGGTGTCCCGCAACTGGTTAGCCATAGACCAATGGTAGACTCTACAGGATGTTTTTGGAAAAATGTCGCCAAAATTTTGTCTCTAGCTTTCACCGTTAAGGAGTAATTGCCTTTTTTGTGATTCTTGTAAAAAAAACACGACTTTTTTTCGAAAAACTCCTATTTTCTAGCTTCCACTTTAGCCAAATCAATGTTTTTCATATTCTTCTGAAAGTACATAAAATTTCCAATAAAAGGACATATCGAACCTTTCGAACGGTTTCGTATCTTCCGAAATACGACGTTTTGAACTTTGCAGAAATGTAAATTTCAATTTTTAATGTCAAACTTAAAACCCTTCTGTCGGCACCTACTACAATATGCATATTCTATACCCAATAGGTCTGGTTGGACCTACTAAGAAATTTTTTTTATTTTTCAGAAAAAGTGAAATTTTTATCGGTAGAGTCAATCTACCAATTCTTTACTGCCATTTTTAACCAAGAAAAGCATTAAAATCATTTTTGTAGATATACTGGAAGCGTTTTTAAGTACACATATTTTGGGGTGGTATTAGTACAAACACGTTTTTCCCTTATTTTCTTCTTTCTTTGCTTGTCTATTTGCATTGCGTATATCTAGTAGATGGTTCGATCGCATTTTCCAATTACAATATCTTTGGGGAAATATTTAGCGCTTTGTTGGTAGATTTTTCCTGGATATTAGTCTGCACATTTAGGGTAGTTGATAGAAAAAAATAGGTAATTCTCAAGCTCGGAAATCATTTTATTCTAAATTTTCCATAAATTACTTGATCAAATCTATTTAGAAAGACGTTCCCAAGTCACTCATACTTAGTCCTTACTATTAAAAATGAAAGAAAACTCGTTTGAATTTCCTAGAATCAAATCTCAGTTGATTAGGTGATGTTATAAAACGTGATGAAATTAAGCATACCCATTTTCTGAACTTCATGGCTTTTTAAAGAAAAATCTCAGAAATTTTTATCGTTTTTTAAAACAAATCGAATTTTAATGACATTATTACATCATAAATAGGAGAATTTTAAGAGAATTTAATATTTGCCCTTTTTACCTCAAGAGAAAAATGGGGGGAAAAACTATAGGTCTGGCCAGACCTATTGGGTATCAAAAAGCACTATAAATTGAAATCATCAAAAACATAATCAAAACTTCAACCGATTTTTTAAAATTTTTGTAAAATGCTTCTAAACATATTATTCTATGATATCATGAAATATGAAGTCGCTGCGATTTCATCTTCTATACTTTTCTGACCAAAGTATAGTGCCAAAGGTCCGGCCAGACCTTCGTGCCGACAGAAGGGTTAAACCCGAATTTCGTAACGGTACATTGTAGTGGCAAATCTGCAAAGTTGACAAAAGTTGGCGTAGTATCTTAGCTTTCGAACGGCATATAAGAATAAAGCACAGAGTCATCCAGTTTCTGAATAATATGTATAAATGAAGAAAAAAACATAGTCTGCAAATGTACCAAACCGACTTCAATCTTGAATAGGAAGTAAAATTTTTACATCAAGCATAGACTTGGTTGTTATGCATTATGGAAAAATACTTTTCGCTACTGTTGTAGATGCTAATTAGAACGATAAGTATAAACAAAATTGTTTTATGTGTTGAATTATTTGTACGAAGGTTCGCTGTGTACACATTAATATTATGAGTGTATTTTTCATTTTCATCGTCTAAAAAAGGATAAACATTTTAATTTGTCAGGTATTAATTAGTG
Source organism: Microchrysa polita (assembly GCA_949715475.1). NCBI lineage: Eukaryota > Metazoa > Arthropoda > Insecta > Diptera > Stratiomyidae > Microchrysa > Microchrysa polita. The sequence goes on along the minus strand of OX454421.1, from coordinate 75,775,630 downwards.
GCCTTTCATGTCCTTTTCAAGAGTTTTCCGATCCAATTTTTCCTTAGCAAATTTAATGATAGAATCTTAGATTCTAAAAAATAAAAAGGGAAGTGGCAACTTGAATTATTCGCATAGTTATGGCTTTGGAAAGATACAGATGATTACGGGAAATACGAAAATTTTCCATTCAGACGCGATTTATTCCGCTTAGGGTCTTTGAAATAGGAATCAAACACCGGATGTACTCGGCGTCCCCTTTGATATGATACCCCGCATGCCGACCTCCAGTCAAGGATTAAATAGTGTCCTTTTTGGGACCTTCCCGATCAAATTTATTTTAGTAAAATGAGTTTTAGACTCCTGGGACCCCACTGATTCAAGACCAAGAAAAAATAGCCTTACTGTATTTTTTTCTATTGGAAATGCTTGACTGAACTATTTCCAAGTAAAAGCAAGATTTCTTCCACTTACGAACTATGTTTTTTCCCCTTTTACACATATTATAATATTATTCACAAACTGGATGATTCTGTGATTTATTCTTATATGCCGTTGGAAAGCTAAGATACTACGCCAACTTTTGTCAACTTTGCAGATTTGCCACTACAATGTACCGTTACGAAATTCGGGTTTAATTTTGACATTAAAGATTGAAATTGACATTTCTGCAAAATTCAAAATGTCGTATCTCGGAAGATACGCAACCGTTCGAAACGTTCGATATGTCCTTTTATTGGAAATTTTGTGTACTTTCAGAAGAATATGAAAAACATTGATTTGGCTAAAGGGGAAGCTAGAAAATTGGAGTTTTTCGAAGAAAGTCGTGTTTTTTTACAAGAATCACAAAAAAGGCGATTACTCCTTAACGGTAAAAGCTAGAGAAATAATTTTGGCGACATTTTTCCTAAAACATCCTGTAGAGTCTACCATTGGTCTATGGCTAACCAGTTGCGGGACACCCTGTATTTTGGTATATAGTTTTTCTCAAAATGTGTGTGCTCTCGCGCTATGTAATATCACTGAAGTGAAAAACTAAAACTGCTGAACTTGTTTTATTGTTCACCATATAATACTTTTTATGATGATAACTTATTTGGGACATGCTCAATTTACCATAATTATGAGAATGGAAGTTGAACGGTTGAGCGCAAATGGAGAGGAAAAGACAAGGGCGGTAAATTACCACCGCGCGCCCGGTAATGTCACACAAAATGCGCGCCCGCTTGAAGGTTAAGATTCTGAATTGCATTATGTAGACGGCCAAGCATGTTTCGTCAGCGAGGCTTTGGTATCATCATAGTCTCGTAGTTTTTAGTCGCGCAGTTTCTTCGTTGCGAAGACTAAAGTATTCCCTTCTGTGGAGATCTTAAGCTGCGGTCGTACGATTAATTTTGTCTTCCAACTTTTGACCATTTAAACAACTTAAAGGACTTATCGTATATGTGATCAGAAGTTAGCCAAGAAGTTTGAAGTTTTTCATTGTTTTGTAAATTGTAAGAGTTACAGGGATTACCTGGTAATCAAATCATAAAATATGTACTTCTCATATGTACTTAGTCAGAGATGTTACCTTTGCGGCAACCCTAATAAATCAGGAACACGACAACCCTACCGACGAACGACGCCATTGAATCTTTATGGAGAGAGACAGGATCGAACGAGACGCAGTCCTTACACCAACATTCGAATCGACCAATCGCACACGAGAATACGGAAAAACGCGTCGTTCCTAACTTATATCCGACAATATTATTTCAATAAAATATTTCGTTAAAAGTCATTCGGCAGTTTCTCATTTGTATTAGCCCATTCGCGAAACCTTCAATGCTTCACAAATTTACACCGCAAACAAGTCGGAAGACTCAGTGGCGTAGATAGCTTTTCGGAGAGGGTGGGGGATCATTTTGCAAGATTATTTATACTTTTACGGCTATCAAATGTTGAATTTCAGAATAACAATTTCTGTATTTATTACACTTCAAATTATCAGTTTTTGGAGCAAATTTTGGTATAGCAATTTTGCCATAATTTTGGCTTTTTAGTACGGTGAGTGCATCCACACTATTCCAATTTTAGCACAAATGTTCGCTTTTTTTCAAAACACACGTGTTAACTTTAGACATAATTAGCTTTTCTGTTCTTACACTTTTTCTTTCCCGATCCAGAAAGCTTCTTATTACTTATTGGGCCGTTGTTTCAAGAATTTTCTTTTGTCAATGGCAATTGGCCTAGTTTCGTTGAGGACCTCCAAGTAGAGTTGTTCAACGATTGTGTAAAGGATTAGGCCTTTTATTTAAAAACGAATCTGGCGGCTGATAAATTACGAAAACTTACAAAATGAAGCAAATTAACAATAGAAATGAGAAATGACTTAAAAAGACAAATTTTAAGCATACATTACGGTAAGTCTGGTACCGGAGATCGTAGATATGAGCATAATTGTTTATTTGTACAGAGGAACGCGCACAGAATAAATGCGTTCTTAATTATCCAGTTCAGGACAGAACTTTTCTTGCAAATTAGACTTATTTGAACAAGCTGGCATACATTTTTAAAAAACTGAAAAAAATCAAAAATTCCAATAAAAACTCAAACATTAAAGGATTTTAGAAGACACCTTTGTACTAAAAATTAAAATAAAAAAATAACAGGCGCGACAATCCAACATTGGACTAAGGCCGCAAGATCCAAGATCTTATCTGCTTTTTGTTGAGGTAATGAGATCAGCATCACGCTCAGCAGTGTTTTTTATCCCCATAAATGGGTCCTCGTTTTACATCTGAGTGAGGTCATAGTCCGTCACATGCTAGTGAGTTCGAAAAACACCATGGCTCACGGTGAGATTCGAACTCATGACCCTGTGCACCGAAGGTGCGCGCACTAACCGCTAGACCATCAGGCTACTAAAAATTCAAGCGACAAAATGGTGCTCTTTTTAATCACTAGGCACGTTTTGGAGTTTCACTGTTCGTACTAGAGATATCATAAACGGTTAGTCCGAAAACCGGTACTTTCAGAACGATTAACCGGGCTATTTTTGGGTTTTTCCTCCTCCCGGTTTTAACCCGGGCGGTTGTTTGTCCATCCGGTTAAAACCGGAAAAAAAATCTTTTAAAATTCATATTTTTTTTTTTATTTTCTTGATTTTGCAGTATGCAATTCTATTACTTGTCGCCTACGAAAATTTTCGTTTTCAAATTTCAGCCCTTAACATATTTTCGAAGACTCTCCTTACTTGTAGAACCACCGCTTCGTCAAATTAGCTCTCCTTGTATCTTTGATTTGATTTTACATACCATACGAACACCAGCAATAGGCTGAATTGAAATTGTAAGACGAAACCGGCGGGTTATTAGCACAAACAAACGGACGGCGAGAGCTTTTGTAGTGGCCAGCAGACAAGCATTATGCATTTCAGATTGTAAGAACGATGGTTCTTGTCTTGCAAAGTTTACCCGTCCGGTTTCGTGTTACAATTTAAATTCAGCCATACGAGTGTGTATGCACTTTTTTTACTAAAATTCTAAGCAAATTAATGAAAAGACTCGGCTAACCGGAAAACCGGTACTTTGAGCCCGGTTAGGTTAGGTTAGGTAAAGGGGCTACTGAGTTTATCCCCAGCGCACTTAGACCAGACTTGGTCCGTTGCGATACCTCTGTAGAATTCGAATCTAATAACCTATTAAGCTGAAAACCACCCCGTGCTAACAATGAATTTGTTGAGCAGTGTTGGGCTCACATCACGAACATCGTCCGTATCATAAAAATACCTGGAACCAAGATAACGGTTTCGTTTCTCGGCCAAAGCATGTACGCTCTCTTCCTCCTCCTCGTCATCACAGCTTCTACAGAAGTGATTGTGGCGAATTCGGAGCCTTCTAGCAAGATTTCCAATAGGACAATGTCCCGTTATAACTCCCACTACATTCCGAATATGCTTTCTGTCCAAAGACAGTAATATGGTTGATCGAACAAAATCTAGCTTTGGCCATATCAACCTCGTCGTATTGCAATTACAACCATAGGTCCATCTTGCATTGGCCCTGCGTTCAACAGCGGTTTTTATTACCATTGCACAAGCAGCAGATGGCGTTTTTATGTTGTAACGATCGCCTTCAGCGGCACTAGCTGACACAAGTCGCGCCAAGTCGTCTGCGCGTCGATTCCCTTCGAAGCCACTATGACCCGGTATCCAGCATAGCGTAATATCGAAGAAACGACCCATCTCTCTCAGTACTAACCGGCACTACTCGATGATTTTTGATGTGGTTAGCACTGATTCAAGTGATCTAATAGCAGCCTGACTATCGGAGAAGAGTATAACGTTCCTTCCTGTGACGACGTCCCTACCCAACCAATTTAGGGCCTCCAAAATCGCTGAGACCTCTGCCTGTAGAACACTACAGAAGTTAGGGAGACTGAGAGACAAGTTAGTGTTCAGTTCCTCAGAGTATATTCCGATACCCACTCCTGCGTCCGTCTTCGAACCATCAGTATAAATTGCAATGGATGCACTAGGGAGGGATATGCTATTATCCCACGCTTCCCTTGACGGGATCAGGCTACAATGGTTTCTTCCAAATAGGTATTTGGTAACAGTGTAGTCAGTTGCTGGGGGCAGGTTGAAGTTGCGAAGAATCGTTGAGTGCCCATAGTCCAGCGCTCGCCACAGGTCAGTTTCACGAAGACGCAACGCCGTGCATGCCGCCATCTGTTGACCGACGACGTCCAGTGGCAGTAGTCCCAGCACTATCTCTAGTCCCAATGACGGTGTTGTATGAAAAGCTCCAGTTATGAGAAGAGAAGCCAGCCTTTGAACTTTGACGAGCAAGTTATAATAGGTGGCGGTACTTAGTGCTGTCCACCACACGCTAACTCCATAAAGTAGAATAGGCCGCACAATAGCTGTGTACAACCAATACACAACTTTTGGTTGCAGGCCCCACGTTTTCCCGATTGCTTTCTTGCATGAGTAAAGTGCCACAGTAGCTTTATTCACCCTTCCTTCAATGTTGGGTTTCCATTTTAATTTCTTGTCTAAAATCAGACCAAGAAATTTGGCCGTGTCGGACAACTCTAGTTGTGTGCCCCCTAGTCTAGGCAAGGTAATAGAAATTGAGCCTGGTTAAAACCGGACGGTCTAACCGGCTTTGCAAGAGACCGAAAAAAACGAAAACTAGGTTATGGGCCGGTTTTTGACATCCCTAGTTCGTACAAGAACTTCTTCAGTTGTGTCTAGTTAATTTTCATAAATATTTCAAGAAACGAATAAAATAAAGTCAGACCTGTATAGTACAAAAATGAAGTTCATTTGTAAGCCTGTCTTTTTCACCTTCATATTCGCACCGTTGATGTGAAGGCATCTAAGGAAATGCTATCAGTCGAAATCAGTGAAGTATCTGCGCTGAATAAGAGATTCTAATTGAAACGATTTACATTTGATGGTTTATGCTTGATTCTAGGCAACCTATTAAAACAAGAAACCTTAATTTCGTAATCTAAAATTGTACTCTTTATTTGCCATAAAAACAAAAACACCTAAACATCAAAACATCAAAACAATATTGCCATATTATCTTCACAAAATCGTTGAAATTCACAACCCTACTGTATGCTGGAAGTGATTCAAATTTCGTATTACACGTTACAACGATGTCATCATCTTGTATTACAAGGACAATCGTCGACAGAATTTTCATATCAAATACAAACTTTCTAAACAAAATTGCATCCTAGAAAACTACCACCACACCACCCCTAACGCAATATGCTTCACTCTTCGCTAGACGTACTATTCAAATGTTCATATCCATTCGCTGTCGTTGTCCTTCGTTTGCCAGGAGCAATGGATGGCAATCGTGGAACAACTGGCGGTCCCATCATCCTATCCGGACCGTCCTGAACAAATTTATCGGGATTTTGTGCATCGATTGGGGGAAGCGGCGACGGATCCCATTCGGAGCCAGAACTAGAGCTTCCGCCTGGTGAATTGTGTCTGAAACATTTTAGAGAACATTTTGCATAATTTGATAAAGAGACAAACGGGCGATACGTACCCTCCCGAGTGAATGGGCGGTAGCTTTTTGTCGTACAGATTGCGTGGTGTGACAATTGTCGAATTGACAGTGCTCGCATGAATCTCTTGCTGATAGAGTGCATAGAGCTCTTTCAATTCATCGGGCAGCTCGATGTGAGTCTCTTCGATCAGGCGTCGTTGTGAGCTGATTATATCCTCGCACAAGCGTCGTTGCCGTTCGGCACGTAGTAGCTGTAAATCGCGACGACGTAATTCAGCCTGACGCGCCAAACGTTCGGCTTGCAGCGAGACTTTGTCAGCCTCGAGTTCGTGCACGCGACATAGGAGCGCTGAAATGGAAAAAAAAAGGATTGGGAAATTATTGAGCAATGAATTCAGGAAAAATGCAGGTTCCGTATTGAAGTCATTTCCATTTTGTATTCCCATACAACGGTCAAACTTCATCAGCAACACTTACCTAAAAGTTCTCTTTCCTCGTCACTGCTTATCCGCTCCGGAAGTTCCTGTAAATGGAATTTCAATATTTTATTAGTCGGAAGAGATTCTTGAATATTTTCTCTGACATGTAACGTACATCTTCCAATTGAACTCCTTTTTGTCGACACATTTCCAACTCTTGCTCGGTACGTTCGCGCAATTCGCGAAATCGTTTTGTTTCCTTCTCGATGGCAGCCAACTCTTCCCAGGCATTTTTCAATGCTGTGTTGCCTTCACTTTCCGCCTCTGCAATACATGTCGAAAGAGAAGATAAACTTCAGTTTCATGGGAGCACACGGATGTTTTAGTAGTTTCATTATTATCATGCTCGAATAGCTCTGGCATAAATGCGAGTTTGCACCAGTAAATTCAGTTTATTCCGTTTGATTGAGAGTATTACGTTACGGAGGGATTTTGTTCGCTTAAAAGGATTTCTAGTGAATTTTAATTCAACATTGACTGCAGGGTACTTGATATTTTAAAGAAAATTTCCAGGATTTAAATGGTTTAACGGTTGGGTATAACCTTTCCGCTGATGGCTCATTATGATCAGTTGAAGAGTCAACCAGAATTGAGAGGTTGTTTAATTTGACAGGATGCTTATATCAATAACTTTTTTGTTTGTATTTTATGGTCCCTACCATTCCGTGGAAAAAGCGAGGAACATTTTTCGGAATAGACCTACATATCTACGGCAATAAAATATAATAAAAAATCCCACCTTCATCATTCACTTGATCATACAACTTTCCCATGCGTCCTTGCCAATGGGAAATCACCATATGCTGTCGCTCCGCGTCCAATTCCAATCCCAACAAATGACTCTCCACCTCCAGCAACTTTCGACGCAACTTCATCTGTTGCTTAAACGTATGCACGATTTGTTCGCGCAAATACCGTAACTCCGATTTCCGTTTCTCATCGTTACCGTTATTATTATCTTCTGCCGCAGCTACAACGGCGGCACCACTACGCGGTCGATCCGACAACATTTTCGATCGTAGCCGAGATACTTCCTCGCGTAATTCGCTCACCAAACTCTGATAGTGTTTCATCGGAAAGTCCTGTGACTCGTCCATATAGCCGGCATTTTGTAGTCGAGTTGTTATGTGATTGGCTCGATCGGCATACACGAGAGTATTTTTCGTCTCGTCCCGATGTCGGGCCTCTGGCGCAACATGAGCAATCATAACGGTCTTGCACTTACCACTCAACGCCTCTTTGAGCAATCTAGTTAGTTTTGAGTCGCGATAGTTAACATATCGCGCTCCTCCCGACAGGGCATTTATACAGTTGCCTAAAGCGAGTAAGCTACGATTGATGTGAGCACCTTCCTGAAGGCGTTTACCACGATTTTTGGTCTTTTTGGCTCGTTCCGAACCGGCCAAGTCGGTTAGAAACAGTCGACCTTGTTTCGTTCCAAGATCCGTTTTATTTTGGACAATGACACTGAGTAGGGCGTGGCTTCGAGAGGAAGTTTGATTGGCAGCCGTTGGCTCCATGGTGCGTGCTTTGTTTCCTTTCAGTAGTAGTTGTATGACTTCTTGGCGACTGGTTGTGGTTATTTCCGAAAGGCCGGCAACGGTGATTTTTTGACCACGATTATCTTCACGTAGTTCCAGCGGACCTCCGGGGTTGAGGAGATCGCGAATGAGTTCATTGTAGATTTCCAGATATGAAATTGTGACCTGGAAAATTAAAATTGCTGTTATTTGAAAATTGATATTTTTTTTAGGCTGAGAGATACACTCAATGTACAAAATCAATAATAAGAGATACCTGCCTTTTTGGAAAATGCTATGTGTAAGGACGAAACAAATTACTTTTGTAATGATGTGTAACACTCTAGATATTTTCTTAGAAAATTATACCCTAGACCCAAACGTATTATAGTGAATTTACATGTTTCTCAGTTTTACATTTCGCATTGTAACTCTTGATAGAATAGACCTAGAGTCATAAGATCTTGTCCATATATTGCTAAAAAAAATTATTTTATTTGTACTAAAAATTGAAGTGCCTTATGAATACAAATTTACTATACTTCATATATTTTTTCATATATTTCCTCCATTCATCGATACCCACAATAGTTTACACGGTCGGAAATTTAGTTTATTTATTAAACCTTTTTTGATTATATAATGTTCCAATACAAAAAAGTTTAATTTTTAAACTTTTCGATTGTTTACACCTAAATAAAACTGAATAGTTTAAATACAAAACTTTGCATTATATTTGATTTTAATACATTCCGTTTAGGTTTTAATAAAATAAAAGTTTAAATCCAAAACTAAAATAATTAAATCCAAAACCAGAATCGGGTGAAATATTAAAACTGGAAAGGTTTACTTTAAAAAAGAATTTAGTTTAAAATGTTTTTTTTTAATGACAATCCGGAACTTGTTAAAAAATGTCTCACACTATTGCAGTCCATAGTATGCGTGAAAATTTTATGCAAACGTCAATTTTTTGTTTACAATTGAGAATATAAAATCCGCGCAATATTCATTACTCTCTTAAAATGCCGACGTGATATCTAACCCTTCTGTTGGCATATAGATCCAGACAGACCATTGGTACTATATCTTGATGAAAAATATCGTTCAATAATATTTTCCACCCCTTTCCATATAAATTTCAAAGGAACCGACGGCCACAAATGCGATCAAACGTTCGGCGAAATGTAAACTATGTCTAAAGAATCGAAAAAACGGCGCATCATCGTAAGACACAGTATGTAAACTGTTTCTAGAACCAAAATTAGATCTCTTCGAAAAATAAGATTGATTTCACAGAAGATTCAGCTACACCTTAGGCATAATTGCTCGTAGGCGGCCTCAGAAGGGTTAATAATTGCATCGACAATATTTTGACATTTGAATTATTTCGTGGAGTGTAGTGTAATAAATTTGGAGTCAAACACATACATATGGGTTGTGTGATCACATAGCCACTCTGGACTAACGCATGGCATGTGTTGCTATGTTTTCTCTAAGATACCCAATTTCACATTTGGTAATCTTGGAAATGTTTCTGTTATGCTGCCATGCCAGCCCAATGAAAAAATAATCAAATAACGTCCTATACCCTGAAATACACATCATACTTAAAATGTCCCGGATTGTAATTTCTAAAAGTTGGTCTCCTTATGTTTACATTTAAGAAAATAATAGCCGCGTTTTTTCGTATCGGGGTTAAATCTGACTCCAAAAAAACGATCGCGGTTAACATCCCGGTTAAGACGAAACAGCTGACATCTGACAGTTATTGAGCATCTTTGAGTCACAGCACTGCCATCTAGATAGACAGGCCGAACTGCAGAAATTTGTTCGTCCACGAGTGGACAAAGTGCGTTCGTGACCAGTGACAGTTGACATTTCTAGAGCTCACAAACTCCAGTGCTTCGGAACCCAAAAGTTTAAATGTGCCGAGCGTTTATTGCGAAACAAAGGTTAATGTTTGCTTTCGTGCGTTTTTGATGTGCAAGTGATAAAATAGTATACATCAACATCGTACTTACCATATTTATCTCAAAAATCAACGCATGTGTATATCCTAGCAAGTCACACGAAATGACAGGCTGACAGCCACTGATATTTGGATTGTGGACAATTTGTGGATTTTACCGAGCGGTACTTTGGCAGTACTAAGCGCGGACCATGACTCACCATGGCAGTACTTGTGTTGCATGACGACTGACAGATCAGCTGATAATCCGGCCTGTCTATCTAGATGGCAGTGGTCACAGTCGTTGGCTAATTTTGTAGATTTGGTGGATTTTATCACAAAAGATGACTATAATGTGGGAGTTTTTCTCATCGCGAGAAAAGATTGGTTTGAAAAAACAAATTCCGGGATATGAAAAGGGAGAGACCTGTACCTCACAGTAGCTTAATCTTTATCGATCAACTACCCAAAGCAGGAGGAGGATGAGCAGGATCCGATGGACGGAGCCAACGATCAGCTGAAGGACATTTGCATTGGAGCAGAGGAGGCAGCAGAAGAAAATGAAAGTAGTGCAAATTAATCTTCAGCACTCTAAGCTAGCCTCGGATAATCTACTCGTCTTCCTAAAGGAGGAAGACATTGACATAGCGCTTGTTCAGGAGCCCTGGTTTCGCGATGATTCCATTAAGGGGCTTTTGGATAGGCGATACACTCTTTTTTACAACAGCAGCAGCACAGACCAAGGTAAACCAAGAACGTGCATCTTATCCAAAAAATGCATTAATGCCTTCCTATGCCCGCAATTTAGCTCATCGGATCTAACAGTGGTTAGAATGGAGGTTCCAGAGTTGGGAGAGCTGTACATCTCCTCCGCCTACATGGCCCATGATAGGTCGGCGCCTCCGGAAGAGCTGATGCGGCTGACAACCTACACCACTGCGAGGAACACTACTCTCCTGGTAGGGTGCGACGCAAACGCACGACATACCTTATGGGGGATCACCGAAATAAACGAAAGAGGTGAGGACCTGTTTGACTTTATCATTAATACTAACTTTACAGTATGTAATACGGGAAACTGTCCAACCTTCGTTTTCCCGAGCTCGCAAAATTACGCAGGCTGGGAGGAGGTATTGGATATTACACTTTTGTCGGATAGTGAGAGATTTAAGGTGGAACAATGGAGGGTGTCTGACCTTAATTCTTTTTCAGATCATAACTGGATACTTTTTAATATAAATGTTTCCATAGAGACTCCAAAGCCTTACAGGAACCCAAGGACCACAAACTGGAAAAAGTTTCGACAGATTTTCAAAAACAAACTTCCAAATCCCCCAAATCACTCGATAAGCTCCGTGGAGGAGCTGGACAAGGGAGTTGAAGCATTAGAGAAAGCTATGGAAATAGCTTTTAAAAATTCATGTCCAGTGAAGCGGAGTAGGAAAACCCTTCCGCCGCGCCATGGTGGAACGATGACCTATCCAAGCTTAGGAAGCTTACTCGGGACATTCTCAATATCTGCAACAAACACAAATTTTGGCAGCCATATAAAGACTGTCTGAAAATATACAAAAAAGCCATCAGAACAGCAAAAATCCAAGCCTGGATCGAGTTCTGTCAATCCTTGGATCACATCAAGGATTCGGCGAGAATTGGAAAAATTTTGTCAAAAACACATTCATGCCCGTCCCTGATAAAAAGGGACGATGGCTTCTGGACCGAATCTACTGGATAATCTCTTGAGATTCTCTTGAATACGCATTTTCCTGGGTGCGAAAGTACTTCCACACACAAACCGACACTGCATATGGCAGACAACCAACGGAGCGATTTTGTAGTCTCCATCATTACGGAGGAGAAGATTGCCTGGGCAATTAGTAGCTTCTCTCCATATAAATCTCCCGGACCAGACGGCATACTGCCCATTATGCTGCAGAAAATGCAGGATCTTGTAGTTCCGATGCTGTTGCCACTCTTCAGGAGTCTTCTGACCTTCATTTACGTCCCCCAATCATGGCGACGCGTGCGAGTCGTATTCATACCAAAGGTAGGCAAACGTGGACACGAGGTCGCGAAGGATTTCAGGCCTATTAGCTTATCCTCCATCGTATTGAAAACACTGGAGCGTATTATTGATCTCTACATTCGGCAAAGCATGGGAAGCTTAGCACTCTCTAGGTCGCAGCATGCATACGTAAGGGGTAGATCCACAGAAACGGCTCTCCACGAAGTAGTGCGCAGCATCGAGTACAGTCTGCAATACAAACAGTACACGTTAGCCGCTTTCCTCGACATAGAGGGGGCTTTCAACAATGTCCGCATAGAATCTATTCACGAAGCCCTTGCGAAGTGGAAGGTGGGACTCAGCAAATGGATAGTGAGTCTTCTGAAGACCAGGGTAATTCATGCGGACTTAGGAAACAGCCAGATGACAAAATTCGTCTGTAGAGGGACACCTCAGGGTGGTGTCATCTCTCCGCTACTGTGGCTAGTAGTGATCAATAAAATCTTAACTAAACTCGACGAGGAAGGTATAAAAGTAGTGGCGTATGCGGATGATGTAGCGATCATAGTATCAGGAATGTGTCTCTCCGTGATCAGTCAGATCATGGGAAGAGCGCTCGGGTTAGTCAGCAAGTGGGCTACAAGCTGTGGCCTTGGTGTAAACCCAAGCAAGACAAAGCTGATGCTGTTCACTACAAAAACCAAGATACCATCTTTTTCCCTTCCAAAACTTAACGGACAGCAACTCACACTATCGACTAGTTCGAAGTATTTGGGAGTCATTTTAGACCCGAAGCTCAGCTGGAAGTTGAACATTGAAGAGCGTGTTAAGAAAGCCTGCGTAGTTTTCTACGCCTGTAAGACAGCCCTCAATAAAAGGTGGGGCGTTAAACCAAATGTAGTACTCTGGCTTTATACAGCAGTGGTACGACCCATGCTGACGTATGGAGCACTTGTGTGGTGGCCAGCGCTTAGCAGAGAGTACAATATAACGAAACTGGGTAGGGTGCAAAGGACGGCATGTCTTGGCATCACAGGGGGTATGCGAACATGCCCGAGGGATGCGTTGAATGTAATCCTGCATCTTCTACCAATCAACCTTTTTATTAATAAACTGGCGGCATGTAGCGCGGTAAGGCTTAAAGAGTCCGGTGGCTGGACCTCCAAGCCATATGGTCACGCTGATATCCTCAACCAGCTACCACTAGATAAGATCAAGGCTACAACAGACTTTGCAGTGACTACACTGAGTCTTGGGAAAAGCTTTGCTGTCAAGATTCCGACTAGGTGCAAATGGGATACGGGTGAGGCAGTAGGGGATTACGAAATCTCTATTTTCACAGATGGATCTAAAATGAGCTGCGGGGTAGGTTCAGGAGTCTTCTGCGATACACTTAACATCTCTGAATCCTACCGTCTTCCTGATCATGCTAGCATTTTCCAGGCGGAATTGTTTGCAATCATGAAGGCCTGCCTCGCACTCGGAAATATTCAAGACAGCCAAAACATAGCCATCTGCTCAGATAGTCAGGCGGCTATTAAGGCACTTAACTCTGCGAAGATATCCTCTAAGCTTGTCAAATGCTGTGAGGAGACGCTAAACAATCTTGGTAGAAAGCACTCAATCACACTAATTTGGGTGCCTGGACATACGAATATAGATGGCAATGAGCTGGCAGATGAGTTGGCCAGAAAAGGGGCCTCTATGGACACCTCCTATGAGGAGCGCGTACACGTTCCGATGTCAACTGTCAAGGGACAGATTTCCTTGCATTATCTTACGATTGCAGGCGGTTACTGGCGAAACATAAGAACTTGTGCTATATCACGGAAGTTATGGCCATCATATGCCTGGAAAAGGACGTCCGAGATTCTAACAAGACCGCGGAAGGATATCGCCAGACTTACAGCAGTTATTACGGGCCATTGGCCAATAGGGGACCATGCGGCCAGGTTGGGTATACCTCACAACTCGCATTGTCGTAGTTGCGATAACGCAAATGAGAGAGAAACTCTAACTCACTTTCTCTGCAATTGCCCAGGTCTCGCTAGATCCCGCTATCGAACGCTCGGTCGTGCGTTTTTTGATAGTCTAGAGGATGCGTCGGAGGCGAAAATAGGGGAGCTGCTTCAGTTCCTCAATTGTACTGCGTGGCTCTAAACGCCTCTCCACTCATGACATCTAACCTTCTGTAACCTCCTTCTTTATTAGTTTAACGGAATATGTGGTTTCAAAACGGCGCCTTCTGCGCTAATTGGGCTTCTGGTCTGCTTGACCTAAGCCACCACTTTTACCTACCTACCTACCTACCCAAAGCAGTTTTCAGTTTCTATCTACCATATGTCTGAGGGGCGGGAGGGGATGAAATAATCTCTCAGATGTATTCCGCCCGATTGTGTTATTTATTTCTTTTCTATGAAAATGTTCACTTACTCTTCACATTGCGTAATAACGTTGTGTTGAACTCTAAGGGTCAGCAAATCGTTCAATAATGTGTTTTTAGTAAAATAAGCTCACATTTTTTAAGCGCTCGAGTTGTTGGAGGTTTTTTAATTATTGAAACGATTGAAAGCGGAATATTCTTAGAAAATTGAAAATGTGAAGGGTATCAAACTTTGTGAGCCAGTATTTGTTTCTAAAATTTCGTAGAACTGTTTCAAAAAGACAATGAAACAATAATTAAGAGTCTAAAATATCCTATTTTCTGCGCCTAATCTGTCAGATACATTGCGCCCGATCGTGTTAGGATTAGTATTGCGCCCGCCGGAAGGTTAAAAGTGTACTGGATACAATAGACGTCGGCTCCTCCGTGCTGTTATCAGATTCATTTTCAGCGAACTCAAACCCGAAAAAACTGCAAGAATCTACATTCTACACAAAATATTCTGAAATTAATGTCAATCAGGAATACTCGTACCTTAGAGAAAGCATAGCAACCCATACCATGCGTTAGTCCAGAGTGGCTATGTGATCACACAACCCATATGTGTTCGACTCCAAATTTATTACACTACACTGCACGAAATAATTCAAACGTCAAAATATTTTCGATGCAATTATTAACCCTTCTGTCGCCGCCTACGAGCTATTATGCCTTAGGTGTAGCTGAATCTTCTGTGAAATCAATCTTATTTTTTGAGGAGGTCTAATTTTGGTTCTTGAAACAGTTTACATGCTGTCTTACGATGATATGCCGTTTTTTCGTTTCTTTAGGCATAGTTTATATTTCGCCGAACGTTTGATCGCATTTGTGGCCGTCAGTTCCATTGAAATATATATGGTAAGGGCTGAAAGATATTGTTGAACGACATTTTTCATCAAGATAAAGAACCAATGGTATGTCTAGGTCTATGTGCCAACCGAAGGGTTAATTATCACGTAGGCATTTTGAGAGAGTAATAAGTATTACGCGGGATTTTATATTCTCAATTTATTAACAAAAAATTGACATCTGAATAAAATTTTCACACATACTATGAACTGCAATAGTGTGAGAACGGTGCCTTTTTTATTTTCTGATGCCCACTCTGGACTAACGCATGCTTTCTCTACTTCTCGTACTTATATGAATTTCACACTCGATAACTCTTGCTATTATTTACACTGGCGATATGACAGATCATGGGATATTGTCGGATAAATATTGATAAGTCAAACTGGAGGAATATTCTTGAGGGTAAAAAAGAAAACGGATGAAATAGTGCCGTGGGAATAAAAGCGCGGAAAACACGCCGTTTTTCTTAGTTTCCGTTATTATCGCCGACTCTAGACACATGGAGCTCAGTTGGACGACGCGACGCGTCTCGTAGTTTTACAAAATATTCAAGCCAAGACCGGAACCAGGCGAAATCAAAGGAGTGAACTGAGCTCCTAAGTTAATCTGCCATCCACAATGTCAAGAAGGGAGTAGTCTGCCGCAATGTAAATAGGTTTTAGTTTTTTTTGGTGCTAGGATATAGCGAGTTAAATTAAGTTAAGTAGATTTAAATTATGGTTTCTTTTTTTTTTTAGTTTCAAATATGAATAAAAAATAACAGGCGCTACAATCCAACATTGGACTAATGCCGCAGGATGTGTTAGTCACATCCTATTTCCACGACCTTATCTGCTTTTTGTTGAGGTTATGAGATCAGCATCACGCTCAGCAGTGTTATTTATCTCCATAAATGGGTACTCGTTTAACATCTGAATGAGATCATAGTCCGTCACAAGCTCGTGAGTTCGAAAAACACAATGATCCACGGTGAGATTCGAACTCATGACCCTGTGCACCGAAGGTGCGCGCACTAACCGCTAGACCAGCCAGACTACAAATATGGGCTGTATTAAATTTATTATGTAGAATGCTAATTTATTATGCAGCGGCGAGAAAAGTCTGAAGTTTTCTGCGATAAGAAAATGCCACTGAAGCTAAAGGGTAAGTTGCATAAAACGGTAAGATAGTACAGAAAGCATCTCAACTCAAATCTCCGGTATTACTAAAAAAAATTTCTACTTTATATTCCCTCAACGCGGACTAGAACCTGAGAAAGAAGTAACCCGCGATTACCGAGACCAAACTTTTGAAAGCTGCTTCTAGGCTAGAGAACGGTAAAGCGCTCGGCCCGGATGTTATCTCTAATAGAGCATTGAAGGCAGTAGTAACTCTGGCTATGCGCCGAAGATTGATCGACATTTCACAACTACACAAAAATGTGTGCTCGTTCCAAAACCAGCCCAATTCTTATCACCTTACCTGAATGATGAAAGTGCCCGAAAACCTCGGCGCGGTAGTTACGAACTACCTCTCACCGAGTTTTAAGTTATGATACGGGGCAACGACACAAGGAATACATGGTGACTGCAGGGATCTGTTCTCGGCCCACTTTTTATGGAATATTATGTATGTATGATGCTATCCTGGAGCTCGCCATGCCAAGGAGTGTGTCGGTGATCGGTTTTGCTGATACTATAGCAGTTTCCGTCAACGCATAGGACCTAGTTGGTCGAAAGATACTCAAGCCAGGCGTTCACAACCATTAGTCTTGTCATTTTAGGCTGGCAACCGTTGGACTGGATACTTGGGGGGATATGATTGACTCGATCTACTATTAGGGATGTCCGAAAACCGGTACTTTCAGAACGGTTACAGGGTTATTTTTGGTTTTTCCTCCTCCGGTTTTAGCCCGGGCGGTTGTTTGTCAATCCGATTAAAACCGGGAAAAAATACTTTCAAAATTCATCCAATACCTTTTCACGCTATGACGGAAGGGTATAAAAAGGGGGTCAACAACTTTTTTGAACATGCGTTCATGAAAATCCCTATAAGGCTAACGTTCCTTATGTTGCAAATCTGTAGCCCGTCCGTAGTTTTACAAAAAAAAAAAAACCGGCCGAATATCTCACGAATATGTGCCCCTAGAAGGCAGGAGATTTCTTAAATTTTTCGTAAACTCTTCAATAACGGTAAATGTCTTCAGTATTGCAAAATAGTTGTAGCTCTTGGCTGCTGGAAAAAAATATGCCCCCCTTAAGGAGCTATGTGCGGTCGAACGTTCAAATAGAGAGTCCTTCGGAAGTAGGTATTTCTATAAAGATTGCGTTCATTTACTTGCATTTTCATCAGGAAGAAATAATGAAACCTGCATTTTTGTCTAACTTCCCCAAAGGCCCGGTATTTTAATAATTCCCAATACATAAATATATTTTTGTTTTTTTTCAACGAAACCAAAATTACCATTGCATGTCCGAAACTTATTCATTAAAACCATTTCAACTCGACAGGCACATATCCACTTGATCAGCGTAGTTGAGGATAAAAATAAACTTCTTCGGGCACTATGTTTTACCTCCGTATTCATTAACACTAGAACGGCCACAGCCGTCAATTTGACGGTTTTGGTACTTTGACAGCGCATATTTTCGAATCTATCTACTCTTGAGTTGTGATATTCATTGACTTTTCCTAAAATGAGCATCTTAGTGTATATGTGAATTAAAATTTCGAAATAATATTATTATATTGGAGATATGACCTGTTCTACCTATAAGGGCCAAGCCGTCATTTTGACGGCAAAGTAATTGAACTACGTGAAGAATACGCGAAATTTCCGAAGAATACCTACGGAAGAGGGGAGGATCGTACACCAGACAAACAATAGACATTTTCACAACTCCAGCTGAAAAGAATCGCAGAAAAAACAATGCTGAGTACAGACTAATTGCAGGAAGAAACGTACATGTGATTTGCACATATTGTAAAAGACCTGTTTGCGGAAAATGTAATCTGTATGTTAGAAAAAATATAATTTGTAATCAATGTAAATCGGAATAACTTAAAAATATATTGAGAATCAATTTCAAGTCAGATTTAATATTTTATTTTGCATTTTTACACTTTCGCAAGTCGACAAACGGCTAGCCGTCAAATTGACGGCACCGGCCTTTGTAGGTATGATACAACTGCCGGCCTTTCTAGTGTTAAATTTCCTTAATCACTATTTAGCAAGTCATGATTTCGCCTTACCTATCTCCTCTTAATCGATTGGAACGTGACCTTGGCGGAAATAGTAGTATTGCTCTAATGCAAGGCTTTCGATATTATAAGATACAAAGGAACGCAAAGAAACCCTACGATTATTGACACGTTGCCTTTCAATGGTCATTGCCTGAAGGAGCGCTCGAGGATACCAGAATATATAGAAAAACAAAATACTTGGTGTACTTAGTCGCATATGATTTGGTATACTCGTAGAACCGAAAGAAATCAATGAACGTGTTCATGTCTTGAAGACTACTAGCTCAGCTAATCCATCTTCAGACTTGAGAACTAGAAAACTTGGACTCCTCCAAATGATTGTTTTCTTTTTGGGCATTTTGTATTATCTGTCATATTCGTGACTTTGATTGACATAATGGCGCCCGCCAGGCATGGGAATATCCTGTTCAAATTTCGCATAATTTTAGCTACAGGAGATTTGCAAATAATTGAGGTGTGTAATTATTCTTTGCCCGAATAAGGCAAAAGAAACAGCAAATTCATATAGCTTAGGGTGACGACGACGTATTAATTACCATAGTTCCGCGTCCAATTCAAGGAACTTGAAGAAAAACTTTCACCAACGTCCTTATGCATACGAGTATTATTCTAATATAAAATTAGTTTTTGGTATTAATAAAATTCCGAGAAAACACCAACGTTTGTACGATTACATTGTTAATAAGAGTCCTGTGAAGTTTGTTTGAAAAGTGTTATAAGAGAGTGCGTATTTTGAAGCCATGACGTCAAGGGCACGTTACATAGTTGATTAACAAAGTGTCAAGGTTCGGTGCGGTCGATGTAACGGTTTTGGGGTTTTTCTCTGCGTATGCTGTAACTGAATACCACATCAAAGCTTTCTTGTACAGAATTTAATGAAGAAAATACAAAAATATTAATTGGAAACACTTTGCACGCAATTATCAAATTAATGGTTGATGTAAATGTAAAGGATTTTATCCTTGAACTGAAATTGTGCGACATGGCGGCCGGCATTTGCATGCCATGATGAGTTCAAGGTAGAGACGATTGAATCTGACAAATTGCTGCCCACTTTATATGCATTATAGTCGGAGTATAGTGTTCTAGGGCTGAGCGAGAGTGCCTAATTGAGTATGTCGAGCATATGTTGTTGATATTATATTGGATTATTATTTCCGGCTTATAAATCAGAACGTTGAAGAAAGAATGAAAAATGGTTCTGTAGTTGTGTTTTTTTGGGGGGGGTGGGGGGGTTTCGTCTCTGTTTCCCCCGAGAGGAAGCGAGAGAACTCAGTTTTCACGACCAAAAGACTAGGTCACTCGTAGACCAGAAGTCCCGATAGTGTATAATGCATGTCTTCACACACTAAAGTGTGTTCTACTGTATCAAATATTTGATATTGATCATTTGATGCGATTTTGTATAGTTTTCAATACTTCAGTCACGGCGAAAACATGTCAATCTTGGGTTATCCGAGTGTCCAACCCAACAAATCGTTCTATGCAAGAAAAGCCTTTTATGTTTAATTGTTTCGATAGGTGTCGAACAAAACTCGGGGTGTAGCCAGCATTGGCGCCAAATATCGTCAAAATAGTCAAAAGTAAACTTTACTTCATGCATCACGAGTCGACATGCTGTATTTATAGGACGCATTGAAAGTGAACACACGATGATCTGATAAGGAAAATGACATTAATCAGTATGTGCTTGTATTTGTATTATACAAAATGGTTCGTACATTTGTTACATTACTATACTATAAGACAAACGCAAGTTGGATTCTTCACGTACATATTTATGTTGTTGGCGTGAGTGTATAGGTCAACGGTAAACCAGAAATTTGCCTGTTTTGAACCCATTTCACCTTATTATGCAAAATTTAATCAGCATTTTGACGTAGGATTCATATGGATTCATTTCGCGGTGTGCACTTTTCATTTGTCACGAATAATGCATCATTCATTTATTTCGCATAAATTATGAATATTTTTTACGAGCAATGCGTTAAACATATATTTTACACAACTATTAAATCATCTTTATGGGTAACGATTTTGTAATCTAAATCCGTAATAAAGCGCAAAGGAGTGTATAGATGATATATGGGGATTTTTGTATTAGGAATTTATTAATTAGCCCTAAGTAGCTGGGCTGAGTCTCTTCAAAACTTACTTGAAAATGTACACGATCAAATTATGACACGGACAAATTACTCGACGCAGAGGTACATACTGCTATGGTCGACTTTTCATCAAAAATGGCCCGCAGTACAAAAATATATACAATATTGAATAGTATGTATTTGAGCAAATTGACGAAAGCGGAACGAAACTCACCGAAACCTTAAAAACATGTATCTCGATGAATTGGCACCGATTCTTCATCGAGACAGTCATCGGGTGATGGTCATTCAGTCGAAGTACATAAGCCAATGCGTGTGGATGAGAGAGTGTTCAGTGTTCACGAATACTAGGACAATTTTTATATTCCCCCGTCTCTTTGGATTTATCGTTCACCGATTATGGCTAGCAGGGATGTGTTTCACTTTCAAGGCGTCCTATATACTACAGTCAGACGCTGCTAGTTACTAGCTACTAGTGCAGCGAGTAAGTCGCATGCGGGAAATCTCCACGGTGACGACGTCGTCAACAACGAAACAGTGTCATATACATAAATGGGTGACTACGCGTTGTTACGACGTTCGTCACCGAGAGTGTGTGCAACTAGACACGTGAATAGCCACCCTATCTACCCCGGAATTAGTTGCATGCGCGAAATTACCACGGTGACGACGCGACGTCGTAAACAATCAAAAAAGTGTTATGCAATTTTACTAGTAGCTAGTAAAATGTATCTACTAGTCGAATAGGACATGTTGAATTCGTCTAGCAACCAACCAGCGAGTGAATATACGCTAAAATTACTTTTTGGTGGTTTTCGAATTAACTGCTCAACCGATCGACACGAAATTCATTGTGAATATGGTAAATGGTAGGGTATTTGCTACGGATGCCTTTGAATTAGGGAAATGTTAACAGGGTGTCCCAAACGAGGTGGAAAAGTAGATTATTTTATTTGTCATCGGAAAAGGGTGTATATCGACATGAAATTCAGTGTAAATATGTAGAATGGTAGGGTATTTGAACCAAATACCTTTGAGATTAGAAAATGCTAAGAGGGTGACCTAAACGAGGTGCAAAAGTAGATTGAAATCGGCAATAAATTTAGTGTGAATGTTTGAACTGATAAGGTATTTTCTACCAATGCCTTTGAGATTTGGAAATGTTAACAGGGTATCCCAAACAAGGTGCAAAAGTAGATAATTTTATTTGTCATCGGAAAAGGGTGTATGGGCACGTATATCGACATGTTCAGTGTAAATATGTAGCATTGAGATTGGGAAATGTTAACAGGGTGTTCTAAACGAGGTGCAAAAGTAGATTATAATCGGCAATAAATTGAGTATGAATGTGTAGAATGGTAGCGTATTTGCTACGAATACCTTTGAAGTAGGAAAATGTTATCAGGGTCGCTCAAACAAGGTGCAAAAGTGGTTACTCGTATCATAATCGGCCTACTCAACAAACAATAGCTAACAACACAATACAAAAATTCAAAAAAAAACTTCGGCTACAGAAAACATTCACAAAAAGTTACTGTTCGCTGTGCATTTTCGTCGAGGGGTGGCCCCATTTTTTCTATAGTCTGTATCAGCGACTAGTTTCATTTTAGCATTTCAAATAGTAAAGATAGGCTACTATTAGTCGGCCAGGTGTCGACAAAAATGCACAGCATACACTTCTTGTGAATGTTTCTGTGGCCGCAGTTTTTTCGAATTTTCGTATTGTTTGTTGGGTAGGCCGATTATGACAACCACTTTTGCACCTGGTTTGAGAGACCCTGATAACATTTCCCTACTTCAATGGTATTCGTAGCAAATACCCTACCATTTTACATATTCACACTGAATTTCGTGTCGATCGGTTGAGCAGTTAATTCGAAATCCACCGAGAAATAATTGTAGCGTATATTCACTCGCTGGTTGGTTGAGTCGAATTGAACATGTCCTAGTCCACTTCTTCTTCCTTGCCTCGTTCTTTATACCGCTCGATGGCTTCGCGTTGCTCGACCCGCGGTGTAGGCACATCGCCCGTTTTGGCGATAATATATCAACATATTTCTACAGGCTCTATCTATCTATCTTGGATCGTGTCATCGCCGAGACCAATACGTTGTTGTTGCATATTTGTCCTATATGTCCTATTCCACTAGTAGCTAGTAAAATGGATCTATTTACTATAGCTACTAGTAAAACTGCTTACTTTGCTGATAGCTTACGACGCAGGTCGTGACCGTAGTAATTTCTCCTTTGCAACTAACTCCTGTAGATAGGGTGACTAGTGACGCGTTTAGTTGCATCACACTTTCGGTGACGACGTCGTAACTACGCATAGTCACCCATTTACATGACACATTGTTTATTATGTGTCGTCGCCTATGGTGATTTCTCGAATGCAGCTTTACTAGCGCTAGTAAGCTCGCCAAATGTGACTGTAGCTATAGATACAGCACGAGCGTCGCGTCGACTCGTGATGCATGAAGAGAAGTTGATTTTTGACTATTTTGAAGATATAAGATGCCAATACTGGCTGAAAAGTTTCGAATGTAGAACATTTTGTAGAATCAGACAATCCAGTATAACTCACTTGTGTCACATCGAAAAAGTGTTGCGGCATTTGATTAAGCATACACGGTCGGAAATTTAGTTTCTTTTCAAAACTTTTACAGTAAACCGAAAAAGTTTACTCCAAATGAAATTCGGTTTTTTTCTTAAGAAATCCAAAAGTTTTATAAATTTTTAAGACTAAAAGTATTATAAAGTAAACCAATTGGACCTTAATGATTAAAATTTTTCAATTAAACCAGACTTATATTAAAGTGTAAACTAAAAGTTTAAAATTGAGACCAAAAGTTTTAAAGTTGTAAACTCAGAGCTTATAATCCAAACCATGAGTTTAAAATTTTAACCTTAAACCAAAAACAGTTTTAAGTACTTGCCATATGGCCAATTGTTCATGGAATAATAAATAATCATGAGGTATAAGCCCTCTGTGGCGCACTCGGTTCAGTCGCACATGCTAGTAATCTAGGGGTCCGGAGATCGAATCTCGGCGTGATCCAAATTTCCATACATGTGCGGCCTGATTCAAGTGTCTGATCAATTATATACTTCAAATAGCCCATAAACGGTTGAGTGAACGCACCCATGCCCCACAAAAAAATGTAATATGAAATTAAAAAAAATCGACTTAAGTACCCACTCGGTAGAAGTCGTCGCAATTTCCCATATTGAACTTAATTTCGGTTATAGCTCGAAGCGTTTCGCTTTTTAAAGATGTTTTTGAAAATGTCCAGTACGAATTTATAATTGAAAATAGACGTTCTGTTGGCGCGCTAGTACCTGGAAGGCAAAGAATGTACTGGACCATGGCTAAAACATTCTTGTATGGGATATCCTTTTGCTTCATTAACCGAAAATTTTTCATCCTGAGCTTACTTTTCATCCTGACCTCCTTTTTTTGTGCACTTCATTCGATATTTGATTGTCTGCTCCAATATTAATTGATACGACTCTAATAACACCAAATTAAAAACGTGAAATGTATCGTATTGAAAAATGTACTTTTCGAGATATTGTTTTTCGTAGAAATTGCAACCATGTCCCATAAAGTTTTGCCTTTCAATTCGGCCAGCTTCGATAAGTTTGCTTAAGTAGGTAAAAAAAAATGTGTTGAACAGAAAGGCACTTTTTTTGTGATAGAAAATAGGATTTTAATAGCACATACATTTGTAAAACTCTTTCTACGACCGGTAAAAGTGCGAGCCACCTTGTTTTGCTGTATCCGAGCATTTTCCTTTATTAATTGCCCACCAGCTTCTTCACAAAAATCTTGCAAGCTTTTAACGCGCACCGTCTACATTTAAATAAAGAATAAATTTTTGCAATGATGTGTTCAATATCAACTGGCAATAAATCTGCTGCTGTTTGAATTGCATAAGCTCATCCTACACCAATGATTTTTTTAAGTCCCACATGCAGTGGGAATATAATGGACATTTCCTCTCCGTACTTATACTCAAAGACCTATGTATAGGTATAAGCTAGCCTAACTCTAAATTTATTTACACTTCTTTTCTCTTTTATTCTGGAAAGTTTGTTAAGTAAGAAAGCGTAGCAAAGACTAGAGAGGTAATATGTCGTATTTCGCACACATTTTTGCGAAGAGATTATAAATGTAAAAAAAAAGTTCTCTTGGCCATTTATTGCCGTTATTCGCTATCAAGTTTGATTAATTCCATTCCTTAAGTACATCCATCTAACGCCTTCTCTAAGGAAACTAAATTATATCAGCTGTGAACTGACAGTACTCAAATTATTCGCTGCCGCGTCGGTGTGAACACTACTTAATGCAACTAAAATCAACGGCTCCATGTTTAACCTTCGGGCGGGCGCAATGCATCTGACAGATTAAGTGGCCAGTTTTTGTTGCGCCAATCAGCGATATGAAAACGGAGAGCTCTGAAGCTCACAGTAGCTTAATATTTATCGATCAACTACCCAAAGCAGTTTTCAGTTTCTATCTACCATATGTCTGAGAGGCGGGAGGGGATGAAATAATCTCTCAGATGTATTGCGTCCGATTGTGTTATTTTCTCTTTTCTATGAAAATTTCCAAATATTATACTCTTCACATTACGTTATAACTTTGTGTTGACTTTTAGGCTCACCAAATCGTTCAATAGTGTGTTA
Source organism: Microchrysa polita (assembly GCA_949715475.1). Taxonomy (NCBI): domain Eukaryota; kingdom Metazoa; phylum Arthropoda; class Insecta; order Diptera; family Stratiomyidae; genus Microchrysa; species Microchrysa polita. The sequence continues at coordinate 75,750,368 of OX454421.1, read as the reverse complement.
TTAGTCAAATAAGCTAAAATTTTTTAAGCTGTCGAGTTTTTGGAGGTTTTTCAAATATTGAAGTGACTGAAAGCGGAGTATTCTTAGAAAATTCAAAATGTTTGTGAGCCAGTTTTGGTTTTAAATTTTGTTGAACTGTTTCAGAAAGACAATGCAACAATAAATAAGAGTCTAAAATATACAGACACTTAGTTAAATCCTTTTTTCTGCACTTAATCTGTCAGATGCATTGCGCCCGATCGTGTTAGGATTAGTATTGCGCCCGCCGGAAGGTTAAATACAAAAACTGCCACAACAAATTTAATATGCAATTGACGCGAATTATAATCGATTTTTCCTACCCTCCTGCCTCATTTTGTATCCAAAGGCAACATTCATTAGCGAAGCTCAATAACTTATCAATTGCCGCCATATCCGTTGCTTGCATATACAATCACCATATTTATTATAACCGACAACAGGGTGCAATATTTATTGAATAGACAACTTTGCTGTACTGTATCAGTGCTCAGGGGCATGAACAACCTACGTAGGAATAACACGATGTTTTAACAAAGTCTCAAGTTCGACGCACTTCGTTGTCCTGACGAGCTGTGGACAGGACAACAATAAATATATACTGAGCTTCATATTCTTATCCAGGGCCATGCTAAACTCTCATTAGAAGGTCTTTCTGCAACAAAAAATCAATACTTTATGGTTTGCCTATAAATTATACATTGCAGATGTCCCTTGACGTTGGCCACCCCCAAGAACGTATTATGCGTCTGTCAAGTGTTGAATTTCGAAAATCATTAGACCTTGAAGGGAACTCACTCCTAACCGATAGGGAGTCATTGTGCATTTGTTTTTCTTAACGTTAGTCGTTTGTAGCCGAAATTTTTCTAAAGATAGTTTGCTAGCGTGAGAGGTGGACGAACTGACTTACTTGTGCAATTGGTCAGAAGTCTTATGACTTTTTCACTTCATCGGTCCCAATTCCGACGATAAACTTTCACCCATCCAATTTGTCAAATGATCCGTTGTCTGACCATCATTGTCGTATAGCTTTTCTCATGCGGTACTTATAGAAATAGGGTGGACGAAGGACGAGACATCGATAACGATGTCGACCGACGGCCGCCACCAACAACGGCTGATTGCACATGTAATTTTCGTGACTTGAAATGATATGATGTTTGACCAAGTTGAATATTGTATGAAGGATAAATTGTCTATTGGAGTGGTTATTGGATAAATTGGGTGGACAATAACTTTCTGAATATTTCAGTCATTTGAATGAACAATGTTTAAGCATTAATCGAACTATCTCAATATAGAGAAGTTGGAGAATCAATTGGCCGAAATTATATTATGTATTTATGTAGCCTTTGGCTACATAAAACTATACGACTATATGGATAGGTTAACAAGCTAAAAGTTACATAGATTGATCCTAGAATGTGCATCCAATCAAAATACCCCAATTTAGGGCTCTAAGTAAAAAAAAAACAATAGAGTAAAGAGGTTTTCACACTTACGGTCAGATTATGAACCTAATCTGTGCCATTTACTTAATTTGAACTGTGAAATTTTAAATTTTTAATTTTAAACACACCACACCGCAAATTACGTAATCTGGCCAGATTAAGTACAGGTGTGAAAACCTTAGGTTAATTTTTATTGTTTTGAAATCAGTGGGGTGCCAGGAGTCTTAAACTCTTTTTGCTATAAGAACACAATTTCGCACAAACTCAATAGACGTGTTATAACGCCATCTAGATATACAAGCTTGTCGATTGTCAATGGCTAAGGACCTTAAGTATCACTTATGACAACAATAGTAATCAGTGGCGTAACGTTTCAAAAAGATCTTGTGTTCGAAAACGAAATATATATATATAATACTATACTATTAGCCAACATTTTTGAAACGACCATGTTTTTTGTTCGCTATGGCTATTATTTAAATTTCAGAGATTCTTATCCTCTTCTGTGATAGGAGCAGTGGCGTAGATAGCTTTTCGGAGAGGGAGGGGATCTGTGACTAGATTTTTTCTTAACAAGGAAAATGCAATTTAAAGGAGTATAGAGGATCGTGAATAACCTGAATTCTTACACTGACTAGTTTTTGTAAAAATATTGAAGAGCATTTTTTTTTCACAAAACTTAAGACCGCAACACATTGTGCAAACGAACATTTTGTACAAAAGTACAAAGGCTGAATGAACGAATTTTGTGCGGCCTGAGTCTACATAGTTTAATAATTCGATCGTACTGAACTTTTGTACAAAATTTTATGCAAAAATTTATAGCTGAATTTAAGTACAAATTTGCGTGGGGTTCCTGAACTCATATTTCATTGCTTCAAAATTAAATTTTAAATATAGCTTTTACACCCCTCATTAAAAATGATAAATTACACAGTAGAAATTTTGTTACGTGCATTGCTTTCGCATCATACAAGAGTTACCAACCATTTCACCATCTAATATTTGAGGAATCATTTTTTTGATTTACTTAATTCAGTGCTAAAATTAAACAGGGGCAAAATGTTCGACCTATGGTGGATTCTGTTGATCCTCCTCGTATCTACGCCACTGGATAGTAGGTTTGAGTACAACTACCCAATAACAGTTTTTAAAAGATCGGCTCATTTTATTTGATGATTGAAAGTTTTGCTAATTCCTTACTGTGAACAGCGTTTTAAAATTTCTAGGGGTCCATTTTAGCAAAAAAAAAAATCAACTACTAAAAATAATGGGTTTACACCGAGTGTGAGTGCTTAACTTTCGAACAAATTCAAGACAACAGAAGTTCCGCTTAAAATATTCCGAATTTAATCAGAGCAGGCAAATTGAACAGACAACAGGCAGCTTTAGGAGGTGCCAAGCCGGGCAGGACCTCGCACTTGCCGGGGCCTCTCACCTCACCCCAGCATTAAAATGCCTTTTGAAACTCTCGCTTAAAGCTGCTTCCTAGCAAAGAAGAGCACTTCTTACTTGTTCAACAGCTTCTCTATTCCAATGACCCAACAATTCCTACTCTGTGTAACTACGCTAGGGAGCCCCTGATGGTTGGGGGCCCTTGTTCCACCGAACACATGCAACACCGTACGTTACGCCACAGATAGTAATAGCAGCAACAACAGGTCAACTGCTAGTCGCTACGGACGAAATTGTTAAAGTGTTAATCAAGATGGCAGTGGTTATAATGAAATTGTGTAATGCAAGGTGTTCTGTAAGTCAACGTCAAGGAAGCAGATGATATGGCATATGGTGCACGCTAGGCAAAAAAAAAATATATCGAAAAAAATCAGTCACCTATTTTGACAGTTATACCCAACGAAATGAAAGTTGAAAAAATGCACGCATGATCGATCTCACGGTAAAAAGAATGCACCGGAAACTTGCGGCCAGTAATTTCACATTTTATTTAGATTTCATAACGGTACATACAATTTGGTTTATTGCTTGAAGTTAAAGAATCTCCAGGAGCCTAATGATATTTTGAGTGTTGTACACCTTTTTCGATTGCATCTAACTGTAAAAATATGCGATTGCATTTTTTTATATTTTTTCGTAGCGGACACTATTATTCACTTTCGGATCTATGTTGACTTTTGGGGCACCCTGTCTAATGTATGTACGTAAAGGTGACATTAACATGTAATTTCGCGCAAATTCGTCGAATGCTGCTTTAAATGATTAAGTTTCATCTATCAGTATGAATAGGGTGACCACCTGCCTGCCTTCGATTTACGGGTCACTAGCGTAAAAAATACGGGTTTTAATTTTTTTACGGGGCAAAAATTAAAAAAAAAACTACTTTTATGCCGATATGCCATTTATTTTTTATAACAATATTTTTTATATGATGATGCAGCCTCCAGTAACTCTTCATTTTGCAAGATAAAGTTATAAAAATGTTTACATGTCATTTTAAAATTTAGTTTTATTTGAGGCTTTACAGTGTTTATATTTATTCGGTTCCGGCTATCTGTTCATGCGTTACCGCAAAGCGAGAATATTCTCTCAACCGGAGAATTAATTGCCGGGACGCGTATTTAGGAAACCTTGTTCAGTTCGTCACTTGCTTGGGGACGAAATCGATTAGCTTTTCTAGTGCCAAACCCCCTATCGATTTCGTCCCCTGATAGTGGACGAGTACATTTTACGTTGAAAACAGCCAAAACTCGTTATAGCTAAACAAGGGTTTTTGACGTATAATGTACTCTAAACCCTATGCTATTGATAAGGGTTTTTTTTGGTACTTAGCCACTAGAAAAGCTGATCGATTTCGTCACCTGCATGGGGACGAACTGAACAAGGGTTCCTAAATACGCTGCCAGGATAGAAAAGATCAGTTTTAAAATTCGAAACATATTTTGCTGCTATTATTAACAGCTTTAAATAATTATGTCTGTGTGTCGGGGTTTATCACTTCATCGGCATCTCTTCATCTCCTGAACATATTTATTAATTTAGGACCGAAATTACACAAAATTTCTCATAAAGTTGACTGTAGTTGCTTAGACATCCGACTATTCTCCACAGTTGCTCAAATTTCAGTTCGTGCCGCAAATTTAAGGGTTACTGACAGTACAGGTAAGTGTATTCGGCAAAATCGAATCCTGATTCCAAATACTGCAACGCATTAACAGTGTTAGCACGTCACTTTCGCGTTCCAGTAAATTTCGAAGTATTTGGTTGGCTTTAATACAATAAAAAATTGTCTCTAACTCTTTGACGGAGTTTTTTATGAATCATCAATTTTTTGCCCCGTATTTTATTTTTTGGATTACGGGTTTTTGGACTTTCGGTGCCCGAAAAACGGGGTAACCCGTAAAATAAGGGACATCTGGCCACCCTAAGTATGAATGACTTTAGGTATATTTTGTGGTCCATTAAATTGTTATGCGGCATACAAAATGTAGATTCGACTATGGCATATTTCCGGTGAAATGAACATTTTCAGTTCTCTAGTCAATTAGAATACACTGCGCGACAAATGCTTAGGTTCATGGATATTTTGCTTTAAAATGATATAATTTCTGTGTACTCTGATCGGAAATAATTTTTAAATAATGTTCTCTCAATTAACGGTTATTTCAGCAAATATTGCAATTCTATCAAACAACTCGCATAGCTAACGGAATTTTTAAAAATGAAAATCGCAATTTCCACTGCGACAATTGTGTAGGTTCACTTACGTTAAAGAGCTATCTCGTCCTGGTGAGAAGTGTTTGTCTAAACATTTTTTTCGCGTTGTACTCTGTGAGTCATATAGTGGATAATGTTAAAAGGAAAGCAATTTTCTGCCGAGGAAAAGGCGACAATTTCCATACTAAGTCAAGAAGGATATTCAAACAAACCGACAAATTGCAATACGGATCAGGGACGTAGCCAGGATTTGGTTTTGGGAGGGGTCCCACGCTCAATACCAGGTAAAGAAACTTTTTGAAATTAGGGTTTTGGTATTGATTCTAGAGGATATAGTATTGTCCGATCGTACAAGAAAAGTCACTTCATTTATTAAGAAAAAAAAGTGATTTCAAATGTTTGAGACTTAATGAAACCTTTCGCAATTTTCAAAAGAACCATGCCTTCATTGATCATCTAGATTTCGACCTATTTTATTTGACCAATAATGTATTCACGAATTACACTGACTTAATATTTAGGGAACTTTACGCTATCAGCTCTCGATAGAAGAATTCCTTTTTTATCGGCACTAGCGACACTTACCTTACCATCCGCCATATAACGGGCAATAACGGAACCACAACAGTTCTCCTTATGAGACGCAAAGCAGTACAAACCATATTTAAACACCCAAAACGTTGCTTTTATAGCATTATTAATAATAATAAAATGCGCATTTTGAAACACGGTTGCCTAATACACTGCGAAAAATTCGTAACGTTCATTTATTTTAAACTCTAAAAAAGCATAGTTGGTGACAATTTAGAGTCACGAAAATCATGACTTTGACACGGTTTTTCTGCCTATCCAGTACGGGGCAGAACAACTTCACAACAAATTCGAACATGAAGTTGGTTACGAGTTTTTCTATATAAAACAAAACTGTTAAATTTGTAAGGAATTTGAGCTATTCTGTCCTGTACCCGTTAGAGAAAAAAACGCACCTACCATAATGATCTCACGTATCACGGGAACCTTTAAATATATTGAAAAGCGGAAGATTTGATTCAAAAATTTATAAAAAAATTTTAAAATTTCTTACGTGAGATGCTGTTCTCTCATCAACGAAGGCGTTTGCGGAAATAGCCTCAATTGTTTTGGCAGCTCATATCCACATGACAACGGGTAGCTCTAGAGCGCTTTACATCGAAGAACCGGCTGTCGTATATAGGAGCATTTTGATAAACATCCATGGGGGCAGTGGAACTCGAACCCACGCTCCGGCAATTCTTGATCTACCCAATACCCATGTCACACTCCGTCGAATTTTTTTCCCGAGGCGTTCATGGATTAGCGATTTTGTTGAAATAAACCACACACAATGAAACAACTGATGGAATCTTTCAATGGACATATCAAACGAACTAAAGCGAATCATTAGTTTTTAAGTAACGGCCATTAATTGAAAATGACATAAAATCTATGCAAATTTTATGGAAACGGTTAAACATGAATTTAATGTTTTTTATTCGTTATATCAAATTGCATAAAATTTGCAATACCGAGCAAATCAATTTAGTCAAACGAGAGAGAAACGAAGAGCCGACTTAGAACTGAATGCTCTTGTCACCTTGTATTTTCACTATAGCAAAGAGTAAATTATGGGAAGGAGTCTCCATAGAAAAAATTCCGATGGTAACTTATGACAGTGTCCATGTTTCATGTCGTCACTGAAATTTCAAAGCCCTTTCAAAACATTTCAGGAGGGTCCGGATCCCCTGGACCCCTCCCCTGGCTACGTCCTTGATACGGATTCAGCGGAGCTCGAACGTTGTTAATAATTTTATACGAGATAGTGAAAACGGCCGATGATACGCAGGAGGCAGAAAAAAAGCGATTTCCGGTGCATCAAGCCGACGTCTCTTAAAGGCAGACAAGACTGATCACAGATATCATCGAGGACCTTATTATGCAGTGAATTGGGCCTCATTGTGTGGCATGGAGAATGCTGTACATTTTGCTGTACATTTCCCAATGCTGTACGGCAGGTCAAAATGCTGTACTGTACAGCGAAATGCTGTACGTCTGGTCAGCTTAGTTTAAGTAATTGTGTTCATTGTGAATTTTTCATATTTCTCAATAGTTGTTCTATACTTGAGATAGAGAACAATCCTGGGGAGCAAACTTACTGAAATCCGCTGATACGTTCAAGATATTCATGCAGAAATAGGCAAAAAAGAACCCATTGTGAATTTTGAAAATCGGTCTAGCCGTTGTCGAGTTAAAAATGGTGTAACTAACACGATTTTCCTTTATATATAGAGAAGAAAATTAGGTGGCCCTTCCCTTCCTACTTTTTTATCTAAAATATCAAGGGACCTAGCATGACTGGGAATAATCAAAGATACACGATTTTTAGCATTAGTAATAGGTTAAATTTTCCTGGGATATATGTTCATTTTCTAATATCCAGCACAACATAGCTATCCAGGTTGTTCAAAATATTCGCCAAAAATCCCCAAACATATACATATTTTAGAGGATTTTGTATTGTTGTGCTGCAGTTTGTTATCAATTTGAAACAATACCGCCAACTTTAAACTACTCGACTAATCCACCATATAGCAAAATAAAATTAAGTTTTTCCATCTAAGAATGTTTGAAATTTTCTCACTTAATTTTCCTATATGCAGACATCGACATGATTCCAAGAAAACCCACCTACACTAACATCTAACGGTAGGTATGTGTGTGGGTTTAGTTCTCTACATCGTGAACATTGTCTCGAACATGAACAGGCACTTTTGTGGCCACCGTTCCAAACATTCCACCACATGTCCATATAAATTATCGCCCTTTCTTAGGATATACCGGTAACGGTATTGTAGCGCAGGGTGCCAGCTTCCTGAATATTTCATCTGATTTGCATGAAACTTTCCACCTTCCTAAATACACTCAAACCAACTGACTAACCATATAGCAAGTAGCAGCCATGCAGGACACGGAAACGATATTCAAGTATACCTACCTAAGCTAAACAAGAGCTTAAGTGCAAAACAGGAAAGGCCACAAACGTTTTTAGAGGTTGCTATTTTATCGGTTCTCTAACATGGCAGTACCATAGAGGAACGGGCACCTACGTCAAGGATATACTTGGGCATAAGCACAACATCATGCATAAATGTACATAGCTAAATATGAAACTATAAAAACAACAAAATTGTGTTGAATACGGCAACTGAAAAAGATTCAAGTGGCGTTTTGTTGGAGCCACTTAGGTCTTGGAGTGGAGACCAGTTAACTTGTTTTTCTCGAGATATGTCTCTTTCAAATGCAAATACAAGCTCGAATAAATGATAAAGAATAAAAGTTCAAAATGTCCTTATGTCCTTACACGTGTGCTTTTCGTGTTTTGTACAGATATGTACATACATAGAGAGTATGTATTGCTGCTGTTAAATGTGTACGAAGTTTCACACTAACGGAAATTAATTTTCCAGGCACACTTTAAATCCTGGCAAAAAACGAGCCGTTCAATATGAAATTGAGGACGACCAGCTGACGCCGACTTTTTTCCCTACGAACATAACCGACCTTGGTGATGATTGTCGTTGTCGCACATGGTATTGTACGAGTACCAATTGACTCAGTTCAATTTATTTTAATAATCTCGCAAGCTTCAGTGAATTGTATTCGATATCGCATCGTAGTAATGAAGAATGAACAAATTGCACACGATTCATAATGCGGATGAATGTTGTTGTTGTTGTAGCGTCGCAACAGAGGGAGGGGGACTTGTATCATCATTCATCGATCATAGTCGTAGGCATCCTCTCCTCAAGGTCAAGATCTAAGAAGATCGCAACTTCGATGGGGTTCTCCCATAGTGCTATGGATGTTAGATGCATGGGGGCGGCAGTTCATTCGAATACATGATCCGCGTTGGTTGGGCTGGCTCCACACGCTGGATAAATATTTCCAATGGCGTTGCCGATGCGCGACCAAAACGAGTTCAATCTGGAGCACCATCCAGAACAAAGCCGAGCCAAGGTGGTACGTGAGGCTCTAGGCAGTTGTTGCTCGTCGGCTGAGATGTCGGGTGGTCAAGGGCGAAGGACACGGTTTGCGGATAGCCTATTGGTGGCTTTGGTTACCTCGCTGGTGTGCAATTAAGGGTCGCCTTATAAGTGCTGGAGTTATCGAGAGGAACTCGTTTAAACCTTTGGACTTCTCTTTCCATGTCCCTTAACGAACGTCTTACTTGACGTGGTGGTGGTGTCCATAAGGTCATGATTAGGGTGTTGGCTTCGATAACAACCAACAAGATATTGCTTATCGTTGTGTGCCTTGAGGTCTAGCAGCTTAGTTTCCTGATGCAGGTGGTCTTGAGATGACATGCGTACGCATCCAGTAATACGAGTAGTACGCATGGCTGCATTCTGGCATTTATTTATTTATTTATTTATTTATTGAGATGTTTAACAGAGCCAGTGCCGGATTAACCACGTGGCAGAAGGTGGCAAATGCCACGGGCCCCGCGCTTTGAGGGGCCCCGCGTTTTTCTCAAACAAAAATTATAAAAACCAATCAAATTTTAGAAGCCAGTTATTTCTAAATTGTTAAAACACGTTATTGTTGAACAATTTACGCTAGGGTGTTCCAAAATTATAGCAGGGTTTGTATTGCATAAAAATACAGAAATATTTCTTTCTAATTCATGATGGCATTCCCGTAAAACTACGTCTACAGTGTTTCAAGTTCACGTTCTCGCGAGACGATTTTGGAGTTCATGTTGGGAAATGTATTTGCACACATCCATATACCTAATTACGAAATTACAAATACGTCTCTCATTCACAGTGGTGTACCGCTTTAACATTATGAAAAGTGGGGAAAAATTACCTGTTTAATAAATGATTCAAATTATGTAAAAAAATTTTGGTTTTCATTGAAGTGTGTAAGTTTTGCAAGATTTTTAATTTTTATCGGTAGAACCGAATGAATGAAGAAGATGTTAACGTGAAATTGGCCTTCTGGCATAAGTGCTACGTGTACGTGAGGTGGGTATATTAATTATAGGCGCCTTTTAGCTAGATGTTTGGTTGGAAAATTTTAAGAACCTGAGTAAACATGAAAAGGGACGATTCAATCGAAAGATATATTAATAGACAACACAAATAGTTTACCATATTTTATCATTTTTCGGAAAATATCGAATTTTTGAATTTTCAGAGGCCGTCCAAAAAGGGACTTCTAAAATTAATTCTTCTTTGATGTATAAGTATTATTTGTCTACAGAAATTAAAATAAATAAAAATCTTGGCAAACTTACACACGTCAATAGAAAGCATTTTTGTGAAACAATTTTAAACCAATTTCAAAACATATAATATTGCCCCCATTTTCATAATGCATTGAGAGGTACGCCACTGCGCATGAGGGATGTAATTGTTATCCCTAAATATTGATATGTACAAATGTGTTGCCCAAAAATCTTCAGCAATCGAATACAATTCTTCTATTGCATATTCGTCGTACATTGCAAAGGCTGTAATGCTGATTTGGTAGCCGCTTTCCTATGAAGTCATCCGATTCCAACGAACTGAAGTAACAAGTTTAATATGTAATTATTATTACAGTGGAGGCTGAGGAAACTAATCAAGAAATAAATTATAAAACAAATGTGGACACCATACAACACAGGGTAAGCGAAAAAGTAGTTTCGCCAAACGTATTTCATATTTTGAAAAGAAAGAGAAAAACCCTTGAGAATTGACTTAATAACCGAAATATTAATTTTAGGACCCATTTATTAGCTTGGTTAATCGAATTTCGATAGGCCCCGCGTTCTGTATTTGCCACGGGCCCCGCGCTTGCTTAATCCGGCACTGAACAGAGCATATACACTCCAATTATAAAACAACAAACATAATAAAATTAGGTAAAAGTAAGAAAATATAAAATTAATTGAGCATCAACTAATCGATAAATAAAAGTGCAAAATAAAAAAAAATAAAAAATAAGCAATTAAGATTATAAAAGAACTAATTTAATGGAAAAGTATCTATCAAAAAGAAAAAACAATTAAATACAAAACATTTAAGTATAATGAAATGAAATTATAAACCAGAGACCCTCTCGAAAATAACGCTCGTTAAGACAGTTTTGAATGAAATAAGTGACGAGGGAAAAGGACCAAAATGAAGAATGTTGTGATTCCGTGGTAAACGAAGTAGCGGCGAATGATAGTATAGCTCAGTGCGGGCGAAAGGTATAACGAACAATGACGAAAGCCGCGTAACTCTTTTGGGAACGCGAACAGTGATTTCGTTGTGTAAAGAAGGCGATAGGGAGCTGTTGCAGATATTGTATAGGAAACATTCATCCAGAAACAATCTACGTCTCTCAAGGTGAGGGACATGAAGGAATTCAAGACGATCATCATAAGGGCAATAGGGAATTTGGAATTTAAAGTAGAGGATGCGAGTGAATTTCCGCTGTACTGACTCGATAAGAGCTGTTAAGAAGTCGAAGTGCGGAGACCAGACGGGAGAGCAGTATTCAAGGATACTTCGAACAAGAGAATTGAAGAGAGTAATACAAGTAGAAATATTGTTAAATGCATGAGAGGAGCGAAGGACGAATCCTGCCGTTCTCGAGGCTCTGTTACATATATCAATAATATGAAGGTTAAATTTTAACTTACTGTCGAATATGACCCCCAAATCTTTAAAGCGATCGACTTGAACAAGCGGAGTACCTATTATGCAATAGTCATACGTGAAAGGTGTTAGTTTAAGTGAGAAGGGCATCGAATGACATTTTTGAACTTTTAGATATAAATAGTTTCTTCGACACCAATTTTCTAAGGCCACGAGGTCACCTTGAAGGATAAGACAGTCATCAAGAGACTTGATAGTCCTGTAAAGTTTCAAGTCGTCTGCGTAAAGCAGGGTGGAAGAAGATATTTGGCTAGGTAAGTCATTAACAAAAATGTTAAATAGAAGAGGACCTAAGATTGAACCCTGGGGAACCCCAGGTGAAGAATAAGAGCCATTGTATATCACTTGGCACTCGCGGTTATACAGGTATCAGGAGAACCACGTAAGAAGGGATCCGCTAACGCCAAAACCATGAAGTTTGGCAAGTAAAAGACCCTGGTCAACTTTGTCAAAAGCCTTCGAAAAGTCGGTGTATACGATATCAACTTGACTCTGGTTGTCCAAGGCACGAACGACGGTGTTGGTAAAAGTACATAAGATTAGTACAAGCCGATCGACCTTTAACGAATCCATGTTGCTGCTCAGCGAAAAGAGCAGAAACTGCAGGATACAGGTTATTATGGACGATACGCTCGAGAATTTTAGGAAAACAGGACAAAAGAGATATGGGACGATAGTTGGATACAGAGGACGTGTTAGGGGATTTGGGAATAAGAAGGATATTTGCCGCTTTCCATGAATTAGGAAATACACCGCTATTCAGGCTTAGATTGAACAGAAAGGCAAAGGGAGTACTTAAAGAGGAGGACAATGATTTAACAAAGAAGTTTGGTAATTCGTCAGGACCAGAGCCCCCATCTGCCTTCAAAGTATCCAAAATGGTAGATACTTCATCTGAACGTATAGCGAACTCAGGAATATGGGGAGCAAATGAGTGATTAGCAGGCAAGTTGGAAAACGAAGAATTAGCGGGAGCAAATGTAGATGAAAAAAAATTACCAAATAATTCACAGGCTTCAGCTGGAGTGTTGGCTGTAGAGTCATCTAACTCTAAATTCAAGGGCGAACCAGAGGAAGACTTTAAAGATCGTATATATGACCAAAAAGGCTTCACTTGATTTGCCGCAAGACACATTTCTATATTTGAGAAATAACTTTTCATAGCGGTATGTGTAATGCGCTTAGCTTCAGTACGAGAACGCTTGAAGTTAGAGAGAGTAAGGGGAGATGGAGATCGCTTCCACTTGGAGCGGGCCTTATCCTTTTTACGTAATGCGTTAGCAACCGCTTGAGTGAACCAAGGAAAACTCTTACTTTTTTTCCCTGAAAACAGTGGAGTGTGGTGCGATATAATAATGCTTAGATAGTTGTAGAGCTTTCCACAGCTTGATCGCAACAAATACCTTCAAAAAAGGACGACCAGTCAACTGATTGCAACTCAGCAGATATAGAATTATAATCCGCTTTGCGAGAGTTGAAACCGCTGGCAGTTATATTATGCTTAAAAGACGCTAAAGGGAAAGTAAGTTCAATAAACAAGGGAGGGTGATAAGGGTCTACGTAATAATATGGAGAGGACGATAGAGATACGCAGGGTGGTAAAAAAATGTGTAGGATCAAGTCAGGAAGCATGTTTGAAACCATTTTCAATTGGTGTTACATAAGTTATTCGTCCATATCGGTGCTACGTAATTTACCACAGAAAAACCGACGGCTTTGTAGGTGGTGAGTAAAGTCTCCTTATCTGTTCCCCATTTGCTGCCAGCAAGGAACTTCAGCAGCATTCTGGAGCCTTTCGAACTACTCATTCGGCTGGCCTAGACGCTGTGCTCAATCTGCTACCGCTAGATCTATTCGACCAACAACTGGCTGCTAACACGGCACTACGCTTACATGAAACAGGTCAGTGGCAAACCCTGGAGTACGGTCACTCAACGATTCTACAAAATTTTAACCTGCCGTCTGAGACGGACTACACTAGTCCCAAGTAGGCTTTTGACAAAAACTATGTTTGGCTGATCCCATCGAGGGATCACTCGAATAACAATAGACCCCTGGCTACGGGGTCGTTGGTTTTTTACACAGATGGTTCTAAGACGGATGAAAGAGTCGAAATTGGAGTCCACTCGGACACACTGTCTATACTTGGCCACTGCAATGTCCTTCAAGCGGAAATTTCTGAAATTATGGAAGTCCTAATCTGGTTTGAAAATCATATAGTCACGATGAGGCATGTTATCATATACATTGACAGTCAGGCGGCAATCCGATCACTCGTATCTTTCCTGACTACATCCAAAACTGTTGATAGTTGTCGCTCAGCTCTAAGAGAGAAACATTTTTCAACATCGTTCTCTGCTGGATACCCAGTCACAGTGGCTTTGAAGGGAACTGTAATGTGGACCGTCTCGCTCGTAATGCGACTTCTATAGCCTTAGAAGCCGACCGAAACAAGCTGAAAGCCCCAATCGCTTCTTGTAAACTGGCAATACAAAAAACCGCAATGCACAGAGCTAATGCAAGATGGTCTAACGGTACTACATGTACTACAACAAGATTGATTTGGCCACGACTTGTCGCAGCCAGGTCTGATATTCTACTGTCAATAGACAGGAAGCATATCGGCAAGGTTGTCGGGACCATAACGGGACATTGGCCTATCGGGGAGCACGCCAGGAGGTTCCCATAACGACTTCTGTCGCAGTTGCGATGACGAAGAAGAGGAAGAAAGTGTGCATCATTTTCTCTGTCATTTCCCGGCCCTGGCCGAGAAACGTAGACGTTTTCTTGGCTCAATGTATTTTCACTATTGCTCAACAAATATCTTGCCAGGACAGGCTGGTTCTCGGCTTAGGTGTTAACTGTAAGGACGTTTTAATCGGTGGTATCACAATGGACCTATTTTTGGTCAAACTGCGCTAATTTTTTGATCACTTAGCGACCCCCATACCTAACCTAAGGGACTTCAGGATGGCTGTTGAATAGGCCGTGGTTATCAATTGAGACGCCTAGAATTTTGGGGTGACGGATAGTAGGAACTTCGGAGTCAGTTACTCTTATGTTAAGCCGTAGGTTGTGTTCTTTGTTGTAAGTGCTAAAGAGGATGGCCGAGGATTTGGGCGCTGATAGTATTAGGTTCTTGTTGTTGAAGAAAAGGTTGAGCTCTTCCAAGTAACCATTTATGAGATCGCACATATCGGGAATGTCGTTGCCAGATGTCATGATGGTGCAGTCGTCAGCATAGGATACAATGTGGATTCCTTCGGGTATTCAGGGATCCTCCTTGTTTTATCCTTCATAGTTTTAGACTTCCCACTTCTAAACTCGGTGCTGGATTGACGTCCGGCAATTTAGTTTGCGATCCATTTGACTATATGCGACGGTGTGGATGAATTTCGGAGATCCATCAATAGGAGCGAGTTGTTCACCGTGTCAAACGCTTTCGACAGATTTAAAGCCACAAGAATGGTACGGGTCTGGGTCTGATTGATCCCGTTGAAGACCTTAGACATGATTCGGTCCAGTGCGGTGGTGGTGCTGTGTACTTTTCTGAAGCCGTGTTGGTGGCTAGTGAGTTGTATATACGTCGCAAGAGTCTTGCGAATCAGCGATTCCAATATTTTTGCCACAGGGGATAAAATCGTGATTGGTCGGTATGATTCTCCTAAGGAGTGTTATTTACCAGGTTTGGGTAGCGGTATGATGAGAGAGGCCGTCTCTTTCAAATTTCCTGTATGATGAATGTTCGTAACGAAAGGTTCACCCTGGCAGTGATATACTCTAAGGCCGGTGTGTCAAGGTGTTTGAGCATGATCATTGCTATACCGTCTGGACCAAGTGCTTTTGAATTTTTGGCATTCTTTATGGCCATGGCAACTTCTGTGGTGGTGATGTGGAGATGTTCATCTACCTTAGTGTTTTTGGATGTCTCGTGATTTTGCGCTTGAGCTTATCCTTAGTTGGGTGCTCGACGAATTGTTTGTTCGATAGGTTTGCGCATTTCTTGTCGTCGCTCACGGTAGAGTTGCCAAACTTGATAGAAACCCTCCCTTGAGTTTTAGTGGAGTCTGATAGGTTTCTAACAGTGTTCCAAAATTTGCTCACACCAGTGTTAGAACTTCGTTTTCTTAGATGTGAGTGGCATGCCTCTGCTGCGGTCGTTGACCTGTTTTGCTATGATGTCATTAAGGTCGTTAATCCGTGGGTCACTTGGGTCTTCAGTTCTCAGTTGATACCTTGCTTTGGCCAATTTAACGGCAGATGTTGGGAAGTTGTGTTTTAGGCTGGGAATGCGGTCTACTGGAATGTATCTCTTAGCTGCAGTGAGAAGAATCCGTCTGAGTTGTTTTTCAGCCATACGTACATCACTTGGGGCGGTGAGACTAGCAAAAGCCTCGCTGGTGAACCTTTCAAAGCTGTCCCAGTCAGCTTTGTTGAAGTTGGTGAACGTCTTCTTGTCGGGATTGATGGATTTCGACGACATATCCAGAGTGAGTATAATTGGCAGGTGATCAGATGATGTATTGGTTCCCATGAGATGTCATTTATAAGTCCAGGGCAGGCGATGGAGAAGTCAGGTGAACTGGCGCAGAATCCAGTGATACGGGTCGGATTGTCGTCATTTAAAGGGCAGAAATCCGAATCATCCAGTTGATCGGCGATGATGTTACCTCTGGTGTCGTTTTGAAGGTTGGAGTGCCATAAATCGTGGTGGGCGTTGAAGTCACCAAGTAGGAGGCAATATTGGGCGTTTAATTGACTTTGTAGTCGGTGGTACAGCTGGAGACAGGTGGAATATAGATGTTGTCGATTTCAAAGTCAATATTTCCTGATTTAACGATTATCGCTTGTTGCTCCATGGTGTTATCGAGGGAAGTGATATCAACGACGCTGTATGGCAAATTGTTCTGGATGAGGAAAGCCAAGCCTCCTCTTGCGTTTCTTTCGCGGTCGTGTCTGATGACGATGTAGTTCCCATATGACCTGAGTGAATGACTAGAGTTGAGTTTAGTCTTATGTACTGCTGCAATCTGGATGTGGTGTCTGTCCATGATTCGGCAATTTTATGCTGGAGTCCATTGCAGTTTAGTTGGACTATCTTCGTGCTAGTGTAATTTGCATCGAGGATACGTGGAGCCGGGGTCAAATTGGGTGGAGCTGGCCGTACAGCATTTGCCGGGGTAGAAGGTGATACTTGTTGGGAACCTTGGTTGGGCAGCTGGTGACCGTATGAGCTTTTCCCTCTGTTTCTACACCGGAGCGCTGTGTAAGATCGTGTCCATTGATTTAGTATTGGTGAGTCCCGAGCAGTTCTTAAGGTGAGTCCATTCTCCGCAGCATGTGCACTCAACTGACGATTGAACATTGGACCAAATTCTATTGGTGCATACCGAGCACATCCATGGACCTGGATTCGGCTCGATGCCGGCACATAGTAGTAGTATGAGGAGCAGCTGGGCCGGCCATAACTGCTCCCCAAACGACAAAACGATAAATGAAATGATGATACGAAGTATCCAACCCCTTCTTGCGTCGAAGGGGGTCTTTGCGACTCTTGGCCATGCCAGAGGCATGGGTCGTTCCGGTACGTAGACCCGGTCGCAGTAGGAACGGAAGAATCGTTATTGCCGCTATTTTATTTTTAATTGGCGAATTTTCACTTTTGGTCAGCAGGGGAATTTTCTTTTATATTGCTGCAATATTCAAGTCGTTGGAACACGTTCGAAAATTCATACATTAATGAGTACCCTGTGACTCATAGACGTGAACAGGGAGGAGCTCTGTGTGCACATGTGGCTCATATACAGTGAGCGTGTTAATAATCAATTAAATTAGGAAAATGACATGCATCTACTTCGGCTGATTAAAATTTTGTTTTAAAATGTTTACCTTCTCTCTCCAACTCGATTTTAACATATAATTAAAAACAAAAATAATTCTCCCCCGGAATCTTCAAAATAATTCCCAAAATAATCAATCTTTTCATGGAATCTTCTTCCACCTGATATAAATGCATAAATCCACCCTTCCGAAGCAACTAAATCTCACTCAAACCCCCCATAAATTTACCGGTAATCTTTTTACCAAATTAACAACAAATACCCACGCATTAAATCTCGACAAATCGCCCCATACAAAAGACACCTACTGGGAGTTCGCTCGGACACCTCAAATACTACCCCAAAAATAAAACCGATAAAATCCACATTAAATTCCAATCTTACCTTCAACTTGCTTGAATCCTCGGCATTTTCAACATGCTGAAATATTTCGTCCAATACCTTCACCATCATACCGTCACCGTGATTGGATTGAGCCGTTTTGGGTGGTAGTTCGGACGATGGTGTTCCGGCCTTTTTGGGATTCGGTCCGAGCATAGTGTGAGTTTTACCCGCACCCGTTGCGCCATAAGCAAAAACCGCAGCATTCAATCCACTTAGAACGTCCTTAACAAGAGGTGCGGTCGTTGTCCGATAGACTTCCTCCTATGAATGGGGGATAAAACAGATAAAAGTTGAGAGTGAGCAAAATGATAGGGAAAATATCTAACAAAAGGACAATTAATATAGGAACTCTCTAATATACTTAAATCTTATTGTGATCTAATTGTGCGTATATGTCTCACCATCACCACGTGGGAATTAGTGAATTAAATCGAAGGCTAGATTACGGTCGGAATTAGATTGACGACTGACAAGCACTTGCTATGATGTGTTTTGGCGCGAGTTGGTATCAAAAAGCACAGCCCCCGACAAAAGGACATATGAGTCGAGCCTCGAGTTATTTAGATATTGATTGCTTTGACCGCATTAAGGCTTTCTGATTTTCGGTTTGGAATGTCATATCGGGTGAAAATTACATGGATTTTGGTGAATGAGTTGAGAGTTGACGGCTTCTATTTGGGCCATGGGACAGTTAAATGGCCGACAGGTTAACATCGGCGTGTGTGTGGGTTGAAATTTGATATTAAATTGTGTCAATGAGTATCGGAATATTGTGGAAAAATGATGTGTCAATTGGTGTCAATGAAATATGTAAATTATGTAGAAAAAACACGGAAATTGTGTACGTGATACAAAACATGATCCACTCAACTCTCGCACATTTTTTATACCCGTCACTATGTGAAAGGATATATTAACTTTGTCATGAAGTTTGGAAAGCACGGAAGGAAGCATCTCCGACTATATAAAGTATATAAATATATTATTGATCAGTGTCACGAGAGAAATCGATTGTGCGATGTCCGTCTGTTTGTCCATCTGTCTGTCTGTCTGTCCGTCTGTTGCAATGCAAATTAGCCCCCCAGTTTGGAAGCTATCGGGCTGAAATTTTGTATACAAGTTTCGTTTTAGTGTACGCTGTATATATGTCGGAACGAATGGAATCGGACCATGGGGCTGCCCTTGAAAATTAGGTTTTTCTAAGAAAAACTTTTTCTCTTTATGTAACAATCTTAACTAAACTTCACTCAAATATGTTCCTAGTTAAGCGTCAAAACATATTTAGGAACGGATGAAATCAGAGCACTACGTCATGGGGCTGTCACACAAAACAACCCCTGAAAATTAGGTTCTTAAGAAAAACTTGTTTCTTTATGAACTAATCTTAACCAAACGCCACCTAAATGTGTTCCTAATAAAGCCTCAAAACAAATCTAGGAATGATTGGAATCGGAACATTACACCATAGGGCTGTCATACAAACGAACCCCCAAATATTAGGTTGATGTAACAAAAACTTTGTTTCTTTTTGAATCTTAACCGAAATTCATCCCAGTGTGCTCCGGGATTAGCCTCATCGCATCCAGGAACAGATGGAATCGGAACACGTCATAGGACTGCGGTAGAAATTGTAAACACAAAAGAGATTAAGTTTCATTCAAATGTGACGGGTATTCAAATTTCGGCCGCGCCCTAAATTAGCTTCGGTATTATTTTAAGTCCATACTGTTGAACATTTTAAGGATCTGCAAAGGTTTGGAGACTACAGCCGCTCGTCGTGTAAAGTTTGGGACCTATTGGAACGTTATTGAAAGAGAAAATCGTACTTTCATGTTTGGCAATCGGACTTATGTATTTGCGCTTACTCGGGAATCCGTTAACTAGGGATGTCAAAAAGGACGATTAAACCGTCCGGTCTAAAACCGCAAAGAAAGCTGCTTTTTAGGGTTTTTTAGATTAAAAAAAAAAAACCCTTATGAAATCGATTTTGTCTGTCTGTCCGTCCGTCTGTTCACTAAATAGCTCGCGAACGGCTAAACCGATCGTCATAAAATTTGGTAGGCATGTGTAGAATGATAACAGTCTTTAGCACGAATACTTTAGAAAATGATAGAGAAAAGCTAGCGTGTCCTGAAGAGTTGAAAAAAGTTGACTTTTTTAGTTTTGATCGGAGATGGACGTATGGGTAGGGTACTCAAATCAAAGGACTCGACGAGTACATTTTATGGAGGGGGAGTATTGTCTATGAGATGATGGTTTGGGTGATTCTCTCGATAGCACCCGACCAGATATTGTAAAGACAGGAGACGATTATGGTATTGGTAACATGCTGGTTTCTTGATGAAGATAATCCTGGGATGACATTAGGTGACAACCTGTGGCGATACCTAGAGCAGCGTTTTGGCAAGTCTGGATCTTATTCCAGTTTGTGTTACTAACGGTTTGTGATCAAACCGGTGCCGCGTAGCTGGGAATTGCTCCACCTATTGCTTTGTAGGCGACCAACATAGTTTCTTTGTCCTTGTCCCAGGAATTCCCGGCCAGTGCCTTTAGGACGTTGTTTCTACTATGCATTTTGTCGACTACGTCTTTGACGTGATCTTTAGACTTCATCATGGTGTCTAAATAGACACCAAGGATCTTGAGGTTGGTAACAGTAGGAACAACGTCATCAGCATGCTTACCAGTACGGATCCTAAGCTCCTCCGAAAATGCCTGCGTTCAGGTGGTCAGAAGCGTTGCAGTGCATTTAGAGAGTGAAATGACCAATGGCCTTAGAATGGCATAGAATGGTAATAGTGGTTGGCACGAATACTTTTGAAGTTTGTAGCTGTAGGACTAAGTTAAGAGGGTGTCCCTGAATAGTTGCAAAAATCTACTTTTTCAATACGCATAGGAAAGCTCTTCCGAGTCTCGCCTGCATTTCAGCCTACCTACCATGTCTCTGGGGGCTATTGAAGAGGTGTGAAGTACCTTGTACTTCTGCCGCCTTTGTCAACTTTACATTTCAAAGAGCTTATTGATGCTTACAAAACAATATTTATCAGAGTACACACGTGCTCCTGATAAAAAAAACAGCATCACAAGCAGGATATGCCAACATCTTTTAAGAGGCATTTTTTATCACAATTTAAGCCAATGACAAGATACGCAATTCATCGGTCAAATGATCATCAATTTCATTCGTCTACTTTTCAACTAAAGGAATCAACTTTCCATTTCATGCATATAAATATCTCAATATCCTTCTAGCACTAAAGTCTAAGCTCAGACACACATATAATCAACATATGGCGCGTGGATTTACTTTTACACAACTGGTCTAAGCGTCAAAATGCCATCAATACTGTTAATTGATTTCGATTATACTCCCGTCATAAATTATTCAAGGATTTCTCTCATTCATAGGCTAGAAATCCACAAAGCGTTCCAAAGCCTTCATTCCTTGAATACAACCCAATGAAAGCCTATAGGGTGGAGTGCGTTCAACGTTCTTATCAGATGACATTGAAATTAATTCGATTGACTTAGGATAGGAGACGACCTAAAAACACAAAAGACTATAGAAGAGCCTTTCAAAATTCATTTATCCCTGTAGGATATGACTTTTGCCTCTCATATTCTAATGCGCGACGAAAACCTCTGAACCTCAAGGACTCATGTCATCGTAAATTTGTCTTCAGAATAAACGAGGATGAATGTAATAATAGAATATTGCAATCAACAGTGTGGCTCGCGTTCTATATTACAATGACGCTGATGATGAGACATCGAGAAAAAATTAACAGCCCAGAACGGCTCAGAGGGGTATCGACTGAGGAATAATACATTGAATTCCGGAGAGGGTTCAATGAGTGTATTCACGCACAAGTGAGCGGACTAAAATTTTGACACAAATTCTTCTTACATTACTCTCCACCAGAAGGCACTCAGTGTTTGCGGTACGTAGCGCAGTGTACTCTATACTTAGCGCAAAATTTCGACGCTTCGCAACGACGTAGCCATATATCGGAGTAGATGGCGGGAAAACAAATTTAAAAATTATTATTATTATTGTTGAAATAATGTAACGCAGATTATGCTTATCTACATATTTTTTTTATCATTTTTGTCATAATAATGAATGGCGTTTGACATTAATGTTACATTGCATTCACACACTACATTCACCGCTCATTTGCGTGTGCCTTCTGGTGAAGGAAAATATAAGTAGAAATTGTGTCAAAATTTTAATCCGCTCACTTGTGCGTGAATACACTCATTGAACCCTCTCCGGAATTTAATGTATTATTCCTCAGTCCCCTTTGAGCCACTCATTGAAACTCGTTACAAGTCACCGAATCGTGGTCTTGCTTACAAGAATATGGACTCAGGTAAATTATTATTCTTTATTGCGTAGGTATTCATATGCATGTAAAACCGCAGACGGCAGACGCTTATTATTCATAAAGAATAACTTTTCAATTGAAAATTTTCCAGTAAATACTCCTACATAAGAAGATGAACATTTCAGACACCTATGGTTACCACGTCAATAACAAACGATATTCGTGAAATTGTTATTCCATTTTGTTTATTTAGATGAGAATTAAATAGGTCTAACAAATATTTCAATGAATTTAAGGATTCATTTCAATTCAATTGAATCGAAATCCCAAGGCATAAAATTTTCCTTTATATTCGTTCTCGGGATCTGTAAATTTTCAAGAATCGCTTTATGGCTTTTAAATTCGCCATTTCGCGTACAAACAGAAAATTTGAACAGTTGAAATCAATCGAATTTCGAATTTCTTATCGTTATGCCGACTTTTGTCAGTAGCGTAGCACTAAGTGAGTTCTTTGTATACCTCTACGTTCTAAAACTAACTAGCACACTAAGTCTATAGACAGCTTTTTCAAAAGTAAGTTCTTTCTCCCTTATATGCCTTATACCTCTACGACTCTTAAGCTAGCTAGCACCCTGAATTGTAATGGAACTCCTCTCTTGGTTAGATTTCCGTTAAATATTGGCCCAACCTCTACAGAATCCGGAGATGGATGTGGGCAATATGTGGAATGGATCTCCTCCCATGGTTGAGTGTGTGAGATAGAGATGGAACTCCTCCTATCTCTTAGTGTTTTTGTTATTGCTTTGGTCTTGGTCATCCTCGTTCATGTGCATGTGTACTTATGTGTCGTCTTTTAAAAGAAGTATTTTGATCCGATAAAAAAAAAACCCTCAAAACATTTACCGGCAAGCTTATAACTTCTTATAGAATGAATTTAAAGATGGTGGTATATAACTTCGATAACACTTTATCTAAACGTTAACCTAAAAACGATACTCCATTATTCTTATATTTCTCTATGTCCCAGCAAAAAATTGAAGGCTTATTTAAGGCTTGTATCCATACGCTGTATACCTTTGAAGTAAGGGAAACCTTCGGTAAGGAATTACGCGTTGCAAAGGCATTAACCTGTCAGATACCTTACCGAAGCACAGGCCATGTCATTGGCGATAAGGTTTAAGCTCAGATACGTAACTTTTACCTTATAATAAAACTATTTAAGCCTTTAAAAAAGATTTAGCAGTAGCTTTAAATAAGTTATACGGATGCCTGAAAAAAAAGATTATATTACCTTTTCATATCCTTATGTAAATGGTTTGATAATGTTTAGAGAATTATAAAAAATTGTGATTTTTCTGAATTATTATGGCATTATTCTTCTTCTGTGTACCCCCCCTTGTGGGACATAGTGCATATCCGCACATGCCCGGAAATGTTTGACCACGCCGAGATTCGATCTCCGCACCTCTAGATTACTAGCATCGTGACTCAACCAACTGAGCCACAGAGCCGGTCATAGCAATCTCCTCGCAAAATGATACTTAATTTCAATTTGGAAAGAAACTTAAAATAAGACTTACTTAACCTTCCTATACCCACGCGTTGGTCTGTCAGACCGACAAAACACTTTTTTCAATTTTTTTAGCTTAAATCAAAAGGTAGCGGGTCGAGTTTTTTGCTAGCTGCCGGATTTGTTCCTGACTTTATTTTAGTGCGTGTCTTGTGATTACACGAGACTATTGTATCACACAGATAAGCTTCCTAGTGATCCTAGTCCTGCAGCCACAATTTAAAAGTGGGCTCATGCCTAGGGTGGTGAATTTTATGGGCGAAATTTTAACAGAAACGCCTCGTATTCAGAGGTTTTAATTAAAACTTTGGTGCTCAGATATTATTCCGATTTTAGATGTATTATCCTAGTTTGATCATTTTTCACCCAGCCATATTTGCCAAATTTTCGCCTCGTGATGGGAGAGAATATTAGCAGAACACCGTGACTCAGTGTTTGCAGTAGAGAGCACGTCCTCAACTTAGCGGAA
The DNA here is from genome assembly GCA_949715475.1 of Microchrysa polita. Classification (NCBI taxonomy): domain Eukaryota; kingdom Metazoa; phylum Arthropoda; class Insecta; order Diptera; family Stratiomyidae; genus Microchrysa; species Microchrysa polita. Next base: position 75,725,932 of record OX454421.1, on the reverse strand, counting down.
CTTTCATACGATTTTCAACTATGTAGCCATGAAGCAAAGTAAATGGCGGGAAAATAAATTTGAAAAATTATGATTAATTGTATTGTTACAATAAAAATATGGCACCTTCATATTTTTATGATTGATAATTTCCCACCATTTTAGTCGCTCTACAACTCGGGACCACTTATTTGTGAGAGAATGTACTCAATAGCTATTTGTAAAGCTTGAAAACCCTACTAGCAATATTCTACAAAATCGAAGAAAATGTATGAATTTGACAGAGCGAAGAATCCAAAAAATGGATTCGGACGCTTCGTGTCTGGGCGGTCTAAGTTTTACTTGCTACACAATTGAAAAAAAGTGACACGTTATTAATTCAACTCTATTCCTTATTTAGCTTTAATTTTAATTTAAATCCTTCAATTTGAACATTTGTACTTAATATTAAATTCAATAAATTCAAATAAATTTAATCTTGGCAAGACTCCATTCAAACCAAATATGGCCTCTGCACCACAGCCCTAATGACGGTGTATATACCGCAGGCTAGATAAAATATTTTAGTCTTCAACGACAGGCCGTACTAACTAGTTTGAACTAAGTTTAGTACCACTTTCAAACTATTTTGCTCGTGTTTGCCAGTTCATGACAAAGTGGACTGGAATTTAGTCCGAAAGTTTGAAAAGGTACTATCACCAAAAATGTTTTAGGATAGTTTATTTGCAGAGGGACCTACAGAATCTTTTTGCCCATATGGTACTTGGCAAGGAAAAGGGTGGTTTGGATTACAAACCGCGGCTACAGTTACAGCGCAGCCATGCCAGGAGCAAATTGTGTTTTTGGTGAAATTGTCTCATTAACTTTAGTACCTATCCTTATATTAACTCTAGGTTGTTTGGGAGGTAGGAAAGAACCCTAATCCGACCAAAATTAATATAATTTAAATTAGCAGCCAATTAGATTTTTTTCTGGCAAAGTGGAAACCTTTTTTCTCTCATACACATATAATTAACCCTTTACCGCCCAATGTTCCCAATCGGGAACATAATTTCATGTTTTTTTTTAAACCCACTTGGAATTCTTTTTTTGTTCTTTCCCATTTTTTTAGTTTATTAACAAGTTGGTAAAAAGGAAAAAAAATAAATAAATGAATAAAAAAATGCCGTTATTTTTTGGTGATTTTTTAAAAAAGAGGATTTTTTTTAATTTTGGGGAAAAAAATTCAAATTTTTTTTAACCAACAAAACTTTGAAATTTTAATGTATTTTTATTTTTTACTATTAATAAATATATACGAAATAATAGTAGTGACCTTAATTTTATAAAAAAATAATAACGTTATAGGCTATATTTACATGTTCAAACTGACGTGTTCCCAATTGGGACCATTAGCTCACTTCAGTGTCTTGTAGAAAAATTATTTTGTTTCCAATTTTTCAATATGACTGGACTTACATTGCAATTGCATGTAATTTTCGCATGTTCTATGCCAGTCTCTATTCGGTGTTTATAAGTGAGAGTTCAAGTCCGTAAATTTGGTAGTGGAATATCCACAGAGCTTAGATGATTGCGACGTGGGTTCATTGAATAATATATATATCTGCCAATTACCTTCTGAGGAAAACGACAAAGTTACTGACGAGGAAGACATTGAGTGATGTTTGCGGGGAAGTTTCCGTTATAACAAAAAGATCGGAAGATAGTCAGGCATCGGGCAGTAAAAATAAACGTGTCCAGAAAAGAAAAGCTACAAATGGTGACCATCAACGGTTGACCACAAGTGGATCAAAGCCCAAACCGAGTCAAAAAGAAACCCGGCATTGCACCTCTAAATTGGTGTCCCAGCATTAATTTTCAAAACCCAATACAAAATGAGCCGGTAAAAAATATAGAAACTAACTTCCCACATTTGAAAATAGTTCAGTAATATCGTGTCGATTTAGTACCAATCCGTGAAAAAAATACAGAAGTTTTTTTCTCACTCTTTCTTTATGTATTATGGGGCGTTGATTCCGAATATGAACTTTGCACCCTAAAAAAAGTGCCGCAACCTTTAAAAAAGGGGGGAAAGGGGGGCATTTTTTCGGTTTTTTGCGATTATTTCAAAAACGGTAAGAGATACAGAAAAATGGACTGAGGACGAAAAAAAACACCGAGAAGTTTTCCCTTATGGGAAAAATCTTAGATCATGTATATGTCTACGTTATTGCTTACAAAATAATCCACATTGCATCAGCCTTTATATTGTCACTCCAGAAGCCAGAAACCCCACAATCCTTTCAAACCGATTACATACAGAACCCCAAATATCGACTTTCAAACGACAACCATAATGCCCATTCTTAGTTTCCTTAGATAAGTGTTCTTTTTGGTGGTACATAATAATATCCTTTGAAAACCCAAAATGAAGTTGTGGTGATTTTAAAGGGCTCAACTCACCAAATACTGTATTTTGATATGCATATCGACTATAATGCATTCCTAAAGAAAAAGGGACCTTTTTTGTCCAAGGATATCTTTCTCATAACAAGGGCCGACACTAAAATAATAAGGATCGCTTCACTTAACTTCCATCCGAGTTTCATCCAAATCAGTCCACAGGGGGAGCCAAGAGAACCAATTGAAAGATAACTTTTCATTCGCTTCAACGGCGAATTTACCGCTATTCCCGCAACTCATCAGTGATTGTCGATTCTTTGCAAGGGTGGTCAAAGGAAAATTAATACATACCAAATTAAGCAATGATCAAACTACTAGCTTCGTTAGGTTTTCGCTATGTTTTACAAAGTCACATATTTTTTCACGGAACAACCCAGCGTACACATACTGATTGCCTCGAAATAATCACACGTGTTTTACTATGTTCAAATAATTATCACCAAGCTAAAAAAAATATTTTGGATACAAATAAAAGAAAAAAAATATATGCTGCTGTGGGACTCGAACACATTGCCCTACGCACCAAGCTTGGCGGATACCCCACCAGGCTACATCGACTACATGTTATTCGATAAATCTAGCAATCATACCATGATCATGTTCAAACGTACCTACGTACTGTACAACCACTGTTACGTACTGTTTTATTTCAAAATTCAACGTTCAGTGGCTGTACAAGCACTGTCAACCAACGTCCCACAACGCTCCGTCCGAACACACAATATCATTCTTCCGTTGCCCAGAAGCTCTTCAACTAATGATGACGATGACAATGACGGCGACGACGACAATGGCAATTATGTTCTGGCTGCATGCACCGACCTGTGCGAGATAATCTGTGATGATCGCTAGATTTACTTGCCATCATCGGATCGGCATGGCCGAGTAGGTTAGATGATAGGTGTTTAGTGCATGGGGTGACGGGTTCGAGTCGCCACATGGGCGCTATTTTTTTCCTTTTTTATTTAGTTACCTGAACATTCTTTTGATTTTGGTGATCATACTAAAGCGACTATTGATTTTCTACTCTTCGTAAATTTACGCGATAAATCGTATGCATTTTGGATGCCTCTTTTTTTACTTGCGCGTTTTACATGTGACAAATTCGAAAGTGCACGCATATGCAATCGAAAATTCAATTTATACCTGCTCGCCATTTGCAATTGTACCAGGCATTTGCATCAGCCATCCGTTGCACATCTCCACGTAACTATACTGCACTGTGTGATGGCTATAGACCAGAGGATGATGATCACTAAAATTATTCGTACTGATAAGGCGCAGTGTGGTCATGGCGGTTTGGTGGTCGTTGTTGACTTTTTGGAAGGTATTGACGACGGTTTGGACCATGGTTCAAACCTCCTCTGAGACATGAGATATTTTTTTTCTGTTCTTTTTTTTCAAAAAAAATATTTTGTAACCGATCACATAGAGTGCCTCAAATATCACCTTTCGAACGACACCCATAATGCCCATACTCTGTTTCCTATGCTAGGAAAATGTCCTTTTTGGTTGTAATATCCTTTAACAAAACTCAAAATCAATTTGTCGTGATTTTACAAGACTCGTCGCAACGGATTCTGTATTTTGATATCCATATCCTTATACATAATGTCTATAATTCATTCCCACAGAAAAAAAGGACATTTTGTGTCCAAGGACATCTTCCTCATAAAAAGTGCTGGCACCAAAATATTAAGGATCGCACCACTTAACTTCCCTCCGAGTTTCGTCGACATCGGTCCACGGGGAGAGCCAGGAGAACCAATTGAAAGATGAATTTTCGTTCGCTTCAATGGTGAATTTACCGCTATTCCCGCATTTTATCGAAATAGTGATTGTCGATTCTGAGTCAGGGCGATCAAAGGATAATGTATACCAAATTTGGTGAAGATCGAACTACGGGAAGGTCGATTTTAAGCGTTAAACGTTTTCGTTACAGTTTTTCGTGACGCTTTTTCACGGAACGACACCCAGTATTTCTCAGGTAGCCTCCGCAAAGACATATACATGTCAAAACTACATAAAATTATCTTTGCAATGATATACAATACATTAGAGTTTAATTGAATATTTCGGCGTTAGACTAGAACATAAATTAAAATATTTTCATTTTAGACCTTTTTTAAAAGCTCCATAACTTTTGAAAGAACGCCAGTTCATCCGTATAATTTCGTGTAAGTATTCACAACAAGTTTAAGATAATTTTAACGTAAACATTGAGTCGCTCCGGTCAAGGACCTCCATTATCCCCCCATTTAAATTTTCAAAACTGCATATCCATAACTCCCCCCAAAATTGGAGCAGAGTGCTAAATTTTGGTTTGTTGCGATTGGAATTCATAGTCACCCCACCCACCAAAAATCAGCTCATTCGGATAAAAACTAAGGGTATCTCCCATACAAAGTGACCCATCAGAAGTTTGTTCTACGTACTACTCATTTTATAAACTGTAGAAAAGTTGTTGTGAAGTTGTCTTGGGTCACTTTGTATGGGAGGTACCCTTAGTTTTTATCCGAATGAGCTGATTTTTGGTGGGTATTAGGACCTCCAATCGCAACAAACCAAAATTTAGCACTCTGCTCCAATTTTGGGGGGAGTTATGGATATGCCGTTTTGACAAATTGAAATGGGGGGATAATGGGGGTCCTTGACCGGAGCGACTCAGCGTTTACGTTAAAATTATCTCAAACTTGCTGTTAATACTTCTACAAAATTTTACGGCTGAACTAACATTCTTTGAAAAGTTATGGAGCTTTTAAAAAAGGTCTAAAATGAAAATATTCTAATTTATGTTCTATTCTAATGCCGAAATATGCAATTAAACTCTAAAGTGTTATATATCATTGCAAAGACAATTTTGTGTAGTTTTTTTCGTCCTCAGACCATTTTGCTGTATCTCTTACCGTTTTTGAAATAATCGCAAAAACAGAAAAAATGCCCCCTTCCCCCCCCCCCCCTTTTTTAAATGTTGCGGCACGTTTTTTAGGGTGCAAAGTTGATATTCGGAATCAGCGCCCCAAAATACATATAACAAAATTGAGAAATAAACTTCTGTATTTTTTTCCTGACGAAAATACGATATTATTGAACTAAAACCTGAATTCCGGTAGAAATATATTATGAATTTATGCCGCAAAGCTGTCTGCAGCATTTAGCAGAAATAACAAAAATCTACGCCGTTCAGCATGTTGATCCGATCGGCGTTGAATGGACGTCGTTTTTGGGCATACTCCTTCTCAGTATAAGTGCCACCAGTTGCCTTCTGAGAATCACTATTGGTCTACTGCGGAAGACATTTACTATCCAATCGCATCAACCGTAAAATCCCTTGCAGGAATCGAAAGTAATGGCGAAATCAGCATGTAGATATTATGTGAAGGAGAACAAAAAGATAGGCATACAACAACCACATCTTATTCCCAAATAAAACCACGGAATGGCTGGGGTCGATATTTTAAATGGACTTCTAATCTTCGTATCGCCCATGCCTACGATGTAAAAAGTGTTTGTGGAATCTATTCGCTAATGCTCTTAACATGGCAGTAGTAGCAGCCTGGTTTGTGCATAAGGAAATGCATGGGAAATTGGCAATGACTCACCTAGACTTCAGGCGGGAAGTAACAATGTTCCTGCTAAGGGTTTTATAAAAAAATAGGTCCATAGCCAGGTCCTAAAGCACATGCTAGCCCAGCAAGATGCAAATAGATGGCCACTATTTGATAAAATCATCGCAAGGAAGATGTTCTCTTTGTAATGCACGGTTGGAGTGTAAGGAGTGCAACAAACGTCTTCATCTTGAATGAATTTCGCCAAAATATGATTTATACTTTTCCATAAATTTAATTCCAAAGTATGATTTATCCTTTTCCATAAATTACATTGAAGAACCAATAAAGTCCAACATATCTGGAAAAAAATCGACCTTGTTTTGTTTATATCCCATTAATGGCCATTGTTCCCAATTGGGAACAGCATAGCAAGGGGGGAAGGGGGTGATGTAAAAAATTTTTTTGTATATTTTTAAAAGAATTGTATTTAGAGTTAATATTCAGGAACAAAAAAGGAAATTCAAGCGATTAAGAGTTCGGACTTTAAAGGGTTAAAGACGGAAGATAAATTACTCAGGACTGGATTTAAGGATGGTGCACTATTGCACTAAAATTGGAAAGGTGATGCGAGGAGGTGCAGAGGATAAAAGAAACTTTCAAAGATTTTAGGAGAATATTAAAGTTGCTTATCTAAGGGCCCTCGTGAAAGAGGAACAATGAATTCATCATATTGTTTTGACTTCGAAGAGTGTATTTCTCTTCTTGTTTACCAAAAATATTTACGTCGGCGTGCTGTTTTTCGCAGTCGTACTATTTTTATGGTTCAAGAAATCTGTCATGTGGCTTTTGGGCCCCTAAATCTCGTGGGCCCCCCGCCACGCGGGCCCTGCGGGCCCTTATGCGCCGCCCCTGATAGGTGTGACTTTTTGTGTAAGTATAAAATTATTGTGTTAATTTTTTGTTTAGTGTTCTTTAAGTCATTCTTTGATTCTACTTTAGTACACATCGCGTGTTTATGCGAGACGAAAGAATATTTTTGTTTTCTAAAAGGAAAAAAATGTATAAGTTAAGATTTTGTAGTTCTTAAGTATAAAAGTTACAATGTTGAAGTTTTTTCGCTAAAAACTGATTAAAATGGAAATAAAGTTATTGAATGACATTGATGTTTCATTATACACTTTAGTTTTATTATTTATTATACTCTATTTATCTTTTGTTATGGAAAAACACAATTTAAAAAGGATTGAAAATCATCGGTCTGTGAGACCGACGCGGGTATACGTGTAACAAAATTTTACGCGGATATAGGAAGGTTAAGAACTAAATATATTTTTAATAAGGAAATGGAAAGCTTTTCAGAAAAAACATTTTAGATACCTTATACAAAGGCTTACAAAAACTTTAAATTACTGAAATGTAATTTTGTCTTATTTCTGGTATGAATTAAAGTTTGAACTAAATTATAAAGAGCCTTACGTAACCATTATTATAATTACTATTTATACCTGTCTGGAAGTAAAGCTGGCAATAAACTAAAGTAAGTCTGAATTGTGCCTTAGTTTAATAATAAACAAAGCGAATGCGAATTATCCATGACAGAAAGAAGCAATAAAGCTTTCGTAAGAATTATTATAAGGCCAAAGCTGAAATCGTTTCCCTTACTTATTCCTTAAACCTGACAAACCTGATCAGATTTTTTGCTGGGTCTCTAAATTACTACACACCAGCAATATTCTCCTATAGCAGAGAATCGGTTGCGTTATTGCATCTTTATAGTGTGATATTCGTATTGTCATCCGATAAATTGTTCATCGTAGTTTAATAGAAGTATGGACTTTGTGATTTTTTAAGGAATTAAAACTTATAAAGTACTCTACAATACAAAGTTTCTTCAATATGGCATTGTTTGAAGTCTTGCATGAAACCCACATTTCCTCACTCATTGTTAATTTCTGAACCAATTAAGATTATCTCTGCGCAGAAACTTACTGCATTTTATTAATGAATGTGTGAATTTAATAAACGCCATTGATTGATATATAAAGTATAAGGTTCATTGCAGAAGATTCGATAAAGAATTGTTAAGCATTTCTATATGTAGAAGCAACTAAACATTTCTAGTGTTTACGATCAATGTGCCTGTCTAGACAGTTTCAATTTTCGTTCGTCTTCATCATTTTGACAATTGAAACTTGAGATGCTTGCGCTATTGAAGAAACGCATTCATTCTTGAACGCTATTGCTAATGTTAAATATAAACAACTCATCATCTATTCATACTATTCATGAAAGAATTTATCATTTACCCGTCCTGACCAAAGCCGCGACACATATTTCCCGATAAATAATGAACAGATGTGGATAGAATGAGGCATTGATCTCTTCTGTTCACTTGACGCAATCAACGACACGTTCAATATTGAAAGTGGATACGGAGCTTGAAGACGATAGTGAAGACGAAAGCGCACATGTGTGGACATAGCCAATGCTGTTTATATCTGAGGTTGGCCGAGTGGTTAGCGCGTAGGACGGACAAAACGATAGTCATGGGTTCGATGCTAGCTGCAGGATTTTTTGCACACATGAGACAATTACAGAAAGTGATGATATAAGACACACGATGAAAAAAAACGGCGCCAAAAATGCCATAATTGGACTATTATTCATTGATTATACCCCGTAAAGTGCCCATATTATTGTTAGAAGAGAATATTCTATTGTCAGATTCAGTAACTTTCGCAAAAATGATGTCAGGCAAAGTAGCATGATGGATGGTTTCGGCTTGAACCCGCTCGCTTTATTCAGTGTGCCTTACTGGACTTTCTCAATGCCACCAATGCGGCCACAGTAGGTACTGTTCCTTATCAGCTTATCACTAAAGATCAATGTAGGGTTTGCCGTGTAATTGAACTAAAGATGCTCCACTCGCTTTTGCGAAAAACCGAATTGAGGGCGCAATATTTGATGGATTTGACAAAACTGTGGTAAGTAAACACTGAAGTAAACTATTACTAAAAAAACGAATTAAATTGAAACTTCACATTTATTCGAAACACGTTCGCTGTCTGTCTTAAGGTATATTTTCCTCGACACGACTGCACGACAGCGACTCGCTCATTCCATATAAAATATCGTTTTTAAAATGAGAGAGAAACAAGTTTTTATATGGAATTAGCGAGTCGCTGTGCGGCCGCGTCGAGGACAACGTACCTTTAAGGTACATTTTCCTCGACACGACCGCAGCGGCCCTAGCGACTCCAGCGGCTCTAGCTGTTGACTATCACCTAGTGGTGTTTTCCTTGATGCGGCTGCAGCGATCCTGACATATATGCATTGTAACTTTCCTACCCCAAGCAGCAGTCGCCCGAAGCCTACAAACAAGCAAGTGCACCACGTTCACTACTCATGCGGACCTTATTTACAACATGGGTCGCGCGATTCAATCGATAATAATCTTCATTGTGGACCTACACTAAGCGATTACCATCTAAAAACGAGTTTCTATATGGAATGAGCGAGTCGTTGTCGCTAGAAACGCTGGGATCGTGCCAAAGACAACATACCTTTACCCTTTTTCGTTGAAATTACCATCACGTCACCCTACCAAAAATCTTTTGTTTTTTTTTTGTGTCATGAGTTACATTTGACCCATAGACAAAAACGAGTAGAAACGCTGTGTACACATGTCACTCATGGACAGTGAATTTTCTTTATTACCACGTTTCTGTCTGAGAGATTTTATACGTGTAACTTATAGACATGAACGCGATGATCGCTAAGCGATTATTACTTTTTTCAAAGTCCTGTGGCATTCCTGACAATAACTATCTACGGAAATGTGTTCCTTGTAAGGACGAAAGATTAGACAAATACAGCAACATTTAATATGTGAATAGGGCTCCAGGACTTATAAAAGAGATGTAGTCACTCAGCGATCATCGCATCAGTCGCGCTAAAGGTAAGTTGTGCTCGACACTACTGCATCGGCTCTAGCGACAGCGACTCGCTCATTTCATATAAAAACTCGTTTTTAGAATGAGAGAAAAATGAGTTTTTATATGAAATGAGCGAGCGTTGTCGTTAGAGCCGATGCAGTCGTGTCTAGCACAACGTGCCTTAAACGAACTTTTACCATTTCAAATTAATTTTCAAGTTCGCACTAACGTGGCACTAACCTGCGTTGTCTCCTCTCCGAAAACGAAATCATAAACATATTTCCTCGGTCGATTCTTACTTCCGTCGTCAAAGAGCAGCGCCCGGTCTGATAGGATCTGGATGCATTTATTATTGTTCGCCTCGGAGCTTGGACGAACACGAACTGCTACCTACATAAAAGATGGAAATCATACGTTCAAATATCATAGAAATAGCGACATTTACAAAATAAACACTTTACTGCCCGTACTTACCACTAATCTCTCTTCACCCGATTGTGATATGGCTGTCGAGGGCAATTGTGACGAACCACTACCTCCACTTCCACTACCACTGCCACTCGACCAATTCCCGGTACCCTGTCGACTCATTATCCTTCTTGCTGTTGTCCTTTCTCCTACACCGTCGTCGTTCAAGCTATTTATTTTGCGCCGCGCCACGTTTATTCGTTGTCGAGTTCAAGTTCGCTTTTGTAAGCACGATTAGCTCAATGGCAATCATGAGCGCTTGCTTTTCTGTAAATAAAAGTCGCGGACGAAAATTAATAGGTCAGTTCAGTGTTTGTGTTGTTAAAGGTCTCTCCTAATAGTACCTAGTGGGAAAAATAGGAAAATTGGGAGAAAACAATGTCAAGTAGTACTCGTACACACGAATGTTTACTACTTGTAATTTGTAAATGAAGAGTGTCCTTCGAATGTATAGGGACACTATCGTAAAAGTTGTCGTAGAATATGTATGCACGACTAACGAATTACAAACGGAGTACCTAATTGAACATATTAGACAATTTTCCTTCTTCAAGGCTAAAGGATAAATCGTTAATGGGCATATAATCGACTATCTAGGTATCAATGTCTTGTTAGGTGACATATATGGAATCATGTGCGCAACAGAACCAATAATCAAATAAACATCAAATGGTCATCAAATTTATGACAATCAAGACGGTTGTGCTCATTAGTAACTACAGTAAATATAGTCAAGGGACATATAATTAGCAACAAGGAATTAATTCACTCCAGTAATATTTGGAAATGTGAAGTGTGCGTAGGTTGTTTCCCTCCTTATCATGTAATGTGGAAAAAAATCAAATTTAACTCCTCCAAAATAATAGGCTCCCCGTAAGGGGGAGGATAAAGGTTGAAAGGCTCCGACCGATCCCTATATCCTTTAGCTATGCTTCAAATGGTGAACGGCTCCGGCCAATTCCTATGTTTCTCTACGGGGCGTTACTTTCCCGCATTATCTGAGTAACCGCTGCGCCTGAGTGCTGTATTAACCCTTCTGTCGGCACCTACTACAATATGCATATTCTATACCCAATAGGTCTGGCTGGACCTACTGAGAAAAAATTTTTATTTTTTAGAAAAGGTTAAATTTTTATCGGTAGAATCATTCTATCAATTCTTTACTGCCATTTTTAAACAATAAAAGTATTAAAATCATTTTTGTAGATACACTAGTAACGTTTTTAATTGGACATATTTTGAGGTGGTATTATTAAAAACATGTTTTTCCCTTATTTTCATCCCTTTTCGCTTCTTTATTTTCATGGCGTATATCTAGTAGAAAGTTTGTTCGCATTTTTCAATACCAATATCTTTGGGCAAATATTTGGCGCTTTGATAGTAGATTTTACCTCGATATTAGCCTGCAGATTTAGGGAAGCAGCTGGAAAGAAATAGGGAATTTTCAAGCGCGAAAATCATTTGATTCTAAATTTTGCGTAAATTTCTTGATCGAATCTATTTAGAAAGACGTTCGTAAGTCTCTCATATTTAGTCCTAACTATTACAAAGGAATTAAAACTGGTTTTCATTTCCTTGAATCAAATCTCAGTTGATTAGGTGACGTTATAAAACGTGATGAAATTAGGCATACTTGTTTCCCGAACTTCACGGCTTTCAAAGAAAAATCTGAGAAATTTTTATCGTTTATAGTACAAATCGGATTTTAATGGCATTATTACATCATAAATAGGAGAATTTTAACAGAATTTCATATTTGCTCTTTACACCTCAAGAGAAGAATGGGGGGAAAACTATAGGTCTGGCCAGACCTATTGGGTATCAAAAAGCACTATAAATTGAAAATCATCAAAAACATACTCAAAACTTCAACCGATTTTTTCAAATTTTTGCAAAAGGCTTCTAAACATATTATTCTAGGATATCATGAAATATGAAGTCGCTGCGATTTCATCTTCTATACTTTTATGACCGAAATATAGTGCAAAAGGTCTGGCCAGACCTTTGTGCCGACAGAAGGGTTAACAAATTCAGCGTCTCAGGTTACTACGGAGGTTGCCTTTTATATTTCGGGATTGGACAACCCTAGTGTTGCAATCTGGCAACTGACAGCTCTATCGTAAAGTTTGACATTTTTGAGGTTATACCTACTCAGAACGTTTTTACATACGAGCGCTATTTGTTTTTACAGTAACTTATCATCTCGGCTAAATAATGGAATTACATCGTGAACATTTTCGTGCGAATATTTTTTAAAACTTTCGACGTGGATTAACTCAGCAACAGTGCATGGATGAACTGAATGCAGTTTTTGGCGATGAAGCTCCATCAAGGACCAATGTTTATCGATGGTATGGTGAATTCAATCGAGGTCGTAGTTCACCTCAAGACGAATTTCGTTAGGCATTAGTGGGACCAGCATACATTCAATATTGCATGAACATTTGACTGTCAAAAAAAATTGTTCGCGTTGGATCCCACACAATTTGTCAATCGCTCAAAAAAAAAAGGCTCGTGTCGATTGGTCGAAAGAAATGCTCAAAAAATACGATCGCGGTGCTTCGAAACACGTCTATGACATCGTGACAGCGACAGGTGATGAATCGTGGATTTACGCGTATGAGCCCAAAAGTAAACAGCAGTCGACTGTATGTGTGTTTCAAGATGAGCCAAATCCAACAAAACTTGTTCGCGCACGAAGCACTTACTCCAATCAATACAGACGAAATAATAGGGGTTAAGGTACGTTGTTGTGCTCGACACGACTGCATCGGCTCTAGCAACAGCGACTCGCTCATTTCATATAAAAACTCGTTTTTAGAATGAGAGAAAAATGAGTTTTTATATGAAATGAGCGAGTCGCTGTCGCTAGAGCCGATGCAGTCGTGTCGAGCACAACGTACCTTTAGCGTGCAAAAATTGGGGACTTCTCAAATTTTTGATATGTTATAAAGACAGGTGGGGTAAGTTAAAATCCAAGTTTGCGTCACTTTCCTCCCTGTGCTCCCGCCGCTATCTTCAAAAAACCATCTAAAATCGGGCCTTTTATCAGTTTTTGGCCTGTAACTTCTTTACAGTTCAATTGAGCACAAAATCTGCCAAGACAATCTCGTGCTGAAATGGACTGGGAAGAAGTTATAGACCGCAAACTGATAAAAGAGCCGATTTTAGATGGTTTTTTTTTTCAAGATAGCGGCGGGAGCACAGGGGGAAAGTGACGCAAAATCGGATTTTAACTTACCCCACCTGTCTTTCTAACCTATCAAAAATTTGAGAAGTCCCCAATTTTTGCAAGGTAAAATCTCCCCGTTGATTGGAGTAACTGTTTTTTGGAAAAAACTGGACATGTCGCAACCGTACCACTAGAACAACGCAGAGCAGTCAATTCTGAGTGGTACACAACCATTTGTTTGCGGATCACTCTTCAAAGCGACAATGCGAGCTCTCACACATCAGCTAAAACAACTGCATTTTTGAGCACTCAAAACATCGATTTGATGGGTCATCCGCCGTATAGTCCTGACTTGGCACCGAATGACATCTTTTTATTACCGTACGTAAAAAACAAACTGAGAGGTCAACGTTTTTCAACACCTGTAGGAGCAGTTGCTGCGTTCAGAATGCATGTTTTGGAGATACCTCAATCAGAGGGGCAAAAGTGCTTCGACAATTGGTTCAAACGCATGCAAAAGTGTATAGGTCTTCATGGGGAATATTTTGAAAAACAATAAAGTGATTTTCGATGATTAATATTTGTTTTTGTTCTCTAATCCGGAAATATAAAAGGCAACCCTAATGTAATAGGGTAACAAAAAACAAATAGTCAATCACCGAGACGATGTGTTAGCGGTTGTTCCGAAAGATAAGCTCGATGACACTCTGATTGCTATCAATAGTATTCACAAAAAGATCCAATTCACCATGGAGAGTGAATATATAAGAAAGAACAACCAGCTGGAATTTGACATATATCGGAAACCTATCAGCACTCAAAGGCATATAGTGAGTACCTCAAATCACATGCCTCAACAGAAGATGGCAGCGTTCTATAGTATGGTCCACAGACTCGTATCATTACCCCTCAGCACGGAGCGGTTCAATGCTGAAAGAGACTACATTAAAGACACCGCAACCAAAAATTGGTACACCCCATTCATAGTAGACACACTCATTAGGAAAAAGCGCAATACTTATTTAAGGAATCGGTTCTCTTCTTTTTTCTTCCACAGGACACATCAAGCATTCCTTGGGCGAGCATTACGTACACACCAGACATGATGAAAAAAAGGCAGGAATTGAGGAAATCTGGAATTGCCTACCGCCTTGCACAATTAGGAAACACCAATTGAAAACCCTGTTAGGGAGCTCGAAGGACAAGCTGAATAAGGAGGAAAAAAGCTGAATATACGAGATAACATGCCCTGAATGCGAGAAGGTTTACGTAGGTCAAACACGCAGAATAGTAGGAACCCGATTTGACGAACATAGGAAAGAAGCGGAATTAGGGAAAAAGAATCCCAATAGGCAGCTAAGGTCGATGATCGTGGAGCAAATATTGATTCTGACCAATATATGGTGTAGGCGACCTATAAGTGCAGAATTTCTTCGGCTTTCAACCCGGCGAAAATTTTTGCGGTTGACAAATTGTCGGATGATGCCACGGTGGTTGCTTATACGACTGCCCTTGAGGAGAAGCTGACGCCCTTGCTAAATATCATCAGCAACAAAGGCGCCCTTGAGATCTGGGATACACTCAAAGACACCATCAAAGGGGTCGCAGAGGCGGTTGTGGGTTACAAAGCCCGCAGAGCCCGAAATGATTGGTTTGACCGGGAATGTCAAAACTCGGTAGATGCGAAAAACGAGGCATATCGCCAATGGACCGAACGCGCAACTAGAGCAAAAAAAAAACAAATATGAGCTTCCACGATTTTCGAATAGGTTAATTAGGCGTAAGAAACGTAAGCATTTTGACGAGCAGTTAATGCAAATAAACCAAAGACTAGCTAGTAGGAACAGTAGACAAGCGTACAAGCTAATTGATTCGAATGAAAGTGGATACCAACACAGGACCAGCCTATGTAAGGATAAGGATGGCAATATCATTAGGGACACCGATAGCGTTGATAAACGCTGGGCCTCACATTTCGAAGAGCTCCTCAATGTCCAACCGAACAACCCCACACAAGAAGTTCTGGAGCTGATGGCTGAAACAGGCCCAGAATAGAATAGAATAAATCCGTACGCAGAAGAAATCATTGGCGAGTACCAAGGCGTCTTTAGACCTGGTCGTTCGACGACAGATCAGCTTTATACAGTGATGCTTTTACTCCAGAAGTGCTTGGAATACAACATCGACGTATACAAAATATTTGTCTACTTCAAGCAGGTATACGACAGTTTCGATCGAAGCGTACTGTACAACATTTTGCTGCATTTTGGAATACCGGCTAAGGTAGTGCGACTCATAAAGATGACGATGACTAATACCGTCTCGCAGGTCAGAGGGCAGAACAGACTCACTGACCTATTTGAAACTCGTACTGGAATCAAGCAAGGCGACGGGCTGGCGCCGACGCTCTTCGACCTGGCTCTGGAGTATGTAATTCGAGCCAGGAATTTGGACAGCAGCGGAACGCTACTCATTAAGTCGACTCAACTAGTAGCGTACGCCGACGATATCAACATCATTTCTCGAAGATTGCGTGATGCAGAAAGCCTTCTGCAATCAAAAACTAGAACGCCAATAAATTCAAGCATCACAGTGGGGGACCTCAATATAGAATATGTAGACAACTTCACTTACCTGAGTTGCAATTTGTCAAAGGACGCCAACGAAACAGATGAGATAAAGCGACGGATACAACTAGCTAATTAGTATTATTTTGCGGTCATCCCAATTATGAATTCGAAGCTGGTGCACAGAAACACGAAGATCCATGTGTACCTATAAAACCATAATCCGAACAGTGCTATGCTATGGCTGCGAGGCATGGACCCTAACCCAAAACTCTGAACACCTGTTGGACATATTCGAGCGAAAGGTTCTCTGAAGAATCTTCGGGGCCGTTCGCGAACGAGGTGAATGGCGCATCCGGTACAACCTGGAGTTGTATCAGTTGTATGATGAGCTACAGGTGTCGAAAGCCGTGAAATTGCAGCAACTGCAATGGGTGGGACATGTACAAAGGAAGAACGACGATCGCATGCCCAAAAAGGTGATGAACGCGCAACGAGTGGACGGAGCCAGATTGCGTGGACGACCGAGAGCCCGATGGGAGCATTCAATATGTGAGGACGCCCACCTAGGCTAGGCTTTCGGAACTGGAGGACAACGTCGCGTGACCGCGACAATTGGAGGTCTTCAATCCAGGCGGCCAAGGCCCGACGTCGAGCTATCGTGCCGTAAAGAAGAAGAAGAAACATCATTATGCCTACAAATTATGATTCTAACTTTAAATGTATACCAATTGAAATTATAAATGCGTTCTGCTCACTTCATTCTCTGTTCATGAGCATTTCAAAAGAAAAATCTTTCGGATTTCCGTCAAACTTTTATCCTCTTTAATCAAAACTTATATGAACGACCTATATACAATTTCATATCGTCGTAGGTCATAATAAAAAGCCCATTACAAAACGGAAATGGGAAAATTCTAAGGGAAATGGCATTCATTAAGTATAGCGCCCCAACTCATTCATATCCATCTATAATAGGCCTAGGGTCGATTGAATTTTGCGTTCAAGTACATAAATTTTTGTAAGTCAACATAGCAATTCGACATCGCGGCGCGTAACAAAAAAAAAAAGGTTGCGGAAGTCCAAACCCCCGCAGAAGTAGCTGTCCTGTGCACATGAAAATCTATTCATAGACTCGCATAACCGACAAATACTAGTCATTTGTAATACATCGTCTTGGGTTACTTTTTTCGTACGTGTACATAAAGTAAATACCATTTCGGATATCCTTATTCGTAAATAGGACACTCTGAATAAGTCCCTATTCAAATACACGAGAATGTATACCTAACTAATAAAAATTGGGTCAGGGTTGTATGCGAAATGGACGAAACGAATGCAACGTGTTGTTCCACATTTTGACAAAGGTTCGCGCTTTTATACAAAACGACAAGAAAAACGTTTTTTTTTTTTAATACAGGACACGACGCGAAGACGAAGTAAACAACGAACAACCTGACGACGAAAACGCACATCTTAAGACTTTTAAGGTTTAAGGAATATTTGCGTGCCTAAGGCCACACAGCGCACCATTAAATGTACACAGGAGAAAAATAAAACATTATCACGAATATTAATTGCCCTTTCTCGTCAACTCGTCATACATACATTTATTATAGTGGAAATGCCCAAGTTCCTTTCGGGTTGTTTTTGTGAAATGAAAATGAAGAAAAAGAAAAGCATTTACACGCAATTTCAGAAATCCCCTTGGGTGTACATTATAATGGTTAACAATGAACATGATTTATTTTGATGAAAAAGAAAATGGTTTGATTATATGAGACGATTTTTCTTCTTTTCTTTAAATGAAAATTAAATGTGACAAGACAATATCCCTAGGACAAACTATTAAAAAATATACAGTAAGCGGAAAAAGGATAAATTAATTTGTATTGGCGCACTTGAAAATACATTTGCATCCATGTACATATGTATGTATGTACGTACAATCTAGTTATGACATAAAAACAGTGTCAAAAAAACTAAATTGAAAATAAAATATACATTTTTGTAAATAGTCTCATTATCACAAATAAAAAGTACGTCAAGAGTTTCTATTATGCTTTTTATAAAAACAGAAACCAAAGGAGGAGAATCAATAGTAAGACGAGATGCAATTAAATAAGAAGTCACCGAATACCTTGAAAATTGAAATTTACATTGTGTAAGTAGTATTGTCATTGTACTTGGATACGATTGAAATTAAATAACTATCAATGAAAAATTAGTAGGTAAGTCTACAATTAGACCATGAAAAGCCGAATGTTCTTGAACTACTTTCGAAAATATAATTTCAAAAAAATAAGGCTTGAACTTTTGGGCGTTTTAAAGGCGCTAAAAAAGGAGTCTTTTTTTTTACAATCTTATATAGCCATTGAATTATCCACACTGAATTAATTAAAATTAAAATAATTAATTAAAAGAAAAGCGCAATTATTCGAATAGAAAAGTAAGTACCATTATCGTACAAAGATCATAAATATAAATATTTTTTAGATTTGTTGGAAACAAACGTTAGAGTTAGACAAAACCAAAAAAATATTTGATACCTACGTAGTAAACGCTTGATAGTCCTGACATTATAAAAATAGACAGTGGTCGACAAACTTATTGTTCATAAGAGGCAATTATTATTTCTCTAACTCTTCTGTCTGGCGAGACCTTTGGCATTATACCTACTTACCTCGACAAGTATGGAAGATGAAATACCAGCGATCAGCGCCCGCTCTAGCGGGGGGCGAGCCGGGCGGTCGCCCGGGGCGCCAAATTGTAGGGGCGGCATTTTGGCTAGTACTTCATAGAAAGAAAGCTGAAGGGTGAAACTCATGTTTGGTGAAAAATAACGAGACCGAGGCTAATTTCGGGCGTGGCCGAAATTTGGATACCCTTCGCTCCCCTCGGGCTAAAAGTTTTTTGGGGCGTATCTATGACTTGTTTTTAGTCCTCCCCGCTTCCATGCTTTTCTTTGAATTTTCACATAAGTGCCGTGGCGAAGATTTAATGGGAGAAGCGGGGGATGTGGGTTTCTTAGAAGAACCAAAGGGGGGGGGGGGGGCGGGTTGTACGGCAGCCCTACGAACGCAGGGCCTTTCCATAAATTTTTACGTATGTTTGTGGCATCAATTAAAACACATTTCTATGAGATTTGGTTGAAAATGGTGGATACATAAAAAAGTTTTTCTTCGAAGAACCTAATTTTGGGGTTGGGTTTATATGCCAGCCCCACGACCCCATAGTCCGATTTCATTTATTTCCACGTTTGTTATGTGGCATCAATAGAAATATAATTTTCTGAGGTTTGATTGAAATTGGTGTGCAAATAAAAACGTTTTTTCTTTGAAAAATTTGATTTGGGGGGCTAGGTTTGTATGGTAGCCTCATGACCACATGGTCCGACTCCATCTATTCATACATATGTTTTGTGTCATCAATAGAAACACATTTGTGTGAAGTTTTGTTGAAATTGGTGTATAAATAAAAAAAAATTCTTAGAAGAACTTAATTTGGGGAGCTAGGTTTGTATGACAGCCCCATGACCCCATGGTCTGATTTGGTCAATTTTTACATATGTTTTGTGATATAACTTGAAACACATTTGTGCGAAATTTGATTGAAATCGATGAGAAAATAAAAAAGTTTTTCTTAGAAGAACCTAATTTGGGGGTCTAGGTTTGTATGGCAGCCCCACGACCCCATTGTCCGATTTGGTCGATTTTTACATATATTGTGTGTCAGCAATGAAAACACATTTGTGTGAAATTTTATTGAAATTGATGCATAAATAAAAAAGTTTTTCTAAGAAGAACCTAATTTTGGGAGGTAGGTTTGTATGGCAGCCCCAGGACCCCCTTGTCGGATTTCAGCGATTCAAACATACAAACTGCCTGCAACAAAAAGAAGCATGTGTGCAAAGTTTCAGCTCCATAGCTTTTAAACTGGCCGAGCAAAACGCGTCGCAACAGACAGACAGACGGACAGACGGACAGACGGACATCGTCCAATCGACTCAGCTCGTCACGCTGATCATATATATACATATTTTATATGGTCGGAGATGCTTCCATCAATGCGTTACAAACTTCATGACAAAGTTAATATACCCTTTCACTCTATGAGCGAAGGGTATAAAAATACCTGCAAATTAATGATCACAAACCAGTGCGTGGAATATCTTAAAAATTGCACTGACACGAAACAGCTATACATTTTAGGAAGCACAAAAAGGCGTTTGATATATGTATATGTTTTTATTTAGGGAAAAGCCACCAAATCCGTTAATGTGAAATTTATTTCCGATAATATTGGTGTTTCTTGGTTTCGCTACAAAATTGTTAAGTTTTCCGTTTTATAGTACAATAAGCCCACTGGCTTCAGTGCTGCGAACCCTCCTTCGGGTTCACGCCCCCCACAATCTAAGTTTTCCGTTCTTTTTCAAAAGTTGTGTTTAATTGCAAAGATCAAAGTGAGGCGGAAAAGTTTTCAAATGCAATAAAAAAAAAGTTGATTCGAATTTTTAAATCTTGGAACATTTTATGCCATCGGTTCTCAAAAGACGATTTAATTTTCATCTTACCGTACTATCTGCGATAGCAGGCCAAAGCTATCCTTGTGAGAACGGATAGCGTAATAAGCCAAAATTTTACTGCTACAAATAAAGAGGCATTAGTATCCTGCAGATAATAGTGATGTAGCTAAATTTTTCATAGTTTGTATTAAAAAACAAGGGGGCTTCGCCCCCTGCTCGCTTCGCTCGCCAACCCCCGGGGCCGAGGCTAATTTCGGGCTCGGCCGAAATTTGGATACCCTTCGCTTGGGCTAAAAGTTTTTTCGGACGTACCTATGACTTGTATTTAATCCCCTCCATGGGCGTAGCCAGGATTTCGGTCAGGAGGGGGGGCAAACCCAAAATTTTTTTAACATCATGATTTTCTAAGCAGTTGAAATTTCCATCGTACCAAATTTTAGAGTAGCCTGGCTTGTGGTTGGATTGCTGCAGAGGGTCATGCATTCCAGACTTACCGTGAACGAATTCATTTTATGGTGTTTTTCGAACTCACGAGCTACGTGACGGACTATGATGTCGCTCAGATTGTAATCAAGTATCCATTTATGGGGATAAATAATATTGCTGGGCGTGCTGTTGATCTCAACACCTCAACAAAACAGCAGCTTAGATCTTGGAAATTGGATGTCACTCACACATCTGGTAGTTTTCTGGTGGGCTGCCACGCATGTTATTTCTTTTTTTTTTTGCTAATTTTAGAGTAAAATTTTTAAAATGGAGATGAGAATGATTTTCTTCTGCATTCTGACTACATTCAACTGGCCTCCAATATTTGCCTTTTAGAGCGTAGTTTGTCTATTTTCAGTGCATTTTTTGTATCTCGGACTGCATATTCCACTTGCGAAATCAGTTTGTTTCGTCTGTCACTTTCATCTCAGCAAAGTAGCATCGTCAGAATATTTATAAATCCTTTATTGATTAAAATATCGTTAACGGTTTTAATATGATTTCCTCTAAATTTATGAAACTATTAACAGTGGCTAAATTTTATTGCTGATATGATTCAGCTAGAAAATAAATTTTGATTTAATATCTTGAAAGACCCGCTCTGTGGCTCACTTGGCTGAGTCGCACTCTACGATGCTAGTAATCTAGAGGTCCGGAGATCGAATCTCGGCGTGGTCCAAAATTTCCGTATATAGTGCTTACAGCATTATATTTATACACTCCGAAATTATATGCAATGTAATGTTGATTGCCTATAAACGGCTGAGTTAACGCACCATGGCCCCACAAGGGGCTATACGGTACTGAGAAGAAAAATCAGAACTTGAAAGACACTAAAATATGAGACCCGTTCCTTACAAAGTTCTTAGCCCTGGCTTATTTTTAGTACGGAAAGGTCATGCTTCGTCGATTCGACGACCCTCAACTTTGACGCTTCATACAAATAACCCTTTCTCAAACTATTTATAAAATTTGACAGATTTTCAATCGTTAGTTTATTTAGAATGGAAAGACATCGATTTTGAGTAATTTTGTAAGGAAATTGATTTACAAAAGAAATTTTCTTAATTCAATGTTATTTGGCCCGAAATATAAAACACAAAATTTAAAAACGAGATAAATAAAAACTTAACGTTGATATAATTTAAAAAATGTGCTGGAATCATAAAACACATATTCTAAACGTACTAGGAAATTGCGTTTAATGAATGAGAAGCTCATGTATATACAAGAGGCAAAGCGATCCATTATAGGGTCCCAACACGGGTTTTCTTTCACTTCACCTATTGCGGTTCTTACAGTGGATTGTAGAATTATTTACAGTAAATTTTGGAATATCTTCACCCCGAGTTCCCTTGATTAATTCTAATTCTATGTACGATGTCTAATTTTGACATTGAGTGCCTGGCAGCCGATTTTTATGAGTTCGAAATGCAATCTTCCTAAAATGAGGAAGATTTTTTTTGTCCTAGTAAATATTTTTTCCATAATTTTTGAAAAAATAGGTCCCACATTTCAAAAATAGACACATTTGCTATAAGCTAGTTGTATGGACACAGACTTATCGTCGAATCGACAAGCATCCATAAGAGATACTGGAGTTCTAAAAGTTACACAAAGTTCATCCTTCGTCGTTTCGACGACGCCAATTTTCAAAAATCCACCTTACCCTGCTTACTTCGTCTAGCTGCAATGTACCCGGCAAGTACATCGGCTTGGTAAGTGCTGTACGAAAACTCAGCTCCAAATAATGAGAATTGTCACGAAAAATGGGATAAATTTGATGATGCGTATAGTCGATTCAACGAAGCATGACCTTCCGGGGCTAACAGAGCAAAGCTGTATACCATTTGTCACTCTTTCAAATGAAAAAAAGTTGAATTCCACTATCTTCCCGGTTGAAATTGTGTACTCCAGCTCAGAAGCCATGAAATGAAACAGGAACGGACGGCCCCTCCCTGCCCCCCCCTGGCTACGCCCATGATCCCCTCCTCATTCTTTTTCTTCCGTCTTGGCAATAGTTTTGGGCTTGGTTGAAATAAGTGGGCAAATAAAAATATTTACTCGGAAAATTTTATTAGGGTTGCCGTAGCATGACCCCACTGTACGATTCGATTCGTTTTGAACGGGGGGGGGGGGGGGGGGCGACCTAATTGGAGGGTTGGATTTGTATGGCAGCCCCATGATCCCATGGTCTGATTTTATCCATTCTGACATATGTTTTGTGTCAACAGTAGAAATACATTTGTGTGAAATTTGGTTGAAATTAGTGCACAAATAAAAAAGTTTTTCTTAGAAGAACCTAATTTGGGGGTTGGATTTGTATGGCAGCCCCATGATCCCATGCCCCGATTTTATCCATTCTTACATATATTTTGTGTCAATAATAGCAATACATTTGTGTGAAATTTGGTTGAAATTGGTACACAAATAAAAAACTTTTTCTTAGAAGAACTCAAATTGGGGAGCTAGGCTTGTATGGCAGCCCCATGACCCAGTGATCCAATTTGAGTGAATCAAACATACAAACAGCCTGCAACAATAAGAAGCACGTGTGCAAAATTTCAGCTCCGTAGCTTTTATAGTGGCCGAGAAAAACGCGCTGCAACAGACGGACAGACGGACAGACAGACAGACAGACAGACAGACAGACAGACAGACAGACGGGCATCGCCCAATCGATTCATCTCGTCATGCTGATCATATATGTATACTTTGTATATGGTCGAAGATGCTTCCTTCGATGCGTTACAGACTTCATGACAAAGTTAATATACCCTTTCACTCTATGAGCGAAGGGTATAAAAAGTACTCCGTGGAGATTGTAATTACGAGTAAAAGCTGTGGACAAGTGACGACCAAACTTTCAGGAGCGGCAAAGAAAATCTGCGATTGAGTCCGATTTAAACGGCGGGGTAATGAAGAAAAATATTTCTGAAGAACGTTCAAGTTGCGTTAATGAGGCAGTAGGCGATGAAATTAGTAGGGTTTCGGCCCCCTACTGATTTCGTCGCCTCGTGTCTCATTGACGCAACTTAAACGTTCTTCGCATACCGAATTTGAATCGTTGTCTGATCCCGAAGAAGATTCTGTTGTGAAAATTAGACCATCGGAAATAGAAGAAATGTAATTTCCACTTGACAGTCAGAACAGACACTTTTCCCTAAAATTAAGTAAAAGACTGCTGGAGAATGGCGAAGAAATTAAAAGGAGGTGGCTAGTTTACCCAAAAAGCCCAAATAAGGCGTTTCGTTTTTGCTGCAGGCTATTTTCGGCGGAAGTGAAGTCCGCATTTTCAACAACGAGCTACCAGGACTGAAAGCATGCTTCAAAACGTCTGCGAGATCACGAAAGATCAGCAGGCAGACCATATTAAAGCGTTCACTGGTTAGATTGTGAAACCAGGCTGTCTTTGAACAAAGGAATAGGTGCAGCAAAAGATAATGTTAAACGAAATACATCACTGGAAAAGCATTCTGGAACGCTTAATGATGATCACAATGTATTTTGCTCAACACAATTTGGCCTTTCGCGGTTGATCGGATAGGCTATTTACAAAGGATAATGGTAATTTCCTTGGTTTGGTGGAGCTTTCGGGAAACGACGACGTTATGCGGGAGCATTTGTGTAGGAAATTAGTGGGAAAACGAGACCGAGGCTAATTTCGGGCGCGGCCGAAATTTGGATACCCTTCGCTCCCCCCGGGCTAAAAGTTTTTTCGGGCGTTCCTATGGCTTGTGTTCAATTCTCGCCGTTTCCAGGCTTTTCCTTGAATTTTCACATAAGTGCCGTGGGGAAGATTTATTGGGGGAAGCGGTGGACGTGGGTTTCTTAGAATGACCAAAGACGTACTGTGTGTAGGGGGGGCCTTTCCTTCAATTTTTACGTATGTTTGTGGCAACAATTAAAACATATTTTTATGAGATTTGGATGAAATTGGTGGACAAATAAAAAAGTTTTTCTTCCAAGAACCTAATTTGGGGGTTGGGTTTATATGCCAGCCCCATGAACCCAATGGTCCGATTTCATTCAGTTTTGCATATGTTTTGTAACATCAATAAAAGTACATTTCCATGAGGTTGGTTGAAATTTGTGAGCAAATAAAAACGTTTTTCTTAGACAAATTTGATTTGGGGGGATAGGTTTGTATGGTAGCCCCATGACCACATGGTCCGACTCCATCTATTCATACATATGTTTTGTGTCATCAATAGAAACACATTTGTGTGACGTTTAGTTGAAATTGGTGTATAAACAAAAAAAAATTCTTTGAAGAACTTAATTTGGGGAGCTAGGTTTGTATGACAGCCCCATGACCCCATTGTCCGATTTGGTCCATTTTTACATATGTTTTGTAGTATTCCTAGAAACACATTTGCACGAAATTTGATTGCAATCGATGAGAAAATAAAAAAGTTTTTCTTAGAAGAGCCTAATTTGGGGGACTAGGTTTGTATGGCAGCCCCACGACCCCATTGTCCGATTTGGTCGATTTTTACATATGTTGTGTGTCAGCAATGAAAACACATTTGTGCGAAATTTGATTGATATTGGTGCATAAATAAAAAAGTTTTTCTAAGAAGAACCTAATTTTGGGGAGTAGGTTTGTATGGCAGCCCCACGACCCCCTTGTCGGATTTTACCGATTCAAACATACAAACTGCCTGCAATAAAAAGAAGCATGTCTGCAAAATTTCAGCTCCATAGCTTTTAAAGTGGCCGAGCAAAACGCGTCGCAACAGACAGACAGACAGACAGACGGACAGACGGACAGACGGACAGACGGACATCGTCCAATCAACTCAGCTCGTCACGCTGATCATATATATACATATTTTGTATGGTCGGAGATGCTTCCTTCAATGCGTTACAAACTTCATGACAAAGTTAATATACCCTTTTCGCTTAGTAAGCGAAGGGTATAATGATCCGTATAAGCTATACGGAGTGTCATTTACTTTTAGACACGTTCAAATTGAAGATGACAATGCCATCATCAGGGAACATTTTTTTGGGATTTCGATTTGCATTAACATCTACAGGCGAAAGTCTTACTGATCTTTTGCTCAAAACTCTCTAGACTTACGAGGACAAGGCTATGATAATAGCGTCAACATGACAGGGAAAAATAAGGGCGTTAAGGCCGGAGCTCTGGAAGTGAATCCCAGAGCAGTGTTTGTGCCAAGTGGGTACCATAGTTTAAACCTAGTCATTGCTGACGCTGCTTCGTCATCCAGAACATGCATCACTCTTTTTGGAGTACTTCAGCAAAACTATGTTCTTTTCTCTGCGCCAACCCAAAGATTGGACATACTGGAGGAGCATATAAAAAGTCAAATTTGGGAGACCCTGCTGTTCAACATGAAGCCAAATGTTAAGCTGATGAGATAATGCGATTTGAGTTCTTCTTGCTTCATTAGTCGTTTGGTATGACATTCTCTTTCATTTCAATAATATAAGTCAAACCATTGATTTGGACATAAACGGTTTGGAGCTTTATGAAGAAATCAATTAAATAAGGCACATAAGACCTATTACCAATAAACCTCCGATCGAAATTCTTCAATTAATTGTGAAAAGGAACTTAAGTGATGTGTTTTTATTTTTTTTTTTCGTTACTTCCATTCTATTAGGTACAATTTTATTCGTGTATAGAAACTAAAAGGGGGCGCTTCTTTCAAGTTGGCCCCGGGCGTCGTTTCACCTAAAGCCGGCCCTGTGCAAATGCCTGGTACAATTACAATTGGCGAGCAGGTATAAATTGAATTTTGGATTGCATATGCGTGCACTTTCGAATTTGTCACATGTAAAATGCTATGCCGAATTCGATGATGACAAGTAAATCTAGCGATCATTACAGATTATCTTGCACAGGTCGGTGCATGCATGCACGTCATCGTCATCTTTAGTTGAAGATCTTCTGGGCAACGGAAGAATGATATTGTGTGTTCGGAGCACTGATCCTAACAACTAAGAGGATTGCCCCGTAGAAACGATAAATGATTGCATTTTTCATATCAGACTGGATCTGACAGGTGGGGACAATTCGTCTTTTTTACCTTTGTGTCGCACTGAAACTGCGATATGACTATTACATTTTATAGATACACTTCCTGACTTCCTCCAGCAACAATCTTTCCCCCCACTTACTTCGTAAAAACTTCACAGATGGGGACAACCGCTTTTTAAAATGGTGCCATGCAGTTTGTATGGGTGACAGCTGATTTAGCATTCCTTTTTATTTCTCTATTCCATGGTTCGGAGCATTGTGGGTGTGGGACGTTGGTTGACAGTGGTTGTACAGCCACTGAACGTTGAATGTTGAAAAATAAAACAGTACGTAACAGTGGTTGTACAGTACGTATAATGGTTTTGGAGCCACTGTACCTTGAATTGAATGTTGAACGGAAACAGTGTTAAGAGTTTGCGCATAAATATTTTTAGCAGTGAAATTTAATTCAACCAATGATGTCCGTCACCGCACCGCAAATCATTGATTCGTTCGACATTTCTTTCTCTCCATTCAGCAATATGTAAACGCTCTGCAAAATGTTCGAGCATGATCATGATTGCTAGATTTATCGGGCCAATCTGTAGTCGATGTAGCCTGGGGGTATCCGCCAGGTTTGATGCGTAGGGCAATGTGTTCGAGTCCCCACAGCAACATATATTTTTTTATACCCTTCGCTCATAGAGTGAAAGGGTATATTAACTTTGTTTTCTCTTCTTAGTGTCCAAACCAATTTTTTTCGCTTGGTGATAATTATTTGGAACATAGTAAAACACGTGTGATTATTTTAAGCCAAGCCATCCTTATGTTTGCCTGAGTTTCTTTTTGCTCAAATGCCATCAGAAATCTTAAATCGAAAAATGCCTGCAGATTTGCCTTGGAGTACTTTTATACAAACTGGGTAAATAGTAAATTTATTTTTGGATTGGTCTAATTAAAGGTGGAACAGAATGAAAGGCGCTTGCGCGAACGCGTTTATTTAGACCAATTCAAAAATAGATTTACAGGAAGCATTTTTCATTATTTTTTCATGTTGTGCACAATTCTTATTTATTGCTTATAAAATATATGTACAAAAAATATTCACTATGCATTAAAATTCTAAAAAAAAACTCGAATTGCGGGCGCAGCCCTCTGTACGCCGGTATTTTTTAAGTTTGAGAATGTTTTCTTAATGTCCGTAACACTTTTGCGAAGAAAACCCCTTTATTTGTGTAATTTCCCTTAAAAAGTATTGCACATTCAGCATCTTTTTCCAACTACTTTGAGTCTTTGAACTTTCCGTTTTTTTCGAATCTAACAATAATAATGTACTCACAATTCACATGGTAATTATAATGAGCATGAGAAATTCTTTATAGTTGTGCCACAATTTTTTGGACAATTTACCATACTATCTTTTTCTTTTATACGGAGATAGTTGCCTTTATTTTACCTTTAGTCAACTTGTTGCCAACTTCTCATACAACTTATAATCCAAATTTCATCTCGATGCATTTAAAACTGACGAAGATAATAATTTGTT
This sequence comes from Microchrysa polita, assembly GCA_949715475.1. NCBI lineage: Eukaryota > Metazoa > Arthropoda > Insecta > Diptera > Stratiomyidae > Microchrysa > Microchrysa polita. The sequence goes on along the minus strand of OX454421.1, from coordinate 75,697,272 downwards.
TCATTTGATTACAACTTTTACTTATTTTTAATTTTAATAGTGCGAGCAATTGTGGACAGCATAGTATGTATGTCTACCCATGAAATATTACACAAGCAATGAAAGTTCACTAAATAATATGTAGATAATGTCTTTTTTAAGCCTGCATGTTTGCGTTCAATTAAGCACGCGTGCATACATTAAAATGTTGAATGTATATAGCTAGGTAAACACGCAATAAAAACGGATAGTTAATCAATTTATTGTCATTGCGGAGGAAAACAATTATTTTAGTAAGCAATAACTACCATTAAATGTTGAGTAAATATTTATCATTTAAAAATTTGATATTATGGCAAATTACTGTGACTGATTACTGAAAAGTGTGGATCGACCTTAAGTCTTGAAGCTTTTCAGATATTAATTTGTAAAAAGTTACAAACTGCAAAAAAAGAAATTGTTCTCTTAGCGTGAATTTAACTTCCTGTTCAGTAGACAAATTAATATGTTTAGCTTAAAAATTCAGAACATCAATTCATGTAAATGATCCAAAAGAACATGAAACAATTTTCTTCAAAACATGTAATCATTACGTCTTCATAAAACACTTCATCATACTGTCATGTGGCATTAATTAATAGTCCACTTTTACATAATTAAAGTAATTCACTCGTGAAGGATAATCATATCCACTCGGTTTTTTTTTTAGCTTGAAAGAAGGCTCACTCGAGCAAATTAACTCGAACTAGTTCAATGAGAGGACTATCGTACGAGTATAGCTTCGAGTTCATTCATAATTGACTGATAGGAATCGGAAAAAATATGCGTTGTCCTCTATATATGTATCTATATATAGGATTCTTCTATGTAATACACAGATGGGACAATTTATGAATGGACAATAACCGTTATTGTATGCGAAAGCTGACGATAACGCACTAAAGTCCTGTTTCTACTTATATGGAATCGTAAGCTCCTTATTACATTATACCATTCAGTAAGGGATTACGCTTTTCAAAAGGTATGACAATTTTCTGAAAACATGTAGGTACGAAAGATATTCATCTTTTGTTACGTACAGATATCCTCTATTCAAAAAATTGTAAAGGCTATCAGTGATGTGATAGCTCGTACCTGACCATGAATGGCGTGCGGTAATATTTCTCGTAATATAGAAACAATGAGGAGTTTTACTAGAAGTTTCCACAACTATAAAATTTCAATTGCATATCAATTAACTTGATACAGTTACAAAGGATGATGTAACCTGCTGTAACCAAGGTTCAACACCATCTCATAATTCCTCTATATGACAATAATTTCATCTCCATCATTTACGAACATTGCTCCAACAGTTCATCCTAATTTCCGTGTGACCGGCGAAATACAAAAACACCTGCTATAGATATTATTCTACAACATCGTCCACCCATACCGAAATTGCAAACCAAATATACATGGAATTCCCAAGCTATGTAAATGGAACCACAAAAGGTACCACACAGTGCACAGTCAATGTAAACATGTAGATATACCATTTGCAGGACAATATGAAGCCAATTGAAATTCTCCGGGAAAATCGATATTCTAATGCGGACATTATAAATTTCCACCAACTGTATACGTAACATACACAGGATATCGTCCCTACGAATTAGGTGACATCTATTCTATACTTACCCAGAAGAGTAGAGGCAATGTAATCCACAATGTAATGCACACCATAAAATGTTTTCATTCTATTTCACCATTTTACTAAAATACATATTATCCTTTTTGGAAATTTTCAGAATCACTATCACGCAAAACCACGCACTAATATCAATCAAATAAATTTCGAATTATGTCTGAATAAAACTTCAAGTATATGCAAAGCCGGAATCAATCGAAAACGCGAAATATTTCCAAAAACACGTCAAAAAGGATTCGAACCGACTCACCAACTAAACAGCGAACGTACTTTGACTTAGTTTCAAAGGTAAGTGCTTCGTGTGTTCTTTGTTTTTTTGCTTCTGTATATAGTTTCGTTGTCCTGGCTAACATTCAATTACGTATACAACTGTGTGGACAAAGGACACGCGGCGGTAACCGCAACTTGAAATGTTGTTAGAATATGGAAATGGAGTGTATATGTATGGAGATGAGGCGCTAAAAAAACCGCCACTTTGTGGTGGCTGTTATGGTCAACCACCCTCACCCGTTTGTGGGCTATTTGTGTATGTGGTCATAAGAAAAGTCAGTTACAGTTGTTACGTGCGTGCTAGTGTAGTGGTTTCTACAAAGAAGGTTCTATACATATATTGGTTGTTGGTAACCACGATTTGAACCGCACAATATACACGACTAAGTGCAATATGGAAATTATTTTATTTAAGGGTATATGTACTGGAGAAAAATGTTTTGAAGGCGATTTTTTTTTTCTTTTTTTTTCTTAATTACAATTTACTAATTTTAAGGGATATGAATGGACAGATTTAAGTATTTTAGAATAATAATTATTAGATATTTAAAAGTTATTAAATTAATGTTATTTTTTTGAAGATGTCTGTCTTTTATACCCTTGTCTAATACAGAATACCTTTTTTTCTCTTTTAACTCACAGTTGGTAGCGATTTATTGACTCTGGTCATATTTTTAATGTCTTTCAAACCCTTACGTTACGGGCCAACTTTATCAGTTGGACTGGTTTATTATTTTAATTTATCGTTACATTAATATAGTTTTAATTTTGGCATTAAAAGTTGACTTCAAATTCAAATTCAAATTTATTTTTTTTATATTGGAAATATACAATATACAATGCATAACAATTAATGGTTATTTAGATACCGGCTAGTGCCTTAACTTTATAGTTTTATTATATTAGCGTAACAATTAAGGGTAATTAAATTAAGTGGAAGTAGTTAAGGAAAAATAATGCAAAAACCTCATGTATCGATAAAAAAAAAAAAAAATAAAAAAAAATAGAGAAATCATAACTAAAATTAATATACAATTTAGGTATACGAAGTACACTCTAAGTTTTTTTCAACTAGATTCTAGTAAAACGCAACTAGAAAAGAACAACTGATATTCTAGTGAAAAATGTTCGACTAGAATTCTAGGGAAAATTTTTGTTGATTTTCTAGTAATATATTACAGAGAATCTAGTTTGGTTTACTAGAGTTTCAGATTTATTGTGAAGCGAAGCTCTAATAATCTAGTAAAATATACACTAGACCTTCAAGTAAGTTTAGGATTAGAAACCACAAATCTAGTGAAGCAAACGGAAGTAGCAGGGAATGGACACTAGATGTTAATTAAATTAAGTCTTTGAGCCGCTAGAACTTTATTATATGTAAACAGTAATCCGGTAAAACACAATGAATTACCAGTATTACATTAGGATTAGCCACTAGAGAGGAAACCTAGACTTCATAAACAGACAACCATTGAAATTATGAATGAGTAAAAAAGCAAAAAAGTGTTTTATTATCATAACAAAATCATTTTATTTGCACATACATGTACGCAGATACACATAACATATAAATTAAATTTAAATACACAATAAATTTTACATTAAATAAAAATAATCACACTTCATTACAATATATATACACATTACCCAGGTACATAACCCGGGACGGCGCATAAGGGCCCGCAGGGCCCGCGTGGCGGGGGGCCACGAGATTTAGGGGCCCAAAAGCCACATGACAGATTTGTCGAACCATAAATACAGCACGACTGCGAAAAACTCCGACGTAGATTTTTTTCTGTAAGCAAGAAGAGAAATACACTTTTCGAAGTCAAAACAAAAGTTGTTGTAAGTGTAGAGACTGAAGTCCATGAGACAATCCGGATCCTCTAATTTTTACAAAAAAAAAATTGCTCCTGGCATGGCTGCGCTATTTGCTGTATCTGTAGCCGCGGTTTGTAATGCAACCCACCCTTTTCCTTCCCAAATACCATATGGGCAAAAAGATTATGTAGGTCTCTCTGCAAATAAATTATCTTAAAACATTTTTGGTGATTGTACCTTTTCTAAGCTTCCGGACTAAATTCCAATCCACTTTGTCATGAACTGTCAAACACGAACAAAATAGTTTGAGAGTGGTACTAAACTTAGTTTAAACTACTTAGTACGGCCTGCACATGTCGTTGAAGACTAAAATATGTTATCTAGCCTGCGGTATATACACTGTCATTAGGGCTGTGGTGAGGCCACATTTGGTTTGAATGGAGTCTTGCCAAGATTGCTGTATTGAATTTAATATTATTTACAAACCTTCTTAAATTTGAAGGATTTAAATTAATTTTAAAGCTGAAACAAGGAATAGAGTTGAATTAATAACGTGTCGTTTTTGTCAATTGTGTAGCAAGTAAAACTTAGGCCACCCACACACGAAGCGTCCGAATACATTTTTTTAGATTCTTGGTTCTGTCAATTTTATACATTTTCTTCGATTTTGTAAAATATTGCTAGTAGGTTTTTCGAAAATTTGGCAAATATAGCTGGGTGAAAAATGATGAAATTAGAATAACACGTCTAAAATCGGAATAATATCTGAGCACCAAAGTTTTAATTAAAATCTCTGAATACGAGGCGTTTCTGTTAAAATGCCGCCCATAAAATTAACAGCCCTAGATATGAGGCCATTTTTAAATTGTGACTGTAGTATCACTAGCAAGCTTATCTGTGTAATGCAATAGTAATAACGCAGTGTCAGTGCAAAGCAAAAGTAGAAAAAAGGTCTCTACCGGTCATTATCCACGGCTTATACGAAAAATTGTGGCATCCTTTCTAATCAAAAGCCGGACTGGTTTTTTCGAATTTCTCCTTCAATGGCGTATTCGTATATACTTAATTGAACATGAAATTGGCTTGGTAGTTCAGTCGATTGAAAAACATTTTAATAAGAAGTGAATTTCACTGAAACTCTGTTGCCTAAAATTCCATAAAAATAATTAATACAAACATTCGTAAGAATAGCAGAGAATTACATTTTTCACATAAAATCCATCAAGCGATTTGACATCACAAACACCCCCATTAAGCCATCCATGTGAATATGACTGCCATAACTAGTGACGGAGGGCGGCGATTCGACTACTGCCCAGGGGCGCATTGATGGTAAGTCCGGCACTGCTGAAAAGTGTGGATCGACCTTCAAGAGTGTTTTCGATTGATTTCACTCTGCTTTTTTCTCAGTGTAGGGGGCCCACTCAAGAAGTTGGCGGGAGGGCCCCGAGTAAAGTTGTTCCGCCACTGTACATAACAATTAAAATTAATATAATCACACACGTCCGGAACACTCCACACACGCGACGAGAAAGTTAAAATTTCAGATAAAATTCTGAATGGTAAGAAAAAGTCAAATAGATACAGTGAATGTAACTAGAAACTACATTTAAGTCACTGCATTTCTAAACATTTTCACTGGATTAGTAGATAATCTGCTGCTCACTAGAAAATCAGTAGTAATAAAAACTGGAAAATCAGTGGACTATAAATAATATATATATATATATAAATATAAATTGAATTTCTAGTGTTTTTCAGATGAAAGCTGTATTTCTAGTTATTTCCAATATAATTAAAGTGAAATTGATTTTTTTTACTAGTTTATCGGTGAAATGTGAAAATATTTACTAGATTTTGTCTAGTTGGAATTTTACTGGGAAAAAAAACTTAGTGTGACGATAGTATTAAATTATTTTAATAAAAATTTATTTTCGTTATAAGTTATTGTCTGATGACGATCTAAATAAGTATATAGTTATTATCCATGGTTAAGCAGTTTGCTAAAAAATTTGGAATTCCTTTTATCGACTATATTGCTTAATTCTTTAATTTTAGTTTCATCGTGTATTCTATTTGTGAAATAAAAGAACGGCTTACACATGATGTGTTTTAAAATTTTCTTCTGGGTGACTTGTACGTTTACTTATCCCTAGTAGATTTTGCATAGTTTCTTCAAACAGGTGAGGCATACGTGACGATTGGCTGGATCACCATTTTATAGATGAGCAACTTATTATGGACTGAAATTTAGACTTATTATTTAACAGGAGATACAGTGAACAGAAGGATTCCATAATTTTTTCTGAGGTGTGCTCGATGTGTTGATGTCCTGTTAGTTTATTGTCAAACGTCAGAACTAAGTAGCTTATATCTTTTTTCATTATAAGGTCGCCGAGGAAATTTAGTGGGGCACTTGGTTTATTAGATGTTTTTCTTTTTCTTCTTCTTTCTAATGCGTGGGTTTTCTTAGTGTTCAGTTTTATTTTCCACCTAAAATAAAAGTGGTAGCGAATCTCTAACTGATGCTCTAGATTAGAAGTAATTATTGTGGGATCGTCGCCTTTACAAAAAATGCCAACGTCATCAGCAAAGCAGCCAATTTGGCAATCGTCGGTAATAGGTATGTCTGCATTGTAAATATTAAAAAGCGTGGGGCTAAGACTTGACTCCTGAGGGACACCAGCAGGAATATATTTAATTGTTGTGCTTGCCCAACCAGGATGCCGAACGTTCTATTGGTAAGGAAAAATTGTGTCAGCTTAACTAAGTACGTGGGAATGCCGAATTTGATCATTATGGCATACCGTGTCCAGTGGCGCAACTAGGATCTTGTCCTGGAGGGTCTAACGATGGATTTCCTTTCGCTAGTTGGGTGCTATTTTCCAGTAATGACGCTATACGGTAGGGTGACACATTACTGCCAAAATGGGCCATGTGCCTACACCGCAGGTCGAAGGACGTGACGACATGGCGCGGTACAAGGCTTCTTCGGATTCATATACATTTTCTTAGATTTTAACAGAACGAAAATCCAAAAAAAAAATCGATTCGGATTGACCGTATGTGGGCGGCCTAGGGAGGCAAGAAAGAAAACGCTATACGGTGATTTTGAGCTCTTTTTATTCTACATTATGTAGACTGGTTGGTCTAGCGGTTGGTGCGCGCACCTTCGGTGTACAGGGTTATGAGTTCGAATCTCACCGTGTTCCATGGTGTTTTTCGAACTCACGAGCTTGTGACGGACTATGATCTCACTCAGATGTTAAACGAGTACCCATTTATGGGAATAAATAACACTGCTGAGCGTGATGCTGATCTCATTACCTCAACAAAAAGCAGATAAGATCTTGGAAATAGGATGTCACTAACACATCCTGCGGCCTTAGTCCAATGTTGGATTGTTGCGCATGTTTTATTATTATACAAAACAGAAACATTTCGTAAACGGAAGCACATAGACATTAGACTAGGTATAGGAAATAGGAGCCGCCAGGAGTAAAGCATCTAGCGTTAATTTATTGTGATACAAGCATATGGGGAGGGCGAAAGACTTCTCCATGTGTCCTCCGCGCCGGCGCCCCCTGGTAACGGTAGTGGGTAAAACCTCTAACGGCTAAGTCAAATCATCTGATGCGACATTTGGAAGAAGCACAGCTGCGCCTGAGCGCTGTATTTACATTTGCAGCGTCTTAGGTTACTTAACGTGATAGGTGACAGAAAACGTTTAACTCAACCACTAAAGCAGCATATTCGAGGCATGCCCATGATGGCCTTTACTCAACGATTAAACCCTATCATGGTTTAGCGATGTGCCGACAACTCATCCTAAGAAAAACTTCACGTCAAGAAACCTGAAGCAAAAGCCTAGGATTGGACGGATACAAAACAACGACGACCCCGCAAACGAACAACTGATTACTCTTTGGGATCCTGGAATGTACGCTCCCTGAATAGACCGGGTGCCTTAAGGGCCCTCCTGGATCAGGTAGAACAATACAAGCTGAGCATAGTTGCAATCCAGGAAACTAAATGGCTCAAAAGCTAGATTAACGACCTCAATTCGCACACTATTTTTACGAGTGGTAAAGAGGAGGGCAACAAGGAGCTTGGAGTAGCTTTCATCATGAATAAGCAGCTCAAGGACCACGTTATCGGCTTCAAACCCATCAACGAGCGGCTATGTGCGATCCGCATTAAGACCCGTTTCGCTAAGCTCTGGCTCATTAATGCACATGCCCCTACAGAAATGAAAGAAGACGCGATTAAGGACGAGTTCTACAACGACCAAGAAACACTCTTCGACTCACTTCCATCAAACGACGTCAAGCTGCTGCTAGGAGACTTTAACGCCAAAGTCGGAAACGAAAGCTGGCATAGGGGAACTACTGGAGGTCATAGCCTCCACGACGAAAACAACAACAACGGTCAGCGACTTATCGACTTCGCGAGCGGCAGAAACTGGTCATAAGCTCTACATGCTTCCCTCAGCGACGAATCCATAAGCAGAGCTGGAAGTCTCCAGATGAATACACCGTGAACCAGATCGACCACGTACTGATCAGCAAGAGATGGGCTTCTAATGTCCTAGATGTTCGATCCTATCGAGGAGCCGTTCACTATTTAGTGAAGACGACCTACAGGTGCAGAATCTCTTCGGTGCACCTAACGAGAATCAACCCTGCTAAGATCTTCGAGGTTGACAATTTGACTGATGATGCCATGGCGGCTGCGTAAACTACTGCACTTGAGGAAAAACTGTCGCCCATGCTTGATAACATCAATAATTTAGGCATCCATGAGTTCTAGGAGGAGCTCAAAGACAGCATCAAAGGAGTCGCAGAAGAGGTCGTGGGCTATACAGGCCGGCACAGACGAGCAGGCTGGTTCGACGACGAATGCAGGGCCCCGATTGAGGCGAAAAATGAAGCCTATCGCCAATACACACAACGCGCATCCCGAGCCATGAAAGAAAGATATAACGAACTTCGGCGAGTATCTAATAGGTTAATTAGACGTAAGAAACGCAAACATTTTGACGAGCAGTTGCAGCAAATAAACCAAAGATTAGCCAGTAAGAACATTAGACAGGCGTAAAAACTTATAAATAATATCAAGAACGGATATCAACCCAGGACAAGCCTATGTAAGGACAAGGATGGTAACATCATCAGCGACATCGAAAGCGTCAACAAACGATGGGCCTTGCATTTTGAAGAGCTCCTCAATGCATCATCAACATCCCCCGCGGAGCTAGCTCTTGAGCAGTTAGCCGAACCAGGCCCTCCCGTTCTACCCCCAACAGTAGAGGAGGTGAGTCTTGCCATACAGTCGCTCCAAAATAATAAAGCGCCCGGCGCTGACGAGATCCCAGCAGAACTGCTGAAGCATGGTGGAACGTGCCTGACCAACGCTGTACATGTGCTACTGCTGAAAATATGGAACGACGAGGTAATCCCCGAAGATTGGCGCAAAAGCATAATCTGCCCAATCCACAAAAAGGGTGACAAGCTGAAGTGTGAGAATTACAGGGGCATATCATTAGTTTGTACGGCCTATAAGATTTTATCGAAAATTCAAGCTTCACAGTGGGGGACCTTAATATCGAGTATGAAGACAACTTCAACTATCTAGGTTGTAACTTATCAAAGGACGCCAACGAAACCGACGAAATTAAGCGACGGATACAACTAGCCAATAAGACATATTTCTCGGTCCTCCCTATAATTAATTCGAAACTTGCGCACAGGAACACTAAGCTCCGCGTGTACAAAACGATCATCCGACCCGTGCTATGTTATGGCTGCGAAACATGGACCTTCACCCAAGCCTCCGAAATTTTGCTAGTTCGATTCGAACGAAAGGTCCTTCGGCGAATTTTCGGGGCCGTTCGCGAGCGAGACCAATGGCGTATCCAGTACAACCATGAGTTGTATCAATTGTACGATGAGCTGGAAGTATCGAAAATCGTGAAGCTTCAACGTTTGCAATGGGCGGGACATGTACAACGGATAGACGATAATCGCATGTTAAAGAAAGTGATGAACGCACAACAAATTGACGGAGCGAAGTTGAGTGGACGACCGAGAGCTCGCTTATCATATGTAGCCCAAGCAACGATTCGTTTGCTTTAAAGAAGCACTTCACACTGTAGCAATCATATAGTACCACGAAATCAATTTATCCTGTGACATCGCTTAAAGAAATATTTTGATGCGATAAAACACCCTTAAAGAATTTTCCGAAAGCTTCTATCATCATTATGGAATAAATTTAAAGATGGTGGCATAAGACTTCGATAAAACTGTCTCTAAATGTTAACCTGAAAACATACTCCTTTAAATACTCCACTCTTGTGTTTATTGGATGATACAGCACCCACATGCAATAGTCTCTCTAAGTTAACCCACACACATGCATATATTCTTCTATAGCACAGTCGGTTTCATTTTTATAGTGTGACATTGATGACCATACATCCAATAAATTGTTCACCGTTGTTTTATAGAAGGATGGACTTTGTGACTTTTTAATGAATTGAAGTGAAATACATAATTTCTTCAATAAAAATTCTGCGTGAAACCCACAATTACTCACTGATTGTTATCTTCAGAACCAATTAAGGTATTCTCTGCTCAGAATTTGACTCCACTTTATTGATAAATGTATAGATTTAGGGAGCATTGGAGAAAATTCGATAAAGAAATGTCAAGCATTTCTATAGAAGCAACTAACCATTTGTAGTGTTTACGAGCAATGCTGACTATATGTGAGGTTGGCTGAGTGGTAGCATGTAGGACGGGCAATCAGCGGACATTCGATCCTAGCTGCGAAAATTTTGTTTTTCTATTTTTTTTGCAAATGCGTTCAATGTCAGAAAGTGATGATATAAGGCAAATGGAGTACGCCTTTATTGAAGCATAATTTAGTTCTACGATAAGATTCTATCCGATTAAAAAACGGCGCCAAATGCCATTATTGGACTACACTGAACCAAATATTTCTTCATATGAACGAATTTTTCTTCGTAAACTTTTGAATAAAATTTTTATTTGATTTGAATAATAATTTGTTCCATTGAAAAAGTCCGGGTAGATTTTTGGAAAAAATTTCCATATTATTCAATATGAAAATTTGGTTTTTCGTTTTATCAAATTAACTAAATTTTCATCAGTTTTATTACTATTCGCTTACAATTTTTAATCAATTTGAAGAAATCGCACTTTGTAAAAGTTTTTCTTCGTATAGAAGAAATTATTCAAACTGAGATTTGTTTGCGCTAAATTATTGAAAGCAATTGTAAGATTGACAAAAGTTCGTCAAAATAACAAATTCACAATTTGTCAGATTCGTCCAAAGGATAAAACTTAATCAAATGGAAGAATAGCATCATTTTTATATTTTATATATATTATATTTTATCACAGTGAATAATTTAGTCATATTGATAAAATCAATTCTTCAATTCTTCTCTTTTACGAAAATTCTTCACACTGATGAATTTATAGTAACGCATTTTCTGTTTATTTTCGATTTTCTGAGTAATTTTTGCCTTTAAATTTTAATGGAAATCTCAATTCCAAAAAGAAATTTTTTCATACAATTTGCCAGAAAGAAAAAAAATAAAAAGTGTCCTGGCCGAGTCTCAATAAGGCGTCCGCCATGCAGTGTGTATCAAGTAGTGCTTGTCTTGAGAACATTGGAAGTATATTTCCTTTCTGGCGCAATGGCAGTGTGAGTGGACTGGCACGCAAGCGGACCGAGTTCGAATCCTGATTCTAACACAATGGGTAATATGGTTATTTGTATATAAAAAAGTGTTTAATAAATATTGTGAGAGTCTTGAAGACATATAATAATAAATGAAATTAGTTTCAATACGAATAAGACAAGACGCAATGTTAATTTTTATATTTAAAAAAAAAAATGAAAATTTCTTCATATTGACAAATTATTCATCAATTTACAATAATTTCGTAATTATTCAATATGACTATGGTATTCTTCAATCCAAATAACAGCTTCATTGACCGTATTTTGATGAAATATTCTTCATATTAAATGTAAATTCGTCGAATTTACGAATTTTTTGGTTCAGTGTATTATTCAGTGGTTATACCCTGTAGTGCCCCTACACTGAGAAAAATGGTTTAGACTTTTTATCTAAAGTGAAGTAGTTGACTTAAATTTAGATAGTTTAACCAAAGAAATAGCTGATTTCTCTAATCTTCGTAGCTGAAAATGCTACTAAATTCGTTCATTTAACCACGCAAGATTAGAAGAAAAAGTTTATTTAATTCTTCCACAAAAGTTGTTGATTGTACTATTCAAATATAAAATTTAACTACAAACAATCGTTCTTTTTTCTTCAACACAATTTAGCTATCCAACATTTAACAATTTATAGATAATGAATAGCTGTCTTTACAAATGAATTAATTGAATTTGCAAATATAGTAGATGTTTCAACTAATGACGAATAGAAAAATTATCCATAACTTCGTAACTGTTTCAACTACATAGAATCATAAGCTGAAAATCAACGCGAACTTTAGATGAATTCGACTATTTCTTTAGATAACCATTCTAATTTTTTTTCTCTGTGTATTATTGTTAGAAGAGAATTTTACGAAGTATTATAGGGGTGAAATTGTTACTTGGGAGGTATCTTTCCAAAACCATAACTACGCGAATATCCATTCAAACGCGCTTTTTTCCGTTGAGGGTCCTTGAAACAGGAAACAAACACCGGGTATGTAATGTACTCGGCGCTCCCTTTGATATGACACCCCGCATGCCCACCACTCATAAAGGATTAGTGTCCTTTTTTATCCTCTTTGTGACCTATTCGATCAAAATGTTTCTTATCAAAATGAGTTTTAGAGTCATGGCACCCTACTGAATCGAAAACAATCAAAATTAGTCTTACTCTACTTTTTTTTCTATTTGGAGGCCTGGGATATTTTGACTGGACTAAAACCCCTCGTATTGTGGGCGCAGCCCTCTGTACGCTCGGTATTTTTTTATTTTCTATTTAATAAATTTCTGAAACAGTTTGATTTTATTTTATTGTCAATTGAGCGTTGCTGTCGATATTAAATCCCAAAACGAGGTTAAATTTTAGACATTTTGTGTGTTTGCGTGCTGTAGCGAACATTTTTGGTATTTTTTTGCTAGCTCGATCGATTCCTGAAGAAAATGGTTAACTACCTTTTCTGATTTTTACATCAATCGATTTCAGAATAAATTATGTAAAACAAATTCTATAGAAACAGACGGATGTAATCGGATATTCAATTGAAACTTTCTTCGTCATTTCCCATTGCATTCAATTTCATTCATTTGTAACAGTCCGCTCTATGCACCCAAAATCATTTGTCCCAAGCCCTTCTGCTCCTAACGATACTGTTCTGCGCTTCGGCTGTTAAATGCTCCAATTACCAGAAACGAAATGTACGAACAAAAGTCCGGGTGATGATATTGCTATAACGGTATTTACCTCGATAATAGCTAGCATAGCTGAGTCGATTGAGTGACAGGTTGGGTTGGTTGGATTGGACAAGGTTTCGAGTCCACAAAAATTCCGATTCTTTCTTCTATTTAATATATTTCCCATGCATTTTGTTTTATTTTTGTGGCCTTTATGCTGTACATTCTAAAATTTATTTTTGATTTACGTGTTAACGTTTTGATGCAATGTTAACTTTCGAATTTTTTTTTTCATTAAATAAGTAAAAAGCTAGAAAAGTTTTTTGACAAGACTGTTTTGTCCTATTACTTCGTAACGGTAAAATTTAGAGGCTAATTTTTGGGCAACATTTTTCCAGTAACAAAATGTAGAATCTATGGCAAAGTCAAATGCTCTCTCTTAATTTCTCCCTTTCTTGTTGGTAGGTCCAAATTACGGAAACGATTTCGTATGACAAATCCGAAAAAAACTGGTCTGCTCTCGTCTCGAAATTTCACATTCAAAATCACGTCATGCCAATCTGTATTATCTTTTCTGACAATTTGCCCCAAACTTTCCCAATTACCATCGAAATCATAATTTGTCCTACCGACTAGTCTGAATCGTCTCCAAAAACTTTCTCCCAATATTTTGTCTATCTGCGTCATTTATGAAATCCCATTCAGTCATAAAATCCTTCTGGCTTAACGAAGAAAATTCATATTATGACTATGCAAGTATTTCTCTTTGAAATCCTCTTTGCACTACAACTTTATTAACTTCAAAGCCGTCTTGACAATTTAAGCAGACTCACTCCCACGCCAACAGACTGAATATGTCCTGAATTGGACATGTACAGATTCAGGAAAAAAATGCACAGCACACCCATCGTATACAGTTGTAAAAAGAAATGCTAAGGATGAAAATGAATGTCATTCCGAGGACTGAGGTATAAGATGAAGCTGCTCTGGAAACATTGAGATGTTTTTAAGCAAAAGAAAAATTCCTTTTCTATATGCCCAGCACGTATCCAATCTTCCCACCGGTCTGAGCCTTTAAAAATCGTCTATAGACTTTTTGGTGTGCGCTCCTCTTATATGAGGAGCGAGTTTTTATTTATACTTTTCGAATTTTTTCCGGTTACATCGCTACCTTGAAAACGGCATTCTGCCAGAAAAAGAAGAAGTTTGAGTCCTTGTCTCGATTTTCCATAAGAGATATGTGGGATGGTGCCCAATATACCAGGTTATGTGCGTGATCCCTTAGTGGAGAAGTTTAAATTGGATCCTGATACCCTGCGGCGTTTAAAAGATATCCAATTTAAAAACGATAAATAGTCAAGATGAATAAATCGATTAGTTTTGTCGATACAACGTTCTGGTTTTCGTATGAAAATGTTGCATAAGCTTGGTAGTACGGAGGTGGGAGTAATAAATAAGTTTTCCGAAACATTTTAATGAGAATTTATGACAGTGTCAAATGAAAACAGATTGCATGTTTACCAGACGTAGAGTGTTTTTATGCGAATATATCGGTTCAAAGATTAAAAATCAAATTTAAAACACCATTTTTAGCTTTGCGAGTCAAATAAATTTTATTTTGGATGCATTTCGAGTGGCATTCCACCCATCTTCAGCAACACGACTACAACATTTTTGGATGGCATTGAGAGGGAGTGATTCTACTAAATACATATATGATTCACAGATGTAGATAAATTATGGACGACTAAATACATTGACATTAATACAGACATTCTAAAAAGTAGATGGAAAATATTGCACAAATTATTAAAGCTCGTTAACAGAATTAGACAAAAACTAAATGAAATAAATAAATTAATAAAACTAATGGTTGAAATACATTTCCCGCGTCAGCATCAGCATCGGCAGAGGCATCGGCATCAGCAGAAAAATGAACACACGCATTCGCCTTTGATGACCCACATTGACAGCAGAAGCAGAAAAAATGCTTCTGCCGCTGCTGCTGCTGTCAAGTAAGAAGTTCCCTACTTTCGAAAGCTGTGCTGTGAAAAACTCCATCGAATTTGCACACACGATTAATGGAGCAATAATATATGATGATGAATTACTCGTTCAGGTTAGAAATTATATTGCTATCAATTGAACTGTCAAGTTTCGTGCGTGACGGTCGTGTTTTCCCACAGTGATATATTTAAATTATAAATCCAGTAAGACATCAGCTTAAAAATCGCCACCACAAGAAGCAAAACGAAGAGGAACAGGGAGGATTGTTCCCCCGATCCACTACTTAGGAGCAAAGTAAAGTTCCTGAAACAGCTTGACGACATGTCTTCAAATCGTTTCAAGCTTTTGGCCGATCTTCCCGAAAACACCGAACCTTCCACAAACAAAGAGCCCACCATCAAAAAGGTAAAATGTCCGCCACTAGTTTTACCTTTAATACAGCGATCCAACCTTGATGTCATGTTAAGTGAACTAAGCATCAACGATTTCTCAATCCAATACACTTCGACGGGAATAAAATTTATCATCGAACATATCGAGGACTTCGAGAAAACAACTAAAATGTTCAATGACAAAAAGGTGGAATATTTCACATACAGAAGGATGGATAAAAGGCCTTTCAAATTTTTAGTATCTGGTTGTAGTGACATGGACTGCAAGGAGTTCGCCAATATTCTCAAAAGCGACCATAGCATAAACTGCATTGATGTAAAAAAATTTACACCATCTAGACGCAAATTCGACGACGAGGCATATTTCATAATATATCTGGAGCGCGGTTCAATCAAACTTAGCGACCTCCGTAAAATTAAATCCATCAGACACACAATAGTCCGATGGAACTACTACTCAAATAAGAAGACAGGTCCAACACAATGTCGGAACTGTCAGATGTTCGGCCACGGATCGTCGAACTGCCATCTCCTCGCTAAATGCATGATATGCACTGGCCGGCATCACCATTCAACCTGCCTTGCAGACAAAACCAAGCAAGTAAAATGTGCCAACTGTGGAGGGAATCACACATCCAACAATATCAACTGTCCCAAACGAAAAGAATTCATCGAGCTTAGGGAGCGAATTAACAAACGGCCAAAGAACACCCGAATCTTTCAACCAGCGCACATTCAAAGCAATTCCAACCAGATAGCAACAAACGATCGCCATAACCACCAGTCAGACACTTTTAGTTCATCAACAAACTTTCCGTCCCTAATCACACAACGTGGAATCAAGACCGACAGCAAGCTAGACGAACAAACTTCCCGCACTATGACCTACAAGCAGGCCAAGCAGCGCAACGTGGAGCGCACGCGACTACTCCAAACGACAACATCTTATTCACTGCCGATCAACTTATCGAAATCTCAGCTGAGCTCTTCGATAAACTCTCCCAATGCACAACCAAAAGAGACCAATACTATTGTATAGTTAATTTAGCAATTAAGTTCTTAAATGTCCCATAAGCTAAAAATGGTACTATGGAATGCTCAGAGCATAAGAAACAAATACGATGAATTTCTTGATTTTTTAATTACTAATAGCATCGATGTTGCAATTGTAACGGAAACGTGGTTAAAATCCGATGATTTACTTTCGCATCCATTCTATATTGTTTATCGCAAAGACAGATCCGTAGCAAAGGGTGGTGGAGTTGCTATATTCGTAAAGAAAAATGTAAACCATTACGCGCTACCCGATTCCGTATATGGCTCAATTGAGTGTTTAGGAATAAGACTGAATGATTACAATATTACTTTATTCGGTATTTACTTCTCATGCACAAGAGTAAATAAGCAAAAGCTGGAACTATTTGATCAAGATTTAACAAAATTGTTTCGCTCAAACGATAAATATCTTCTTTGTGGGGATTTTAATGCAAGACATAGGCATTGGAATTGCGTAAAAGCAAATTCGGCGGGAAAAGTTATGTTTAATTTAGTTACTAAATATAATCTGCATGTTCATACACCCTCAAGTCCAACATTCATTCCACCTAGAGGTTACCCATCCTTCTTAGACCTAATTATAAGCAACGGATCAGTTCCCATAGACCAGCCGATAACCACGAATGATCTGTCCTCTCTCCATCTTCCTGTTCTATTTGAGATTAGTCTTAACGCTATTCCTAGTAGTAACACAAATCCCTTTAGTCGTAAATCCACAGACTGGAGAAAGTTCAGGTTATTTCTGGAACTGAACACTGATGTCAGTTCTCTTGATCCATCAGCTGTTACGGATTTGAATCATGTAGACAACCTACTAGATGAATTTAACCGACTTGTATCTTTTGCACTAAATTCGTCGACCACCGAAATTAGCTGCTATGAAGATAACAGAAAGCTTGATCCAACATCCAAAAACTTAATTGCTCTTCGTAATATCTTCAGAAGACAGTGGCAACGACTTAGATCTCCTTATTTAAAAAAAAAAGCCATCAACACTCTTACATGCAAAATTAGGCGAAGTATACAAAAATCAAAAAACGACAGATGGAATCGATACCTGTCGAATCTTCAAAAGAATGACAAGCGCTTATGGAAAGTTAAGAATCTCACAAACAACAGCCACCGGTGGTGGCAACCACTAATTAATAATAGCACCTTGATTTTCGACAGTCGCGACAAAGCCCAATTGATAGCGAGGCACTTTTCATCAGCACACAATACAAGTGCGCACTTGGGAAGTACCTACTATAACAAAACAAATAGTAAAGGCCTCTATCGCAAAACTACCCAATTTATCAACTGAACCATTTGGATCCTTCATGTGTACCACAAGAGAAATTAAAAAATATTTGAAAACCTTAAAAAATAATAAAGCACCGGGGTACGATAATTTTAACAATCTGTTGCTGAAGAATCTCCCAAAAAAATGTATAGTCCTGCTTAATTTTATTTTTAATGGCTGCCTTAAAACCTTTTACTTCCCCAGCTGCTGGAAACATGCTATAATTCGCCCTATTGTTAAGGCGGGCAAGGATCCGAAACAAGCAACTAGCTACAGACCCATTAGTTTGCTGCCAGCCTTCGGAAAGCTTTTTGAAAAGGTAATTTTCGCAAGGTTGAATAAAGCTACAGAGTCCCTAAAAATTATTCCCGATTTCCAATTTGGGTTCCGCGAAGGTCACTCCACAACTCATCAAGTGCTAAGAATTTCCAAAGCCATCAAGAGTCAATTTGCATGTAAGAAATCCGTGGGACTTGTTACATTGGATATTGAAAAAGCCTTTGACACAGTGTGGCACGACGGACTTATCCACAAACTGATGTCTTTTGGATTCCCAGTTTACCTTGTAAAGATTTTAAATAGCTTTCTTGCTGATAGGACTTTCTCGGTAAAAATCGAGGATAAACTGTCCGATAACTTTAGAATCAACTACGGCGTTCCCCAAGGATCGACGTTGAGTCCAATCCTTTTCAACATTTACACCGCTGACATTCCCAAAATCAATAGTTGTGAAGTGGCTTTATTCGCCGATGACTTATGCATCTACAGTAGCTCTGAAAACCCAGATACAATTACAGCTTCCCTAGAGGGTCAACTCGAATTACTCTATCAATTCTATCATAGATGGAAGATAAAAATTAATCAAGCGAAAACAAAGGCCGTCTACTTCAGCAGAAAATGGAGCAGAGCTAACTTGCCATCTCGTCAACTAAACTTCTTAGGTCAGCTAATCTCATGGGATGACGACATCATCTACCTTGGAGTTAACTTGGACAAAAAAATGACTTTTATCAAACATGTAGAACTGATCGAGTCTAAACTATCCAAAACAGCACATTCTCTATATCCGTTGTTAAATAAACGCTCTCAATTATCCCGCGTCAATAAAATTTTAGTATACAAAATGGCTATCCAACCGATTATTACATATGCAATCCCTGCCTGGAGTCTGTGTGCTAATACCCACAAAGATAACGTTCAGGTCGCACAAAACCGCATACTAAAATATATCTTGAACAAACATCGGTTTTATTCCACGCGCAAATTACATGAGTTAAACAAAATTTCCACGGTTTCGCAGTTAGCCCGAACAAGAACCCACGCCTTTCTACGAAAATGTTCATCAAGTCCCAATAGGTTGATAAGATTATCTATAAACTAGCTAAAGTTAAAACTTATTTATTTCTTCTGCTCGGTAATAAACCAAAACCTTATGTTTGCACATAGTTCCAAACTAAAGTTATTTTTAAGTTAGGTATAAGTTAGCAGTAAGATAGGATTAAGTTAGTTATAGTTTATTGTTTTTCAAGCAAGGTTTTTTCTTTTAATTTTTCCTTGACTCCTACTAATATTGTATTTTGAATATTTGGATAGCATAGCTACAATAAATAAACTAAAGTTGCATAGATTGATCACATCTGTACCCTTAAGAATTAGATATCCACAATGTGAATTGTATCCTTATGAAATAATAAATTGAAATTGAAATTGAAATTGAATTACTCGTTTCGTTTGATGTCGAAGCTCTATTTCCGTCAATACCAATAAACGAAGCTATATTAACGCTCAAAAAACATCTGTCCAGTCAAAATATCACCGAAGAACAACTGAAAGTTTATATACAAGCGGCCGAAATGTGCATGACCATGAACACAAATTATTTCAATTTCCGGAAACGTTTCTACAAGATCGACTGTGGTACAAGTATGGGAAATCCCCTATCACCGTTGATCGCTGAAGTGTTCATGGCGAGTTTTGAAATGGAAATCAAAGAGAGGAATTTTCTGCCACGCATTTGGTACAGGTATGTTGATGACATTTTCGCAGTAGTAAGAGAAAAAGATCTGAACGAAACGCTTAATACAATAAACAACCAATATACGAACACTTCCTTCACGTGTGAAGTTGAAAAAGATAATAAATTAGCGTTTCTTGATTTAGAAGTAATTCGAAACAACAAGAAATTAAACATTGCTGTACATCACAAACCAACTGCCACTTTGCGCTACATTACCAGTGACTCCTATGCACCCATCCAACATAAACTAGCGCATCGCTTAACAAGTCTTCCAATTTCGTTACCACATTATATAAAAGAACATAATTTTATCATGGACGTTGCAAGAGTAAACAGACACGGGAAATGTTTAATACAAAAAATTATTATTGACATTCATGCGAAAAAAACAACTTAACCAAAGTTTATCAACACTGTTCCTGCAAAATAAAAATATCGAAAGGTCAGAAAACGAAAAGCGAGTATCGATAACTTTTGCCCCAACAATAACAAATGGGCTAAAAACAATATTTCATCGTTACAACATGAAAATTGTACACACAAACGCATACAAGCTGAAAAATTTCGTAGGCAGCCTAAAGGACAAAACTGATCCAATGGATAAACCAGGAATTTACGAAATATCCTGCGGAAGCTGCCATCAAAAATATTATGGGCAAACGAAACGAACGATTAAAAAACGCTTTGAAGAACACAAGCAATATGTGTACAATAACGAGGACAGAAAATCAGCGTTCGCATTGCACATCATACAACATCAACATATCACTCTCTCTCAATGCCATCCAAAAATGTTTTAGTGTTGCTGAAGATGGGTGGAATGCCACCCGAAATGCATCCAAAATAAAATTTATTTGACTCGCAAAGCTAAAAACGGTGTTTTAAATTTGATTTTTAATCTAATATATCGAGATTTGCGTTAATCATTCATAAAATTGTAAAATTTTAATAATCGGTTCAAAGGTTCAAATCTTTATTAATTTACATTGCGGTCAACAGGTCAACATACATTACGAAATGAACCGTATTTGGAATTTACTTATTAATGATAATAGCTGAAATTTTAAATGTACTTTAACCACACAGATATCTGTTAACGGTTTCGTATTTGTCGATTTTAAATTTCGAAATCATTTTATTGTCCTTTTGGCTCTATACCATTATACAGTCCTGACCACGAGCATGTCCATGTTGCTATAATTATGCAATTCGGCATAAGTTCGTACAAGCTGTACACTGTGCACATACACAAATTTAAATCAATTTGGTAAATGGTAAATACAGAACTGAATTTGTCTACTTTATAATCACGAATCGCTATTCAGTGGCATTTTTTTAATAAAATTCAAATTAAAAGCCAGACAAACTCATTAAAAGTACATGCGGAGTTGATATTCAGAAAATTGCAGGAATTTCATTGAAACTGGCAAAAAAATTTTAAGGTAATTAAATGTTGATTTTACTCTATCTACAAAACACAGAGAAGATTGGATTAGATTCTGGGGCGTGAACCCGAAGGAGGTTCGTAGCATTGAAGCCGCTGGGCCTATATTGTACTATCGCCGTGGCCATAATGTGGGCAGAACTATGCCTGACGATCAAGGTCGATCATGCTATGAAATAAACTGAGTTTGCTGATTAACGTCGAAGGTATGTCGTCCGTGTCTGGATAAAAATAAATAACAGGCGCGACAATCCAACATTGGACTAAGGCCGCAGGATGTGTTAGTGACACCCTATTTCCAAGATCTTGTGTGCTTTTTGTTGAGATAATGAGATCGACATCACGCTCAGCAGTGTTATTTATCCCCATAAATGGGTACTCGTTTAACATCTGAGTGAGATCATAGTCCGTCACAAGCTCGTGAGTTCGAAAAACACCCTGGGACACGGTGAGATTCGAACTCATGACCCTGTGCACTGAAGGTGCGCGCACTAACCGCAAGACCAGCCAGACTACTGGATAGGCCACTCCAAATTGGGAGTTGGAGTTGGGCCATAGCATCACACTCGCACGGGACAATGGTTGAGGTCTCGTTATCTTCTTTACAGAATCGACAGCTAACGTCTTGTAGGAGCCTCATTGTGCGCAGATGTGATATTAAGCAGGAGTGGCCATATGATACGTATACCTTATTTCTGGTTAGCTGAAGCAGTTCAGCCGCTTTTTATGGGAGTATCCTGCTATGAACAGTTTGGATTGCCATAGCCCGGGTAGTTTTTCCCAGTGCTCAGACGTCTTAAGTAAGTTGTTCCTGGTCTTTGATTAGTCTTTTTACTATATTTGTAGAGATGCTACTAAAGGGTTCTGGTCCGCAGAAGTGCACTGAAAAAAAAGATGCCTTGAAACAATGAAATTGTTCATTAAAGTTATGCATATTTACACCGATATCCCACCGAAGACGGATTTCATCAGTCCAATGAATCTGATTTTATCAAAACAACAAAAACAAACAAACAAAAATTTCAAAAATTATGAACAAATTCATAAAATTAACAACTTGTTCATTGATATAATTACTGAGTTCATCAATTAACAAGCAAACAAAAACTGGCGCTGGCCGGCATCCAGCTTCATAAGTGTTGACGACATTTATTTTACCTCTGCTCTGAATAGTAATCAAAAATTACCTACCTATCTACAATGGGAATCGATCCCGGGACCCTATGATTTGAAGACATGCGCCCTACCTAACTACACCATACAGACTATACGTTACAAAGGATTATAAAATACACTTAAAGCGATAATGACATCGTTCATTGTAGTACATATTATTATGACCCATGTCATGTAATTAATGAACAATAACATCAAATTTACATGGGCCTACAACTTAATAATGAGACTTTTTTTGGAATTTTTGGCATTTATTCATAGATTTATTCACTAAATTATTCAAAATATTGGCCATCAGCAGCGATAACTTTCTCCCATCTTTCGGGAAATCTACGAATTCTGTCGCGGAAAAAATCTTGGGTTTTCGAGGCTATCCATGAATCGAGCCAGTTCTTAGTATCCTCATATGAAGTGAAGTGCTGATCAGCCAACTCATGAGTCATCGAAGCGAACAAATAGTAATCAGATGGAGCAATGTCGGGGCTATACGGCGGGTGGGGCAGCACTTCCCATTTGGTTGTTTCCAGGTACGTTTTCACGACTCGCGCAACATGTGGGCGAGCATTGACATGCTGAAGAATTATTTTGTCGTGCCTTTCAGCAAATTATGGCCGTTTTTGACGCAATGCTCGACTCAAACGCATCAATTGCAGTCGATAGCGCTGCCCGTCAATGGTTTCATTTGGTTTTAGCAGCTCATAATACACAACACCGAGCTAGTCCCACCAAATGCAGAGCATAAGCTTGGAACCATGAATATTTGGCTTCGCGGTCGATGTTGATTGGTGTCCGGGCGGTCCCCATGATTTCTTTCGCTTTGGGTTATCATAATGTATCCACTTTTCATCGCCGGTCACAATACGATGCAAAACTAGGGGGCCGAGGCTAATTTCGGCCGCGGCCGAAATTTGGATACCCTTCGCTTGGGCTAAAAGTTTTTTCGGGCGTACCTTTGACTTGTATTTAATCCCCCTCCTCATTCTTTTTCTTCCGTCTTGGGAAAAGTTTTGGGATTGGTTGAAATAAGTGGGCAAATAAAAATATTTACTCGGAAAATTTTATTGGGGTTGCCGGAGCATGACCCCACAGTACGATTCCATTCGTTTTGAACTTTTTAGTTGCTTTGATGAGGACACATTAATTCAAGGTTTTGTGAAATTGGTGTAAAAAAATGTTTCTTAGAAGAACCAATATGGGGGGGGGGGGTTGGTTTGTATGGCAGCCCTATGACCCCATGGTCCGATTTGATTCAATCTTACATATGTTTTGTGTCATCAATAGAAATACATTTGTGTGAAATTTGGTTGAAATTGGTGCACAAATAAAAAAGTTTTTCTTAGAAGAACCTAATTTGGGGGGTTGGATTTGTATGGCAGCCCCATTACCCCATGCTCCGATTTTATCCATTCTTAGATATGTTTTGTGTCAACAATAGAAATACATTTGTGTGAAATTTGGTTAAAATTGGTGAACAAATAAAAAAGTTTTTCTTAGAAGAACCTAATTTGGGGGGTTAAGTTTGTATGGCAGCCCCATGACCCCATGGTTCGATTTGATCGATTCTTGCATATATTTTGTGCTATCTATAGAAACATATTTGTGTGAAATTTGGTTGAAATTGGTATACAAATAAAAAAGTTTTTCTTAGAAGAAGTCAAATTGGGGAGCTAGGTTTGTATGGCAGCCCCATGACCCAGTGATCCAATTTGGGTGAATCAAACATACAAACAGCCTGCAACAATAAGAAGCACGTGTGCAAAATTTCAGCTCTGTAGCTTTTATAGTGGCCGAGAAAAACGCGCTGCAACAGACGGACAGACGGACAGACAGACAGACAGACGGACATCGCAAAATCGATTCATCTCGTCATGCTGATCATATATGTATACTTTTTATATGGTCGGAGATGCTTCCTTCAATGCGTTACAAACTTCATGACAAAGTTAATATACCCTTTCACTCTATGAGCGAAGGGTATAAAAACCCTTCCGTCTTTGCCTTTGAAGCAGTTGTTTGCACATGCAAAAGCGCCTCTCAACATCTCTTGGCTTCAACTCGTACGGAACCCAGTGGCCTTGCTTTTGGATCATTCCCACTGATTTTAACCGCTTCGATATGGCTTGCTGAGTCACTTCCAACGAAATTGCGAACTCTTTTTGCGTTTGGCACGAATCTTTTTCGAGTAATTTCGTTAATTCTTCGTCTTCAAACTTTTTTGGCTGGCCAGGTCGCTCTTCGTCGGTAATGTCGAAATTATCATTTTTGAACCGATGAACCACCGAAAACACTGTGCACGCGAAAAAGCATCGTCACCGTAAACTTCCACGAGCAATTGATTACTCTGAGCTGCAGTCTTCTAAGCAAAATAATGCCCAAGTAAAACTTACCGCAAATGTTGTTTTTTTCGTGAATTTTCGAAACTTTCCATGGTGCGGTAAATGCGTTGTCAACAATCAACACGAAATGTTTATACTGACATTGCCAGCTTATGAATAGAAACTTCAAATGGTATGTATGTCAAAGATGGACTACCATTAGTTTATCGGTGCTGCCATCTCTAAAAAAAAGTCTCATTATTAAGTTGTAGGTATGGGTAGGCTGATGATGATGGTGTTGTTGCTGTTGAAGATGGTGCTGCTGTTGTTGCTGCTGATACGACTGGATACTTACTAGCGGGGATAATGTAAGAAGTTCATTTTGTTCATGATCGCTTTACATTAAGTGAAAATTTTGTTTTCGTTATATTTTACTAACGACAGATGTTTCGTAAAATAGATGAACTCTGTATTATTTTAAGGAAGAGAAGGTTTATTTACTATGAACTAATTCATCATGGTAATGAAAAAAGTCTATGCTCCCTGTTCATTAATATTATGATGATTTTTTTTCAGTGTGGGTTGCTGCGGCTGTGATGCCTATATGACCTGAGACCCAGGAGAGTGTTAATCTGTGTTATACGCCTAGTTTGTTCAGATCATTCAGGCAACTCGTGGCTGTATACTTTGTGAGTGACTTAACCTTCCGGCAGGCGCAATACTAATCCTAATACAATCGGGCGCAATGCATCTGACATATTAATTGCAGAAAAAAAAGATGAAACTACGTATATTCTAGCTTATTTTACCAAAAACACACTATTAAACGATTTGGTGAATTAAAAAGTCAATACAACGTTATTACGCAATGTGAAGAGTATAACAAGTGGAAATTTTCATAGAAAAGGAGAAAATAACACAATCGGGCGCAATATATCTGAGAGATTATTTCATCCCCTCCGGTCCCTCAGACATATGGTAGATAGAAACTGAAAACTGCTTAGGGTAGTTGATCGATAAATATTGAGCTACTGTGACTTTCAGATCTCTCCCGTTTCATATCGCTGATTGGCGCAACAAAAACTCGTCACTTAATCTGTCAGATGCATTGCGGCCGCCCGAAGGTTAATAGCCGCTTGGCTGACTGAGAAGATCACTACTCGGTAATTTGCATAGTTAGCACTAGGGATGTCAAAAACCGGACGGTTAGTCCGAAAACCGGTACTTTCAGTACGGTTAACGGGTTATTTTCGGTTTTTTTCTCCTCCCGGTTTTAACCCGGACGGTTGTTTGTCCATCCGGTTAAAACCGGAAAAAAAATTCTGTCAAAATCCATACAATTTTTATATTTTCTTTGATTTTTCCATATGCAATTCTATTGCTGGTCCCCATTGAAAAAAAATAAGTTCCAAATTTCAGCCCTTAAACATATTTTCGAACACTCTCCTTATTGCTAGTACTTGTAGAAGAACCATCTTCTTCTTCGGCGGTGGTTCGATTCAACCAAGTGAGCCACAGAGCGTGGCTCTCACTTCGTCAAATTACTTCTCCTTGTATCTTTGATTTGATTTTGCATACAATATGAACAATAGCAATACGAGTGTGAATGCATGTTTTTACTAAAATTCTAAGCAAATCAATGAATAGACTCGGTTAACCGGAAAACCGGTACTTTAGGCCCGGTTAAAACCGGACGGTCTAACCGGCTTTGCAAAAAACCGAAAACCGGGTTATGGGCCGGTTTTTGACATCCCTACCAGACCCCCAGAGAAACTATTGTAATCCATCTCCCACGTCAGCGTTCCGAAAACACACGGTGTTACTCTTTTCTTCTCACAGTTCACAATATGAAGAGGAATGGATCAGGAATTCTTAAATTTAACAAAATTATCAAATCCGCCTGTTTTTGTACGATTCACAAATGAGCAATCGACAAATGATTATCGACAAACCTAATTGTGCGTCTTTTAAAAAATGTATTGACCTTTTTTTAAACAAATTAGAAAAAATTGTTTTTGGAAGATATTCTAAAAATTTAAAACTTAAAACCGTTTTTGGAAAAAATTACAAAAAGTTGAAAAATTTACCCTGTGTTTGGGAAAATTTAAAAACTGACCATGTTTTTTGAGAAATTTCAAAAAAAGTTAAACAAAAGAAAATTGTGAACAAAATTGATTTTAGATGTCATTTTACAAAAATAGGCGAGTTCCATTCTTGTTCGCAAAAGTTGTGTTCAATGGCTGTCGAAAAATTTTACAAAATCAAATTCAACACCAAACGTTTTCAAAAGTTAGTTGTCTTCGAATTTAAGCAAACTGGCATTAGCACTTTTCGGTTAGTGGTAGAAATCTTTGAATCAGTTCAGAAAAACACTTTAATACCGATAAACTATCATATTTCTGCCTTGAGCTCCTGAATATTTTCAGTGTATGTCTTTATATAAAATATGTATGTATGTATTGTTGCATATTGCGTCATTTCCTCCGCCGAATATTGAAGCCAAACTCATTCCCAAACAACATGCAGTCATGCATTCACGTGCTAAAATGATATCAATCAATTCACAAAATTGAATTTGCATATCTCAGACAGTTTCAATGAACCCTTTTGATATAACTACACTCGACTTGCAACCACGTGGCAGACAGTTTTTTCCAAAATGAAAATCCCACACTAATTAATTCTACGGTGGCGGTTACCAAAAATCATGAGTAAAACGACATACAGCATAAAACCGCTAAGGACCTCGTAAGGATTTCCATCCGAAGATGAAAGATACATTAGCGTACAAATTAAACTTGACGTGAACCCCTTTGAAATATGTAAGCATTTTGAATGGGAAAAGGCTAATAAGGATAATAAGGACTTTTGATTTACTTCCCATTTAAAATTTTCGGAAACAGATAAATAGAAGATGAATGTCTATAGTACAGCTTAGTAAGTTAAGATCCCCATTTCGTAATATGGAATTAAATTCTTTATTTTAAAATTTCGTGGAATTCGTCTTAACATTTCACGCACATTATCTGTCTGAACTCTTTGACAATATTTTCCGTTTACGTAATTTAAAATTTGGTACAAAAATTCACGTGCCTATCGTACACAAAACATTAACGAGAATATTTTAAACTGACAATCGCAAGCCGATCCGACTATATTCAGTAAAATCAAATTAGCAGTATTTTTCAGCAATTTATTTTATTTCCAAAATAGAGAGCAATTTTTGCATATGGAAAAAAGCGTCCGGAAAATATTGAATTTTCCGCAAAAATTGTGACACTGAATCGATAATTTGGCTTTTTTACTACGGTATTTTCGTACAAATGTTTGCTATTGTGATTGGAGTATCAGAGCTTTATATTGGGTTAGATCAGTAGCGCTCATTTTTTTGGAGTCACGGAACACTTAGCGTGGCCGCGTTTCTTCCCGAAACATCTCAAAACAGGAATTAAAATCAGGGATTTGGAGCGACACATTTTTTCGCTCCGCTCCGCTCCCGCTCCGACCAATTTGAAACCGCTCCGCTCCAGCGCTCCGCTCCGATAAAAAATTTTTCGCTCCGCTCCGCGCTCCGCTCCGCTCCATTACAAAAATACAACAAAACTTCATTTTTCTTAGTAAATATTTATTATTTTCCGCGAATTATTAAATTTAACGTATACCTATCTACTCACGTATTATAGAATATGACTTAACAGGTGCGTTTTATTCGATCAAGTACAGAACAGGATAGCACCAATTTCGTAATCCGGATCAATTATTGCAAGGGGTAATCCGGATCATTTGAACATCCGGATTAGCGCAATCACTTTTTTCTAGGAAAAACAATTCAAACAAATAAAAACGCGGAACAAAAGTCAATAAATGTTTTATTTGTTAGAAATTAGCCAGCATCATGTCAATTGCTAAACAGTCCCGTAAAAAAGTACGAGACCAAATCTACCATTTCACACTGAAAATCTCAAATATCCGGATTTTAGAGTCAACATTGCTGCCGAAATCCGGACTATAGAAGACATAGTGGAAATATTTAGTCGTCCGGATTAGCGTGATATCCGGATTAAAGGAGATCCGGATTACCGAGTCAAGACTGATTATTAATGTCATTTCCAGCAAAATAGGTGCTGAATTCTTAACTCCTTAGCATTTAAAGATTTTCCAAAAATGCTACCACTAACACCTCCGTGGAAAAAAAATGTATATGCAGTAAGATCACAAAATTTTGTCTTTGAAGCTGTGTAAAACTGTAAAAACTAAACTGCTTATCCAATTTTTATGGGGTTTATTCTTAGGAAAAATTGTTGGGCCCAACCGAAAGAAAATATGTATATGTAAAATGTTAAATTTTTGAAAAATCTTTAAATGTCTGTGGAAGCTGAAGAGTTAATATTTTTTTATACTCCTTTTTGCTGGAAATATCACGAGGAATCATATTTGGGTGCTTTTATGCGATAGTTTCCGGACATCCCGTATAGAACGAGATCTCTCAAATGGTTATGGAAGCTGCGTTGTCCTGTACTCCATCCAATAAAACGCACCTAATAACTAATTTAAATTAAAAAGGGCGTTTCATTTATCGAGTACAGGACAGGACTTTTCTGTCCTGGATGATCTTGAATTTCTTAATAATGAAGAGTGATGATTATGACTAAACGCAAAACCTCTTTTATCACAATGAATTTGACAATAATACGAAATTTTGCAAGACTCTCAGCGAATTCTTCGCCTTTAAATAGCCCAAAATCATCAATTCGTTCCATAAAATGAAAAATTTGTCGACAAAAATCCTTTTTTTTTCTCGGAATTTTTTGATTTTTTACATCGGAGCGGAGCGGAGCGATCTTCAAAGCAAAATTCGCTCCGCTCCAGCCTGCAAAAAATCGCTCCACGCTCCGCTCTTTCGCTCCGAAATTTAACGTCGCTCCGCTCCGCTCCATCGCTCCGCTCCGCTCCGCTCCAAATCCCTGATTAAAATAAATATATATCTCCAGAAAAGGGAAATTGTGAAGACGGGAGCTCGTTGGGAATGCCCAGTATATGTGGATAAAGTACAGCTCAGAAATTAGTGGGTAGATATTTCGAAAGTTTTCAAACTTGTAGGACACCGTAGCAGCTATCTTCAATTAAGGCCCTAGCTTTGACAAAAAATGTGAGAAGAAATTAAAATTTGGACCGTTAAACATTCGTAGAAAAATTGCGATTAATACAAATTTAATCCTCTAATTTATTTGCGCCTTAATTTAAATCTCAAAAAAAGCACTGCGGACATACTATTTTCTGATACTTCTTCCTTCTCCATTTCATAAAGTAGAAATTTGTAAAAGAAAATCGGTCGAGTCTCTGAAAATTACGGCTTTAGAAAGACACTGATACGGGAATCACGAAAATTTCGCATTTGAGCCCAATTTTCTCCTTTCAGGGTCCTTGGAACAAGAAGCAAACACCGGATATGGAATGTACTTGACATCCTCTTTGATATGACATCCCGCATGCCCGTACCGTAAAAGTCCCCGTCTTTACGACTGCCGCTAGCGGTGCTACAGAGGGTCAAAGACCCTCGAAAACAGGTTTTTCTAAATATCTTGATAACGGTAGCATATACAAAAAAGTGGTGTACGACAAATTTGAAGCTCTTGTGCTTTTACAATAAACGATGGAAACACCGAATACGTTCGGGCACTCCTAACGGTACCAGGAGGTCTAACGGTATTTTTAACCCTCGGATGGTTCAGGTAAATTTTACATACGTAAATGGTTCGTGGGAAATTACATATGCATCAAAATACTATTCAATAAATTTTTCTGTGAACATTTTGAGATTTAAATTTTTCTGGGGTCTGTCAGACCCCACTGATCCATCTATAACGGTAACTCGTACTAAAAACTTTTGTATCGAAAATTTGTAGCCTATGGAGTTTTGAAAAAAGTGGCCAAATTTTTTTCGTGAATGGCGCTAAGACCGGGGAGTGTGCTCTATGGTCTTCTAGGAGAAATTTGTAGCTTCTGCGGCTGTTAGTTAGACGCCAAAAGTCCCCAAAGATGGGAGCCCCCCTAACGAAGTTATGAGGGTCCAAACATTCAATTAAGCAGTTTTTGGGGAATATCTTTATAACGGTAACGTGCAACAAAAACTTTTATATGGCGAATTTGTAGCTTATACAACGCTTAATAAAATATCCGACTTTCGAATTGATGTGTGCAATGCTAAGCCAGCTATGAGGGTCCGAACCGTACAATAACGGTATTTTTCGTTATTTCTTCATAACGGGAACGCAATCGGGAAGCCTGTAGCAGTTTGTTGCTTCTGTAACCTTAACTTAAAATGCCAAAACAACCTATCTATGCAGGCACCCCCAAGGAAGCTATGAGGAGTCAAAGTCAAACAAAAAATCGTTTCTCGGAAATTTTTTAATAACGGGAACCTCTTCAGAGAACGAATCTGAGATAAATTTGTAGCTCCTTTGGTTGTTCGTTAGACGCCAAAAGTTCCCAACGATGGAAGCCCCCCCTAGGGAAGTTATGAGGGTCTAAACAGCCAAATAAGCAGTTTTTTTTTTAAATATCTCTATAACGGTAATGTGCACCGAAAACTGTTATATGTTATAACTCTCGAAAAGTGGTATGACATCCAAAATCTGTCCGAATTTCGATGTCATACCACTGTTATAGAGTTTATAAAATAGTGCCTGCCGATCTACGGTGTCAAATCTATGAACATTGCACAGAGATTCCGTCCGTCTTGCAGGAACTCTTGTGCTAAGTTGCGAAGAATAAGGATGTTGTTGCTTGTCGAATATCCTTTTCGGAACCCAGTTTGATTCTCCGATATAATGCGGTTTACACTAAGCCATTTATAAATTTTATTTTGCAGAAGTGTTGTGAAAGCTTTCCCGATGCATTCAAAAGGGTTATCGCTCGTTAGCTCTGCGGATCATTTGCGATTTGCGTAACCTTTCTTAAAAACGGGGAATATTACTGAATCCTGAAATTCTTCCGGAACGTTCCCTCTACCGAATATTCGATTTAACTCCCTTGTCAAAATCTCTACCAGATTCTCGGTTCCATATTTTAAAAATTCGACTGGTACCCGGCCGTTTCCAGCTGCTTCGCCATCCTTCCACATTTGAAGAGCTTGATGTACTTCAACCGCAGTAGGTAATACATTGGTCTAGTATTGGTTCATACCAATTCGGTCTTGTATAACGAAGTGAACTCTCGCTATTGCCATTTTGCAGAGAATTCAGCTGAAATGATTCTGTATGTAGTAGATCAATATTTATTCCATTCCCAATTGTGTACGCATTTTCTTCAATTCTTCTTCTCATTATGGTTCAATACTTCAGAAGTTCTAGAGTATGCTTTGTTAGGTACATTATGTATATCAATCATTCATGTAGGCATTATTCAAAATGGTGCTTTCGTAGCACAACATATAGAGTAAAACATATTCCTGTGCTGCCTTTAAAACATTTCACTTCGGTACAGATATTTCTCAATCCCCATACATCATGAATCACTGGAAATGAACAAAACTTTCTGTAAAAGGATGCAAATAAAGTATTCTCCGGTCCGGACGAAGAAAATAAGGATGTCTGTCTCCAGAGAGAAGCTATAAAACCAAAACCAATATTGTTCCACCTGTTGAGCTGTCATTCTCGATTCCAAGTTCAGGCCCAGTTCGACACACGACGTATGAGCTTTTTCTCCGTATTTTTTTGAATATCTTGCGTATTGGATTTTCGATTAATGAAGAGACCCCAAGGGAGAAATGTCACGGCACGAATGAATAATATCAACAAACAGGTAAACGTAAGGGATTCCGGTCCTTTTTCTTCGAAAAAGGGACATGTCAGCAAAACTGAAAAGATTTTATCGGAATTCGAAAGAATGTTTTCCTGGGGCTGGGAGCGCTACAGTGGGTCAAGAAGGTCAATGGGGTTTGTTCAAAATGTTAAAGCTGAATGATTTTTAAATTTACATACATATACATATGCATGTATTTTTTGCCCTAATGGAAAAACACGATTCGCATCAACACCACTAGTGTGTATTGGCTCCCCGTGAGCTCTGTATTCTATTTCAGAGATGAGTGTACATATTTAGCTTTTCTTAGAGTAAGGACAACATTAGCTAAACTCCTACACCAATTTGCTACGGATATTGGAATTATTTTTTACACGTGCAATGTTGAGAAGGTTGAGCGTCGATACGCCTATTGCCTACGGCCATACGACAAGCGACAGAGCTGCCTGTAGAAATAGGCTAAGATATTACCGCCAGAACGGGAACCAGAGAAAGACAAAACTAAATACATATATTACATATCTATAAGTGAGATCCATAGCAAATTAGGACAATACTCGTGTTTAAAATTTCACCGGCAAGAATTGACCAATTTTTTTTAACCTTCCGGCGGGCGCAATACTAATCCTAACACGATCGGGCGCAACGCATCTGACAGATTAAGCACAGAAAATAGGATAAAACTAAGTTTCTGTATATTTTGGACTTTTGTTTATTGTTGCATTGTGGTTTTGAAACAGTTCTTCGAAATTTTAGAAAGAAATACTGGCTCACAAAGTTTGATACCCTTCACATTTTCAATTTTCTGAGAATATTCCGATTTCAATCGGTCCAATATTTAAAAAACCTCCAACAACTCGACCGCTTAAAAAATGTGAGCTTATTTCACTAAGAACACACTATTGATCGATTTGGTGAGCCTATAAGTCAACACAACGTTATTCCGCAATGTGAACAGTATAACAGTCGAAATTTTCATAGAAAAGGAGAAAATAACACAATCGGGCGCAATACATCTGAGAGATTATTTCATCCCCTCCCGCCCCTCAGACATATGGTAGATAGAAACTGAAAACTGCTTTGGGTAGTTGATCGATAAAGATTAAGCTACTGTGAGTTTCAGATTTCTCCCTTTTCATATCGTTGATTGGCGCTACACAAACCGGCCACTTAATCTGTCAGATGCATTGCACCCGCCCGAAGGTTAATTTGACAAAGTACGCATAACTTCAATCATACGTTCTCGAGCACTTTAAATACAATTACCTTATTTTCAATATGTTTGCAATGCATCCCCGGCTGCCTTCCTTTTAGCATATTCGGTGAAACTTACACACGCATGCATACATGCACCACACATACATATTAAGTTTATTCGAATCTATTTGTTTATTTTATTATATTAATCAAGTAAATTCAATTATGTTATTCCTGTTGACCTAAAAACAGACCAGATTCAAAATTCAATGTTAGATCAACCCATCCACCAACCCATCAAGGATACGGCATCTTTAAACTTTTCCACTTCACCCGGCCACTTTAAGACAATATATTCCCACTCGACATTGTCAATATATCTCCGCGGGGGAGTAACATGATAACAAAAAACTCTCAGTTAATTCATTCGACAATCAGAAAATCAGATGTCCCCGGGCACATTCAACGCAATTACGTTCAATAGCCTTTTGTGCGAAACACGCCTGCAAGGTTGGCAAAACATAAATTTCACACGGGGTCGTAAAACAGGTGCGGAAAATATTACAAACAGTATTCCGTGCTTCATTTACGGCTGGTACGTCAAAAATGGTCTCCAAGGATGTTGCACAGCATCCTGCAGTAGAATTTTCCCCCAGACAATGATTTCCCGTAGTGTGCTTCTGTCTATGTAGTCTCAAGTCTGAGGAAAGTTCATCTTTAAGTCTTTTGTCTTTCGTCATTTTTGTTTTAACCCTTGTGTTGCCACCCGGGTAACCCGATATAAAAAGAATGATTTTCTACCTCTAGCGTTTCTTTGATCGTTGCTGCTAGTAACCACTTCTATAACTGACCTTCCTTAGGACCTTTCGATTGTGGTTTTCATTCCATGATTTCGCATGACTTGCTGGTTAGAAAATCACTCTCCTATCATTAGCACAGCTAATTCTTCCGAGAGGTGGGAAGTAATGGGAAGAATCACCGCTTTTTTCTTCTTCGGAACATACGAAGCGTCGACAATAACGGTCAACAGTTCGTCAGTTGCATTTCTTGAGGAATGCATTTTTTTTTTCAAAAAACCGATGATAGTGAGATTCCGTGACAAAAATTTTCATTGCTACTCTCCTCCTCAGCGTTTCTTTTGTCGTCATCGTTTTCTTTTATTCGTCCATCGAAACTCTCTCAGCAGTGACTGATTGCCTGGTTTCTTCACGCCAACGGCAATAATTTAGTGCATGTTTTGGAGACGCTAAGTTCTCTAAACAAAACTACAATCTATTCTTAACTTTCCTGGTAAAAATACAAACAATTATTTTCAGCTACAATGGACTTTTAGCAAGAGTTTCTTAGGGAGGTACCCAGGTACCCGGGTGGCAGATAGTGTAAGTTTTTTGGGTGGCAACACAAGGGTTAAGGATGCGTACACAACACGTTAAAGTACAAGATAAGGATATGACAACAGTCAGCGCCCGCTCTAGCACTTACGCCGCCCCGGGTAAGAGGACACTTTGCCGCCTGTTCGGTGTACTATAGCATGCATATTGATAGTAGATAGTATGTAGAATCTTTGCGCAATTCACCACAGTTAGTTTGTTTGTTTGGAATTTCAAAATTAAAGCTTTGTATTGAATGCCATGAGCAGAATTTTTTTCATCGCCGTAAAAAAATATAGACATGTCACACGGGAACCTGGCGGCCTTTAAACTGATGTATGAAATCGAAGTCTGGCTAATGTTGTATGTATTTTGTGCGCACAGCTTTGGTGAACAGGGTCTTGGGTTCGAGTCTCACCGTGTTTTTCGAACTCACGACCCATATGACGGACTATGATCCCACTCAGATGTTAAACGAGTACCCATTTATGGGGATAAATAACACTACTGACGGTGCTGTTGATCTCAACACATCAACAAAAAAACAGATTCTCGAAATTGGATGTCACTAACAAATCTGCGGCCTTAATCCAATGTTGAACTGTCGTGCCTGTTATTTTTTTTTAAGAAATCGAATATTAATGCTAAAAATGTTTTCTACTAAAACACTCAACATATTTAAGAAAAAAAAGATAAGCTTCAAATAGTCGAAAAGGTATGTAACTGAGCGTAAAACATGCATTTAGATGTCTCCCGAGAAAAATATGCCGTGGAAACTAGCCTTCAACTTGAATTAATTTAAAATGAATGTACACTCACAGGCCTGACTGATTGTCGCGATGAAATTTCCCGTGAAATTAAATGCAAATTCAAAGGGGGGGGGGTGTAGCAAAGCCAAATCCCGGAATTAGCATGTCCGAAAACAAATTAAAGAGGACTGGCATTGCCACTCTGGCAATTTGTAAGTACTGTGGTTCCTCTTGATTTGCCCTCCTAACTCCTTCGACGACAATTTAATTTGGAGTGTGCTACGGTTGTCAGCCAAAATGTAGGCATCTTTTACTTAGCCTTATAGGATTCTAAATGCAAAACCTCGTATCAATTGTGGAATCTTCAAAGCCTCAACAAGAACATTGCATCTGTAACCTGCAATTTTCAAAACAGAAAATAAAACCAAATTTTCAATTAATTTTTTAATAAAATAATGTGCTTCTTAAAAACACTATGCCTCCTAAAAAAATGTGCACAACCTTTTGTGGGTATCAATTTGCTTCATCTTATTTTGCTGTAGTTCTCTTTGCTGTATGCTCTACTTTCCACTTAATCGAATTGATATTGAAATCTTTCTTTCGGCTTTTTAAATTTGTTTATTTCGAGTACTAACCAAAAAGCCGCCCCTAAAATTTGGCGCCCCGGGCGACCGCCCGGCTTGCCTCCCCCTTAGAGTGGGCGCTGCAACAGTCTAAGTGTAGGACGTGTATCCATTTACCGGCGGCAAGTTAGGCAAATTGCTGGTTGAAGTATACCTTGATACTTACGTTTACTGACCTCGGCTCGGCTATTGACATATAGGATGTTGTTGTTAGGGGAACTTGTTTTCTTATTGCTTATTATGAGCGCACTTACCTTTTTATCATACAGCCCAGAAATTTACCAGAAAGCTTGATCCGCAAACACATTTCGGTGAGGACTTATTAAATTTATCGTTACAGCAACCAAGGGCTGAAATTAGTTCACCTGTAAGGAGCTTTATTACAATCTAGTCTAGCCAGAGATAAATGAAGCGCGAGTAGTTGTCCTATAAGGTTTTTTTACAAGACTCATTCTGCAGCTGGTCATGTCTCCTGCAAAATATTTTGGGTGCACAGTTAAACCGGCAAACGGCAGCAAATCTGCGGACCCATTGCTGACGCCTGACGCGACACTGTCAACCTATCCCGCTGGTAGTCGATTACGATATTAATGACATTTGTAGAATCATCAAAAATATTGTGATACGTAAACTCAGAATTATCATTGAATTCAACCAGAGCATTACACCCCGTTCGCATTGCAAGCGATGCGAAGCGATAAGAAGCGAGAAGCTTCCCATCGCAAGAAAAAAATGATTATCATTTAAATGGAACGCAGCACGAACCTTCTAGTATGATTCCAGACTGCTTGTGATGGGATGTCGGGTTGTGCGATGGGGAACTTTCCCATGACGAAGCGTGCGTGCTTTTTCAGCAGCTGAAATGTGCATTGCCGCCGATGAAATCTACCAGCGACACAGGGAATATTATTGGTGTTTGAATCGGCTTCGTAGTGGCATGGTATTGTACATATAAATGGAGAGGTTGGTTTCGTGCTGCTCGCTGTTTGGTGCTGATAGGGATATAGGGAGAAATGATTTGGGTTCAGATCAGCTTCTATTACCATGGGGATTTTTTTTTATATACATACATACTTGTCGGATTTTCATATAATAGTCCTAACACACCTAAACGAGTTTACGAACGAATGCAGTTTATGAGTCCAGAACGAGTTTATATGCAGTTTATAACGAGGTTATGAGCCGTTTGGAGTTTATGAAAGCTCTCATAACCACGTTGTAACCCGCAATTGGATGGAGCTTTCGATTCATAAACTGCATTGTAACCACCGAAAAGCTATTCATTTGATATAGTTAGCGTAGGATAATTCAAATATTCATGTTCAGACGTCAGATTGTCTTGGAAATTGTCAATTTTAGCGTTGGCAGTTGAAGTTTTGGTATTTATCAATTGTGGAGTATGTAATTTTTGGTACTCTAAAGTCAGTAAGTAAAATGTTCTTTCACTATTTTAAAATATTGTTAGCCATTTTTCTTTTTGAATCTCAGATGAGACGATCTTCAACGGACAATGGCAACGCCATCTAGATATATCATAGCCGCAACTCAGCTGTACAATGACGTCATGGATCCGTATTGAATTGTTCGTCGAACACGGGCAAACAACAACAATGTCATAAGAGGCAACAACAATGCAATGCAATTTCAACTGCGGATTTGACGTTTACGAGTCTACATTGCGGCCTTAATATATAGACGGCGGTGACAATGGACACTTTAATATCAGCCGTCTTTGGGGAAACGAAAGGCTTCCGTGTTCAGTGGACCAAACTATTCAATGGTAATGGATGTCGCGATTGAAGTGGAATGGAGCTGCGAGTAGTTTCGAAGGCCAATTCAAACAAACACAACAATCGCTAATTATGTTACATGAGCCACTGAATTGAAGTACATAGATATACCCACCCACACTTCATTAAGCATGGATGAATCGTTTTTTAGGAAAGTTAAGAGAAGCACTTTAATCGGAAAGTTTTTAATTTATTCTGTAAGAGACTTAAACTTTATTATGATAAATAATTATATATATATTTTTTTATATATGTGGACATGGCGTACTGGACATTTGTTTGCATAAAATGCGACACTCACCTGATATATACCGCCTCATACCATCTGTAATGAGAAAAAAACAACCATTGAGCCTGTAGTTCATGCATTGAATATACTTGAAACGTAATAAGAATAATAACTCAAATATCTATGTTGGCCCGGCCAACAGACAGGAAGAAGAGGAGAGTGAAGGAGAACCACTTGTCGGCGTCGTCGTCTCAGCATCGGTCATCGGCTTCTCGTTGTATCGGTTGATTCTGGCTCAGGTACTTCAAACGGCAATGCGAGGTAGATGCAGAATGGATGTATCGGTTGATTCGGCTGCTTCTCCTTGGGTTCAATCCCACTTCACTACCATCCTCATTTTTCTATATCCAGAAGTAAAGCCCTTCTACCTAAGGCACACAACTTCTGGCGAAAACATTATTATTCGGTATTCTATGGTAGAATGCGGAGGGGGAAACCACAACCTCCTCGCTAATACAGAGGGGGATCAACTTCGGAGCGGAGCACCGCGCCTCTACTCACATTTCAGAGAGGGGAACACCACAACCTCTCAAACACACAACACGAAGAGGGGAGACACCACAACCTCTTCATACATTAACTCAACGAGGAGAGGGAGACACCACAACCTCTCCAACACGTAAACTCTGTGCAAAGAGGGGGAACACCACACCCTCTCGAGTTTAGCACAAGTAGAAAGGGGAGACACCACAACCTTTCTACGAACGTCAACTCAACATGGAGAGGGGAAACACCACAACCTCTCCAAAACGTAAACTCTGTGCAAAGAGGGGGAACACCACACCCTCTCGAGTTTATCACAAGTAGAAAGGGGAGACACCACAACCTTTCTACAAACACAACGCTGAGAGCGGGACGACCACAACCTCTCAACGACTCAATCGGAGGGGACCAACTCCGAGGTGAAGCCCACACGGCTCTAAACATCTCACTGAGAGGGGAGACACCACAACCTCTCAAACTATCATATCTTTCCGGAAAGGGGGAAACCACAACCTTTCCATACAACACTCACTCAATACTGAATCTTAGAATACCTGTAGGTAATTTTCGGTGCTGTACACACAGCAAAACCTAGTCCGCCATAAATCAGATCTCACGCAATCAGCATAACAACAATACAAGCAACTACAAGCTCAGTGTACTCACCTACGCACAATGTTTTTAAATCGATTTCCTTTTGGTCGCCGCAATAGACGACAAACAATCATTCGTTTCCGTCGCGATTTTTTAGCACGGGTTTTCTCACGGCCAACGTCACAAATACCCCGGAAACACTTAACTCGAAATACGATCGTGTGAAATAAACTAAATTCTACGTGTCGATGATTAGTCGTGTAATTTGACCACGGGAATATAACCAAACCAAACCAGGAACATAAGAGCGCTTGACAAACCACCAGGAAAAATGACCGATTTTATTTTATTTTATTTTTCAATTGTCATTTAATTTCATGGCCTACTATACCTTTCATACATCTAAAATTCGTTTAGTTTATCTTTATATGCAAGTTTATTTTTGGTTTCAAACATACAAACAAAACAACAACAAATCATAAATATTTCCAATGAATGCGTTCAATTCATAAATAAAAAGCAACAAGCGCACTCCAACTGAATTATGTTCTGTTATTTTCAATAAAGATGTTATTTTCACTAACAGATGATATTAATTGAATTGTCATCCAGTGTTTTTGTTAATATCTTGATTCTATTTTCTGGTCGTTCTCGTCGGATAGGTTTGAAAGAGCGATGGCGTTCCCGGCTAGCTCCTGCTTTATCCCTTTGTTTACACATATTTTTTTCCATTTTAATTGTAGGCTTTCTGCCGCTTCTTATAACCTACCACTTCCTACACGGGAAATCCGCAGGACTTTGAGTTATTTCTAAAAAAAATGTGTAAATATGAACGACGTCCGGAAACTAACATTTCAATATTGTGATTTGAGACGTCACATATCGAAAGCTCAATCAGTTTATCCTGACATTCATAACCCGCATTCGACTAGTGTGTCATGCTATTCGAGTTTATGAAGCTCGGAGCTTTTTGCGGTTTATGAAATGAGGTTATCTCCTAGTGTGTCAGGACTATAAGTGTTATAGATTTACAGTGCAGCAAAACCCGGCTAGTAGCGTACGCACACGTATAAGAAAATATCGAACGGCGCATGTATTTGGAATGAATTATTGAAGGTAGCGGTGGATAGGTCAGTTGTGAAAACATGCAGTGCATCACAACCGAGTATATTTAATCCCCCCCCCCCATTCTTTTCGTTCGGTCTTTACAAAAGTTCCTAGACAATAGTGGAGCTATTTCAGGGTGAGCTACCGCAAAAGTTTTTTTTGCTTTAAACCTTGAAATTCGAATCAGCGGCCCAAAAATTCCTTAGTATTACTGAAATGCGTGTGGGGAGAGTATTCCCCTAGATAACGGGGTACGATTTTGGGGCCGTTAACTCCAATTGTTATACCCTTCGCTCATAGAGTGAAAGGGTATATTAACTTTGTCATAAAGTTTGTAACGCATTAAAGGAAGCATCTCCGACCATATAAAAAGTATACATATATGATCAGCATGACTTGGGGAGTCGATTGGAGCATGTCCGTCTGTCTGTCTGTCCGTCTGTCCATCTGTATCAGCGCGTTTTTCTCGGCCACTATAAAAGCTACGGAGCTGAAATTTTGCACACGTGCTTCTTATTGTTGCGGGCTGTTTGTATGTTTGATTCACCCAAATTCGATCACTGGGTCATGGGGCTGCCATACAAATCCCCCCCCCCCCATATTGGTTCTTCTAAGAAACATTGAATTAATGTGTCTCTTTATCAAAGCAACTAAAAGGTCAAATAAATGGAATCGTACTATGGGACCATGCTCTTTCTTAGTAAATATTTTTATTTGACCACTTATTCCAACCAAACTCCACACAAAGTTTGACAGCACGAAGAATCCATAAATTTCGGATTGATTGTGTGTGGGTTCCATTACGCCGCACGAATAATGACATCCGCTGCTTTTGGTACAGGTGTTGAGATCATCCCCATAATTGGGTACTCGTTTAACATCTGAGTGAGATCATAGTCCGTAAAATGGGTGAGTCGTGAACACCATAAACTGGTTGGAGTTCTAAAAACACCATAAACTGGTTGGTTCACGGTAAGACTCGAACCCACGACTCTGGGCACCAAAGGTGTGCGCACTAACCACATCACCAGACAAACTACCGACTACGATGGTAATGTTATTATTATTTCGAAAAATAATAATTTTCCTGGTAAAAACATGTCAACGTGCAAACTCTCTCGTAGATTGCTCTCTTACAACCTATGCCTAGAATAGTTCTGCAAATATTAACAGTTTTCTTCAGTCTGGCTGGATCATATTACTTATATCGAATATCGCATCGACATTATGTACATATTTTGATCTTACGACCCAATTTACTTATATGATCATCTGATTTCAATATCACGCATTCTTTCACTCACCGATCAGGTGCATAATTAATATAGGTTTTACCAATCGCGTAGCTACAATGTAAGCAACCGAATCTAGAACAGTTGCGTTAAGATTGTTTGCTCAAATGGCCAAGAAGTAAATGCAGTCGGTATTAGGAAATGATTTTTCCATAGTATAAAAGCTAACTCGATCAAAAATCGAAGAATAGTTATTTTTAAAGTTTTACCAGTCGTGACATAAACTAGTGCTAGTGTGTGGTGTGAAAATATGCACAAATACAAAATGATCCTTCTGTTCTTTTGCCTTTTTGGCAAACTGACATTCGCCCTACCGCCCGCCGATTTTGATATGCCATTGGACGAGGCCGATCCTGAAGCGAGAGGTATCCTGACAACGATCTTTGCTGCTCTAGTCAACACATCCGGCGCACTGATGACCACCCTCACGAATAAGACAATGGAAACTTTTTTGGCCATCAAGAATGCAACCGCAATGAATGTCCAATCGGCTCAGAATAAAATCACCACAATGCTAAATGCTACGAGTCA
Source organism: Microchrysa polita (assembly GCA_949715475.1). NCBI lineage: Eukaryota > Metazoa > Arthropoda > Insecta > Diptera > Stratiomyidae > Microchrysa > Microchrysa polita. The sequence continues at coordinate 75,654,566 of OX454421.1, read as the reverse complement.
GGCACTGATAGCGTTGAATAGAGAAAAAGGAAACGCGATACAGAGCGTGATGAATGCATCGACGGATATTATGAGTGGTGCCGCAAATTTGGCTCAGTCCTTTGTGAATAAGACAATTAATGTGCTCAACATTACAGCCAATACAAAAGTGCAAATTCAAAATCAAATTAACAATGCCACGAGCAATATGTTTGACATGTCCAAGAATAAGTTTACGGAAATCCTGAATGCAACGCGGGACATTGTGACGAGTATGAAGCAGTCACAAGCCCAGTTCATAGCAATGAAATTGAATGCCAGCTTGGCGTTTGCCAATTCGTCGAAACATGCGCTGATGAATTTGTTGAACACTTCGTCGGTCATTCTGCAGGATGCCATCCAGTCAAAGGCGAATAAGACATACAATTTGATCTCATCGGCCGGAAGCGTTGTGAATGTGACGAAGAACTCATTGATTCAAATTTTGAACAGTACTACTTTCCTGCTGAATGATATTGTTCAGAATAAGATCAATGCAACGAATGTGAAATTCAACACAACGGCAGGACTTTTCACATCAGCTACGAATAAGCTCCAAATATTGCTGAACTACACTTCGACGATTATGGATGCGGTCGAAACTTATAAGTCGAATAAAACGAACGCAACAACGGTAGCGCTGACCGCTGACGGTCGAACTGCCCTTTTGGATCTGCGGGACTTAGTGGAGCAAATAGAGGAGCAGTTGGATGTTGATGATCCGTATGTCAGTGATTTTGATTATCAGTGATCAAATGATAGGCTTAGACTGCGGATGGCGTTTAAAAAGAAGCCAAACCGTATTCGATAACTTTCTTGAAAATTGTGTAATTTAATTTATTTAAGAAAAACTTAGAAATATTGTGATTGAAATAAAGGGTATTCCTTATTTATCTTTCCGTTTTTTTATTTGTCCCGAATTAAATTACTTAATGTCCATAATAAATTTCAATTTTAACCATTTCACCACTTATTGCTACCCATACAAAGTCTTTGGACACGAGTCGACAACGAAATTCGTCGAATTGTGTCTAAGGACTTTTTCACGTCTTTTATCCAAATGAAAAATTCGCTACCATAACAAATTCATTAGCAGTCCCGGGCACGTTGCATGGTGTTTGTCGTCTCTTATCTCAGTTCCGCCAAATCGAAACGCAAAAAGCGTCATTCTTCCTGGTCCTGAGCGTCCTGAGAAAGCTATCTGGCCAGAAAATATAATTTGGTGAATGGCTTTGTGTACTTACTTATATTCGGATGCTGCGTCCACATTCATCGCGTGCCTAATGCGACAAGTGCGCTTCGTCGTCGTCCTCGTCGTCACTTAAGTTTCCCTTTTAAATGAATATCGATTACGTGATTCCATTATCCTTCATACTTTTCATAAAAAGTTTTTCTGTTTTTTTTTTGTTTGCGTTCAAAACGAATATTTTTTGTTCGAGACGCAAATAAGGAATTACAGTATCTTTGGGAATTCTCTTCTTTTCAGCAGAAGGATACGGCCAGATTCAGCAGCAGCAGCCGGGTCCAAGGAGTTCATTATCGTTTTAATGTAATTACGTATATTGGGATGAATCTTTTAGAAATATGCGTTTCAGGACTCGTGGATTGACCAATTATGGAAAATGTTTAAGTAAATGGATGTGGCGGTTTGAGGTGGGCGACAGGAAGATAATTTTTCCTTGGGGGGGGGGGTGACTTTCTGCTGGTCAACTGAATTCGTTCACGGTGAGTCTCGAACCCATGACCCTGTGCACTAACCATTACACCAGCTATACTACTCTAAACAATATTTTCACGACCAACAATTTCAATTCCTAAGAAAATCTTGATGTTGCACCCCCCCCCTTGCCGAAATCTTGGCTACGCCCATGGTAAGATTGAAACTTTTTTTTATTTAACCCTTTCATGCATTTGTTGTTTACATACAACAACATTTTTGACGCCAAATTCTCATTACCAGCGGAACATTTTTCAAAACGTTATAATTATAACTGAAAAAATCCTAAAAAGGGTTTTCTTCTACGTTTTATGCCCCTTTGAGCAGGTATTAATAGAAGGAGAGGGCGAAAGTCCCGAATCCCATACAAAGTGACAGCTCAAAAATGTGCCGAGAATCTAATACATGGAATAGAGAAATAAAAAGGAATGATAAATCAGCTGTCACCCATACAAACTGCTTGGCACGATTTTAAAAAGCGGTTGTCCCCATCTGTCAAGTGTTATTGTGAAGTTATTACGAAGTAAATGCGGGAAAGATTGTTGCTGGAGGAAGTCAGGAAGTGTATCTATAAAATGTAATAGTCATATCGCAGTTTCAGTGCGACACAAAGGTAAAAAAGACGAATTGTCCCCACCTGTCAGATCCAGTCTTATATGAAAAATTCAATCATTTATCGCTTCTACGGCGCAATCCTCTTTGTTGTTAGGATCAATGATCTAATACATGGAAGAGCAAGCATCTAACAGTAAAGTAGTAATTGTGTCAAAAATTGGTGCGCGCTTGGTTGAATTCTTCATCTTCTTCATTCTCTTTGTCTTTAAAAGTGGGTTGTCAAAGCATGGAACTTTGTTTGAATCGAGATGTACTGTTACTCTACTTGTGTCAAATCGCTTTGCTTCAACAGTGTTGTTATTGTATTTTTCCCTCCCATGAATTTGCGCTTTCGGCACACTTTTTAAGCGATGTTTCCTCTCCTTCTATTAATACCTGCTCGAAGTTATGCCCTTCCTCCTCAGTGAACAGTAATTTGACTTTTATAATGGTTTTTGAAAGAGGGTTGGGGTATTTCGGAAAAATCATTTTTGACTTTAAAAACGCATCTGGATTTCTATTAAATTCTTTGCCGACACAAACGACAATTTTTTACATGTTAGTTGAGATGCTTAGAAACTGAATAAAAGCTAGAAAAAATGCAAATAGTTTTTGAGTAGTTTGTAGGAGCTTCAGTTTATCTGTTGTTTGTATACAACGTGGTGCATTAAGTACATGCTTTAAACCTTTTACCAGTATAAAATTACGAAGGAAATAATTTTTAATTCCCCGCAGCAGGGTCTGAGTCCTTGTGACACAGCACGGCTGTGTAGTGGGACACAGATCTTTGGTGAGTTGCGACACCACGTACCCGAGCAGCGCAGGGAGGCCCCTGGTATAGTTGATTGGCCAAGGCGAGGATCTGAAAAAGACCATTAGGGGGATGACGTTCGCGAGCACCCTAGTCATGTATATGTAGCTCTTGGCACGGCTGACTTTCTCTCATTACTTTGCAGAAGGTCAGTCATATAGTTCGCGCACGATCGGTGGTTTCTTGGTGGGGAGGAGTCAAGGTAAGTAATCGTGTGAGCTTTGGAGCTGGCGGCTTTGCATAACCCGAGCCTAAGGGGAATGGCCCTGGTGGAAAATGCCTGCGCGCCTATATCTAAGTAGCGGATGTGAAAAGCAGCGCTACGAGTCTGCTTTAAGCAGAGGAGTAGTCACAGGTTCATCGAACCTCGGAAATGCACATCTGACTGAATGTCTACGTGAGGCTTAACCAAAGCCGAAGGAAGGTCACACCTGCTATAGGGAAGTCTTTAACGAATAGTGTACCTCCAGGATTGTCGGTTGTTAAGCAAGCCATCGAGCTGGTGATCCAAGCGGTGTTGGGTTTCTGAAGGTGACTGCATTCACTGAATGAAGAAATCCCATTTGACAATAAGACCATGTCAATAAAACGCCGAAGGTCCAAACCGTCCGCAGGACCAGGAGGTAAAAGCCCAGGCCCTCCCCTGGCGGTAGATGGTAAGCTTGACTAAAACAATTGCCATATCACCTACAAAGATATAACCAGTTCCTGCTATGTCCTTGATCTCACCTATAACGTTTCGCAGAGTATTATACTACAGTAAAGCAGCCTGTGAGATGGTTGTATTGACAAATCATTCATATTTTAGGCGGTTTACTTAAAAGATTTAAATTGGAGTAAGTGCCTTAATTCCAAATATGAACGAAACAGCGAGGCCACCCCGGGATGAAAATCTATATTTTCTATGTATTCCTATTATATATTTCACCGCTTAAATGACAATTTTGCCACCCATAAGCCTGAATTTATTACTTTCAAGCATTTTTTTTGGGAAAACTGCACCGTTACTGTTACAAAAATGCACTTGAAAAACCAGTTCAGCGAGTATTATTGTATCATGAGCAAATCGATTTCTTTACTCCACTAATGCGCCATTTTGTATATACAGGGTTATTGGTTAAGTCGACCTATTCCCTGCAACACGTTATAATAGGGGAAAAATGCAACAAAATGAGGCCATAAATGTTAGGCCGATTTTCAACGGTCACTGAGATATTTGAATTTTTAGGTTTTTTTTAAATAACCTCGAATTTTACCATTTAAAGTAAGAATTAAAAAAAACTACTAAGGTAATGGATTAAAACTTATTTTTGAATTTTAGTCAACACTATAGCAGACATTTCTTAATCATTTAAAATTTCAAAAACCCATCACAATTTCGGAATTTTTAATTTTTAATAAAAAAAAATTATCTTAAATTTTTTTAAAGTTGATTTTTAATATAGTATTACTAAAAAAAATTATATGACACGGACTCTGCAGACCACTGAAAAAAACATACTCGTGTTGTCAGCTTTCCAAAAAGGTGTCAATGTCAATATAAATATTTGAAATAATTGAAACAGTTAGCTGCAACTTGTTCGGGGACCATAATTTCATTTGATAAAAAACGACAAATCCATAAAACAATAAAAACAAGTCTGTCAAGTTAGCACTACCACTTTAAAATTTCGACAAACGCTATAGTGCATTAAATGTCGCGATTTTGTCGTAATTCAATGGAAAAAGAAAAAAATTGTCGCGCCCCTCCTTCCCCTTAAAAACTACCCTTAAGTGCATTTGAGCCTCAGTTAACCAAATTCGAGTTCCAAGAATCTCCCCAATGCTAAAGGTGTCCAGTAAGATATCACAGGGGCTATTTAAGAGATTTCCACCCTGAAAAAATTTGTCGCGCCCCTCCTTCCCTTAAAAACTACCCCCGTCAAGTTAGCACTACCACCCCGGTAGCGGCCACTTCAAGCATTTCCGTAAAACAAAAAGTATCCAATTAATTGTCGCAGGAACCGAAAGGGGTGGTAGTGCTAGCTTGACGGGGGTAGTTTTTAAGGGAAGGAGGGGCGCGACAATTTTTTTCAGGGTGGAAATCTTTTAAGCAGCCGTAGTGAGAGTTTACTGGACACTTTTAGTATTGGGGCGATTCTTGGAACTCGAGTTTGGCGAACTAAGGCTGAAATACAATTAGCGGTAGTTTTTAAGGGGTAGAAGGGGCGTCAGGTCGAAGCGTGGGGCTGATGTTGGCAGCGACCACCACCTTGTTATCGCGAAATTTCGCTTACGAACGGCAGCGATTCAACGATCTCACAACACGCGAATCTTGCCACGATTTAATGTGCAAAAGCTAAAAAATTCCTCAACTAGACGTGCATATTCGACCGCCTTGCACGAGAAAGCTTGTGCAGCAACATCTCTTCAGAATCCTACAATTGAAGATAGATGGAATTTTGCAAAGGATTCTTTTATTTCATGTGGCGAAGCGACTGTGGGAAGATTGGAGCGTGGTAGGAGACCATTTATCAGTGATGCTACTTGGTCTCTTATCTCAGCACGCAAAAGAGTTAAGGAACAGATTAACTCTGCTGCTGATGATTCAGCTAAAAATCAACTTCGTGCTGAATACCGTTCACTACGAAAAGGCGTGCAGAGAAGTGTGAGGCGTGATAAGCGTACTTACATCAACGCTTTAGCGAAAGAGGCAAATGATGCGGCTTACCGTGGTGAAAGCGGTACCCTATTTAAGCTAATTAAACCACTAATTGGCAAGTCGTTCACAACGGACCATCCTGTGAAAGATAAAGAAGGGTTACTGCTTGTTACTGAAGAACAGCAGCTTCAGAGATGGAAAGAGCACTTTTTTGAGGTCCTTAACAACCGTTTCGGGCCTGCAAGTGCATCTTCATCGGCAGAAGAAGACGTCCCTCCAGTAGCCAGTATTAATTCCAGACCACCATCTAAGACGGAATTAAAGCGGGTTATCGAATCTATGGACGCCGGTAAGGCCCCGGGGATAGATGGAATTCCGGTCGAACTATTTAAAGCGGATTCGAATGCTACAGCGGATATTCTGCTTCCCCTCATCAGAGGGTGTTGGGAAACCGAAACTCTTCCAGTAGAATGGAAAAAGGGCGTAATTATTAAAATTCCCAAGAAGGGTAACCTTAAGGATTGTAATAATTGGCGCGGTATTTGCCTACTTCCAGCTGTATCCAAGCTGATGGCTAAAATTATTTTGAACCGGATCAAGGATGAAGTTGATCGCACTTTAAGCAATGAACAGGCTGGCTTTCGTGAGGGTTTTTCATGTAGCGACCATATAAACACTCTCCGAATTATTATTGAGCAATCCACCGAATGGAGATCCCCATTACACCTCATGTTCATTGATTTCGAGAAGGCGTTCGATAGTGTTGATCGGGAGTATATTTGGAGAGCTCTTCGTAGGAGGGGCATACCAGATAAAATAATTTCCATCATCAAGGAATCTTATCAGGGAGCCCAATGTCACGTTTTGCACAAGGGTAAGCTTTCAGATCCTTTTGAGGTGCACAGTGGAGTGAGACAAGGTTGCATTTTATCACCTATTCTTTTCCTCATAGCCATTAACGATGTACTAGTGAGCGCGCTTCAAAACCAGAGGAAAGGTATCAGATGGAAAATGTTTGATTACCTGCAACACCTGGACTATGCTGACGATATTTGTCTGCTTTCAAATAAAAAGGAGGATGTAGCTCAAATGGCCGATGCTCTGCATTGCGAAAGCCGTAATGCCGGGCTTAAGATAAACGCTGCCAAGACCAAGTACTTGAGCTCCCATCCTGGTGGACAAAGCGGAATTTGTGTTTCGGGCCAGGCAGTCGAAAAAGTTGACGAATTCTGCTACCTCGGAAGCATAGTCACAGCAGATGGCGGCGCGGACGCTGATGTACAATCGCGTATCAATAAGGCTAGGGCAGCCTTCTTCACTTTGACTCCTTTCTGGCAAAATAACAACATTTCCAGGCGCACCAAAATCCGAATCTTCAATTCTATTGTAATATCTGTGCTTCTTTATGGCTGTTCAACTTGGAAGGTGACCAACGAGATAACAACTAAGCTGCAAACTTTCGTAAACCAGTGCCTACGGCGCATCCTACAAATCCGCTGGCCGGAGATTATTTCCAATGATGATCTCCTGAGTATCACAGGCCTGGATTGGATAGGCACTTCTGTCAAAAGGCGAAAGTGGCAATGGATAGGTCATACTCTCCGAAGAGGGCCAACAAATATTGCAAAGCAGGCCCTAGATTGGAACCCTCAGGGAGCCAATGCTAGACGCCGTGTTGGACGGCCAAGAAACACGTGGAGAAGATCGGTTAATAGCGAGGCTGCTTCATTAAACAAACAGTGGTCAGACCTAAAGACGATGGCACAGAACAGAACGAGGTGGAAAGTAGGCGTAGTTGATGCCCTATGCCCCACAAGGGGTTAACAGGAACCAGAGAGAGAGAAGGGGCGCGACAAATTTTCTGTAGCGTGCAATATGCTTTTCGGTTCCTGCGACAATTAATTGGATACTTTTTGTTTTACGGAAATGCTTGAATTGGCCGCTACCGGGGTGGTAGTGCTAACTTGACAGGGGTAGGTTTTAAGGGAAGGAGAGGCGCGACAATTTTTTTCAGGGTGGAAATCTCTTAAGCAGCCCCTGTGATATCTTACTGGACACTTTTAGCATTGGGGAGATTCTTGGAACTCGAATTTGGTTAACTGAGACTCAAATGCACTTAAGGGTAGTTTTTAAGGGGAAGGAGGGGCGCGACATTTTTTTTTCTTTTTCCATTGAATTACGACAAAATCGCGACATTTAATGCACTATAGCGTTTGGCGAAATTTTAAAGTGGTAGTGCTAACTTGACAGACTTGTTTTTATTGTTTTATGGATTTGTCGTTTTTTATCAAATGAAATTATGGTCCCCGAACAAGTTGCAGCTAACTGTTTCAATTATTTCAAATATTTATATTGACATTGACACCTTTTTGGAAAGCTGACAACACGAGTATGTTTTTTCAGTGGTCTGCAGAGTCCGTGTCATATAATTTTTTTTTTAGTAATACTATATTAAAAATCAACTTTAAAAAAATTTAAGATAATTTTTTTTATTAAAAATTAAAAATTCCGAAATTGTGATGGATTTTTGAAATTTTAAATGATTAAGAAATGTCTGCTATAGTGTTGACTAAAATTCAAAAATAAGTTTTAATCCATTACCTTAGTAGTTTTTTTTTAATTCTTACTTTAAATGGTAAAATTCGAGGTTATTTAAAAAAAACCTAAAAATTCAAATATCTCAGTGACCGTTGAAAATCGGCCTAACATTTATGGCCTCATTTTGTTGCATTTTTCCCCTATTATAACGTGTTGCAGGGAATAGGTCGACTAAACCAATAACCCTGTATACAACGTACTCTAAAAGCCACAAATCATTCTCGATTTAGAAAAAAGTTATATTCTCGTATTATTTGAAGTCCATCTAACCAGGAAAATCCTATTTAAAAAAATGCATCTGTACTACACAAGTTTGGCGCATGAGAGGGTTAAAGTGAAAATAGTCGTTCAATAAAGCCAACTTCAACCGTTTTATTTTTTTAATCAGTAAAAATGTGATATCGCATAGTAAATTAATGATAAAATAAAATATGGCATTGAATGTGCTTTGCACAATTGGCTCGTTCAATAAATTACAAGAAGCCCAAGCCATTTTCAACAAAGCCATTCAAAACTCACCTTTTACATTTAATTGACACCTATAGAAAATAGCATTCTCCCTCCTACATACTACGTTCACGTGTCGGTCGTAAACACAATAATGTTGGACATTATCTCCCACTATAGATCCTGTGCATTCTTCCCATAATAAGGCAGTCAAGTGCACAAGACCACTATTGTGTCCTTGGAATTAAATTGAATCCTTACGATGATTGCGAACCTTTTCAATTGACATATAGAGGGGAGCCCGCATACTCTTGACATTCTAAGAGTAAATAAATTTGCTCTATTCACTGACAAAGGACAAAAATAAACGTGTGGAAACTTCAATTGACATTCGCAGCACTTCAGACTGCTGTCACTCCCAAAATCATGCTGTACTTCCTTAGATATTATATTGAATACCTGCGGTAATTTAATATACATCGAAGAGACAAGTATGCTGACAATGACAACTTTTACAACATCTCTGACACGTACTGACCTGTCTGATTCAATCTATATCAAAAAAAAATATATGGGCCGATTACTCGTACATCTTATCTAGTGGTTAGTCTTTTCGTATAGACAAGACGAACGCCATTTTCTGACAGCTTTTACATTACATATATATATAGTTACGCCATATTATGAAATTTCGTAATGAGTTTTTTAAAGATGTCGTAACCAAGTAAAATATGTCGTAACTATGCAAAGTAAAAAAAACATTGACTTCAATGTAATGTACAATAAAGCTTTCGGTGGTGTGCATCTTGCCTATTCGATAAAACTAAGATGTACGAGTAATCGGTCCTATATCTTCCAACGAGCACTATCCAAATTAACGTTCATTGATTTTGAAAAAAAATTTGGCGACCATCTCTCACAGGACATGACGCGTAAATTAAGGGATCAATTCAGAAGGACACCTAAACTGTGCGTGTGGATAGTGTATCGCAAAGTTTGTAAACACGTGTTGTGCTTATATTTTGAGATAACGGAAGGTTCCTGAATCAGAGGACTTAATTTACTGCGTAGTACCTACGAGTATTTATACGTTTCCTGGAAAAGTATACATGCGAAAATATTGTCAATTCCATTAAGTTTGTTTTGAATTGCCAGCAAATGAAGTACACATAAGAAACCCTTAAGTCGTCTTAAAACTTAAAATGTTTATGGAACAAATGAGAAATTAAAGCATGTTTGTGACTGCCTCCGGTGTGAAATTGGCATAACTTTGCTCCGATGACGCGACGAGGATGTAACAAAAACAAGAGAAATAAAGTTACACAAAGTTCCCAGACACAGTGCGTGTGTTGATGAGTATGTAAAATTTCCTAAACTTTTCACGAAGGACTTTTGCTTAAACGATTTTAGTAATTCGAGAATTTATGCAGAAATTTTACTTTATAGCCGCAGGTTTAAGATGTGAAGTCGATTTGAAAAATACACGAATATACTTGAGATTTTTGACATTCTATAAAGATATCTGCTAGTGAAAGTTTCAGTCTCTCTCTATTCAAAAGAAAAGCTCGCATATGCATAATTAAGTATGTACTTGAAGAAAAAGGGTTATATCATCTGTCTTGACATACACTTATGTATTTACAAAAAAAAAAAATCCCCTTAGCTTTCCTTGCCAAATAAAGCAAATCAGAAAGCAAGAAAGATTTCTTATGGATTGTTCAAACAGCTGCTGTTTGTTGATTTTTATTTAATTTTTTTTTAGTGGAAATATTTATTTTCAAGACCTATCCTTTTACAGGATTGCTATAAAAGAAAAGAATGTTTGAAATGTCGACAGTTCAGTGTCTTGAGTGAGTGAAAAACAATTTTTTATTCAAACGAAAATGTGAATTGACCCTTGAAAAATATGCAATGATTTCAGCAGAATTTATGTATATAAATTGCCTCCGGATCGGGTCAATCAATCAAAAAAAAATCAGTTGAAATCACATTTCAAGTTCAAGACCAAAACCTTCATCAACAAGAAATCGGATAAGACAAATACAGCGCCTCCCTAAATATATACGACAATACAATCGTTGTATAGGTCTTAGGTATTCATAAAAGGATTGCTTTCGCATATCTTCATTAGCTATTCAGCGCACAACATTTTCTCCGGAATTTCCGCAGATGATGCCAACAATGAAAAATAATTGACTGATACTTTGAAGGGTATCTCGAGCGCTCCATACACACACATCACTTAAACTTGAACGAACATCCTTTCTAATCGCCTCAGAGAATACGAGTATGTAGGTATGTAATCATAAGGCGAAACTCACACGGAGTACACAAGTTTTCACGTTATACAGACTATATTTGACGGCTTTGTGGCTACTAAGGTCGGACAAATTCTCGATTCGGATTTTGGGAAAAAGGGTCTTGCTTAGGAGCAACATTTTGGACTACGGCGCGTTGGATAGAAATGATGGGTATGCTGTGTGTAATATTTGTATCAGAGTGTTTTCAAAGTGATTGAATGTCATCCGTCCCTCCACGCGTGGGTTCTTTTGTTATAAACTGAATGAATAAAAAAAGAATCCTATGGCTTTTGAAAGGAAAGACAAGCAACTTGTCGTGTGAAGAAAGCCTAAGGATATTATTGGCGATGCGGTAGGTACGTATATGATACGCACTTCAAACCCAATAAAGATTTAATTTGAGCCCGTCAGAGCGAAAGTTACGTATCTTTTGTATGTACGCGCAAGGAAGCATTTGATTTTTAACGACATAGGCAATACTGTACAACACAATCTGTAATGATCATGATAATATATAATTTGAGTATATTGAACGCCCACGCTTAGTTGATACTCGTATATGAGCATTAGACGCTTGTCCTGTAATGTATTTGAATTTCTTCAAAGTCAGTATGCAGGAGTTTTCGGTAGATTGTTTAATTTATTGTCAACATTAAACGAAATTTACAGATAAATTTGTGTAGAGAGGAAGAAGTAGTCGTTTGAAGTCATATAAGTATATTCGAATTTGATGACATACAGTTTTTATGAATAGAAAATAGCTGCATGGAAATTGTGCTTCTAAATTGAATGTGAATAAAAAAAAAATTTTTATTCTTATTTCTGTATAAATGTGCAAACTTAAAAAAAAAACAGCCCGTGAGTGCCATAAAACTTTCAGCAAAATGTAGGTCTCGATGCGCTCTACATCGACTTTTGTAACTCCCATTTTTGAAAATTTTCAAATGAAAACACAAAAATGCGATTATCTCGCTAACTAGAGCAAAAAAGGACAGTTTCCTAACTGTCCAATAAAAATATAAGAAACATTGCAGAAAGCGATTTTAATTAATTTCTTAACCATGGAAGGTCATGCTTCGTCGAATCGACAACCCATCATCACATTTATCCCGTTTTTCGGCAATTTTCATTATTTTGAGCTGATTTTTCGTACAGAACTTACCGTGTGAATGAAGTTGCCGGGTACATTGCGGCTAATCTCTAAGTAAGCAGGATAAGTTGGATATTTAGAAATTGGCGTCGTCGAAACGACGAAGGATCATCAGGACCTACCTTGTTCATACCAGTGAGTAGCTCGACCATTTTTGCAATATGTGCTGCACTCCGACTAGTGTCAGAATGCAACGAGTTTGCATGTCGCTTGCACTTAATTAGTGGCAAGGTGTCGACGCAACTGCGAATTTTATTAGGGTTTTTTAGATTTTACAAAAAACCCTTATGAAATCGATTTTTTCCGTCCGTCTGTCCGTCTGTCCGTCCGTCTGTTCACTAAATAACTCGCGAACGGCTTAACCGATCGTCATGAAATTTGGTTAGGAATGTGTAGAATGGTAACAGTCTTTGGCACGAAATACTTAAAAGTTGGTAGGACAAAAATAACAGGGTGTCCCGGACATTTGAAAATTTGTTCACTAAATAACTCCCGAACGGCTTAACGGATCGTCATGAAATTTGGTAGGAATGTGTATAATCGTAACAGTCTTTAGCACGAAATACTTAGACGTTAGTAGGACAAAGCAAACAGGGTGTCCCGGAGATTTGAAAAAGTCGACTTTTTTAGTTTTTATCAAATCAAAGAACTCGATGGGTACATTTCATATCAGTCGTTTTTTCCAGTTTGGAGCCATGATACATAGTAAATCTATATTTGGATTGGTCTAACTAAAAAGTGTTACAGAATGAAAGGCGTTGGCGTTTCATTCTGGAACGCGTTTATTTAACCTTCGGGCGGGCGCAATGCATCTGACAGATTAAGTGGCCAGTTTTTGTTGCGCCAATCAGCGATATGAAAACGGAGAGATCTGAAACTCACAGTAGCTTAATCTTTATCGATCAACTACCCAAAGCAGTTTTCAGTTTCTATCTACCATATGTCTGAGGGGCGGGGGGGATGAAATAATCTCTCAGATGTATTGCGCCCGATTGTGTTATTTTCTCCTTTTCTATGAAAATTTCCACATGTTATACTCTTCACATTGCGTAATAACGTTGTGTTGACTTTTAGGTTCACCAAATCGTTCAATAGTGTGTTTTTAGTAAAATAAGCTCACATTTTTTAAGCGGCCGAGTTGTTGGAGGTTTTTTAAATATTGAAGCCATTGAAAGCGGAATATCCTTAGAAAATTAAAAATGTGAAGGGTATCAAACTTTGTGAGCCAGTTTTTGTTTCTAAAATTTCGTAGAACTATTTCAAAAAGACAATGCACAATAAATAAGAGTCTAAAATATACAGAAACTTAGTTTGATCCCTTTTTCTGCACTTAATCTGTCAGATGCATTGCGCCCGATCGTGTTAGGATTAGTATTGCGCCCGCCGGAAGGTTAAACCAATCCAAAAATAGATTTACGAGAAGCATTTCATTAACATCATGCATAATTATTCTTATTTATTACCTATAAAATATATGTGCAAAATTATTCACTATGTATGTATCCAAAATCTAAAAAACCCTCGTATTGCGGGCGCAGCCCTCTGTACGCCGGTATTTTTCATAATTGATTTGTACATTATTCACTAAGTAGCAAAAAATCTGTTAAAGAATGAGAGTGGTATGAACAAGGTAGCTCCTGATGAGTCGTCATACCAGTGGACGAAACTATCTAGCAAATCTGTAGCCCATAGCGGTGAATATTTTTGAGGGGGTCATACCATATCCATATAGTCCATATTTGACTGGTTGGTATTGCCAATGGGAATGGACAAAACTCGGCGTAATTTATCCAAAATTGATCATCTACATTTTTCCAAAGAATAGCGTACGTGCCAGCAAAGCTGTAGAGGCCAGCTGTCAGAAATTCTATTTGTTACAAAACCCTATTCAATATACTTCACGATCCAAAATGAATGTAAGTCAACCAGTGGCGGAACAACTTGACTTGGAACCCTTCCACCAGCTTTTTGAATGCCCCCTTCTGACATATGTTTTTTTCGATTTATAAAAAAAATGGCCGCCCTTTGTTGGCAAGATTGTTAATGCTATAATTTGAATCACTCGCTCCTACTGACCGACCTTTACAACTCAACCACACCGTCGCATAAAGTTAAAAGTATTTGAAAATACATAACTTTGGTATGTTCTCTTTTTCGTTTAACTTTTTTTTTCCAATCACCACATCCATCAAGCTCGGTGACACAGGCTACAGGCTACATACCTCGATAAATGTGATCTGGCTATAAAGCATAAATTTAGGAAAATTATGTTTAAACATAATTGGACCAACAAGCAATACAACCAGGAAATTCAAATGGGAATCAAAGAGATTAACCATACACAATCATTCAAACTAAACACAACTTGCTCGCTTAGGGCTAAAGTTCAAAGTCTTCAGTACATCGCTGGACAATATTTTTCCGTATATTCTCTGAACGTACAGTCTTAGCCAAGGAGAAGCTAGTCAGAGAGTGACAACACATTAGAGCATTTTTTTTTACGCTAGACGTGTCACAGTCCAAGTGTAGCATCGACAGGACACACTGGTAGATACCCTAAAAATTTGAGATATTTTACTTTAGGCAAGATTAATGAGTAAACCGAAATATAGATGCGAATGTTAAATTGTGTTAGTTTTGGAACATTTTATTAGTTGGACTAATCGAAGTTCCAGTGTATTCAGGACATGATCACCTAACGCAAAGCTAGAAGCCCCGCTCTTGACTCTTACCACAGGCCCCGCGCTTACTTAATCTGGCACTGGTCTGTGTCCATAGCTCGTAACAAATATGTTTCTTCTTGAAATGTGAGACCTATTTTTTCAAAAAACTATGGAAAAAAAATTACTAGGACAAAACAGGAAAATGGCTCAAAATTGTTACGTATTTTAGAAAGATTGGATTTCGAACTTTGGAAATCGCCTTCAAGGCACTCAATATCAAAACCAGAGATCATACATAGAATAAGAATCAACCAAGGGAACTCGGGGAGAACAAATTACTAAACGATTTATTTGACAGGTTCAGTGTAGTACAACTTGATGTTGGTGTACCCGAAAAAGATGTCGATTTGCCATGAGTTGTTTAGGTATTGACCGAGCATTTAAGTTTTGAATGTTTTATGGTATCAGTGGATGAGTAAAAGAAGTAACATTTTTGGAAACATGAATTCCAAGGAAGGAAGGTTTTTACTCGTTGTTTGGACTTACACAAATAAATTGCCCTATTGTGGCAAGTCCGGCGACACCCCGATCGTATCGCTCGGCCGATGAATTGCAGAGATATCGACGATTTTCCAAAGTGCATAGTAAGAAGTTGATCGTGAAATTGCTGTGACCGACATATAGGTTGACAACTAACAAAAGCATACATTTTGTGAATTATTGTACTTATCTCGGTTATCCCCTTGTGAGCTGCGCAGTAAAGATGCCCCGACGCCACCTTAGAGAATTTTGTTACGAGTCCAGCGAAACCTTGATCGCTGGACTCAAGGATTCCAAAGATATCGACGGACTATCTACTACTTCGAAGCTAATTGTGAAATTGCTGTGGCCATCATCCAGGTTGACGCTTATCTCTGACCACCCTGTGCACTGACCGGAAAAAAAGAGAATCCGATGACCCTTTCGGCAATTTTATGGTGAGTCTAACGCCACCTCGGTCGTTCTGCCACACCATAGGATTGCAGAGATAATGACGGATTTCCGAAAGAATACAAGGTCAATCGTTTCATTCATGAATAGTATACGATAGGAAATGAGGATCCTAGTGGTTCGGTGCTTGCGTTTGTCCATAAATAGTTACATACAAGCTTGAATATTCTATTAAATTGAATGTTTACTTTGCATAGTTACGCCATATTTTGCTTGGTTACGCCATCGTAAGGATTCTACTAAAAGTTATTATGCAATTTCATACGATGACGTAACCAAGCAAAATATGGCGTAACTATGCACAGTAAACATTCAATTCAATAGAATATTCAAGCGTGTATGTAACTACGTATTTTGCGTAACCATGCTAAGTAAACAGTTACATACATACATACGTATATTCAATTCTAAATAGCCACAAAACAATGTTCAAGCTTTGTGTCTTCTCTATACGATAAGACTACAACCATTCGACGGGCACAAGACAAGATATAAGAGCCGCAACTTTTTTAGGGTACGGTATACAGTGGCGGATCTGCACATTTGCCGCTAGTAGGCTGTTAACATTTTGCCGCCCGTACCAGGCTCTACGAGAATATTGCTAATTGACCTTCATTTATTCTCAACTTTCCCCTTTTGCACTTTAACAGATGGGTGCTTCCACTTCGTGGGTCCTGAACATTCTTCAAACTTTATGTAATAGATAAATATATAAAAAAAAAGCGATACAAAAATTGATTGGTTGGAAAGTTGGTTTGAAGGGTATGTTCTTCTTCATCATAGTGTCCCGCTTTAAATGTACAATTCAGCAATACTGATAGAATCGATGGTACAATTTGTTTGAGCAAAAACACAATCAATAAAATTGGCATACGTAATTAAAAAATTTGAAATGAGGTTTTGAAACTACAGTGAACCACCGAAATTCGTGAAGGATGCGTTCCACGAAACTATCGCGAATTTCGGGGTACGGTGTTTAGGATAGAGGTGGGACTTGTTTAAAATGTTCATAAAATATCAATAATGTTATACGAGTATTTAGAGTGGGAAGCTTGTCACTCACCTTTTGGGGATCTTTTTTGTTTCCTTGCACTCTTCGAAACATTTCAAACTTTATTTCACCCCTGATGAATTGCTTCAGTTGTTTCAATTGAATTGAGAAGACAAACTTTAAACAAAGTGGTTTCAGCAGGACTGCGACCCGGTCTTACGCACTGCTTGATCATCAAAAGTCCATGATCTTTTTCTTTTCGTAGCTGATTAACGAATCGAAGTCGATCCAAATAGAAGAGGTGAGGCGCATTTCATAAATGAGCTTGTGAGAAGGATCGAGCATAACAACAAATGAAATCGTGTGACCACTTCAAGTAAGTATTGGGTCATGTTGAAGGGAATTTTTCTCCCCAGTTGGTGACCGTACAAGAAGCATATATGGATCCACCATTTCGTACCAGGCTGGAGCTATATTGGCGCCCAAACATGAAGTATTGGATAGCGGAAATCTGAAATATTGAAGAAGTGTCGCAAAACCTGAAGCTAAAGCGAATTCGTCAATGAGGGGATCGCGAATGTCGGGGATTCACTGTACATATTTGAAATTTCATTGAAACCGTATCTTACCGGTTTCAAATACTTTTCTATCAACGTCACTTCTATGATACATTTTTTTCATCTTTGGGAAATTTGATTTTTGATTTTTAATTGAATATTGTAAAAACCAATTTCATAACGGTACTTTTATCTAATGAATCTGCAAATTTCCTTTAGTGTGATTACTTTCCAAAGCATGATTCAACAATTTTGGGAGAACAATCTTTTAAATTAAATTAGCTTACTGCAAACTTTAAAGATTGAGTTACAGATTTTAAAATTTCTGGTCGTACAATTAAAAATTTAAGTCTTCAAATCAGCCGTTGCTGAAGGATCAAAATACTACAAAAATATATCTCTTCCCTCCCCTGATATTCAGTAGAAGTGCTACACTTTTCATACTTGAAACCCCTTTTAAAATCGGCCGTCTTAATTTTAGTACGAGGCGATTAACTATTTTTGAATTAAAAGTTATCAATTTATGAGATTTATAGCGTTTTCCCTATCTGGAATTTAAACATTGATTTGCCTTTTTCTTATATTTTATGGAACTGACCGGGATCTTCAGTGCAGGATTAAGTTGTTGGTGTTTTTTTACTAACAAAAGAGGTCTCGGACCAAGAGACCATTATAAAAAGAGTGCTTGCTTTGGAAGTTTAGCCTGTAAACAATTGACTGTAAGAGGCCTTTTCGAAGATTCGTCTTAAATTACAAATCGTTCCTGGTGTTTGAAACTTGACGTGATAAACAGTTCTTCACTTTTGTATCTCTCTCTCTCGATTACCGTAACTCCTAGTGGAGCATGGTGCGTTGATGACTACCGTGTGTAGTCATCAACGTTACAAAGACAACTGAATTCGGATTGTGATACGGTTGTCAGCCATACCACTTCCTAGTCGCATTGTTAGTTTATTATTCTACGATAAGAATATTTCTTATCATCTTCTTCTGAATAATAAACTTGCGACGAGTCGTGCCGAGTTTGGAAACTCGTTTCTCTATGAGTGTCTATTTCACAGAGTGGCGACCGAACGATCACGGCCACAGAGCACGACAAACGTATCCCATGAGAAGTATAAATGCTATATCTGGGCATTGAAATTCGTATTCGGAATTCGGTTTCCACTGTAATAAATGTGTATGTAATGTGTTTAGACCAATGTTGGATTGTCGCGCCTGTTTTTTTTATGTGTTTAACACTAGAAGGGTCAGAGCCGTCAATTTGACGGTTTCGTGATTTAAATCATCTATATCTTCTAAACCGCATGGTTTCAGCTTTCATATTTATTGACTTTTCCTAAAATATGTATTTGATCATATATTTGGATAGAAATAAAAATAAAAAATTTTATTTTGTGAGATATTTCTTGTTATACCTATTAGGGTCAGAGTTGTCAAATTGACGGTCAAGGCAAAAAATGTATAAATCCGTGGTTAAACATTTTTGTTTGTGATTAAAGTGCTTAAAAGAAAATAATCGTT
The DNA here is from genome assembly GCA_949715475.1 of Microchrysa polita. Taxonomy (NCBI): domain Eukaryota; kingdom Metazoa; phylum Arthropoda; class Insecta; order Diptera; family Stratiomyidae; genus Microchrysa; species Microchrysa polita. Next base: position 75,635,565 of record OX454421.1, on the reverse strand, counting down.
AATATCGGCTTTACGCTTGAACTTATTGTGAAATTGTACGTTTTTGCAGCGCCCGTGTTCGCTAGCCCAGGCTACGGCCATGGTCATTTACACGGTTTTGGCGTGCGTGTTTGTCCATTGATGATCTGTTGTAATGCGACAAAGGGTACGTTCCGTCAGTAATGATACTTTTCCCAAAATTAATGTAATGTCGAGATACCACAATACACAATGAAACATTCAAGACAACGATCAAATGGGCACCAGAAAAACTGAGGCCACTTATGCTGAAATAACTGGTAGCCGATAAGTAACTAATGTAAATTAAAATAGGTACTAAGATACTCTAAAATACCCTGAGAACTCCAACACCAGAAGTCCCCTGTAAAGCAGTAAGACATACGAAACTAGCGCCGCCATCAGCCCTGCTATATGAATAATCCTCATAGTTCTAAATTTTTGCTGGGTATCGTTGTCGCTTGGGGAAAGCATCATATCGCTACGTGCTCCATGAGTAGAGTTTCAATACCAAATCCATCACGCAATGTTTTGTTGGTGATGAGACAGCTATGGGACCACAAATTGAACCTTTGTCAGTCCTACCGAACGAGTGTTCATATATGTATTTAGTTGATATCCTTCCGAGGAAACCTTGCATTTTTGCAAAACGATCCTAATTTAGCTGTCCAAAGTTGTCTATATCTTCATGCTCGAATCACAGTTAAATAAAAATGGTTCGTACTTGATTCGTTGAGTTGCGATTGCTTTATAATCATCGGGTGTGTCTCTAGAAGTAACACTTACTCTTGCATTCCATACTTCAATCAACACAGAGGCCTGAATAGTAGATGTCACAAGTGCATATATAAATATTATGACCAAAAAACAGAATAGGTTTCGGTTTTAGAGGCACTCGAGGTACGCTCTTAGCTACTGGGTGGTTTGTTTTTATTACTAAACACCTATACACCCCGTATAACTGGCTAAAGCTAAAGCAACTAGTAAAAAGGATCTCCGGAGGATTTCAGTGTAAACATGGATTTCAGGACGACTAGAAAATAACCAAATTATTACTTTTTTACCATTTTTAAAAAGCTGTTTGAGAATAATGTGCTATCAGTCATACGACAAGAAAAACTAATATTTTTCAAATTTCACTAAAAAAAATTATTCAGAAATACGTTAATTTCTAATTAAAAGTAAGATAATTTCTTATGTCTTTATTTACATTAACATTTTATATTTATATTAGTACCATTTCAGCTATAAACACCTTGCCGTCAAATTGACGGCTGTGACCCTTCTAGGTATATAAAATTCCTGACCCTTCTAGTGTTAATTTTTCTTTCTTCTGCTTACGCTTTCACATAATAAGTAAAGATGCCGCGACATTTTGATATAGTGCACGAAAATTACAGCATGATTATAAATGTGAAAATAATTGTATTTGACCAGTTTTTGCAGTTATTCTCTATCATGTCTAAGTCCCTTCCTTACATAAATCTAATACCTTTTCTAAGGCAACAACATGATATCAGCTGTGAGTGACAGTACCCAGCGAATTATTCGCGCCGCGCCGGTGTGGGCACCAAAAAATGTGCCGCGAATTTTTCGGCGCGGATTCGGGACGGAAAATTCGTGACGCGTTGGTCTGGGCATCACTTAACCCAGGCCTTCTGTGAACTGTAATAAATTAACCCATTTTTTAACCGGTACCAGAAATAAATTTTTTATGACGATATCCTTGATACATATTGTCTATAAACACACTCTGATGACGATTCCGAAGAAAACAAATTTCCGATTTGTTGTTTTTGTGTTATGGGGTGGTTCGAAAACGAACCGTTGGTAAGTAAGCGACATGGTATGTGTTGTATGCAATGAGGAAGGTGTGGCGTGGGCTTACATAATAAAATACAGTTTTTAATATATTTTATATTTGTTTTGGGGTTTAGGGGTTCTTTAGAAAAATTTTCAAAAAAAAAACACTTATACAATTGATTTGTTTCCGTCCGTATGTCCGTTCGTCCGTTTGCCCGTCCGTTCGACTGTTCACTAAATAACTCGCGAATCTCTCAACCGATCGACATGAAATTTGGTAGGTATGTGTAAAAATGATCGCAGTCTTTGTTATGAATACCTTAAAACTTGGTAGGACGAAGATAACAGGATGTCCCCGAAGGGTTGAAAAAAGTAGCCTCTTTTATTTTTTTTATCGTAGATAGGCGTGTGTGTACTCAAATCAAAGGGTACGACGAGGAAATTTCATATCAGTTTCTTTTTCCCGGTTTTGAGTAACAGTAACGGAGTTATTGGTCGTCAAAGTTGAGTACCGTAACAACATTAAGATACACCATGTACCAGCGGTTCGTTTTCGAACCACCCAAAATATAGAAGCTCATAAGCTAAAAACTTCTTGTTATTCTTTTCAAATTATAACTTCAATAGAAAAATACATGCTATTTCTTATTGAATGAAATCATTTCAATAAATTTCGTGGATCTTATATATTCTTTTTTTAATTTTGAAAAATGGTCGAAAAAAGATGGTCATCCTATTTTTCAAAAATATAATATTATTAATAAATATATATACCTGCAAATGACCGAAATCGATAGACGACGGTCTAACAGTGCTGATAACATTAAAATAAAGTTAAAAATATAAATTATTCAATATAAAAAAATTATTGAATATGGTGGTTCGAAAACGAATCGCTAAGAGGTTGTAAGACAGACTTCCCAGCGATAATTGTGGCTAGCAGTCTACATGTTGAGCAGTTTCCCTCTATGTATTTTGGCTGTTGATTTAAGCACCTAAATTGTAATATCAAATCTGTAATCAAATCTGAAAATGAAAATATAAAAAAAACAAGCGAAATCCGGGACAAAGTTACTATGAATTACCACCAGACGCTAACGGCAAAGTACAGCCGACCTCCATTATATTACAAATGGCCAGTTACTCGTACATCTTATCTAATGGTTAGTTTTTGCACATAGAGAAGATTCACACAATTTTCACAAAGCTTTACATTATATTGAAATTAATTTTTGTTTATGTTGCATAGGCCTGCCATATTATCTATGGTTATGCTATTGTACGAGATTGTACAATGATTTTTAAAATTTTAAATGTAACCAAGCAAAATATATGGCAGAGCTACCTTCAATTCAATATAATGTAAAAGCTTTCACAAAATGGTGTGCGTCTTATCTAGGATATGACTAACCACTAGTACGAAAAACCCGCCCAAAATGATGCATAAAATGTCATATATATCGCTGTAGTAAGTGTTTCAGGATTTTATCACTAAATTTAATATTCGCCATATAAATCAACAATTTTTCGCAACACAAAAGCTTAAAATTTAAATTTTCGTTTAAATTTTTTTTACGAAGAAACTCCCAACGTTGCGTTAACGCAACATCACGTTGGGAGCCACTGGTAACACTTACTAAAATTTTAATTTTTTTTTTTCTTAATTATATTTTAGTTGATTGGAATTTACCAAAACAACGTCATAGTTTTTGCGTATTTTGGCTTGTTCTGCTATCCGTTCTCATAGGGGGAACTTTTGTGTTTCCGATATTTTCCGCTATGTGTCCGCTATATGGCGGACGGTAAAAAAGTGTCGCTAGTGTCGGTAACAAGAACAAGAAAATTCTTCTTGCGAAGGCTGATAGCGTAATGTTCCCGTATTTTTATCCTTGGGCAGAAGTGGGTTAAGTTTAGAATATAACATTTTGTGATTCAAGCCCATCTTTTAAATTATATCAACGTTAAGTTTTCATTTATTGCATTTTTAAATGTAATGTTTCATATTTTCGGCCAAATAACATTAAATTGAGAAAATTTGATTCATAAATCAATTTACTTACAAAATTACACAAAATTTATGTTTTTCCATTCTAAATAAACTAACGATTGAAATTCAAATTTTAAAAATATTTTGCTAAAGGGGGATTTTTATGAGGCGTCAAAGTTGAGTGTCGTCGATTCGACGACTCATCACCTTTCCGTACTAAAAATAAGCATGACCTTCCAGGGTTAATTGCGATTAAATCCTTGTACGAGTGCCATTTTCTTCAATATATTCTCTGGAATGATTATACATACATATTGCCGAAGACAACTTCCTGGGAAAATATACTTATATTTTGCTTTAGCAAATTCAAAACAGAGAGACAATAACTTTGAGACTTTTGCTTTCTTTGGAATGCAAATATCCCGAAGGCAATACATTTTCAATTTTACGCAAATAATTTTGGTTGAATAGAATTCGTGGCACGTGCTCGGTTCTTTCTCTCTCTCTCTCCCCACTTTCTCTCTGTCTATGTTGAAATAACAGAATGTTTTTTTTTATTTCGTGTCTATTAAATTTTTAATGAACTGCAAATTTATTACATACATACAGTGGTGGAAATTGGAATAGGTTCACCTTGAAGGGCTCCCAATAAACGGATTTATTTACGTTACTTAGCAAACAAACACAAGTCAAACTACCTTAAAGTAAACATTACACAACACTGCCATAACGGTGTTTGCAATATGCCAGTTCTATTGAATTTACTCGTCAGTTCGATCAATTCATTTGAACTTTAGCGTTTGAAGCCAACCAATAGCCGGAAATTGGAATAGGTTCATGTGAAGTGTTGTAGTTTTTGAATCTAATACAAATAGAAGTTTTGATAAATTTGGGACAAAAACGAAAGAAGGTAATGTTAGGGTTCTAATTGGAAAAATTTAGCGGCGCTTGCATTACATGTAATGACTCTTTTAGGAGATGGGAAGAGAAAGCGTTTATCTGCAGAAGAAATTGCGAAAATTAACGCATTCAAAGAAATTCAACAGAGTAACCGGGAAATTGCGAGGAAAATCCGTCGTTTCGTAAATGTTATTAATAATTTTGTCAATTTAGGAAATAATTATGGAAACAGAGGTAAATATGGGCTGGGCTGGGCAAAGTGAATGATCGGACTGTTTGAGCCATTTTACGAAAAGCGACCTGCAATGGTATGAATTCAATCCAGATAAAGGCTAATCGAAATGTCCCATTGACAACTCGGCGTATTCGACAAATTTTGAGCATCTCAAAACACTTGCGATACTCCTAACGGTTATGTAAACCTCCACTAATGGCGCACCATACACCCAAACGAATGGGATTCGCCTGAGATCTCATGCATTGGACAACAGAGGGGAATAAAATGTTGTTCATCGATGAAAAAAAGTTTAATTTGGATGGTCCTGATGGATGTAAGTATTATTGGCGCGATTTACGCAGGGCATCAGCAGATTGCAATGAGCCGTCATTCCGGTGGCGGTAGTGTGATGGTTTGGGCTGGCTTCTCCGCGACTGGTAGGACCCCGGTCGCGTTTTTAAATGGTCGAATAAGCTCTGAACTATACATCGATCTGCTGGAAAATGTGATGGTTGATGCCGCAAAAAATATTATTGGACCAAATTTAATTTTCCAGCAAAACAACGCGGCCATTCACAATGCCAGGGTGGTTAAGGAATGGTTTGAAAGAAAGGAAGTACCGATTTTGGATTGGCCGGCCTGAAGCCCTGACCTCAACCCAATTGAGAATCTATGGAGGATACTAGTCAGATACTAGTTTATGCAAATGGGCGTCAGTTTTCTGATGTTTTAGAATTGCAAAAGGCGATCTCATCCGAATGGCTAAAAATTGATACAGATATTCTGCGAAATCTAGTTCACTCGGTGTCTAATCGAATTTACGAATTGATTCAGAAACGGAGTGATTCAATTAGTGACTAAAAGGAAGGATTCATCTTAATGTCATTGATGAACACATGTATTTTATTTAGTGAACCTATTCTAGTTTCAACCCTAAAATTTGTTTTTTTTTTGTAAATAATTTAATAATTAAACTATTAATTGTAAGTTTAATAACGAAAAAAAATAAACTTATTTAATACTTGTGTTTCACACCAAATGACTTTTTTATTCATGGTTTCAATTTCCGTCGAATAAACCTTTTTCAGGTGAACCTATTCCAATTTCCACCACTGTATGTATATATTTGGGAGAAGTAATACGAATAAACGCTTCCGGCGGTAGGTATACGTTATAACTTTACTGAGGAGCAGTGTTGCCAACTGGAAATTGAGAAAACGGCTAAATTTAGCCAGAAAACCGGTTACATTTTTTTCAAAAACGGCTAAAAATTCGGCTAAATAAAATTCAGCGAGAAAAACGGCAAAAAAACCGGCTAAATCATACAAAACAATCACATTACGAAAAAATATAGTAAAAAACTGATTTTAATGATTTTATTTCTTTTCTGGAGTACTACCCGTAATCTATGCTTTAGGCAGATTTCTTAGTTTACATAATGCTCCAATCGATGAAATTACAGTCAAAATTTACTTTGTTTGGAGTTCAACTAGTCAAAATTGTTGTATACAGGTACAATTTCTCGTCAAGTCCATAACCACATTAGGTTCGAAATTGTGGAACATAAAATTCGTCAAAGGAACGTCCAGCGCGTAACTATGCGCAAGGGCAACCGCATTTATGTATGGATATCTTACCATCATCGCACCTGAACAATCTTATATTTTGATTAAAAGTTAACCATTTTAGGCCCAAGATACATATCCAAATCATCATGACGATAATCCATCATAATGATGAAAGTTCGAAATTGCTTTCGTCATTTATGCTTGAAATAGAATAGCCGCGTCAGCAGAGGCATCGGCAGAGGCATCGGCATCAGCAGAAAAATTTCAATTTAGAACACACGCATTTGCCTTTGATGACCCACAATGACAGCAGCGGCAGAGGCATCGGCAGAAGCAGAATTCTGCTTTCTGTGTTCTAAATTGAAATGTTTCTGCTGATGCCGATGCCTCTGCCGATGCCTCTGCTGACGCGGCTATTCTATTTCAAGCATTACTTTTGACGTTTGTGTAAATGGTGAAAATGTCCCTCCAAATGGGGTATTCTGATGAATATTTAACACTTTCCCGGACACAACGTCTATAGACGTCCAATTTTGAGCATTTGACCATACAAATCGTGTCAAATTTTGGCGTTGTGTCCGGCAATGAGTTAAGTCAATAATTTGAGGACACACTTTTGTTAAAGAATTTGAATAGAAATGTGTAAAGATTGATAACAAATTTAATATTTATGTAAACATTCTTGTTCTTAAATTTTACAGATGGCGTCCCCAGTCATTATTGAGCAAATTATGGTCCAAATGCGTAATTTGGAACTCATGCTAATGATGATAAATTTGCGTCAGTCGAAAATATGTGTGTCAAGCTTGTTATTCATTTGCGAATTTGAGCCCTCCAAATTTTATTTTATTTTTCATAGTTACAAGATTGATGTTCCATTGTTCCATTGTTGATGTTCCGCAATTCCGAATTTGATGCTCCAAAGATACGAAAAAATTATCTGCTTAGCCAGGAAATGGTAAAGATTTTTGATAAATTTGTTGCTATACAAACCCAACAACTAAATAAATGTAATGCATCTACGAAAATGTGAAGTTTCTATGAATCGTCAGCACTTACCTTTTGTGCTGAAGAAGAGGGTAAGTTGCCCCCGAAATGTATACACTTAAAGTTAATTTTTGTAATTTACTGGGCAAGCTTCTTGCACAACGTTAGTGTTGAACACTACAAAGTTCCGGCGATATTATCAATATCTATGAATCGCGCTAAAAGGTTTTCACCCTTGTACTTAATCTGGCATGATTACGTTATCTGTGGTAGAGAATCGACACTTTGAAAAATGGATAAATGTTCAGGTACTCCCATGCTTCGAGAATTGCTCAACAAGGAATTTTATCTAAGAAACTATCTTCCATTTTGCAAATTATTCAGCATATTAGTGGTGAGTAAATTACATGCTTAGACTAGTAGTTCAGTAATATCGTGTCGATTTAGTACCATTCCGTGAAAAAAATACGGAAGTTTTTTTCTCACTGTTTCTTTATGTATTATGGGGCGCTGATTCCGAATATGAACTTTGCACCCTAAAAAAAGTGCCGCAACCTTTAAAAAAGGGGGGAAAGGGGGGCATTTTTTCGGTTTTTTGCGATTATTTCAAAAACGGTAAGAGATACAGAAAAATAGTCTGTGCACGAAAAAAACTACATAAAATTATCTTTGCAATGATATATAACACATTAGAGTTTAATTGAATATTTCGGCGTTAGAATAGAACATAAATTAGAATATTTTCATTTTAGACCTTTTTTAAAAGCTCCATAACTTTTGAAAGAATGTTAGCTCAGCCGTTAAATTTTGTATAAGTACTCATAATAAGTTCAAGATCATTTTAAGGTAAACATTGAGTCGCTCCGGTCAAGGACCCCCATTATCCCCCCATTAAAATTTTTCAAAACGGCATGTCCATAACTCCCCCCAAATTTGGAGCAGAGTGCTAAATTTTGGTTTGCTGCGATTGGAGGTCATAGTCACCCCACCCACCAAAAATCAGCTCATTCGGATGAAAACTAACGGTACCTCCCATACAAAGTGACCCAAGACAACTTTGTTCTACAGTTTATAAAATGAGTAGTACCTACTCGTACGTAGAACAAATTCCTGATGGGTCACTTTGTATGGGAGGTACCCTTAGTTTTTATCCGAATGAGCTGAGTTTTGGTGGGTGGGGTCACTATGAGCTCCAATTTCAACAAACCAAAATTTAGCACTCTGCTCCAATTTTGGGGGGAGTTATGGATACGCCGTTTTGAAAAATTTAAATGGGGGGATACTGAAGGTCCTTGACCGGAGCGACTCAATGTTTACGTTAAAATTATCTTAAACTTGTTGTGAATACTTATACAAAACTTTACGGCTGAACTAACATTCTTTGAAAAGTTATGGAGCTTTTAAAAAAGGTCTAAAATGAAAATATTCTAATTTATGTGCTATTCTAACGCCGAAATATGCAATTAAACTCTAATGTGTTATATATCATTGCAAAGATAATTTTATGTAGTTTTTCCGTTCTCAGACCATTTTTCTGTATCTTTTACCGTTTTGGAAATAATTGCAAAAAACCGAAAAAATGCCCCCCTTTCCCCCTTTTTTAAAGGTTGCGGCACGTTTTTTAGGGTGCAAAGTTGATATTCGGAATCAGCGCCCCAAAATACATATAACAAAATTGAGAAATAAACTTCTGTATTTTTTTCCTGACGAAAATACGATATTATTGGACTATAGGAACAAAATTTGTTCGTCAGTTTACGGGAAACCCATTACCCTACATTAATTGAAAACAGGCAAGTCTCCGCGGCAAATTTTCCCCAGGAGACATTGAATGCAAGTTTTCCTCTAGGTCAGTGATTCCCAAACGGTGGGGCGCGCCCCCCTAGGGAGGCGTGACGACTTGGGAAGGGGGGCGTGAGTACAACTTATATATTGCTGTAACAATAAATTTATTTTCATACTAGCTAAGAGCCTCTGGCCAAAACATCGCTGAAAATATTTTAGGTCGAAATCGCTTTACATTGACGTCTAGGCTCGTGATGAAAAAAATTCTTTTGATTTATTAGAACACCTTCGAACTCTTATAGCTCCAGTAATAGCACTGCTTTACTTATCTCATCATTAAGCCAAAAATAGTTTTTTTTTGTGTTATGATGACTTTTTTTGTCAAAAAACCATTTTAAGTAAACATTTTCCACTTGCTTTTGGCTGTACGAATCCCCACCATAAATAAACAATTGTGCTTTTTCTATGCAAGAGTGGGTAACGTGTTTGCATACGAGTATTTGCATTGTTAACGGGTAATTTTCTGCATTGGACTATGACAATTCGGTGGCTCAGTGGCAGAGATGTCTATCTCTGAGTTGCCGGTGCGTGGGTTCGAATCCCACTGTGACCCATGGATGTTTGTGTTGTCCATAAAAATGCTCCTACGGCAGGCGGTTCTTCGATGTTAATCGTCCCGAAGCTACCCGTTGTTAAAAAAAAACGGCCAAGAGCTGCCAAACCCCCTTCGATTCAAGAGAGAAAAAGAAAATCTTGAATTGCTACAACAACAACCAAGTCCAATATAAAAGTCTAGACTTCTGTCCAAAATTAGTATGTGATGGCTTAAATGTTTTGCAAATCATGTCTCGGTATTTTACAGCTTTGAGAAATTATAAGGAAGTTTTAAATAAAATAAAGCAATTAACCGAAGAACGCAAATATCCCCCACGAATTGAACAATGGCGTAAATAAAAATTTTATTACGCCTATTTTCGGTTTTTGGCCAAAATTTTCTTTGGTGGCGCCAGCCTCAGCAGACTTCGCAAAGGGGGGCGCGGACTGAAAAAGATTGGGAACCACTGCTCTAGGTGGACATAGTCCATACTTACCCTAATACACGAAAATAAGTGTATAAAGAAATAATTTCACGATTTATTAATTGATTCTAGTTTCAAAGCAAAAAAAAATCATAAAATAATTTTAGCCGGAAAAACGGCAGAAGAAAATTATTTCCGGCTAAAAATCCGGCCGGCCGGAATTATAAATTTCTTCCGGCTAAACAGCATGGTTTCCGGCTAAATCTAGCCGAAAAACGGCTAAATTGGCAACACTGCTGAGGAGGATTCCACATCTTCTAATGGCCGTGTCCACATCACTTCAATTTTCTTTCGTCAACTTGGGATGCGATACTGAAGAGAGGCATTTAGTCTTGAACGTGATTATCAATGTTGAATATATCAAAATTGAATAAAAGTGGATGGAAAATTACAACCCACAAAAATGTATCCTTTCAATATTTTTTATATAACTTGCTGTCTAAGGGCTCCAGTACACAGTCATATTTGGTTTGGTCATATTTATATTATAATATGCTTATGCCTACTTGGTCGAAAAATTTATACTGAATGAATCGAGTAGGCTTAGGCATTATGACATATTATAATAGAAATATGACTGTGTAATGGAGGCCTAATATATGTTTGTGAATGTATAAAATAAATAAATCGTCGTTTATGTATATGCGACGTGGAAAAAGCGAATTCTGATTTCTCAACGATTGGATAAGTGGCAAAGTGTTTTGTCATTTAACTTCAAAAGTGATAAACGAACACCAGTATTGCAAAATTTACTCCTGCTTTTCATATTTATCAAAAGAAGAAGCTATTATTTACTGGTACTCGCAACGAATGTCTAACATTAACGATTGATTAAAAAATCTGTAGATAGAACGAGGTATTCTTCTCTTTTGTTCACTTGACGCGGTCAATACTAAATAGGGTCTATGTCGAAAGAGAATACAACACGTGAAGACGATAGGGAAGACGAAAAACGAAGAAGTGTGGACACAGTTAATTGTGATTGAATTTATTGAATACATGGGCGAACAGAAATGTATGTTTATCTAACTATTGTTAACCTTCCGGCGGGCGCAATATTACTCCTAACACGATCGGGCGCAATGCATCTGACAGAGTAAGTACAGAAAAATATATCAAACTAAGTTTCTGTATATTTTACACTCTTATTTATGGTTGAATTGTCTTTTTGAAACAGTTCTACGAAATCTTAGAAACAAAAACTGGCCCTCAAAGTTTTATACCCTTCACATTTTCAATTTTCTGGGAATATTCCGATTAAAATCGTTTCAATATTTCAAAAACCACCAACAACTCGACAGCATCAAAAATGTGAGCTTCTTTTACTGAAAACAGCTAAAAATTCACAGCAACTTTAATATGCAATGTGACGAGTATAAGAAGTGAAAATCTGTAAAGAAAAAGAGAAAATAACACAATCGGGAGCAATTCATCTGAGAGATTATTTCATCCCTCTCGCGCCTCTCAGGCAACTGCTGGATAGACACTAAAAACTGCATTAAGTAGTTGATAAAGATTAAGCTACTGTTTCAGTTTACTCTCTTTTCATATTGCTGATTGGTCAAAGAAAAACAGGTCACGTAATCTAGCTAAACTAGTGAATTATTATTACAGCCAACAAATTTACCTAAAAACTAAAACTAGCTACACTATCCATCTCAATTTTCTCCAACTTCTGGCAAGATGGGGTGCTTGTACGATTCTTTTAAAATTTGGCGCATAGTCTTGCATTCATATCTTCCTTACATCATTTTATTCTAGCTCGATTATATCTAACAGTTTTGATACGTCAAGTGTAGAAAACTGGGGCTAACTTTTGCTCGAATTTAATTCAATTCAAACTGCCCCTAAAGGTCTGCAATTTGGTCAAATATATTCAAATTATATCAAAACGCAGCCAAAATTCACTATAGTTTTCTTCACTTAAGGCATTAAAACGGTTAGAAATAATGGAGATAGAATAAAATGATGTAAAAAAGATATGATCGTAAGACCATGCACCAATTTTTAAAAGAATCGTACAAGCACCTCACCTTGGCAGAAGTTTGAGAAAATTTAGATGGAAAAATAAATAGTTTTTGGGTCAAATCACAAAAATTTAACTTTGAAGCTCTGTAAAAACCAGACCTCTTATCCGATTTTAGTATGGCTATTTTTATTTGTTGGCTGTAACCAGTGGCGGAACGTACGGTGTTCCCCCAAACCAAAGGGGCCCCCAAATCCAAAATCATAAAGAAGTTTTGATGGGTAGATCTTTTGGTAACTGTTCTTTGAAAAGACATTCTTTTTTACTATTCTGCAAGAAAAATGCGTAACTGAGGATAGTAGCAAAATATTCAATTTTGTGTATGTTGAAGCTTGGATCTCTAAGTAATAAACTCGGTTTACACCGGAGCGGCGCAACTCACCTCAACAATCATCAGAACAATCCATAAATTATAAAGGTTTTTGCTCATAATAATATTGAAAATAAATAAAGGTTCAACTTTAGGCGGAGTGCCTCTCTTGAAGGTTCTTGCGTAAAATTGGACCAAATCCAGTTATTAAATTTGGAGTATTTGAATATCGAATTAATTGCTTACCTACGGAAAATATATTTACTATGACCTATTGATCGAAATGCCTAACTACACTACAGTTACTAAGATGGATCAATAAGGTTTAAGAAAACCTTTTTTTTTAACTGGGACTCGAAAAAAATCAAGAATCAGATGTCTGTCGACAAACTAGTGAGTCAAGATCCGTAAAGTATTTGCCTTTGGAGGATCTCAACCAACCATGAATTTTATTTCAGTCAATTAAGTTTTTCTTGTGCATCCTCAGATCAGTTTTAGTCTAGGATCAACGACTCTTACGAGAAAAGCATGTAAATGCACTCCGGAAGGTTGTCTATCCGCCACGACTCTTGGCTTTCGTGATAAATAGATGATCTTAGGCTCTCCCTATGCAATTATTCTAATTTGGATTTTGTCTCAAAAAATCGTAGCTTTTGCTCATAATGTGGACTGCTTTAAATGTGGGTTATGTTCTGTAATTTTTTTCTGGTGAAAAAAAAACGAGCGTGAGGGGCAATTTTGCACACAAGAAAATTGGGAAACGTTACGCCACTGGCTGTAACAATTATCTTATTTAAGTTGTACAAGAAAATGATTTTTTCAAAAATCTTCAAATGCCTGTGACAGCTAAAGGGTTAAGAATTGGGAATATGTTCCGTACAACTTTTTTGATGGAAATCACATGAGGAATCACAATCCGGTGCGCTTATGCGGCAGTCTCTGGACACCTTGTATACATAAGGCTTAATACTATTTTAAATAAAAGAAACTACTTTTTCATTTATTCTTGTTTTCATAAGAATTTTTCACTAGGTTTTTGCATATTAAGGTCTGGATAGACATCGGGCGGAATGAAAATGAAATTTTTATCCGCTGCGATTTTCTCAATGAAAATGAATGCTTACTGTATGCAACATGTCGAAAATGATGGGGAATTCCATAAGCTACAATCCGAATATGGTTCCAAAACTTTTCTCGGCCATTTTATGTATTATTTTTCGATTCCCCGGTCATTTCACCGTGAAAAATATCTAATGATTGTAGCTTATGGAATTCCCCATCATTTCCGACAAGTTCCACGACAGTAAGCATGCATTTTCATTGAAAAAATCGCAGCGGACAAAAATTTCATTTTCGCCTGAGGTCTATTCAGGCCTTTACACCTTAAAGGGAAATTTCCCGAAACTATCTCTTTGATTTTGCTTAAAGGGCTGAATTAAGATCGACAGAGAAATTTTTCGACCAGGGATTTTATCAATACAAATGGATACTTACTATTGTGGAATATGTCACAAACGGTGGAGAATTTTATAAGCTACAATCCAATACCGGTTCCATAATTCTGCTCGGCCATTTTATGTATTATTTTTCGATCCCCCGGTCATTTGACATTTCACGATGAAATAACCGGGGAATCGGAAAAAATACATAAAATGGCCGAGAAAAATTATGGAACTGTTTTCGGATTGTAGCTTATGGAATTCCCCAGCATTCCCTACATACTCCACGACAGTAAGAATACATTTTCACTAAAAAAAATCGCAGCGGACAAAAATGTTACTCTCGATGTCAGTACTAGGCTTTAACCACAAATCCTTCATAATCTATTTGACTGCACCCTTGGCTCATTATCGCAGAATAGCTCCCAGAGATAAATCATTTGATCCAAATACCATTAATGACAACAGTTCTCGTGTCATCATGTCTACAAATTAACGAACTTGACTCTTAGTACAGTAAATAAAGACAGAAAACGGCAGTTTACTTAAAAAAATACGTAATGGCTGAAATTTGCTGGAGATGTATAGGCGAATTTTGCATTTTTTGTTAATAACATTCTAACTGTAGACCCTAGAGCAATGGCGTCGGAACAGGGAGGGGGGGGGGGCGCGGGGGCAACTGCCCTCCAATATTTTGGCTAAGGCGGCATATATTGCAATATATTAAAAATTACGAAGAATTTATTTTATATTTTTTATAGACATATGCAATGTACGAGTACATATTCAATTATTATTCTAGTGAATATTTTTTTTCCATGATGGAATACCTCGTTCGCAGAAACTTGCATGCTACATGTATACTACGAGTATGTACATTATCAATGCATTTTATTTCTTCTTCGTCAACAAGAGTACGAAAAGGCCAACGAGAGCGAAACCATTAACCAGGAAGTTTTCCTTCTCCTTGTCAGAAAAACGTGTCGACGGTAGAGGATCTTACAGTAAGATTGGGCTGTCATGCTGAAGATTTCGATATTGTTGATTTTCGATCGCAGTTAACTCTTTTGAAAAATATGCCGGGAGCTTCAAGGAAGGTAATTCGGCTAGTAATACATATTACTGCTGATGGTTCCAGTATCAGCACATCATCCAGGAAGGTTCCATGCTTTGCGACGTCTTAAAACAGCTGACACATCTAATCCTTCCCCATGTTCATAGGGACTGAACAGGGAATTTAAATATGTCAAAAATCATGAAAGAACTCGTTTCCCGAGGAAACCGAAAAGCAACCTTTGGGAAAATCGTTTGACCTTTAATTTTATAAGACATACAAAATAGAAAATATGTTTATAATCTTCAACACTTCCGAATTACAATGGGATCAAAATAGGTAGACTTGGAGACTATTCTAGTCGGTTTCTGATCGCTATTGTTCTCTTATATGTTTCATAATCACTTCTTGGTATTGTCTGCTTCACAGTTATAGTATATTTATAGTAGTTATAGTAAATTGCCTACTTATAGGCTAAATTTGCGTTTTTGCTTAATATCATTCTTATTGTTGACCCTACCAGGGACGTAGTCAGGATTTGGTTTCGGTGGGGGTCCAATGGTCGAAATCAAAATCAGATATTTTATTACAGACATTATATGAAATTAATATTTTGATGTTTTGATGTCCATCCCGTCGAACAGGGAAATCGACTTCGCTCCTGGCTAGATTTTTTTCGGAATGAATAAGCAGATTACTGTCTGTCATAGTTACCCCCTACGCAGTAAAGTTCCCTTGCAAGTCCCCATTATATGCTTCATTTCAGCTCAGGGCATTATCACAAATCGTCAAGAGTTACCATTGTCCATCGGGGTGGTAACTCGACCCATTTTGCAGGGTTGAAATGGAATGAAAATTTCTAGCCATGATAGGTAGGTCTCCTGATCTGTTAGTGTGTATTTCTATTGCGTGATGAAATCATTAAACCTAGAATACTGACATTTTTAAACACCTCCAACAAATTAGCTTATCCTATACACTGTCATATCACGCTCTGTGGCTCACTTGGTTGAGTCGCACTCTACGATGCTAGTAATCTAGAGGTCCGGAGATCGAATCTATTCTAGGAGACTCAAGGCTATTGCACCAGAGTTTTACCATTTTATTGGTTTATATCTATTGGCGAGTGAGTTGCGACTCCGTTAGCTCATCTTCGATATAGTGAACCAATTTCACTGATTCCAGATTAAAATGATCCAACCCAATTCGGTAATATTTAGGAAATGAAAAAATATGGTTGTGAGTTTATTCAGAGTATTTAGAACTGAAAAGTCTTTGCAATAGTGATTGAAGGCGACCGAAAGTCTTGAGTCAAGTGGTGGAACGGGGAGCGTTTTTCAAAAAACCTCGTAGGAATTTGCGAATTACATCTTGACACTTATCAGACGAGCTTGGACGTCTACAAAATAGAGAAGTGGAGCCAGTCGTTTTCACTCTTTAGTTTCAATCGAAAAGCGAATCATCAAATACAGTCAACTGAGATATCGAAGATTTTAGTAAATCGGATATTTTTGTAAAGAATAGAAAACAACTATAAAAAAGAATTTTATGGAAGTTTTTTTTAATGCCAATCAAATTCTTGTAATCTAATTTTTCGAAAAATAGTCGAATTTAGTGTACTTTTTTGTTAAGACAAGAAATGCTTGCAATAGAACAAAGGCAGCAAAACAGACAACGAAAGCAGCACAAGTTTTTAGATGGGTGACGTAATTTTGCTGCTAACATTATATCCACTTAAAATGAATTGTGCTTCTTTCGTTCGCTGTTTTGTAGCTTTTAATCTGTTTCATGTAGCAAAATGGGGTTTTGGTAAAACTATGAGAGTTTATGGTGCGTATAATGCGTGTTGAGAATATATTCTACCCTTGCGGGGTGGCAAAAAAGGTTCAACCGGTTTAGACTGGCAGTGCACGGTTATTCTCATTAGATGCCATCTCTAGAACCATGCAGTTCACATTTTAGTGCTGGCGAATCACTAAAATGTGAACTGCCACTTACAGTTCTACCGACTCGCATCTCAATCCGCTTTTTTTGGCTATGCGCCAATTGCACATTCAATGAATGCTGTGTGACGCAGCCTCCGCTCACTCGCTGCCGTCATTTTTATCACTTGAAGTACACGATGAAGTGTAATGCGTGTTGAGAATATATTCTCACCTTGCGGGGAGGCAAACAAGGTTCAACTGATTTGGACTGGAAAAATGCCTCCCCGGAAGGGGAGAATATATTCTCAACACGCACTATACGCATCATGTACTTCATGTGCTATCCACACAATGGATAAAAGTGGCGTGGTGAGCGGAGGCTGCATCACACAGCATTCACTATGATAGTTTTTTGATAAAAATGTTCAGCTAAAAAATACCAACTATACTACACTTACGGTCAAAAGTATCGACTCAACCTAATAGCGCGTGTATTTGTACGTGTTTTTTGGAAAATATGATAGTTATTCATAAAAGTCTTATGTCGTTTAAAAGTTCGAAACCTTAGCTACCTGTTGGTACCCTTTTTATCATTATTTGCTTTGCACTTTTTAAATTATTGCCACTTGTAACAAAAAACCCAGAAAAATTGAAGTTTCAGGTAAAGGCCAGGTCAGGTAAACTACCCCTATAAAAGCGCCCGTAATCGGTTTCTCATTATCAGTTGCATCAGGAAAGTTAGGTAACTTACCTCTGAAGTAATTTCAATCACTGTTTTCTCATCAATGGATACGACGCCAGATCAGGCGGCACAAGTTGTAGCCCTATTGTCGAAGAATCATAGTCAGCGAACCGTCGCTCGCCGTCTTGGAATGAGTCAGTCTGCTGTCTCGAGAGTTAGCAGGAGATTTCGAGAGACTGGTAGCTTTAATTCGAGACCAAGAACGGGCCGCCCTCGATCCACTTCAGAGAGAGACGACCGTTTCATTGTAACAAGTACGTTACGAAATCGTTTCCTCACGGGTGTTGCTGCGGAGCGGAACCTGAGGCGTGTTCGCGGAGTAGCTGTCAGTGACCGCACGGTAAGGAGACGATTAAGGGAAGCGAATATCACTCCAAGACGGCCTGCCAGGGGCCCCAAATTGACTGCACGACACCGACAAGCGCGCCTCTTATTTGCTCGTAATCATCTTACTTGGAGCGATACGGAATAAAGCTCAGTATTGATCACTGACGAGTCGAGAATGTGTCTGCATGGCAGTGACAGAAGATGTCGAGTCTACAGGCGTCCAACTGAGCGATTTGCGCAGTGCTGTTTCACTGAAACGGTTGCATACGGCGGCAGTTCCTGTATGATGTGGGCTGGCATTTCATTGGAGGGAAAAACGGATCTCGTATTCGTGCCCGCAGGAGGAGGGCTGACAGCTGAGCGATACGTTACCGATGTTCTCCGTGTCCACGTTGTGCCCTATGCAGCATTTATTGGCGAGAACTTTACTTTGATGCACGACAATGCCCGGTGTCATGCGTCGCGCCTCACTCGGCAGTTCTTGAATGAAGCCAATATGTCGTCACTTAACTGGCCTGCGCGCAGTCCCGACATCAATCCCATTGAACACTTATGGGACGAACTCAAGAGAAGAGTCCGAGCCAGAAATCCAGTCCCTTCGTCCACTGAAGAATTGAAGGCAGCCCTATTAGAGGAGTGGAACGGTATTCCTCAAGATACCATCAGCAACTTGATCAAATCAATGCAGAATCGACTGGAAGCTGTCATTAGAGCAAGAGGAGGAAATACCAAATACTAAAATAATAAATACTTAACTTATTTTCCAACAGTTTTTGTTTTATTTCCAAAAAACCTAACCAAAATCCATTTTCATATTTGCTCATTTTCGCTACGTTTTCGTTCAAAGAGCATCAATTTTAAAAGTGCTCACCAAATATTGGTTAAAATGGTACCAACGTAAAGCTGAGGCCTTAAGCTTTTCAATGACATACGATTTTTATGTATAACTGCTATACTTTTCGAAAAACACGTACAAATACACGCGCTTTTAGGTTGAGTCGATACTTTTGACCGTAAGTGTATATTACAGTTTTAATTCTAGTTAGGTATCACTGGAATTTTACAGTGCACTGAAAAATTTCCGGAGGGGTCCGGACCCCTCTCCTGGTTACGTCCCTAGACCCTACAGTAAAATGGTGTATAGAGGTTTCATTTCTTATCAAATAAATCTATCAAACTTTCTCCATAACGATGGGCTTTTTTCATCGAACCCAGAAGGATACGAAGCTGGTCACAATTGTAGCGAAAGCAATAATGAATCCAAAAGAGAGGAAGAAAATCAATCTAAGAGACCAAAATTGAGGTAGTCATATATTTTTGTAGTTACATCAACAGTGACTATGTGAAGAAATTCATTTTTTATTTTTTTGGAACGATCCCTACGATTGCGCTAATTGACATAGTTTGATTCTGGTCTCACTGAAGACATACTGAATTCGGATACATATGTTATGCAAGATTAATTATTTAATAAAATTAAGAACACACATTTATACAACTTGACATGGCAAAGTTTTTAGCAATCACTAAATAGGCATTTAAATAGACAATTTACCCCAACTTCCTCCATCCCCACTAATACGAAAACTCAGTTTTAGACAAAAGATTCGTCTCTTAGCATCCACATCAAATTTAAGCCATTACGTTTTTTAAAGAAAATATCCATTTATTATACTGCTTTGATATGAATGGAAGTTCCACTTGATGGACCCAAGGCCAAAGGCAGACCGAAGAACACCTGGATATGTCAAATGAAAAAGCAACAACCAACAACGCATTGGTCTTGGCGATGACACGATCCAAGATAAAGCTGCCTGTAGAAATATGCTGATATATTACCGCCAAAACGGGCGATGTGCCTACACCGCAAGTCGAGCAACGCGAAACCATGGAGCGGTATAAGGAACGCGGCAAGGAAGAAGAAGATACTGTTTTGACCCTTGACCGGTAACTACAACGGGTCTACTTGACCTATGATATTGATTAAGGTACCGGTGAATAGATTATTTGATTGGAAAGAAAACCTCTACCATTTTCTGTAGGGTCAACAATAAGAATGATATTAAGCAAAAACGCAAATTTAACTTATAAGTAGGCAATTTTCTATAACAACCCCCTCCCATATACGCAAAGTCAGACATAGATTTAGGACGTATCCCTTAACATCTCCACCAAATTTCAGTCATTATATGTTTTACTTAAGCAAAATATTCTCATTATACCGGTCATTATAAGGGAACTTTTTTGCCTACGATATTGACTTAGGTACCGTTGAATAGACAATTTGATTAGAAATAAAACTTCTATACATCACTTTACAGTAGTAAGAATGATATTACGGAAAAACGCAAAATTCGCCCATAAGTAGGCAAATTACTATAACTTCCCCCACTCCTACAAATACGAAAACTCAGATTTAGACTTAGGGCACGTTGCTTAACATCTCCACAAAATTTTGAGCCAATACGTATTTTTTTAAGTAAATTATACCCGTTTACTGTACTATCTATGAAATTCCTGAATAGGTCAAAAGAAGGCACTCACTAAAATTTCAACGAAATAAAACTTTTAATTGTCCTGTGTCGCAGCAACAGGCTCTTAGTGTCTGTCCTTGAGGAATTTTATCAGTTAGACGGGACACGAGGATACCTATTCCTCATTTTTAATTATGTACCTTTTTCTATAATGAATGCTTTCCAGATCTTTCGTCTGTTGCTAAATATAGCCAACACTCCACAGTATGTCAGGCCGTTAGAAACACCGCACATCTTTTCTGCTACGGTTTCTCTAGTTAACAGATAGAAAAGGGAAAACCTAAAAACACCCTTCTCTTGTGTTAGAACTGAATATCTCGACCAGACAAACAGTTTCCCGTAATGGAAGCTTCCGGAACTACACCCGGAAATGATGATGATTTAGCGATGGAAGCGAGTTCTTAAGGATAAAGGACCTTTCGACTTTTTCGACTTTAAAAGCAGCTCGGAGTGTTTAAAAATTTCATTGCAATTTTGGGGGATAAAAGGATATGATAAGTTGCCCATGAAATTGTGCGGTGTCCTAAATAAATGCGGACGTATCGAAGAAGAAAAAATAACCAAAGATCTTTATTATTTTTTTATTACTCTTCAAGTTTTTTTCTGGAAAAAAGTAAGTGTAGAATATTACACAGATGACATACACTATCATTCATATTATCACATCGGAGGTTAACGAACGACTTTGCAGCTTCAGCCAGTTCAGTTGCATGTGAAATGTCATTTGAAGACATTGGTCCTAGGACATAAAACGTCTCAAGTACCTACCAGGTACCATTTCGTGCGAAAGTGAACAAATTGAATTTATTTTGTATTTCAAATATTGAGAAATCTTATAGTGACTCTGACTGAAATGTCAATATTCCATTCGTAAGGTGTGTGAAGAATATTTTTGGGAGTCTCGAAAACTTGTCATTTTGCTAAATTTAATATACATAGTTCAAAATCAAGGCGAATCATTGCACTTAGAGAGAGTATGTATACTTTTATTCAGTCAAAATTCAAGGTGGGAGTTTCCTTAGCAACCACATAACAAAGCTATAGGCCAGCCAATAAACCGAAATATAAGGCGTTAGGTCGCAAAAAATAGCTCGGCTCTGGTTTTTTGGGATATTGCAAGGATAGATACCAGTAGTGTACCACCAAGTTTGCAACTTCGAAAAAATTGTGCTAACCCCGTGACCCTCAAGAAACCTCCAAGTTTTCGGACTTTTTTCATATTTTGGTTTGTAATTTTTAAAAGGTGCTACCTACAAAAAAGTCGTCCAAAGCACTTTTAAAGCTAATAAAATCTTCTTTAATTGCAAACTGAGTGCAACCCCAGCTTTGTAGGTACAAAGTAGCCCAAGATACAGCATTTTAAAAAAGATGTTTTTTTTTGTAAAAAAGTCTGAAATTGTAATACGACGTACCATACGTACGTATGACGTGTTCCGATTCCATCTGTTCCTGGATGCGTTGAGGCTAATCCAGAAACACAGTTGGATGAATTTTGCTTAAGATTCAAAAAGAAAAAAGTTTTTCTTACAAGAACCTAATATTTCGGATTCCTTCCATTCCTAGATATGTTTTGAGGCTTTACTAGGAACACATTTGGGTGTGATTTAGTTAAGATTGGTTCATAAAGAAAAAAGTTTTTCGTAGAAGAACCTAATTTCCAGAGGTTGGTTTGTATGACAGCCCTATGACGTAGTGTTCCGATTTCATCCGTTCCTGGATATTTTTTGAGGCTTAACCAGGAACACACTTGGGTGAAGTTTGGTTAATATTGGTACATAAACAAACAAATTTCTTAGAAGAACCTAATTTTTAGGGGCAACCCTATGAAAAGTCCGAACATTTTGAGGTTTTTTGAGGGTCACGGGGTTAGCACAGGTTTTTCGAAGTTGCAAACTGGGTGGTACATTTCTGGTATCTACCCTAACAATATCCCAAAAACCAGAGCCGAGCTATTTTTTGCGACCTAAAATCATAAAATGACTGGCCTATAAGGACTCTTGATGAACATACAATACAAACGGTATAGTATACTCATGACAGTCTATTAGATCAATGCCTATAAGCTCTTCAATTAGAGAAACACTAATGTGAGTAATTCAAGCGATTATCGGAATTACACTCAACATTTTCCGACAATGCAAATAAACTCAAACAGGCAGCAAATTAAGGATACATCCAGAAAGAATCGATTCGAATGGTTTCACTGAAAGGCGACACATAAATATAGAGGAGTAGAATGACATTACACTCTGGGATTGGAATAACAAAAAATATTTCTGCGCAGGGGATATTTATTTAATATTTATTCTCTTAATGACACACCCACTATGTCTATGGATTTGTCGTATGTTTGTTGCAATGATTTATCATATAAATATCAGTGGCTGCTTGAAGGCATTGTTATATAATTCCGTTGACAGACTGTATGACAATATTGAAGCACGCGCTAATAATGTGTCCCTAATGATGACTGTCCGAAATAATATGAGACGCGATGGTTTTCAAATTCCTATATTATTTTGACTTATTTGCTTGCGATCGTTGTGGGTGGCTAAACGAAATCTGTCAATAAAACATAGAAAAATTCCTTCTAGGAAATTCCGATAAGTAAATTTGAAGAATTTTCACATGGAAATTGTTGGCCAAAAAAGCCTTTAGATAACGAGTGTACAAGTAGGATCCGCATAGTTTGCATTGACTGTTTTAATTAGAAGAATTAAAATAAAAACGATTTTCCATTTAAGTCAATGAATAGTAGTTTATTTCCCAGACACGTGTTTCGACAGTCACTTACTGCCTTCCCACTGGCTAGACCTATAGTTTTTCCCCCCATTTTCGTCTTGAGGTAAAAAATGAAAATATCAAATTTTCTTAAAAATCTCCTATTTATGATGCAATAAAGTCAATAAAATTCAATTTGTACGATAAACGATAAAATTTTCTGAGATGTTGCTTTAAAAAGCCGTGGGGTCTGCAAATTGGGTACGCCTAATTTTATCCCGTCTTATAACATCACCTAATCAACTGAGATTTGATTCAAGGAAATTCAAACGAGTTTTATTTCCTTTGTAATAGTGTGAACTAGGTGTTAGTGATTAACGATTGTGTCTTAATAGATTTAATTGGGATATTTACGGAAAATTTAGAATGAAATTATTTTTGCGCTTGAAAATTCCCTATTTCTTTCTATCTATTTCCCCAAATCTGCAGAGTAATATCGCGGTAAAATCTACCAACAAAGCGCCAAATATTTCCCTAAAGATATTCCAATTGGATAATTCGATCAAACTGTCTGTACGGATACGCAATGAAAAAAGTGAAGTAAAAATAGAAGAAAATAAGGAAGAAACATGTTTGTACTAATACCACCTCAAAATATGTCTTCTTTAAAACGCTTCTAGTATATCTACAAAAACCATTTTAATGCTTTTCTTGTTTATAAATGGCTATAAAGAATGGGTAGAATGATTATACCGATAAAAATTTCACTTTTTCAAAAAAATAAAAATTTTTTCTCAGTAGGTCCAGCCAGACCGATTGGGTATAGAATATGCATATTGTAGTAGGTGCCGACAGAAGGGTTTTAAGTAAAACAAAAAAAATATTCCTCAAATTTTAAATTGATTGTCCTAAATTTTGTGAAAAATTATCATCATGCCTCTCGCACCACTGAATATATGTTCGGTTTGCAACAATAATCTGAAATCGAATGACGATAAAGTGTCCTGCGAGATGTGTAGACGCCCGCAACATTTATTTTGTGCTGGAGTCTCTAGAACGGAGTCCGCTTCGATTAAAGATAAAAATCAACTTTTCATATGTAACTGCTGCGCAAAGAAGGAAGATGATTCATCCAAGCTTCGCGAACTATTGAGTAAATTATCTGAGGAAGTTGAGTCGCTCAAACAACAACTGTCGGCTTCGAACACCACCAAAACGGGTTTGAATATGGAAGACGTTTTCTTCGAAATCGATGATCGGAAACGCCGGTCGGCTAATGTAATCCTACGCGGGCTACCCGAAGATGAAACTATTAGCGACAAGGTCAAAACACTAGAGGTATTGAACACCATCGTCCATCCGAACACTCTTACCCTCGAAGAAATAAAAGTTTTTCGCCTCGGTAAACCTGAAACAGGGAAAGTACGGCCACTGAAAATAATAACACCGAGCCGTGATATAGCTGTGAATATACTGTCTAAAAAACGGCTTCACACACAGAGTACTTTTCTACGAGATAAGCAACTAAAAATAACGAACGATGAAACTCTCAACCAACGCAACTACATTAATGACCTTCGAAAGCAGCTTGAAATCATAAAGACATCAGATCCAAATGCAACCATCAAATACAGAAATGGTATGCCGAAAATTATATCTAAACCACAGCCAAAAAACTAAAATCACTTTCGCTATATTATCAAAACATCAGAGGTGTATCAACAAAACTTGATGTACTTCGTCAAAATATTTTATTGTCAAATTTCGATATCATCGTTTTTACTGAGACGTGGTTAAAACCTGTACATAACACAAATGAACTCGGCCTGAATAATTACAATGTTTATCGACGCGATAGAGATTTGTTTACTTCTGACAAAACAAGAGGTGGAGGTGTAATGATCGCAGTTAAACAATCGCTAAGATCGAAACTAATCAAGTGTCATAATACTGACATAGAACAACTCTTCGTTTCTCTATAGCTGGGTTCATCGAAAATCATCATTTCAACTGTGTACCTCTCCCCTGATGTTGGTAGTGACTCTTATGTGAAGCATACGGAAGACGTCGCTAAATGTGTGAAAGCTTTTCCAAAAGCTCTCTTTATTGCCGCCGGTGACTATAACTTGCCCAATGCTAGATGGAATTATAAAAATTGGTTAGAAAATACTATCTGTTTAAAAAGTAACATAGTAATCGAATCTTTTTCATTTTTAAATTTTGCACAACATAATATAATTAATAATGTAAACAATAAGAATCTGGATTTAGTTTTTTCTACCTATGATGACATTGTTGTTAAATCTAGTGATTTCCCACTGCTTCCTTTAGATTCACATCATCCCGCGCTTAATATCACCGTAAATCTCACTTCGTCACACGTAAATAAATCCGATACACTACAAGAAACTTATTAGAATTTCAAAATTGCCGATTATTGCCTTCTTAATGAAGCGATTTTGAGTATTGACTGGGATTTAGAATTTAAAAATAGAAATCTTGAAGACTCGGTAAGTTATTTTTATACTACTTTATATTCTTTTATTGATAAATTTGTCCCGTTAAAAAGGACTAACAATGATAACTTTCCTCACTGGTTTTCACATGACCTAAAAAACGTAATCCAACAGAAAAAAATTGCACATAAAGAATATAAAAATACTGGATGCATAGCAAAGTACAACGTTTTTTCTAAACTTCGGTCTGAGTGTAAAACCAAGCTTTCAAATGATTATAAACGGTACATGCGTGAACTTGAGTCATCCATTTCTCATAATTCCAAATATTTTTGGAACTATATAGACTCATTAAAGTCAAATGACTCGCTACCCAGTATAATGTATTTGGATGGCACTCATAGTAGTGATACGACAACCATAGCAAATATGTTTGCTTCTTATTTTTCAAGCGTATATAGTACTATTTCTAATCAATATGAGCCCCCTGCACAGTCTAATACTATAAACATATCCGATTTTTGCATGCCGTATTCATCTATTTTTAAAAAGCTATCGCAACTAGACACCAGCAAGAGTGCCGGACCTGATCGTATCCCACCGATACTCCTCAAAAACTGTGCCTCTACGTTATCAGATCCTCTCACTAATATTTTTAATCGTTCATTGTCTTTAGGGACTTTCCCTGATGTATGGAAAATTAGTCATGTACTACCCATATTTAAAGCAGGCGATAAAAGTAATATTTCCAACTACCGTCCAATTTGCATTTTATCTACAATACCAAAGGTCTTTGAAAGCATTTTGACTGATTTTTTAACTTTGATAATTCGTCCAAAAATAAGTCCACACCAGCACGGCTTTTGTTCAAAAAAATCTACAACTACAAACCTCGTCACGTACTACAATTACATAGCAAAATCATTTGTATCATCCAATCAGGTTCATTCAATTTATACAGATTTCTCAAAAGCTTTCCACAAAATTAATATTGACTTGCTTATTAGCCTTTAAGTATGGACGTGAGGTCTGACAGACCTTTTTAGTTTTCACATATTCTTGAATTGCATACTACCCGTCCCTCCTCGACCCTGAGCATCTCAGTACCCTCAGTTCTATTTGTCAATCGGACGTGAAGAGTCGAAATTTCTAATTCCGGGGTATTAAATGTAAGTTACAGCTATTAAAAGATTGAGCATGGTCTGTCAGACCTCACGACCATGTTCGTCATACAAATCATTCGTGAATTGTGTTATTGTTTTGTTTGCTTTTTGAATTACACAAATTGGCGATAGTGACAGTAAACGATTAGCGGGAGCTTCGGGCTATCAGTCAACCAAAAATAGGTTCCGAGTATCCGTCGCAGCATTCGAGGAAGATCTCCGGGCTCGGTTGCTTATTTGTGAATTGTCGGACAATGAGGAGGATATCGCGCAGATTTCGTTGTTAGACATAGTATTTCACCATAATGAGAGTAATAATTCAGATGCAGACATTGCAGTAGGAGTTGCTATAGTGATAGCAATAGTGACGATAGCTCAGAAAGTAATATGTGTACAGCTTTTTGATTTGTTAAGAAGGTCTAATTTTTTTTTTTAATGGATGACGATGACTCGGATTTTAGGTGAAGACAACGTGGAAGAAGAAATCCCTAGTGAAGAAGAAATGGAAAAAGAGAAGCATTGTGTCCACCTAAAGACACCAGAAAGACTGCTTACACTTGTGTCGGTTGTAAGAAGCCCACTTGCCTGCAATGTTCTAATATCTAATCCATTACGTAAGGACTGCTAATAATTTTGCTCCAAAATATCTACTGTCAAAATGTTGCCATATTATTTTCTGAATTCACTATTTTGTTTTTTTTGGAATCTTGATAGGCTATATTTTAAGGAAAAATTATTAATTTTGTTCTGTGATTTTTATTTAAGTTTTAAGAGCTCAAAAACTAAGCTGGGTTTTGGAAAGGCTGTAATGTGTTAGTGTTGTAAATTTCACAACATTTTGCATGAAAATAAAAAAAAATATTTAAATTTGCTTGTTTTCCTTCATTACTGGGTAACTATTTATAAATATGAATATGTTTTTTTAATCATCCGTAACCATTTACGCATAAAAAACCACTATGAAGAAAGCGGTCTGTGAGACCTCACGTCCATAGTAATGTTCTATTTTTTTCACGTCCACACTTAAAGGTTAGGAAAGTAAAGTCTTTCGGATTTGATGGTTCAATTCTACAATGGCTGAGCGACTATCTTCGAAACCGTTCTCTTATAGTCAAATTAAAACATGGCTATTATTCTAACCCGTTCCTTTCGACATCAGGAGTTCCTCAGGGATCACATTTAGGGCCAATACTCTTCTTGCTATTTATAAACGATATTGATTCTATTTTCCATGATGTAGATTTTATTTATTTTATTTTTATTATTTGCCGATGATTGCAAAATCTTCAACGACTGATATTTCCATACTGCAAGCAAACATCGATAAATTTCACGAATACTGCCAGCTGAATAGTTTAGTACTAAACATCAACAAATGCCACTGTATAGTATTCAATAGGTCAACATTGGTTTTCGAAGTTAACTACCGAATCAATAATACCCCCTTGTGTCTAGTTGAGTCAGTTGATGATTTAGGTGTCACTTTCGATTCCTCTTTAACATTTTATAGCCATATAGTAGATATTACTAACCACTCTCGTCGAATGTTAGGCTTTCTTATGAGAAACACGCAAAAGTTCTTTAACATAAACACGTTAAAAATGTTGTACTTTTCGCTAGTAAGAAGTAAGTTGGATTATGCTTCGGTCATTTGGAACCCGTACTATCATTCCCATATTGATCTCATTGAAAGAATTCAAAATAATTTTGTCCGCTATATTGCATTAAAGCTACAATGCCCTGAGCATGGAAGCTATGAAGCTATTAGTAGACTCTTAAAAATAACATCACTAGAAACACGAAGATACCAAACGGATGCAATTTTCTTGTTTAACGTTATAAACAACAATCTCGATGTACCAGAAGTTCTTTCGGATTTACCATTTAGAACACCTAGCAGATTCACTAGATGTAACGACATGTTTATCCTAACTAACAATAAAACAAATTATATAAGAAATTCACCAATTGAAAGATTAAAACGTGTAGGAAATGAATTAAGTAATTGTTTAGATTTTTGTAATACGAATGTTTAATTTATTAAGTATATTATTTCTCGCCCTGAAATGATTTGAATTATATATGTTAAGCCCAAATTTATATATCTACTGCTACTCCTAAAACTAAAAATTTTAATATTGTATATAATGTTTCATGGATCTCCGATCCGTATATACTCGAAATAAATAAATAAATCCCCCAGTCCTAAATTGAATTTCCGTTGTAAAGACAAAATCTGGTCACAGATCCCCTCCCTCTCCGAAAAGCTATCTACTTGACTTAGGGTGGCGAGATGCCCCGTATTTTACGGGTTACCCCGTTTTTCGGGCACGGAAAGTCGAAAAACCCGTAACCCAAAAAATAAAATACGGGGCAAACAATGGATGATTCAAGGAAAAAAACTCCATCAAAGGGTTAGAGACAACTTTTTATTGCATTAAAGTCAACCAAATACTTCGAAATTTGCTGGGATGCGAAAGTGACGTAATCAAGTTAACACTGTTAACATAGTACATACATGAATGCGTTGCAGTATGTATTTGGAATCAGGATTTGAATTTGCCGAACACACTTACCTGTACTGTCTGCTACCCTTAAATTTGCAGCACGAACTGAAATTTGAGCAACTGGAGAGAATAGTCGGATGTCTTAAACATAACTACGGTCAACTTGGATGAACTTTATGAGGAATTTTGTGTAATTTCGCCCCTAATTAATAAATATGTTCAGGAGATGAAGAGATGCCAATGAAGTGATAAGCCCTGACTCACAGACATGATTCGAATTTTGAAACTGGTCTTTTCTATCCTGGCAGCGTATTTAGGAACCCTTGATCAGTTCGTCCCAACGCAGGTGACGAAATCGTTCAGCTTTTCTAGTGGCTAAGTAACATAACACCTTATCGATTTCGTCCCCTGAAACTGGACGGTGAATTATTGCCGGGACGCGTATTTATGAAACCTTGTTCAGTTCATCATGCTTGGGGACGAAATCGATTAGCTTCTTAGTGCCAAAACCCTACTCGATAGAATAGAATATTACTGGCTATATAAATCCAGATTTGCAACCCTGCTAATTTTTTGGCGAGCGAAAAAGAGCCATTTTTTTGCTCTTTTTTAACATTTTCAACAATATTTTTTTAAATAATTGTCTCGGATAAAAACTGTGTTTGGCATTTTGAAAGTAAAATCCAATGATATCCTAACCAATTTTATAGGTCAAATATTGACGGAATGACAGGTTTTTAAAAACAGGGTTTTTTTACCAAAAAATGTCGAATTTCAAGTAAATGTCGTGTCGGCAAACAACATAAGCTTATAATGCGCATTTTTTGTAAAAAAAAAACCCTATTTTTGAAAAACTGTATCTCCGTCAATATTTGACTTACAAAAGTGGTTAAGATATCATTGGATTGGAAATTTTGTCTACTTTCAAAATGCCGATCATCGTTTTTTTCTTGGATATTTTTTTTTTTAAATACTGTTGGAAATGTAAAAAAAGAGCAAAAAAATGGTTCTTTTTCGCTCGCCAAAAAATTAGGGAACATTACGCTATCAGCTCTCGCAAGAAGAATTTTCTTGTTCTTGTTACCGACACTAGCGACACTTATCTTACCGTCCGCCATATAGCGGACACATAGCGGAAACACAAAATTTCACCCTATGAGAACGGATAGCAGAACAAGCCAAAATTAGCACAGGGTCCCCAGGGTTGCAAATCTGGATTTATATAGCCAGTAATACTCTAAAACAGATAAGCGAATGAACGGTAGTATTGTATTTATTCCGAGGTTAGTATATTATTCAAATTGCATCTAAATATGTACCAAATTGATAATTCTTTCCAGCATTAAATCATTTCCATAGTCTGATTCCCCTATTAATATGCCTGCTGTGAAGACTAAAAGTTTTTTTACGCCAACAAATTTCACACAAGTTTTGTTGTGTTTTTAATTATAATTCATTTCTGTGCCACCCTTTTTTATGTAACTACGAAGTATCTATCTTAACATTACCGATTTGTCCATATTTATAAGGGCGCGCACACATGGTCAATCCATAAAATGGATTTTCGTTCTGTCAAATGAAACCATACACGGGCGGATTAAAATCCAATAACATCCATAAAAAAAAAATCCATGGATTGCAATCCATGACCATAGACCGTGTGTGTGCGGCCTAAAAGAATATCTCTCACGTGAAACTAATATATAAGATAAAATCAGTACACCATACATCGGATTTACGAAACAATATTAAGTACTCTCCCTTTCTAGGAATCTTAAATTCGACTAGACCCGTTACGTTTCTCCCATAGTATCGGTTACGTCTTGGTCTTCGTCCATAATCGATCCATTATTACGTGTATTCTTCCAACAAAAACGTAACAGCATACTCTCATAACAATTGCCAGAAAAACAGCTGCCTGGGTCCCGGATCTAATGAAATGAACAAAAGTTACATAATTAATTTTCACTTTCACCACCATCCATCCAAGATGCTTGTAAATACTCGTACTAGACTGTATACTTCTATTGCCATGGCACTAATTCATTCCCAGGATCCAGGAAACAGGAAAGTATTGCTCGAGCTCTGAGCGGAATTGTAAATAGGACTCTTCGCCAACTAACCCCATAAGGAATTCTAATGGAACACATTAGCATAATGAAAAAAAAGTTTTATTTCTCGCTTCAATTAAAAGCTTATTCTCAAAACCAAAAGAAAAAACTCCCCAATGCGCACCAAATGGCCTAGCTAACAACACGTGTATTTTTTTCATGACCTGAATACGATGCCATTTACATGCTTAAATTGTAAAATATATTTAATGTTTTCCGAAGAACAAAAAAAAAGAAGAAAGACAAAAAAGTGCGGAAGTGGTTAAAAATGGGCCATACTATCCAAAGTGTAAGAAATAACATTCTTAATTAATTCTAATGAAACCACGCGGAAGTTAGGTTAAAAGTTAGCAGTTTGGGTAAACGTACTCTCTTTTCAACACTAGATCCTATCTATTCATCCCTGTAAAGCCGCACACAAACGGTCGATCCATGGATTCACCATGGATTACAATCCATAAAATGGATTTTCGTTCTGTCAAATGAGCTAAAATGGATTTGGAAAATCCATTTTATGGATTGCAATCCATGGATTGACCGTCTGTGCACGGCCCTGGGGATAGAAAGTGTCTGCTTTATGTTTAGATTCTCTACTGTACAACCTCTCGAATTGGCGGTATTGTTTATGAGTTGATACGTGATGGTTGGACCATTCAAAACAAATTGTGCGGATGAAAACTTTCTGCAATCTTTGATTCCAGGATGATGGCAAGAGCAGAAGTGTAGATACGATACGACAGCCTGACAGTGAACTGCTGTCAGGATCAAGTTTGAGTACGGTCAAGACAAGTGAGTCCATTTCGATTAGAGGACGGATGATGTGAAATGAAAACAATGATACATTTTTTTTTAATTGTTTACGGTTTATTAAATTCCGTCAAGAAGGAAGCATTGTTATGGAGGGAACCCGCAAAACCCATTGTAGTAGGCTATATGGACATTAGAGAATTCCTATGCATTTTTCCAACCCTTTCCCTATGGTAAGGTGACCAGACTCCTGAAGACCCATTTCTGTACATACTTACGGAATTCGGTTTTCAGGTTAATTTATCAACCAAACCCACCCCTCCCCACTCTCCCCTTGACGTCGATTTAGAGAATGAATAATATCTTACCATGATGCATGCCACTCATATTCTTCTTCCTTTCGCAAGTGATATCTTCCCGAAGAGAGCTAAGAAAGAATAATCGATATTCTGGGAAATAGGTGAAAATTGGTAATGCAAGGTTCTGTTGATACTGAACAGGGAGCTCTAAAGATCTCAATGTTCTCTTCAGTTTCGTAGTTGAGGGAGGATAGGGGTCAAGTGGATTGATTCCCGTGGTCAGACATATTTGTTTATACTAAATTATGTAAATTCAGTTCTTTGCTATTAATTGGGTACATGTGATAACAATATCTATCGAAATGCTATACACAGGGGGATTTTGGAATTAACCCTTTTTACAGTATTTTCAATTGCATAATTGTTACTGCCTTGGCTAGAATTTGCACATGAGAATTGAATTCCTAGAAGTGTTGTTTTCCAGATCGGGTGACTGCCACATGACTAGATTGTAGACCGGCGTAAACCCAAATGGATCCAGTGGGACTATTGTGCTTCCACAGGAACACATAGATACCATCTACGAGGTATACCGTCAGCGGAGCACCTAGTCGTAACGGCCTTTTCTGCCGGTCCTTCGGGCGGTTTGGACCTTCGGTGTTCTACTGACAAAGTCTTATTGTCAGATGGGGATTTCTCCATCCAGTGAATGCACTCACCTTCAGAAACCCAGCCCCGGGCTGCAACACCAGCTCGATGTGTCGGGTAACAACCTACAGCCACCTCGAGGCCACCACCTTGATGGGCAAGGACCATGGTCCCTTGGGCACACCCATCCCCGAGGTACTCTATTCGCTAAAGACTTCTCTCACGTACAAATTCTGATGTGCACATCCCACATCCCAGGCTCGTTGGACCTGTGACTACTCGTCTGCTTAAAGCAGACTCGTAGCGCTGCTTTTCACATCCCGGTGGCCCCTTCAGTATACAAGTCAGCAATGCGATTCGGGCCGTGTGGTCATCAATCCACAAACTAGTTAGATATAGGCGCGTAGGCATCTTCCACCAAGGCCGTTCTCCCTAACTAGCCCCTTCGAGGCTCGGGTTATGCGAAGCCACCAGCTCCGAAGCTCACACGATTAACCGTTTATCGTGCTCGGCCTTTAATGACTTCCCTCCCGTAAGTCATGGAAGGAGATCGGTCATGCCAAAACACCCGTACACTGGCCTGTAAGAGAGGGTGGGGGGAACGGGATGATTCCCCCCGGGTCCGAGATGTCATAAGGGGCCCGGATAGGGCATTAACTACGCCTACTCTCCACCTCGTTCTGCTTTGCGCCAACGGCGCTAGCTGCGACCATGTGAGATTTAGCGTTTTTGCCTTCGCTAGTTACCGATATTCTCCATGTGTTCCTTGGCCGTCCAACACAATGTCTTGCTTCGGAATCCTGTGGATTCCAGTTTAGGGCCTTTTTTGCGACGTTTTTGGGCCCTCTTCGGAAGGTATGACCTATCCATTGCCACTTAAGTCTTTTAATCGAAGTGCCTATCCTTTCTTGGCCAGTTATAGTGAGGAGATCCGCGTTCGAAATGATCTGCGGCCAACGAATATGTATAATAGGATGCGCCGCAGACACTGATTTACAAAAGTTTGCAGCTTACCAGTAATCTCTTTAGTCACCTTCCAGGTTGAACAGCCATCTAACAGCACGGATTTCACATTGGAATTGAAGACTCGTAGTTTGGTGCGTCTGGAAATATTGTTGTTTAGCCAGAAAGGAGTAAAATTCAAGAAAGCCGACCTAGCCTTGTTTATCCGTGATTTTACATCAGCATCCGCTCCACCATCTTCTGTGTTTCCGATATTTTCCGATGTCTGCTGTATGGAGGGCGGTAAGATAAGTGTTGCGCTCCCGACATAGCAAAATTCATCAAAGTTTTCGACTGCCTGTCCCAAAATACAAATTCTGCTGTGCCCCTGGATATGTGCTCAAGAACTTAGTCTTGGCAGCATTTATTTTCAGCCCCGCATTATGACTTGTGCAATTTAGAGCTTCTGTCATTTGAGCGACATCATCCGTATTAGTTGATAGAAGGCAAATTTCGTGAGTGTAGTCAAGATGTTGTAGGTGATCAAACAATTTCCATCTGATACCTTTGTTACGATGTAATTGAAGTGCGGAGCCGAGTACATCACTAATGGCCTTGTCTCACTCCACTGTGCACCTCAGAAGGATCTGAAAGCTTGCCCTTATGCAGGACGTGACATTGGGCTCCATTGTAGGATTCCTTAATGATGTAGATTATCTTATCTGGAATATTTCGTCTTCGTAAGGCATCCCAGATGTACTAACGATCAACACTATCGAAGGCTTTTTCAAAGTCGATTAACATGAGATGTAATGGGGATCTCCACTCCGCGGATTGCTCGATGATAATACGGAGGGTGTTAATGTGGTCGCTACAGGAAAACCTTTCGCGAAAGCCAGCCTGTTCATCGTTCAATGTGCTATCGACTTTTTCCTTGATTCGTCCTAAAACAATCTTAGCCATCAGCTTGGAAATAGCAGGAAGTATACAGATCCCACGCCAATTATTACAATTCTTCAGGTCACCTTTCTTCGGAATTTTAATAATTAGGCCTTTTTTCCACTCACTAGGAGAGTTACGGTTTCCCAACACTCTTGGATTAAGGGAAGAAGAATATCCGCTGTAGCATTAATATCCGCTTTTAAAAATTCAGTCGGAATTTCATCAATCCCCGGGGCTTTACCGACGTCCATTGATTTGATAGCGTCTGTTAGTTCCTTTTTGGATGGTGGACCGGAACTAAGATACACTTGCAGGCCCGAAAGTGTTATTCAGTCAGGACCTCTACAAAGTGTTCTCTTCATCTTAATCAGCCCTGTACCGTTCCTTAGCGGAATCGTCTTTAACTCTCTTGCGTGCTGAGGAAAGAGACCAAGTGGAGACGCTAATAAATGGTCTCCTACCGCGATCCAATCGTCCTAAAATTTCTTCGCCACACGAAATAAATGAATCCCTAGCGACTTTCCATCTATCGTCAATTGTCGGATTCTCATTTAGTGGTGGTGCATTAGGTTTTTCGCACAAAGCGGTGGAGAACGCACGCTTGGTTGATGGAAGTTTGAGCTTCTGCACATTATATCTAGGGCAAATATTTGCACGGTTAGGACGCTGGATTGCTGCCGTTCGTAAGCGCATTTTTACGATGACAAGATGTTGGTCACTGCCAATATCAGCACCACGTTCCGCCCTAACATCCAGGACACAGTTTCTCCACGTTTTGGAAACAGCAACATGATCTTTCTGTACCGTACCGTACCGTTTTTCCAAAAACTTGTGTTCGAAGTAAAAATAGGAGGCCTGTACAGCCACATTTTTCCTAGAAGGACTTTTCCGGACGATTATTATTTTGTGTACGTACTGCTACTGGTAATGCAATTTTGTTCAAGGTACCAACACCTAGATGTTGATCACTTAAGTTATTGAATCTTAATTTCAATCTATCTATTTTCTGTACTAGGGAAAACCGCGAATTGCTTACGAAATAAGTAAGTACGTACCGAGATAATCTGTGATGATCGCTAGATTTACTTACCATCATCGAGGTCGACATAGCCGAGTAGGTTAGATGATAGGCGTTTGGTGCATGGAGTGACGTTTTCGAGTCGCCACAGGGGCGTTAATTTTTTTCTTTTTTATTTAGTTACCTCTGAACATTCTTTTGATTTTGGTGTTCATACTAAAACGACTATTGATTTTCTACTCTTCTTAAATATACGCGATAAATCGTATGCATTTTGGATGCCTCTTTTTTACGCGCGCGTTTTACATGTGTCAAGGGGGTTTGGTGGTCGTTGTTGACTTTTTGGAAGGTATTGACGACGGTTTGGACCATGGTTCGAACCCCCCCTGGGATATGAGATTTTTTTTCTTTTTTTTTTTTAAATATTTTGAAACCGATCACATACAGTGCCTCAAATATCACCTTCCGAACGACACCCATAATGCCCATACTCTGTTAACTATGGTAGAAAAATGTCCTTTTTGGTGGTAATATCCTTTTACGAAAACTCAAAATCAACTTGTCGTAATTTTAAAAGATTCGTCTCAACGAATACTGTATTTTGATATCCATATCGTCTATAATGCATTCCCACAGTAAAAAGGACCTTTTGTGTCCAAGGACATCTTTCTCATAATAAGTGCCGGCACAAAAATATTAAGGACCGCACAACTTAACTTCAATCCGAGTTTCATCGAAATCTGTCCACGGGGAGAGCCAGGAGAACCAATTGCAGGATGAGTTTTCGTTCGCTAGAATGGCGAATTTACCGCTATTCCCGCCACTTATCAAAATTGTGATCGTCGATTCTTTGTCAGGGCGATCAAATGATAATATATACCAAATTTGGTGAAGATCGAACTACGAGAAGGTCGATTTTAAGCGTTAAACGTTTTCGTTACAGTTTTTCGTGACGCTTTTTCACGGAACGACACCCAGTATTTCTCAGGTAGCCTCCGCAAAGGCATATACATACATGTCAATATACATACTTGGAAAAAACACACACACACACAACTGTTGAACTATCCAATCCTGTCAACCCCGTTTTTTTTGTAATTTTAGTATTTTAGTATGTAAAAATGTTTAACGATTGAATGCGATCAATCAAAATGCACCTGAAGGCGCAGAAGACCGCTTTAAAACACTCTTCAAATATCTATCGTACTGATGCCGGACTATAGGCTCCCGATATGGAAGAGGTTGGCCCGGAATCATTGCCCCCCGGGCCCGGATTTTCTCTCCACGGCCCTGCCCGTACGTAACTAGGGAGCTCGGGAACGTTATCGCCCGAGTAGTCTTTGTACAGATCCACGCCATGGCGTATCAAACGTACCAGGGGCCTCCCTGCGCTGTTGAGGTACGTGGTGTCACAACTCACCAAAGATCTCTGTCCCACTACACAGCCTTTTTGACTGATGTCACAAGGACCCAGACCCCCTTGCGGGGACCACAGGAACACAGGTGAATATTTGGCATGTTAGCGAAAATCAGTATTGTAGGAGATCTATACAATACAATGGGGTTCTAATTGAGCGGCATTACTTCACATGCAGCACTGACTTGCTTGAACAATAGATAGGTTTTCGCCTAACCGGATTATACTCCCGCGTATTATTCAGGAGTCTCTAGCTAGTCCATTAAGTGGTATACCAACATTACGGTGGGGTTTATGAAAATTCTACATCTGATCTCCAGAGCCACATTGTTCGACGTGCAATATTTACTTGGATTTGCCAAACCTATGCCTTCGGAATCGCAGCTAAACAAGCAGAATTGAAATATGTAATTTCAAAACCTTCAAGTGACAGCCCATTTCTTGATTTCACCTGTGCTGAAAAAAATAATCTTGATCACTGATCCATCCGAAAAGCTGTCTACGCTACACTACCGCTTTTTGGCGTCGCGTCGCTCGCCAAGTGGTGTAGACACATCGTCCGTTCCGCCGGTAATATCTCAGTTCTGCAGGCAGCTCTAACTCCTTACCAAAAATCATCAGCATGTGAAGCATAAATATATTTTTAACACGACAAGGCATAACAAGGAAGATTCCTCGAAATAAGACAAAAGATATATTTCCGAAATTTTAGATTGCGAACGCAGATAGGTAGGACCTCGAAACTTGGAGGAAATTTGCGTCAAGTGTGCAAAATTTCAGAAAATTCGGTCGGTTCCGAGTTATGGAAAATGAGTGATTGAGTGATGAGTACGGTAAATGGTACCAGTTATTCTAACTTTCATAGTTTTTTGCTTTAGAATTTCCGAGCTATGGAAAATTTTCAATTAGAAAACTCAAAACTGCGTGGCGTAGATAGCTTTTCGAAAAGGGGGGAGGATCATTTTGCAAAATTACTTATACTTTTACGGTTGTCAAATGTTGCAGAATGATATTTTCTGTATTTATTACACTTTAAATCAGCAGTTTTTTGGATCAAATTCTGGTGCGAAATAGATGGCAGTTTTGCCATAGGAAAAAAGTAAGTTCTGGAAATATTTCATCGATAATTTTGGCTTTTTTACTTCGTAGAGTGAATTGTCAGTATTCTAATTTTCGTACAAATTTTCGCGTCTAGGTGGGATGATCAGAGCTTTATATTGGGTTAGATCAGTGGTTCCCACGGAACATCTAGCATCGCCGCTTTTCTGGCCGGAACAGCTCAAAACAGGGATTAAAACAAATCATATAGCAATATTTCCAGAAAAGGGAAATTGTGAAGTCGAGAGCTAGTTGGGAATGCCTAGTATATGTACTCGTATCTAAAATACAGCTTTTGTTTTTTTAAATCGAAATTTTCCGATAACTCAGAAATTCGTGAGTAGAAATTTTAGCTCAAATTCAATTCAATTCAATTCACACTGCCCCTAAAGATCTGCAATTGGTAAAATCTATTCAAACTATGGCGAAATCGAGCCAAAATTAACCCTAGTTTTCTGCACTTAAGGTACTAAAACTGTTAGAAATAATGGAGCTAGAATGAAATGATGTAAGAAAGATATGATCGTAAGACTATGCGCCAGTTTTTAAAAGAATCGTACAAGCACCTTACCTTGGCAGAAGTTGGAGAAAATTGAGATGGAAAAAAAGATTGTTTTTGGGTCAAATCACGCAAATTTGACTTTGAAGCTCTGTAAAAACCAAACTTCTTATCCGATTTTAGTGTGGTTAGTTTTACTTTATAGGTAAATTTGTTGGCTGTAATAATTATTTTATTTCACTTATCTAGCTGGTCTTCTAGCTGGAATTATGAGGCCTTAAGTCGTGCAAGAAAATGATTTTTTCAAACATCTTTAAATGCCTGTGGCAGCTAAAGGGTTAAGCTGAGGGAGTGTGTTCCGTACAACTTTTTTTGCTGGAAATCAACTGAGGAATCGTAATTCGGTGCGTTTATGTGGCAGTTTCCGGACACCCTGTATACAAGAAGACAATATTATCGAAATTTTAGAACCCGGTATATAAGCGGTGTGAAGATATTTTCGAACACGTGATACGTATGAGGTTGGGAATAGCAAGTGGATAATTTACAATTTCTAATTCATTGCTTGATATTTTATTTTTATTACATATTTTTGCACAAGGGGCGGTTACTGTTTTTTTTTTTATATTTTATTATTTGTCCGGCATTAATTTCATAGTTTTATATTCTGGAAATTCTACACAAAAAGAGGGAAATATACAGAGCGTTGACTCTGTTCATGTTTTTATTTTACAGGACGGCCGGCCAGCGTCACTCTACTTTGAAAAACTTCAATTTTAGAAGGCATATACCTATGGCATAAAAGTGAACCAATTCACTAAGCTACGCGCGAATTATCCTGCCATCGCTATAGCCATCAACAGTAACCGTTACATATCCATCATTTTCACGCGAAGACTTTAATATCAACCACAACAATAGACGATAATTGCTATAACATACAGCTCTGGACTACAATTTCATCCCTTGTCATCATTGTCACTTGTGTGGCGTGTTGTAAATTTCATAGCAACATTTACAGTCTGCGCGATTTTCCTTTAGCCTCAGGATAAATAATAAAACTGAATTGACTGGAAGGACACATACTAGCGTAGCTAGCCGTATAGCGTATAGAAAATCGTTGAACAACAATGGCACCGGTCAAATGACGGTTTATGAGTATTGCCCATCAAAAAGCCGAAAAAGGACAAGACCATTTTACTTTTCCACAAAACAAGCACTCGATTTTTTCTAGTCAACAGACGCGGATCTTCTATGAAGAAAATTATGTTCATTCGGATGTTTAATGGTACAGTGCGGAAATATTTCCTCCTTTTTTATTGAGCACTTAACTCTTGAAGGCGTTTATGAAGTTCGTTAGACGCTAAAATGTGGATACACGTGGATCGATTTAATGAGTTTTGTTGCTTTTCGGGAAATATGATAGCACATTAGACGCGAGAAACGTAATAAAGGAAGTAAATATACCGGAAGAAAGGACCATCTTGAAGAGGAGGGTGAGTTTTATGAATAACTTTACATTTACTACGTGTTAAGGCCACCTAAAAGTGACCGAAATAGTATGCCCGGTTTGACCGCTCTAGGCTCAATATTCACGGAGATATGGGCAATATCGTGTT
Source organism: Microchrysa polita (assembly GCA_949715475.1). Classification (NCBI taxonomy): domain Eukaryota; kingdom Metazoa; phylum Arthropoda; class Insecta; order Diptera; family Stratiomyidae; genus Microchrysa; species Microchrysa polita. The sequence continues at coordinate 75,594,698 of OX454421.1, read as the reverse complement.
TTCAAGTGCAAATTTTCGAAAAGTGGGTTTTAAAAAGGTCGATGTAGAGCTCATTTCGAACTACATTTTGGGTCCAAGCTATCACTTTTAGGCGGCTGTATTTCAAAACCGTAATAGGTAGGACCCTGGTTGCTTCACCAAAATGTAGCTTCAAATGCGTACATCGACTTTTCAAAAACCATTTTCGAAAATTTTCACTTGAAAACACAAAATTGCCCATATCTCCGTCAATTTTGATCCTAGAGCAATCAAATTTGGCCTAAAAATGTCGCTGAACTTTAAACGGCTGTAACTCGGAAACGGTGATAGCTAGGACCCTGGTTGTTTCACCAAAATGTAGCTCTAAATACGCTCTACATCGACTTTTTCAAAATCCATTTTCGAAAATTTTCACTTGAAAACATAAAATTGCCCATATCTCCGTCAATTTTGATCCTAGACCAGTCAAATTTGGCCTAAAAATGTTGCTGAACTTTAAATGGCTGTAACTCGGAAACGGTGATAGCTAGGACCCTGGTTGTTTCACCAAAATGTAGCTCTGAATACGCTCTACATCGACTTTTTCAAAATCCCTTTTCGAAATTTTCACTTGAAAACACAAAATTGCCCATATCTCTGTCAATTTTGATCCTAGAGTAGTCAAATTTGGCCTAAATTTGTTGCTGAACTTTAAACGGCTGTAACTCGGAAACGGTGATAGCTAGGACCCTGGTTGTTTCACCAAAATGTAGCTCTGAATACGCTCTACATCGACTTTTTCAAAATCCCTTTTCGAAATTTTCACTTGAAAACACAAAATTGCCCATATCTCTGTCAATTTTGATCCTAGAGTAGTCAAATTTGGCCTAAATTTGTTGCTGAACTTTAAACGGCTGTAACTCGGAAACGGTGATAGCTAGGACCCTGGTTGTTTCACCAAAATGTAGCTCTGAATACGCTCTACATCGACTTTTTCAAAATCCCTTTTCGAAATTTTCACTTGAAAACACAAAATTGCCCATATCTCTGTCAATTTTGATCCTAGAGCGATCAAATTTGGCCTAAAAATGTTGCTGAACTTTAAACGGCTGTAACTCGGAAACGGTGATAGCTAGGACCCTGGTTGTTTCACCAAAATGTAGCTCTGAATACGCTCTACATCGACTTTTTCAAAATCCATTTTCGAAATTTTCACTTGAAAACACAAAATTGCCCATATCTCCGTTAATTTTGATCCTAGAGCGATCAAATTTGGCCTAAAAGTGTTGCTGAACTTTAAACGGCTGTAACTCGGAAACGGTGATAGCTAGGACCCTGGTTGTTTCACCAAAATGTAGCTCTGAATACGCTCTACATCGACTTTTTCAAAATCCATTTTCGAAATTTTCACTTGAAAACACAAAATTGCCCATATCTCCGTTAATTTTGATCCTAGAGCGATCAAATTTGGCCTAAAAGTGTTGCTGAACTTTAAACGGCTGTAACTCGGAAACGGTGATAGCTAAGACCCTGGTTGTTTCACCAAAATGTAGCTCTAAATACGCTCTACATCGACTTTTTCAAAATCCATTTGCGAAAATTTTCACTAGAAAACACACAATTGCCCATATCTCCGTCAATTTTGATCCTGGAGCAGTCAAATTTGGCCTAAAAATGTTGCTGAACTTTAAACGGCTGTAACTCGGAAACGGTGATAGCTAGGACCCTGGTTGTTTCACCAAAATGTAGCTCTAAATACGCTCTACATCGACTTTTTCAAAATCCATTTTCGAAAATTTTCACTTGAAAACACACAATTGCCCATATCTCCGTCAATTTTGATCCTGGAGCAGTCAAATTTGGCCTAAAAATGTTGCTGAACTTTAAACGGCTGTAACTCGGAAACGGTGATAGCTAGGACCCTGGTTGTTTCACCAAAATGTAGCTCTAAATACGCTCTACATCGACTTTTTCAAAATCCATTATCGAAATTTTCACCTGAAAACACAAAATTGCCCATATCTCCGTCAATTTTGATCCTAGAGCGATCAAATTTGGCCTAAAAGTGTTGCTGAACTTTAAACGGCTGTAACTCGGAAACGGTGATAGCTAGGACCCTGGTTGTTTCACCAAAATGTAGCTCTAAATACGCTCTACATCGACTTTTTCAAAATCCATTTGCGAAAATTTTCACTAGAAAACACACAATTGCCCATATCTCCGTCAATTTTGATCCTGGAGCAGTCAAATTTGGCCTAAAAATGTTGCTGAACTTTAAACGGCTGTAACTCGGAAACGGTGATAGCTAGGACCCTGGTTGTTTCACCAAAATGTAGCTCTAAATACGCTCTACATCGACTTTTTCAAAATCCATTTTCGAAAATTTTCACTTGAAAACACACAATTGCCCATATCTCCGTCAATTTTGATCCTGGAGCAGTCAAATTTGGCCTAAAAATGTTGCTGAACTTTAAACGGCTGTAACTCGGAAACGATGATAGCTAGGACCCTGGTTGTTTCACCAAAATGTAGCTCTAAATACGCTCTACATCGACTTTTTCAAAATCCATTATCGAAATTTTCACCTGAAAACACAAAATTGCCCATATCTCCGTCAATTTTGATCCTAGAGCAGTCAAATTTGCCCTAAAAATTCTCTTGAGCTTTTAACGGCTGTAACGCGGAAACCGTGATAGCTAGGACCCTGGTTGTTTCACCAAAATGTAGCTCTGAATACGCTCTACATCGACTTTTTCAAAATCCATTTTCGAAATTTTCACTTGAAAACACAAAATTGCCCATATCTCCGTTAATTTTGATCCTAGAGCGATCAAATTTGGCCTAAAAGTGTTGCTGAACTTTAAACGGATGTAACTCGGAAACGGTGATAGCTAGGACCCTGGTTGTTTCACCAAAATGTAGCTCTGAATACGCTCTACATCGACTTTTTCAAAATCCATTTTCGAAATTTTCACTTGAAAACACAAAATTGCCCATATCTCCGTTAATTTTGATCCTAGAGCGATCAAATTTGGCCTAAAAGTGTTGCTGAACTTTAAACGGCTGTAACTCGGAAACGGTGATAGCTAGGACCCTGGTTGTTTCACCAAAATGTAGCTCTGAATACGCTCTACATCGACTTTTTCAAAATCCATTTTCGAAATTTTCACTTGAAAACACAAAATTGCCCATATCTCCGTTAATTTTGATCCTAGAGCGATCAAATTTGGCCTAAAAGTGTTGCTGAACTTTAAACGGATGTAACTCGGAAACGGTGATAGCTAGGACCCTGGTTGTTTCACCAAAATGTAGCTCTGAATACGCTCTACATCGACTTTTTCAAAATCCATTTTCGAAATTTTCACTTGAAAACACAAAATTGCCCATATCTCCGTTAATTTTGATCCTAGAGCGATCAAATTTGGCCTAAAAGTGTTGCTGAACTTTAAACGGATGTAACTCGGAAACGGTGATAGCTAGGACCCTGGTTGTTTCACCAAAATGTAGCTCTGAATACGCTCTACATCGACTTTTTCAAAATCCATTTTCGAAATTTTCACTTGAAAACACAAAATTGCCCATATCTCCGTTAATTTTGATCCTAGAGCGATCAAATTTGGCCTAAAAGTGTTGCTGAACTTTAAACGGCTGTAACTCGGAAACGGTGATAGCTAGGACCCTGGTTGTTTCACCAAAATGTAGCTCTGAATACGCTCTACATCGACTTTTTCAAAATCCATTTTCGAAATTTTCACTTGAAAACACAAAATTGCCCATATCTCCGTTAATTTTGATCCTAGAGCGATCAAATTTGGCCTAAAAGTGTTGCTGAACTTTAAACGGCTGTAACTCGGAAACGGTGATAGCTAGGACCCTGGTTGTTTCACCAAAATGTAGCTCTGAATACGCTCTACATCGACTTTTTCAAAATCCATTTTCGAAATTTTCACTTGAAAACACAAAATTGCCCATATCTCCGTTAATTTTGATCCTAGAGCGATCAAATTTGGCCTAAAAGTGTTGCTGAACTTTAAACGGCTGTAACTCGGAAACGGTGATAGCTAGGACCCTGGTTGTTTCACCAAAATGTAGCTCTGAATACGCTCTACATCGACTTTTTCAAAATCCATTTTCGAAATTTTCACTTGAAAACACAAAATTGCCCATATCTCCGTTAATTTTGATCCTAGAGCGATCAAATTTGGCCTAAAAGTGTTGCTGAACTTTAAACGGCTGTAACTCGGAAACGGTGATAGCTAGGACCCTGGTTGTTTCACCAAAATGTAGCTCTGAATACGCTCTACATCGACTTTTTCAAAATCCATTTTCGAAATTTTCACTTGAAAACACAAAATTGCCCATATCTCCGTTAATTTTGATCCTAGAGCGATCAAATTTGGCCTAAAAGTGTTGCTGAACTTTAAACGGCTGTAACTCGGAAACGGTGATAGCTAGGACCCTGGTTGTTTCACCAAAATGTAGCTCTGAATACGCTCTACATAGACTTTTTCAAAATCCATTTTCGAAATTTTCACTTGAAAACACAAAATTGCCCATATCTCCGTTAATTTTGATCCTAGAGCGATCAAATTTGGCCTAAAAGTGTTGCTGAACTTTAAACGGCTGTAACTCGGAAACGGTGATAGCTAGGACCCTGGTTGTTTCACTAAAATGTAGCTCTGAATACGCTCTACATCGTTTTTTCAAAATCCATTTTCGAAATTTTCACTTGAAAACACAAAATTGCCCATATCTCCGTTAATTTTGATCCTAGAGCGATCAAATTTGGCCTAAAAGTGTTGCTGAACTTTAAACGGCTGTAACTCGGAAACGGTGATAGCTAGGACCCTGGTTGTTTCACCAAAATGTAGCTCTGAATACGCTCTACATCGACTTTTTCAAAATCCATTTTCGAAATTTTCACTTGAAAACACAAAATTGCCCATATCTCCGTTAATTTTGATCCTAGAGCGATCAAATTTGGCCTAAAAGTGTTGCTGAACTTTAAACGGCTGTAACTCGGAAACGGTGATAGCTAGGACCCTGGTTGTTTCACCAAAATGTAGCTCTAAATACGCTCTACATCGACTTTTTCAAAATCCATTTGCGAAAATTTTCACTAGAAAACACACAATTGCCCATATCTCCGTCAATTTTGATCCTGGAGCAGTCAAATTTGGCCTAAAAATGTTGCTGAACTTTAAACGGCTGTAACTCGGAAACGGTGATAGCTAGGACCCTGGTTGTTTCACCAAAATGTAGCTCTAAATACGCTCTACATCGACTTTTTCAAAATCCATTTTCGAAAATTTTCACTTGAAAACACACAATTGCCCATATCTCCGTCAATTTTGATCCTGGAGCAGTCAAATTTGGCCTAAAAATGTTGCTGAACTTTAAACGGCTGTAACTCGGAAACGGTGATAGCTAGGACCCTGGTTGTTTCACCAAAATGTAGCTCTAAATACGCTCTACATCGACTTTTTCAAAATCCATTTTCGAAAATCTTCACTTGAAAACACAAAATTGCCCATATCTCCGTCAATTTTGATCCTGGAGCACTCAAATTTGGCCTAAAAATGTTGCTGAACTTGAAACGGCTGTAACTCGGAAACGGTGATAGCTAGGACCCTGGTTGTTTCACCAAAATGTAGCTCTAAATACGCTCTACATCGACTTTTTCAAAATCCATTTGCGAAAATTTTCACTAGAAAACACACAATTGCCCATATCTCCGTCAATTTTGATCCTGGAGCAGTCAAATTTGGCCTAAAAATGTTGCTGAACTTTAAACGGCTGTAACTCGGAAACGGTGATAGCTAGGACCCTGGTTGTTTCACCAAAATGTAGCTCTAAATACGCTCTACATCGACTTTTTCAAAATCCATTTTCGAAATTTTCACTTGAAAACACAAAATTGCCCATATCTCCGTTAATTTTGATCCTAGAGCGATCAAATTTGGCCTAAAAGTGTTGCTGAACTTTAAACGGCTGTAACTCGGAAACGGTGATAGCTAGGACCCTGGTTGTTTCACCAAAATGTAGCTCTAAATACGCTCTACATCGACTTTTTCAAAATCCATTTTCGAAATTTTCACTTGAAAACACAAAATTGCCCATATCTCCGTTAATTTTGATCCTAGAGCGATCAAATTTGGCCTAAAAGTGTTGCTGAACTTTAAACGGCTGTAACTCGGAAACGGTGATAGCTAGGACCCTGGTTGTTTCACCAAAATGTAGCTCTGAATACGCTCTACATCGACTTTTTCAAAATCCATTTTCGAAATTTTCACTTGAAAACACAAAATTGCCCATATCTCCGTTAATTTTGATCCTAGAGCGATCAAATTTGGCCTAAAAGTGTTGCTGAACTTTAAACGGCTGTAACTCGGAAACGGTGATAGCTAGGACCCTGGTTGTTTCACCAAAATGTAGCTCTAAATACGCTCTACATCGACTTTTTCAAAATCCATTTGCGAAAATTTTCACTAGAAAACACACAATTGCCCATATCTCCGTCAATTTTGATCCTGGAGCAGTCAAATTTGGCCTAAAAATGTTGCTGAACTTTAAACGGCTGTAACTCGGAAACGGTGATAGCTAGGACCCTGGTTGTTTCACCAAAATGTAGCTCTAAATACGCTCTACATCGACTTTTTCAAAATCCATTTTCGAAAATTTTCACTTGAAAACACACAATTGCCCATATCTCCGTCAATTTTGATCCTGGAGCAGTCAAATTTGGCCTAAAAATGTTGCTGAACTTTAAACGGCTGTAACTCGGAAACGGTGATAGCTAGGACCCTGGTTGTTTCACCAAAATGTAGCTCTAAATACGCTCTACATCGACTTTTTCAAAATCCATTTTCGAAAATCTTCACTTGAAAACACAAAATTGCCCATATCTCCGTCAATTTTGATCCTGGAGCACTCAAATTTGGCCTAAAAATGTTGCTGAACTTGAAACGGCTGTAACTCGGAAACGGTGATAGCTAGGACCCTGGTTGTTTCACCAAAATGTAGCTCTAAATACGCTCTACATCGACTTTTTCAAAATCCATTTGCGAAAATTTTCACTAGAAAACACACAATTGCCCATATCTCCGTCAATTTTGATCCTGGAGCAGTCAAATTTGGCCTAAAAATGTTGCTGAACTTTAAACGGCTGTAACTCGGAAACGGTGATAGCTAGGACCCTGGTTGTTTCACCAAAATGTAGCTCTAAATACGCTCTACATCGACTTTTTCAAAATCCATTTTCGAAATTTTCACTTGAAAACACAAAATTGCCCATATCTCCGTTAATTTTGATCCTAGAGCGATCAAATTTGGCCTAAAAGTGTTGCTGAACTTTAAACGGCTGTAACTCGGAAACGGTGATAGCTAGGACCCTGGTTGTTTCACCAAAATGTAGCTCTAAATACGCTCTACATCGACTTTTTCAAAATCCATTTTCGAAATTTTCACTTGAAAACACAAAATTGCCCATATCTCCGTTAATTTTGATCCTAGAGCGATCAAATTTGGCCTAAAAGTGTTGCTGAACTTTAAACGGCTGTAACTCGGAAACGGTGATAGCTAGGACCCTGGTTGTTTCACCAAAATGTAGCTCTGAATACGCTCTACATCGACTTTTTCAAAATCCATTTTCGAAATTTTCACTTGAAAACACAAAATTGCCCATATCTCCGTTAATTTTGATCCTAGAGCGATCAAATTTGGCCTAAAAGTGTTGCTGAACTTTAAACGGCTGTAACTCGGAAACGGTGATAGCTAGGACCCTGGTTGTTTCACCAAAATGTAGCTCTAAATACGCTCTACATCGACTTTTTCAAAATCCATTTGCGAAAATTTTCACTAGAAAACACACAATTGCCCATATCTCCGTCAATTTTGATCCTGGAGCAGTCAAATTTGGCCTAAAAATGTTGCTGAACTTTAAACGGCTGTAACTCGGAAACGGTGATAGCTAGGACCCTGGTTGTTTCACCAAAATGTAGCTCTAAATACGCTCTACATCGACTTTTTCAAAATCCATTTTCGAAAATTTTCACTTGAAAACACACAATTGCCCATATCTCCGTCAATTTTGATCCTGGAGCAGTCAAATTTGGCCTAAAAATGTTGCTGAACTTTAAACGGCTGTAACTCGGAAACGGTGATAGCTAGGACCCTGGTTGTTTCACCAAAATGTAGCTCTAAATACGCTCTACATCGACTTTTTCAAAATCCATTTTCGAAAATCTTCACTTGAAAACACAAAATTGCCCATATCTCCGTCAATTTTGATCCTGGAGCACTCAAATTTGGCCTAAAAATGTTGCTGAACTTGAAACGGCTGTAACTCGGAAACGGTGATAGCTAGGACCCTGGTTGTTTCACCAAAATGTAGCTCTAAATACGCTCTACATCGACTTTTTCAAAATCCATTTGCGAAAATTTTCACTAGAAAACACACAATTGCCCATATCTCCGTCAATTTTGATCCTGGAGCAGTCAAATTTGGCCTAAAAATGTTGCTGAACTTTAAACGGCTGTAACTCGGAAACGGTGATAGCTAGGACCCTGGTTGTTTCACCAAAATGTAGCTCTAAATACGCTCTACATCGACTTTTTCAAAATCCATTTTCGAAAATCTTCACTTGAAAACACAAAATTGCCCATATCTCCGTCAATTTTGATCCTGGAGCACTCAAATTTGGCCTAAAAATGTTGCTGAACTTGAAACGGCTGTAACTCGGAAACGGTGATAGCTAGGACCCTGGTTGTTTCACCAAAATGTAGCTCTAAATACGCTCTACATCGACTTTTTTCAAAATCCATTTTCGAAATTTTCACTTGAAAACACAAAATTGCCCATATCTCCGTTAATTTTGATCCTAGAGCGATCAAATTTGGCCTAAAAGTGTTGCTGAACTTTAAACGGCTGTAACTCGGAAACGGTGATAGCTAGGACCCTGGTTGTTTCACCAAAATGTAGCTCTAAATACGCTCTACATCGACTTTTTCAAAATCCATTTTCGAAATTTTCACTTGAAAACACAAAATTGCCCATATCTCCGTTAATTTTGATCCTAGAGCGATCAAATTTGGCCTAAAAGTGTTGCTGAACTTTAAACGGCTGTAACTCGGAAACGGTGATAGCTAGGACCCTGGTTGTTTCACCAAAATGTAGCTCTGAATACGCTCTACATCGACTTTTTCAAAATCCATTTTCGAAATTTTCACTTGAAAACACAAAATTGCCCATATCTCCGTTAATTTTGATCCTAGAGCGATCAAATTTGGCCTAAAAGTGTTGCTGAACTTTAAACGGCTGTAACTCGGAAACGGTGATAGCTAGGACCCTGGTTGTTTCACCAAAATGTAGCTCTAAATACGCTCTACATCGACTTTTTCAAAATCCATTTGCGAAAATTTTCACTAGAAAACACACAATTGCCCATATCTCCGTCAATTTTGATCCTGGAGCAGTCAAATTTGGCCTAAAAATGTTGCTGAACTTTAAACGGCTGTAACTCGGAAACGGTGATAGCTAGGACCCTGGTTGTTTCACCAAAATGTAGCTCTAAATACGCTCTACATCGACTTTTTCAAAATCCATTTTCGAAATTTTCACTTGAAAACACAAAATTGCCCATATCTCCGTTAATTTTGATCCTAGAGCGATCAAATTTGGCCTAAAAGTGTTGCTGAACTTTAAACGGCTGTAACTCGGAAACGGTGATAGCTAGGACCCTGGTTGTTTCACCAAAATGTAGCTCTAAATACGCTCTACATCGACTTTTTCAAAATCCATTTTCGAAATTTTCACTTGAAAACACAAAATTGCCCATATCTCCGTTAATTTTGATCCTAGAGCGATCAAATTTGGCCTAAAAGTGTTGCTGAACTTTAAACGGCTGTAACTCGGAAACGGTGATAGCTAGGACCCTGGTTGTTTCACCAAAATGTAGCTCTGAATACGCTCTACATCGACTTTTTCAAAATCCATTTTCGAAATTTTCACTTGAAAACACAAAATTGCCCATATCTCCGTTAATGTTGATCCTAGAGCGATCAAATTTGGCCTAAAAGTGTTGCTGAACTTTAAACGGCTGTAACTCGGAAACGGTGATAGCTAGGACCCTGGTTGTTTCACCAAAATGTAGCTCTAAATACGCTCTACATCGACTTTTTCAAAATCCATTTGCGAAAATTTTCACTAGAAAACACACAATTGCCCATATCTCCGTCAATTTTGATCCTGGAGCAGTCAAATTTGGCCTAAAAATGTTGCTGAACTTTAAACGGCTGTAACTCGGAAACGGTGATAGCTAGGACCCTGGTTGTTTCACCAAAATGTAGCTCTAAATACGCTCTACATCGACTTTTTCAAAATCCATTTTCGAAAATTTTCACTTGAAAACACACAATTGCCCATATCTCCGTCAATTTTGATCCTGGAGCAGTCAAATTTGGCCTAAAAATGTTGCTGAACTTTAAACGGCTGTAACTCGGAAACGGTGATAGCTAGGACCCTGGTTGTTTCACCAAAATGTAGCTCTAAATACGCTCTACATCGACTTTTTCAAAATCCATTTTCGAAAATCTTCACTTGAAAACACAAAATTGCCCATATCTCCGTCAATTTTGATCCTGGAGCACTCAAATTTGGCCTAAAAATGTTGCTGAACTTGAAACGGCTGTAACTCGGAAACGGTGATAGCTAGGACCCTGGTTGTTTCACCAAAATGTAGCTCTAAATACGCTCTACATCGACTTTTTCAAAATCCATTTGCGAAAATTTTCACTAGAAAACACACAATTGCCCATATCTCCGTCAATTTTGATCCTGGAGCAGTCAAATTTGGCCTAAAAATGTTGCTGAACTTTAAACGGCTGTAACTCGGAAACGGTGATAGCTAGGACCCTGGTTGTTTCACCAAAATGTAGCTCTAAATACGCTCTACATCGACTTTTTCAAAATCCATTTTCGAAAATCTTCACTTGAAAACACAAAATTGCCCATATCTCCGTCAATTTTGATCCTGGAGCACTCAAATTTGGCCTAAAAATGTTGCTGAACTTGAAACGGCTGTAACTCGGAAACGGTGATAGCTAGGACCCTGGTTGTTTCACCAAAATGTAGCTCTGAATACGCTCTACATCGACTTTTTCAAAATCCATTTTCGAAATTTTCACTTGAAAACACAAAATTGCCCATATCTCCGTTAATTTTGATCCTAGAGCGATCAAATTTGGCCTAAAAGTGTTGCTGAACTTTAAACGGCTGTAACTCGGAAACGGTGATAGCTAGGACCCTGGTTGTTTCACCAAAATGTAGCTCTAAATACGCTCTACATCGACTTTTTCAAAATCCATTTTCGAAATTTTCACTTGAAAACACAAAATTGCCCATATCTCCGTTAATTTTGATCCTAGAGCGATCAAATTTGGCCTAAAAGTGTTGCTGAACTTTAAACGGCTGTAACTCGGAAACGGTGATAGCTAGGACCCTGGTTGTTTCACCAAAATGTAGCTCTGAATACGCTCTACATCGACTTTTTCAAAATCCATTTTCGAAATTTTCACTTGAAAACACAAAATTGCCCATATCTCCGTTAATTTTGATCCTAGAGCGATCAAATTTGGCCTAAAAGTGTTGCTGAACTTTAAACGGCTGTAACTCGGAAACGGTGATAGCTAGGACCCTGGTTGTTTCACCAAAATGTAGCTCTAAATACGCTCTACATCGACTTTTTCAAAATCCATTTTCGAAAATTTTCACTTGAAAACACACAATTGCCCATATCTCCGTCAATTTTGATCCTGGAGCAGTCAAATTTGGCCTAAAAATGTTGCTGAACTTTAAACGGCTGTAACTCGGAAACGGTGATAGCTAGGACCCTGGTTGTTTCACCAAAATGTAGCTCTAAATACGCTCTACATCGACTTTTTCAAAATCCATTTTCGAAAATCTTCACTTGAAAACACAAAATTGCCCATATCTCCGTCAATTTTGATCCTGGAGCACTCAAATTTGGCCTAAAAATGTTGCTGAACTTGAAACGGCTGTAACTCGGAAACGGTGATAGCTAGGACCCTGGTTGTTTCACCAAAATGTAGCTCTAAATACGCTCTACATCGACTTTTTCAAAATCCATTTGCGAAAATTTTCACTAGAAAACACACAATTGCCCATATCTCCGTCAATTTTGATCCTGGAGCAGTCAAATTTGGCCTAAAAATGTTGCTGAACTTTAAACGGCTGTAACTCGGAAACGGTGATAGCTAGGACCCTGGTTGTTTCACCAAAATGTAGCTCTAAATACGCTCTACATCGACTTTTTCAAAATCCATTTGCGAAAATTTTCACTAGAAAACACACAATTGCCCATATCTCCGTCAATTTTGATCCTGGAGCAGTCAAATTTGGCCTAAAAATGTTGCTGAACTTTAAACGGCTGTAACTCGGAAACGGTGATAGCTAGGACCCTGGTTGTTTCACCAAAATGTAGCTCTAAATACGCTCTACATCGACTTTTTCAAAATCCATTTTCGAAAATCTTCACTTGAAAACACAAAATTGCCCATATCTCCGTCAATTTTGATCCTGGAGCACTCAAATTTGGCCTAAAAATGTTGCTGAACTTGAAACGGCTGTAACTCGGAAACGGTGATAGCTAGGACCCTGGTTGTTTCACCAAAATGTAGCTCTGAATACGCTCTACATCGACTTTTTCAAAATCCATTTTCGAAATTTTCACTTGAAAACACAAAATTGCCCATATCTCCGTTAATTTTGATCCTAGAGCGATCAAATTTGGCCTAAAAGTGTTGCTGAACTTTAAACGGCTGTAACTCGGAAACGGTGATAGCTAGGACCCTGGTTGTTTCACCAAAATGTAGCTCTAAATACGCTCTACATCGACTTTTTCAAAATCCATTTTCGAAATTTTCACTTGAAAACACAAAATTGCCCATATCTCCGTTAATTTTGATCCTAGAGCGATCAAATTTGGCCTAAAAGTGTTGCTGAACTTTAAACGGCTGTAACTCGGAAACGGTGATAGCTAGGACCCTGGTTGTTTCACCAAAATGTAGCTCTGAATACGCTCTACATCGACTTTTTCAAAATCCATTTTCGAAATTTTCACTTGAAAACACAAAATTGCCCATATCTCCGTTAATTTTGATCCTAGAGCGATCAAATTTGGCCTAAAAGTGTTGCTGAACTTTAAACGGCTGTAACTCGGAAACGGTGATAGCTAGGACCCTGGTTGTTTCACCAAAATGTAGCTCTAAATACGCTCTACATCGACTTTTTCAAAATCCATTTTCGAAAATTTTCACTTGAAAACACACAATTGCCCATATCTCCGTCAATTTTGATCCTGGAGCAGTCAAATTTGGCCTAAAAATGTTGCTGAACTTTAAACGGCTGTAACTCGGAAACGGTGATAGCTAGGACCCTGGTTGTTTCACCAAAATGTAGCTCTAAATACGCTCTACATCGACTTTTTCAAAATCCATTTTCGAAAATCTTCACTTGAAAACACAAAATTGCCCATATCTCCGTCAATTTTGATCCTGGAGCACTCAAATTTGGCCTAAAAATGTTGCTGAACTTGAAACGGCTGTAACTCGGAAACGGTGATAGCTAGGACCCTGGTTGTTTCACCAAAATGTAGCTCTAAATACGCTCTACATCGACTTTTTCAAAATCCATTTGCGAAAATTTTCACTAGAAAACACACAATTGCCCATATCTCCGTCAATTTTGATCCTGGAGCAGTCAAATTTGGCCTAAAAATGTTGCTGAACTTTAAACGGCTGTAACTCGGAAACGGTGATAGCTAGGACCCTGGTTGTTTCACCAAAATGTAGCTCTAAATACGCTCTACATCGACTTTTTCAAAATCCATTTTCGAAAATCTTCACTTGAAAACACAAAATTGCCCATATCTCCGTCAATTTTGATCCTGGAGCACTCAAATTTGGCCTAAAAATGTTGCTGAGCTTGAAACGGCTGTAACTCGGAAACGGTGATAGCTAGGACCCTGGTTGTTTCACCAAAATGTAGCTCTAAATACGCTCTACATCGACTTTTTCAAAATCCATTTTCGAAAATCTTCACTTGAAAACACAAAATTGCCCATATCTCCGTCAATTTTGATCCTGGAGCACTCAAATTTGGCCTAAAAATGTTGCTGAACTTGAAACGGCTGTAACTCGGAAACGGTGATAGCTAGGACCCTGGTTGTTTCACCAAAATGTAGCTCTGAATACGCTCTACATCGACTTTTTCAAAATCCATTTTCGAAATTTTCACTTGAAAACACAAAATTGCCCATATCTCCGTCAATTTTGATCCTGGAGCACTCAAATTTGGCCTAAAAATGTTGCTGAGCTTGAAACGGCTGTAACTCGGAAACGGTGATAGCTAGGACCCTGGTTGTTTCACCAAAATGTAGCTCTAAATACGCTCTACATCGACTTTTTCAAAATCCATTTTCGAAAATCTTCACTTGAAAACACAAAATTGCCCATATCTCCGTCAATTTTGATCCTGGAGCACTCAAATTTGGCCTAAAAATGTTGCTGAACTTGAAACGGCTGTAACTCGGAAACGGTGATAGCTAGGACCCTGGTTGTTTCACCAAAATGTAGCTCTAAATACGCTCTACATCGACTTTTTCAAAATCCATTTGCGAAAATTTTCACTAGAAAACACACAATTGCCCATATCTCCGTCAATTTTGATCCTGGAGCAGTCAAATTTGGCCTAAAAATGTTGCTGAACTTTAAACGGCTGTAACTCGGAAACGGTGATAGCTAGGACCCTGGTTGTTTCACCAAAATGTAGCTCTAAATACGCTCTACATCGACTTTTTCAAAATCCATTTTCGAAAATCTTCACTTGAAAACACAAAATTGCCCATATCTCCGTCAATTTTGATCCTGGAGCACTCAAATTTGGCCTAAAAATGTTGCTGAACTTGAAACGGCTGTAACTCGGAAACGGTGATAGCTAGGACCCTGGTTGTTTCACCAAAATGTAGCTCTGAATACGCTCTACATCGACTTTTTCAAAATCCATTTTCGAAATTTTCACTTGAAAACACAAAATTGCCCATATCTCCGTTAATTTTGATCCTAGAGCGATCAAATTTGGCCTAAAAGTGTTGCTGAACTTTAAACGGCTGTAACTCGGAAACGGTGATAGCTAGGACCCTGGTTGTTTCACCAAAATGTAGCTCTGAATACGCTCTACATCGACTTTTTCAAAATCCATTTTCGAAATTTTCACTTGAAAACACAAAATTGCCCATATCTCCGTTAATTTTGATCCTAGAGCGATCAAATTTGGCCTAAAAGTGTTGCTGAACTTTAAACGGCTGTAACTCGGAAACGGTGATAGCTAGGACCCTGGTTGTTTCACCAAAATGTAGCTCTGAATACGCTCTACATCGACTTTTTCAAAATCCATTTTCGAAATTTTCACTTGAAAACACAAAATTGCCCATATCTCTGTCAGTTTTGATCCTAGAGCAATCAAATTTGGCGTAAAAACGTTGCTGAACTTTAAACGGCTGTAACTCGGAAACGGTGATAGCTAGGACCCTGGTTGTTTCACCAAAATGTAGCTCTGAATACGCTCTACATCGACTTTTTCAAAATCCATTTTCGAAATTTTCACTTGAAAACACAAAATTGCCCATATCTCTGTCAATTTTGATCCTAGAGGAATCAAATTTGGCCTAAAAATGTTGCTGAACTTTAAACGGCTGTAACTCGGAAACGGTGATAGCTAGGACCCTGGTTGTTTCACCAAAATGTAGCTCTGAATACGCTCTACATCGACTTTTTCAAAATCCATTTTCGAAATTTTCACTTGAAAACACAAAATTGCCCATATCTCTGTCAATTTTGATCCTAGAGGAATCAAATTTGGCCTAAAAATGTTGCTGAACTTTAAACGGCTGTAACTCGGAAACGGTGATAGCTAGGACCCTGGTTGTTTCACCAAAATGTAGCTCTGAATACGCTCTACATCGACTTTTTCAAAATCCATTTTCGAAATTTTCACTTGAAAACACAAAATTGCCCATATCTCCGTTAATTTTGATCCTAGAGCGATCAAATTTGGCCTAAAAGTGTTGCTGAACTTTAAACGGCTGTAACTCGGAAACGGTGATAGCTAGGACCCTGGTTGTTTCACCAAAATGTAGCTCTGAATACGCTCTACATCGACTTTTTCAAAATCCATTTTCGAAATTTTCACTTGAAAACACAAAATTGCCCATATCTCCGTCAATTTTGATCCTAGAGCAATCAAATTTGGCCTAAAAATGTTGCTGAACTTTAAACGGCTGTAACTCGGAAACGGTGATAGCTAGGACCCTGGTTGTTTCACCAAAATGTAGCTCTGAATACGCTCTACATCGACTTTTTCAAAATCCATTTTCGAAATTTTCACTTGAAAACACAAAATTGCCCATATCTCCGTCAATTTTGATCCTAGAGCAATCAAATTTGGCCTAAAAATGTTGCTGAACTTTAAACGGCTGTAACTCGGAAACGGTGATAGCTAGGACCCTGGTTGTTTCACCAAAATGTAGCTCTGAATACGCTCTACATCGACTTTTTCAAAATCCATTTTCGAAATTTTCACTTGAAAACACAAAATTGCCCATATCTCCGTCAATTTTAATCCTGGAGCAATCAAATTTGGCCTAAAAATGTTGCTGAACTTTAAACGGCTGTAACTCGGAAACGGCGATAGCTAGGACCCTGGTTGTTTCACCAAAATGTAGCTCTGAATACGCTCTACATCGACTTTTTCAAAATCCATTTTCGAAATTTTCACTTGAAAACACAAAATTGCCCATATCTCCGTCAATTTTAATCCTAGAGCAATCAAATTTGGCCTAAAAATGTTGCTGAACTTTAAACGGCTGTAACTCGGAAACGGTGATAGCTAGGACCCTGGTTGTTTCACCAAAATGTAGCTCTGAATACGCTCTACATCGACTTTTTCAAAATCCATTTTCGAAATTTTCACTTGAAAACACAAAATTGCCCATATCTCCGTCAATTTTGATCCTAGAGCAATCAAATTTGGCCTAAAAATGTTGCTGAACTTTAAACGGCTGTAACTCGGAAACGGTGATAGCTAGGACCCTGGTTGTTTCACCAAAATGTAGCTCTGAATACGCTCTACATCGACTTTTTCAAAATCCATTTTCGAAATTTTCACTTGAAAACACAAAATTGCCCATATCTCCGTCAATTTTGATCCTAGAGCAATCAAATTTGGCCTAAAAATGTTGCTGAACTTTAAACGGCTGTAACTCGGAAACGGTGATAGCTAGGACCCTGGTTGTTTCACCAAAATGTAGCTCTGAATACGCTCTACATCGACTTTTTCAAAATCCATTTTCGAAATTTTCACTTGAAAACACAAAATTGCCCATATCTCCGTCAATTTTGATCCTAGAGCAATCAAATTTGGCCTAAAAATGTTGCTGAACTTTAAACGGCTGTAACTCGGAAACGGTGATAGCTAGGACCCTGGTTGTTTCACCAAAATGTAGCTCTGAATACGCTCTACATCGACTTTTTCAAAATCCATTTTCGAAATTTTCACTTGAAAACACAAAATTGCCCATATCTCCGTCAATTTTGATCCTAGAGCAATCAAATTTGGCCTAAAAATGTTGCTGAACTTTAAACGGCTGTAACTCGGAAACGGTGATAGCTAGGACCCTGGTTGTTTCACCAAAATGTAGCTCTGAATACGCTCTACATCGACTTTTTCAAAATCCATTTTCGAAATTTTCACTTGAAAACACAAAATTGCCCATATCTCCGTCAATTTTGATCCTAGAGCAGTCAACTTTGGCCTAAAAATGCTCTTGAGCTTTAAGCGGCTGTAACTCGGAAACGGTGATAGCTAGGACCCTGGTTGTTTCACCAAAATGTAGCTCTAAATACGCTCTACATCGACTTTTTCAAAATCCATTTTCCAAATTTTCAATTGAAAACACAAAATTGCCCATATCTCCGTCAATTTTGATCCTAGAGCAATCAAATTTGGCCTAAAAATGTTGCTGAACTTTAAACGGCTGTAACTCGGAAACGGTGATAGCTAGGACCCTGGTTGTTTCACCAAAATGTAGCTCTGAATACGCTCTACATCGACTTTTTCAAAATCCATTTTCGAAATTTTCACATGAAAACACAAAATTGCCCATATCTCCGTCAATTTTGATCCTAGAGCAGTCAACTTTGGCCTAAAAATGCTCTTGAGCTTTAAGCGGCTGTAACTCGGAAACGGTGATAGCTAGGACCCTGGTTGTTTCACCAAAATGTAGCTCTAAATACGCTCTACATCGACTTTTTCAAAATCCATTTTCCAAATTTTCACTTGAAAACACAAAATTGCCCATATCTCCGTCAATTTTGATCCTAGAGCAATCAAATTTGGCCTAAAAATGTTGCTGAGCTTTAAACGGCTGTAACTCGGAAACGGTGATAGCTAGGACCCTGGTTGTTTCACCAAAATGTAGCTCTGAATACGCTCTACATCGACTTTTTCAAAATCCATTTTCGAAATTTTCACTTGAAAACACAAAATTGCCCATATCTCTGTCAATTTTGATCCTAGAGTAGTCAAATTTGGCCTAAATTTGTTGCTGAACTTTAAACGGCTGTAACTCGGAAACGGTGATAGCTAGGACCCTGGTTGTTTCACCAAAATGTAGCTCTGAATACGCTCTACATCGACTTTTTCAAAATCCATTTTCGAAATTTTCACTTGAAAACACAAAATTGCCCATATCTCCGTCAATTTTGATCCTAGAGCAATCAAATTTGGCCTAAAAATGTTGCTGAACTTTAAACGGCTGTAACTCGGAAACGGTGATAGCTAGGACCCTGGTTGTTTCACCAAAATGTAGCTCTGAATACGCTCTACATCGACTTTTTCAAAATCCATTTTCGAAATTTTCACTTGAAAACACAAAATTGCCCATATCTCCGTCAATTTTGATCCTAGAGCAATCAAATTTGGCCTAAAAATGTTGCTGAACTTTAAACGGCTGTAACTCGGAAACGGTGATAGCTAGGACCCTGGTTGTTTCACCAAAATGTAGCTCTGAATACGCTCTACATCGACTTTTTCAAAATCCATTTTCGAAATTTTCACTTGAAAACACAAAATTGCCCATATCTCTGTCAATTTTGATCCTAGAGTAGTCAAATTTGGCCTAAATTTGTTGCTGAACTTTAAACGGCTGTAACTTGGAAACGGTGATAGCTAGGACCCTGGTTGTTTCACCAAAATGTAGCTCTGAATACGCTCTACATCGACTTTTTCAAAATCCATTTTCGAAATTTTCACTTGAAAACACAAAATTGCCCATATCTCCGTCAATTTTGATCCTAGAGCAGTCAACTTTGGCCTAAAAATGCTCTTGAGCTTTAAGCGGCTGTAACTCGGAAACGGTGATAGCTAGGACCCTGGTTGTTTCACCAAAATGTAGCTCTAAATACGCTCTACATCGACTTTTTCAAAATCCATTTTCCAAATTTTCACTTGAAAACATAAAATTGCCCATATCTCCGTCAATTTTGATCCTAGAGCAATCAAATTTGGCCTAAAAATGTTGCTGAGCTTGTCAGGATGGTCGGAAGTGAAAATAATAACACAACGGTTTATTTGGATTGACTGGTTTTATTATTAATATGAATAATCGATACAGCACGGCACAGCGTCTCGTTGTGAACTGCTTGTCGTGTTCACTCATCTCCGCTCAGTCGACCGTCCGACCACATTGCCAGCTCGGTCGAACTATTGAGTTGACAGCTCGGCCACTCCTGACCGAGAAATCGCCTCGATTTCGCTATCCTCGTCAGATTCATCGTTATACGAATCGATGTCGGGACTAAGATGACACCATGGCTTCATCTTATCAGCTGTGAAAACGGAGCTGTATTTGCGATTTCGGCCACGCATATCAGCCAAATCCTCGATGACATACCGATCACTACGGAGGACCTTCGAAACAATGTAGGGCCCCTTATATTTCGGTTCCAGCTTATGCGATTCTCCGGTTGCTGATGGGGTGTTTTCAATGACGATGAGATCTCCTTCGTTGTATACGTGAGGCTTCTTATGCTTTTCATCGTAGCGTTGTTTCCAGCGTCGCTTCTCGTTCATGATACGCTCCACAGCCTGCTGTCGAATCTCGGTTATGGGTAGGTCTGGCGATTCGGTTCGATCATCGTTAAGCGCTTGTATCATACGATTCGATGTCACATCTCGCAATCGGAAATCAAATACGATCTGGTTTGGCGAAAACCCGGTTGTCGAATGTGGTTGCGAATTGAGTGACCACTGAATGTTTTGCAACAATGTGTCCCAACTCTTTTTATCGGTTGAAGAGCAGCGAAGATGTGCGAGAATGGTTTGATTTACGCGCTCAACCTGTCCGTTGGCGCGCGGTGTTCTCACGGGAATCTTGACGTGTTGGATATCGTGTATTCCGCAAAATTGCTCAAATTCATGTGAGGTGAAAGCACTGCCACGGTCGCTTATGATTCGCACGGGTAAACCAAAGTAGGTTGATATTTCGTTCAGCAGTTGCACTGCATACTTCGCACTCGAATTCCGCACAGCTCGCACGATAGTAAATTTACTAAACGGGTCAGAAATTGCGATGATATATGCATTTGCCTTTCGAGTTCGAGGAAAAGGGCCCAGATGATCTATGTGGAGTACCCTAAACGGCACCGGTTCGATTTGTTCGTAGAACATTCTGCCTTCCTTTTTTCCAGACGGGACCTTGTTGTAACAGCACTCAATACAGGAAGCGATATATGATTTCATATACCGTCGCATGCGGGAGAACCAAAATAGTTCTTGCAATCGTTTAAGCGCTTTCTCGCATCCAACGTGACCAAGTTCGTCATGGTAACTTCGGACGATTCGCCACCTCGCGGCAGCTGGGACAACGAATTTGCATTCTACACCTTCTTTTCTCATCAATCGGCCTCGTTTTAAGCAAAACTCCTTTTTAATCTGCGATGACTGCGGCGATGTACTCTTATTCGTCAGTACGTCGATAATGGTTTTAAGCTTCGGATCTTGCTGTTGCATGGCTCCTAGCCAATCGATCTGTTCAATTTCGACAATTAGGACGTTTTCGGCTACGTTTTTAACTTCAACGGAGGTTTCGGTAGGATAACGGCTCATAGCATCGACGTGGTGCATGCGGTCCGCAGCTCGGTGCACCACCTCAAAGTCGTATTCTTGCAGTTTTAACCACCACCTGGCTATGCGGTTATTCAACGGTGTGCTCAATTTCGTAGTTGATATGGCTCGGCAATCAGTGATAACACGGAAATGTTTTCCCAGTAAATGGAATCGGAAACGTTCGAGCGACTCGACTATAGCCAAGACCTCTAATTCATGGCTGTGGTATTTTTGCTCGGCTTCATTGCATTGTCGACTGAAATAAAATACAGGTCGCCAGTTGACCTTATCGGAAGATTGCATCAAAACGCCAGCTAAACCCATTGCACTCGCGTCTGTGTGTACCTCATGCTGCTCGTTCTGATTGTAGAGTGCTAATATCGGCTCAGCACTCATTAACGATTTCAATTTGTTAAACGCAGATTCGCAGTGTTCGTCCCATTTAAACTCCGGTCGGGTTTTCGTTTTGAGTAGAGATGTCAGAGGTTTAGCAATGATGGAGTAGTCACGAATAAATTTTCGGAAAAAACCTGTTAAACCCAGGTAGCTACGAACGTCGTGGATGTTGGTCGGTCTCGGGTAATTAACAATGGCATCGGTTTTTATTTTGCCGGGTTTTATTCCGTCGGCGGTAATCTCGTGACCCAAAAAGAATATTTTTGTTTCAAAAAACGTACATTTGGAGGGGCGGAGTGTTAGGCCTTCCTCCTTTAATATTTCCAAAAATTTGGTAAGAGTTGACATACCTTCTGCAATGTTGGTACTGCAAATTATGACCTCGTCCATGTAACTTACTATTTTGTCGGACTTCATTCGATAAATCAACTTTGTGATTAATTGTTGGAATACCATAGGTGCGTTGACGAGCCCGAAAGGCATAACAGCGTACTCATAATGACCGCTATGAGTAACGAAGGCGGTGTATTTTCGACTGTGTTGATCCAGCGGAATCTGGTAGTATCCGGAGAATAAATCTAACGTCGTATAAAACGTATTTCCTGCGATCTGTGCTAAAATTTCATCCACTGTCGGCATAGGAAATGGCATTTTACGAGTGACGGAGTTGACGGCGCGATAATCAATGCACAAGCGATCCTCTCCATTTTGTTTTTTTACTAGAACAATCGGTGAGGAATATCCGGACTCGCTAGGGCGAATTATATTGTTCGCAAGCAATTCGGCAATTATTGTATCCACGGCGGTACGCTTTGCAAGTGGAATTCGATACGGACGGCTACTTATCGGCTTTTCGGTTGTTAATTCGATGGACATTGTTGTGGTTCTGCTTCTTCCGATTTCAGACATTTCTTGTGCGAAGCACTGGCGAAAATTCTCGAGCAACTGACGAAACTTTGCTAACTCGGCATCAGTAAGTTTGGTGGAGACATTGACTTCTATTGGCTGAACGCCCTCAACACGGCACGTTTTCGAATCGATGATCACACGCTTGGAATCGCTCAACAGTGCATCTGCTCCGAGTAAAATTGCGTTTGGGATGAGTTGATCATCGACTACGTATAGTTCGGCATCGACATTGCATTCATCCAGTGACAACGTAGCAATGACCTTTTTGGTACACGTAAATGATCCTCCGGCGAATCCCTTCATCGTTACTGGCACACAAATTTCCGGTTGATGTGATGCAGCAGCTGACTCTCTGATGAGTGTTCTGTCACTTCCGATGTCCACAAATGCATCTATCGACTGACCGTTTATGCAGATGGTACGTGTTACAGAATTTGATTCTTTGCGTTCGGGTGTGGCGGTCGGTGTTGATTTTAGTCGGTTGACATTCCCGTCTCGTTTTTCCGGCATTCCGCACTTGTCGGTGGCATGTCCCACCTTCAAACATTTAGCGCAGCGAGGACGTCGTTGTGGCAAGGGGCAATTTAACGATATATGCCCAGGTTTCCAGCAGTTAAAGCACAGGTTTTGCTGTTTTTCACTGTCGGGACGGTTCCTTCGGGTAATCGGACGAACAGGATCGGTTGGAACGGTGTCGGTAAAGAGTGGCTCTGGCTGTGGCGTAAACACTCTTCGTGTCGGTTCTATTTGCTGTTTATTCGATAGAAATGTCGAGATGCACTCGAACAGCTGCTCAGTGGTGGTAAAACTTAAACACGACATCGCGGTCTGGAGCGCATGATGGTTTAGTCCTTGTCGAATATATTTGATAGTGGGTACGTCGGGTAAACCATTACGTTTTCCGTCGGCACACATCCGATAGTAATAGTCGGTGATCGATTCTCCAGATTTTCGTCTGTTGGCTGCCATTCGCATGTGCACGTCGGCAACATCTTCCGTGCAACGAAATTGCCGCTCGAAATCGCGGGCGAATTGGTCAAAGCTATCAAATGTGCTCTCGATTGAATCCAGCCATAGCTTCGCGGGACCTTTGAGCTTGGCTTGCACGGCGAAGATAACTAGATTATCGTCCCAACTATAAGCCGAACTAAGTTGGCGCACACGTTTAACAAATTGAGCGGATGTCAAAGAGGAATTCGAACGCGGGTCGAAATCGGGTAGCAAGTCTATAACATCTCTCGCGCTATGGAATAGCGACGTCCGGTCGAGACGAGATGTTGCACTATTTAAACGAATGTCACGAATGGGAGGCTGGGTTACCGGCGTCGAAGATTGAATGTTAGTTTCACTACGAGCGTTTTCCGATAAAACGCGAACTTCGTCTCGCAATTTCTCGACGAGAGCCGTTAGTCCGGCCACAGCATCACGTATTTCCGCGTTTTCGTTTCTCTCATCTATGCTCACGTCTAGTTCGTCACTGCCCACATTATCGACGAGTCTCAACACTAGCTCGGCTTTATTGCCCGACGATGACAACCCGCGACTGCGAAGATGCTCTTTTATTTGAGCTGCTGTCAGACTATTAATGTTTAGTTTCGGCATTGTTGGGGCTGTATACGTATATCACGGCACACATACACGAGAGACACACGAACGAACGATGTTTATGTGGTACAAAGTGAGTAATTGACGACGAGAGTTCGGAATATTGTCCACACTCACGAAACTATGCCAGGCAACACAGACACAACTATACATCGGCAAACGGCGACAACGAACGATGTGTACTTTTGCATTCACACCGGTAAACGGCAAGTTGTTTTCGGGGATATTGTTCCAATATGGCGGTCGTGCAAAATTTTGCAATTTTCGATAGCGCGGCGGCGTGCACGATTTAGCGAAAATTCGAACAGGGTATTTGCACAAAAACTCGTATACGGTACACACTTCTCGGAGCATGCAATTTATCGGGTGTATACTGTGCGGAGTATACAATTCCACGAAACGATCGAGAACACGAGTTCTGCGGAACGGTCGAGAACACAACACACGGGAGACGGATACAACGAAATTTCTCGCGAATTGTTTTTTCGGTTTACGCGAATCACGGGTATTATCCCACTTCTGATCTGTCAGGATGGTCGGAAGTGAAAATAATAACACAACGGTTTATTTGGATTGACTGGTTTTATTATTAATATGAATAATCGATACAGCACGGCACAGCGTCTCGTTGTGAACTGCTTGTCGTGTTCACTCATCTCCGCTCAGTCGACCGTCCGACCACATTGCCAGCTCGGTCGAACTATTAGGTTGACAAGCGTTAAACGGCTGTAACTCGGAAACGGTGATAGCTAGGACCCTGGTTGTTTCACCAAAATGTAGCTCTGAATACGCTCTACATCGACTTTTTCAAAATCCATTTTCGAAATTTTCACTTGAAAACACAAAATTGCCCATATCTCTGTAAATTTTGATCCTAGAGTAGTCAAATTTGGCCTAAATTTGTTGCTGAACTTTAAACGGCTGTAACTCGGAAACGGTGATAGCTAGGACCCTGGTTGTTTCACCAAAATGTAGCTCTGAATACGCTCTACATCGACTTTTTCAAAATCCATTTTCGAAATTTTCACTTGAAAACACAAAATTGCCCATATCTCCGTCAATTTTGATCCTAGAGCAATCAAATTTGGCCTAAAAATGTTGCTGAACTTTAAACGGCTGTAACTCGGAAACGGTGATAGCTAGGACCCTGGTTGTTTCACCAAAATGTAGCTCTGAATACGCTCTACATCGACTTTTTCAAAATCCATTTTCGAAATTTTCACTTGAAAACACAAAATTGCCCATATCTCCGTCAATTTTGATCCTAGAGCAATCAAATTTGGCCTAAAAATGTTGCTGAACTTTAAACGGCTGTAACTCGGAAACGGTGATAGCTAGGACCCTGGTTGTTTCACCAAAATGTAGCTCTGAATACGCTCTACATCGACTTTTTCAAAATCCATTTTCGAAATTTTCACTTGAAAACACAAAATTGCCCATATCTCTGTAAATTTTGATCCTAGAGTAGTCAAATTTGGCCTAAATTTGTTGCTGAACTTTAAACGGCTGTAACTCGGAAACGGTGATAGCTAGGACCCTGGTTGTTTCACCAAAATGTAGCTCTGAATACGCTCTACATCGACTTTTTCAAAATCCATTTTCGAAATTTTCACTTGAAAACACAAAATTGCCCATATCTCCGTCAATTTTGATCCTAGAGCAATCAAATTTGGCCTAAAAATGTTGCTGAACTTTAAACGGCTGTAACTCGGAAACGGTGATAGCTAGGACCCTGGTTGTTTCACCAAAATGTAGCTCTGAATACGCTCTACATCGACTTTTTCAAAATCCATTTTCGAAATTTTCACTTGAAAACACAAAATTGCCCATATCTCTGTAAATTTTGATCCTAGAGTAGTCAAATTTGGCCTAAATTTGTTGCTGAACTTTAAACGGCTGTAACTCGGAAACGGTGATAGCTAGGACCCTGGTTGTTTCACCAAAATGTAGCTCTGAATACGCTCTACATCGACTTTTTCAAAATCCATTTTCGAAATTTTCACTTGAAAACACAAAATTGCCCATATCTCCGTCAATTTTGATCCTAGAGCAATCAAATTTGGCCTAAAAATGTTGCTGAACTTTAAACGGCTGTAACTCGGAAACGGTGATAGCTAGGACCCTGGTTGTTTCACCAAAATGTAGCTCTGAATACGCTCTACATCGACTTTTTCAAAATCCATTTTCGAAATTTTCACTTGAAAACACAAAATTGCCCATATCTCCGTCAATTTTGATCCTAGAGCAATCAAATTTGGCCTAAAAATGTTGCTGAACTTTAAACGGCTGTAACTCGGAAACGGTGATAGCTAGGACCCTGGTTGTTTCACCAAAATGTAGCTCTGAATACGCTCTACATCGACTTTTTCAAAATCCATTTTCGAAATTTTCACTTGAAAACACAAAATTGCCCATATCTCTGTAAATTTTGATCCTAGAGTAGTCAAATTTGGCCTAAATTTGTTGCTGAACTTTAAACGGCTGTAACTCGGAAACGGTGATAGCTAGGACCCTGGTTGTTTCACCAAAATGTAGCTCTGAATACGCTCTACATCGACTTTTTCAAAATCCATTTTCGAAATTTTCACTTGAAAACACAAAATTGCCCATATCTCCGTCAATTTTGATCCTAGAGCAATCAAATTTGGCCTAAAAATGTTGCTGAACTTTAAACGGCTGTAACTCGGAAACGGTGATAGCTAGGACCCTGGTTGTTTCACCAAAATGTAGCTCTGAATACGCTCTACATCGACTTTTTCAAAATCCATTTTCGAAATTTTCACTTGAAAACACAAAATTGCCCATATCTCTGTCAATTTGGATCCTAGAGTAGTCAAATTTGGCCTAAATTTGTTGCTGAACTTTAAACGGCTGTAACTCGGAAACGGTGATAGCTAGGACCCTGGTTGTTTCACCAAAATGTAGCTCTGAATACGCTCTACATCGACTTTTTCAAAATCCATTTTCGAAATTTTCACTTGAAAACACAAAATTGCCCATATCTCCGTCAATTTTGATCCTAGAGCAATCAAATTTGGCCTAAAAATGTTGCTGAACTTTAAACGGCTGTAACTCGGAAACGGTGATAGCTAGGACCCTGGTTGTTTCACCAAAATGTAGCTCTGAATACGCTCTACATCGACTTTTTCAAAATCCATTTTCGAAATTTTCACTTGAAAACACAAAATTGCCCATATCTCCGTAAATTTTGATCCTAGAGCAATCAAATTTGGCCTAAAAATGTTGCTGAACTTTAAACGGCTGTAACTCGGAAACGGTGATAGCTAGGACCCTGGTTGTTTCACCAAAATGTAGCTCTGAATACGCTCTACATCGACTTTTTCAAAATCCATTTTCGAAATTTTCACTTGAAAACACAAAATTGCCCATATCTCCGTCAATTTTGATCCTAGAGCAATCAAATTTGGCCTAAAAATGTTGCTGAACTTTAAACGGCTGTAACTCGGAAACGGTGATAGCTAGGACCCTGGTTGTTTCACCAAAATGTAGCTCTGAATACGCTCTACATCGACTTTTTCAAAATCCATTTTCGAAATTTTCACTTGAAAACACAAAATTGCCCATATCTCCGTCAATTTTGATCCTAGAGCAATCAAATTTGGCCTAAAAATGTTGCTGAACTTTAAACGGCTGTAACTCGGAAACGGTGATAGCTAGGACCCTGGTTGTTTCACCAAAATGTAGCTCTGAATACGCTCTACATCGACTTTTTCAAAATCCATTTTCGAAATTTTCACTTGAAAACACAAAATTGCCCATATCTCCGTAAATTTTGATCCTAGAGCAATCAAATTTGGCCTAAAAATGTTGCTGAACTTTAAACGGCTGTAACTCGGAAACGGTGATAGCTAGGACCCTGGTTGTTTCACCAAAATGTAGCTCTGAATACGCTCTACATCGACTTTTTCAAAATCCATTTTCGAAATTTTCACTTGAAAACACAAAATTGCCCATATCTCTGTCAATTTGGATCCTAGAGTAGTCAAATTTGGCCTAAATTTGTTGCTGAACTTTAAACGGCTGTAACTCGGAAACGGTGATAGCTAGGACCCTGGTTGTTTCACCAAAATGTAGCTCTGAATACGCTCTACATCGACTTTTTCAAAATCCATTTTCGAAATTTTCACTTGAAAACACAAAATTGCCCATATCTCCGTAAATTTTGATCCTAGAGCAATCAAATTTGGCCTAAAAATGTTGCTGAACTTTAAACGGCTGTAACTCGGAAACGGTGATAGCTAGGACCCTGGTTGTTTCACCAAAATGTAGCTCTGAATACGCTCTACATCGACTTTTTCAAAATCCATTTTCGACATTTTCACTTGAAAACACAAAATTGCCCATATCCCTGTCAATTTTGATCCTAGAGCAATCAAATTTGGCCTAAAAATGTTGCTGAACTTTAAACGGCTGTAACTCGGAAACGGTGATAGCTAGGACCCTGGTTGTTTCACCAAAATGTAGCTCTGAATACGCTCTACATCGACTTTTTCAAAATCCATTTTCGAAATTTTCACTTGAAAACACAAAATTGCCCATATCTCCGTCAATTTTGATCCTAGAGCAATCAAATTTGGCCTAAAAATGTTGCTGAACTTTAAACGGCTGTAACTCGGAAACGGTGATAGCTAGGACCCTGGTTGTTTCACCAAAATGTAGCTCTGAATACGCTCTACATCGACTTTTTCAAAATCCATTTTCGAAATTTTCACTTGAAAACACAAAATTGCCCATATCTCCGTGAATTTTGATCCTAGAGCAGTCAAATTTGGCCTAAAAATGTTGCTGAACCCTAAACGGCTGTAACTCGGAAACGGTCATAGCTAGGACCCTGGTTGTTTCACCAAAATGCAGCTCTAAATTCGCTCTACATCGACTTTTTAAAAATCCATTTTATAAAATTTTCACTTGAAAACACAAAATTGCTCATGTCTCCGTCAATTTTGATCCTAGAGCAGTCAAATTTGGCCTAAAAATGTTGCTGAACTTTAAACGGCTGTAACTCGGAAACGGTGATAGCTAGGACCCTGGTTGTTTCACCAAAATGTAGCTCTGAATACGCTCTACATCGACTTTTTCAAAATCCATTTTCGAAATTTTCACTTGAAAACACAAAATTGCCCATATCTCCGTCAATTTTGATCCTGGAGCAATCAAATTTGGCCTAAAAATGTTGCTGAACTTTAAACGGCTGTAACTCGGAAACGGTGATAGCTAGGACCCTGGTTGTTTCACCAAAATGTAGCTCTGAATACGCTCTACATCGACTTTTTCAAAATCCATTTTCGAAATTTTCACTTGAAAACACAAAATTGCCCATATCTCCGTCAATTTTGATCCTAGAGCAATCAAATTTGGCCTAAAAATGTTGCTGAACTTTAAACGGCTGTAACTCGGAAACGGTGATAGCTAGGACCCTGGTTGTTTCACCAAAATGTAGCTCTGAATACGCTCTACATCGACTTTTTCAAAATCCATTTTCGAAATTTTCACTTGAAAACACAAAATTGCCCATATCTCCGTCAATTTTGATCCTAGAGCAATCAAATTTGGCCTAAAAATGTTGCTGAACTTTAAACGGCTGTAACTCGGAAACGGTGATAGCTAGGACCCTGGTTGTTTCACCAAAATGTAGCTCTGAATACGCTCTACATCGACTTTTTCAAAATCCATTTTCGAAATTTTCACTTGAAAACACAAAATTGCCCATATCTCCGTCAATTTTGATCCTAGAGCAATCAAATTTGGCCTAAAAATGTTGCTGAACTTTAAACGGCTGTAACTCGGAAACGGTGATAGCTAGGACCCTGGTTGTTTCACCAAAATGTAGCTCTGAATACGCTCTACATCGACTTTTTCAAAATCCATTTTCGAAATTTTCACTTGAAAACACAAAATTGCCCATATCTCCGTAAATTTTGATCCTAGAGCAATCAAATTTGGCCTAAAAATGTTGCTGAACTTTAAACGGCTGTAACTCGGAAACGGTGATAGCTAGGACCCTGGTTGTTTCACCAAAATGTAGCTCTGAATACGCTCTACATCGACTTTTTCAAAATCCATTTTCGACATTTTCACTTGAAAACACAAAATTGCCCATATCCCTGTCAATTTTGATCCTAGAGCAATCAAATTTGGCCTAAAAATGTTGCTGAACTTTAAACGGCTGTAACTCGGAAACGGTGATAGCTAGGACCCTGGTTGTTTCACCAAAATGTAGCTCTGAATACGCTCTACATCGACTTTTTCAAAATCCATTTTCGAAATTTTCACTTGAAAACACAAAATTGCCCATATCTCCGTCAATTTTGATCCTAGAGCAATCAAATTTGGCCTAAAAATGTTGCTGAACTTTAAACGGCTGTAACTCGGAAACGGTGATAGCTAGGACCCTGGTTGTTTCACCAAAATGTAGCTCTGAATACGCTCTACATCGACTTTTTCAAAATCCATTTTCGAAATTTTCACTTGAAAACACAAAATTGCCCATATCTCCGTCAATTTTGATCCTAGAGCAATCAAATTTGGCCTAAAAATGTTGCTGAACTTTAAACGGCTGTAACTCGGAAACGGTGATAGCTAGGACCCTGGTTGTTTCACCAAAATGTAGCTCTGAATACGCTCTACATCGACTTTTTCAAAATCCATTTTCGAAATTTTCACTTGAAAACACAAAATTGCCCATATCTCCGTCAATTTTGATCCTAGAGCAATCAAATTTGGCCTAAAAATGTTGCTGAACTTTAAACGGCTGTAACTCGGAAACGGTGATAGCTAGGACCCTGGTTGTTTCACCAAAATGTAGCTCTGAATACGCTCTACATCGACTTTTTCAAAATCCATTTTCGAAATTTTCACTTGAAAACACAAAATTGCCCATATCTCCGTCAATTTTGATCCTAGAGCAATCAAATTTGGCCTAAAAATGTTGCTGAACTTTAAACGGCTGTAACTCGGAAACGGTGATAGCTAGGACCCTGGTTGTTTCACCAAAATGTAGCTCTGAATACGCTCTACATCGACTTTTTCAAAATCCATTTTCGAAATTTTCACTTGAAAACACAAAATTGCCCATATCTCCGTCAATTTTGATCCTAGAGCAATCAAATTTGGCCTAAAAATGTTGCTGAACTTTAAACGGCTGTAACTCGGAAACGGTGATAGCTAGGACCCTGGTTGTTTCACCAAAATGTAGCTCTGAATACGCTCTACATCGACTTTTTCAAAATCCATTTTCGAAATTTTCACTTGAAAACACAAAATTGCCCATATCTCCGTCAATTTTGATCCTAGAGCAATCAAATTTGGCCTAAAAATGTTGCTGAACTTTAAACGGCTGTAACTCGGAAACGGTGATAGCTAGGACCCTGGTTGTTTCACCAAAATGTAGCTCTGAATACGCTCTACATCGACTTTTTCAAAATCCATTTTCGAAATTTTCACTTGAAAACACAAAATTGCCCATATCTCCGTCAATTTTGATCCTAGAGCAATCAAATTTGGCCTAAAAATGTTGCTGAACTTTAAACGGCTGTAACTCGGAAACGGTGATAGCTAGGACCCTGGTTGTTTCACCAAAATGTAGCTCTGAATACGCTCTACATCGACTTTTTCAAAATCCATTTTCGAAATTTTCACTTGAAAACACAAAATTGCCCATATCTCCGTAAATTTTGATCCTAGAGCAATCAAATTTGGCCTAAAAATGTTGCTGAACTTTAAACGGCTGTAACTCGGAAACGGTGATAGCTAGGACCCTGGTTGTTTCACCAAAATGTAGCTCTGAATACGCTCTACATCGACTTTTTCAAAATCCATTTTCGACATTTTCACTTGAAAACACAAAATTGCCCATATCCCTGTCAATTTTGATCCTAGAGCAATCAAATTTGGCCTAAAAATGTTGCTGAACTTTAAACGGCTGTAACTCGGAAACGGTGATAGCTAGGACCCTGGTTGTTTCACCAAAATGTAGCTCTGAATACGCTCTACATCGACTTTTTCAAAATCCATTTTCGAAATTTTCACTTGAAAACACAAAATTGCCCATATCTCCGTCAATTTTGATCCTAGAGCAATCAAATTTGGCCTAAAAATGTTGCTGAACTTTAAACGGCTGTAACTCGGAAACGGTGATAGCTAGGACCCTGGTTGTTTCACCAAAATGTAGCTCTGAATACGCTCTACATCGACTTTTTCAAAATCCATTTTCGAAATTTTCACTTGAAAACACAAAATTGCCCATATCTCCGTCAATTTTGATCCTAGAGCAATCAAATTTGGCCTAAAAATGTTGCTGAACTTTAAACGGCTGTAACTCGGAAACGGTGATAGCTAGGACCCTGGTTGTTTCACCAAAATGTAGCTCTGAATACGCTCTACATCGACTTTTTCAAAATCCATTTTCGAAATTTTCACTTGAAAACACAAAATTGCCCATATCTCCGTAAATTTTGATCCTAGAGCAATCAAATTTGGCCTAAAAATGTTGCTGAACTTTAAACGGCTGTAACTCGGAAACGGTGATAGCTAGGACCCTGGTTGTTTCACCAAAATGTAGCTCTGAATACGCTCTACATCGACTTTTTCAAAATCCATTTTCGACATTTTCACTTGAAAACACAAAATTGCCCATATCCCTGTCAATTTTGATCCTAGAGCAATCAAATTTGGCCTAAAAATGTTGCTGAACTTTAAACGGCTGTAACTCGGAAACGGTGATAGCTAGGACCCTGGTTGTTTCACCAAAATGTAGCTCTGAATACGCTCTACATCGACTTTTTCAAAATCCATTTTCGAAATTTTCACTTGAAAACACAAAATTGCCCATATCTCCGTCAATTTTGATCCTAGAGCAATCAAATTTGGCCTAAAAATGTTGCTGAACTTTAAACGGCTGTAACTCGGAAACGGTGATAGCTAGGACCCTGGTTGTTTCACCAAAATGTAGCTCTGAATACGCTCTACATCGACTTTTTCAAAATCCATTTTCGAAATTTTCACTTGAAAACACAAAATTGCCCATATCTCCGTGAATTTTGATCCTAGAGCAGTCAAATTTGGCCTAAAAATGTTGCTGAACCCTAAACGGCTGTAACTCGGAAACGGTCATAGCTAGGACCCTGGTTGTTTCACCAAAATGCAGCTCTAAATTCGCTCTACATCGACTTTTTAAAAATCCATTTTATAAAATTTTCACTTGAAAACACAAAATTGCTCATGTCTCCGTCAATTTTGATCCTAGAGCAGTCAAATTTGGCCTAAAAATGTTGCTGAACTTTAAACGGCTGTAACTCGGAAACGGTGATAGCTAGGACCCTGGTTGTTTCACCAAAATGTAGCTCTGAATACGCTCTACATCGACTTTTTCAAAATCCATTTTCGAAATTTTCACTTGAAAACACAAAATTGCCCATATCTCCGTCAATTTTGATCCTGGAGCAATCAAATTTGGCCTAAAAATGTTGCTGAACTTTAAACGGCTGTAACTCGGAAACGGTGATAGCTAGGACCCTGGTTGTTTCACCAAAATGTAGCTCTGAATACGCTCTACATCGACTTTTTCAAAATCCATTTTCGAAATTTTCACTTGAAAACACAAAATTGCCCATATCTCCGTCAATTTTGATCCTAGAGCAATCAAATTTGGCCTAAAAATGTTGCTGAACTTTAAACGGCTGTAACTCGGAAACGGTGATAGCTAGGACCCTGGTTGTTTCACCAAAATGTAGCTCTGAATACGCTCTACATCGACTTTTTCAAAATCCATTTTCGAAATTTTCACTTGAAAACACAAAATTGCCCATATCTCCGTGAATTTTGATCCTAGAGCAGTCAAATTTGGCCTAAAAATGTTGCTGAACCCTAAACGGCTGTAACTCGGAAACGGTCATAGCTAGGACCCTGGTTGTTTCACCAAAATGCAGCTCTAAATTCGCTCTACATCGACTTTTTAAAAATCCATTTTATAAAATTTTCACTTGAAAACACAAAATTGCTCATGTCTCCGTCAATTTTGATCCTAGAGCAGTCAAATTTGGCCTAAAAATGTTGCTGAACTTTAAACGGCTGTAACTCGGAAACGGTGATAGCTAGGACCCTGGTTGTTTCACCAAAATGTAGCTCTGAATACGCTCTACATCGACTTTTTCAAAATCCATTTTCGAAATTTTCACTTGAAAACACAAAATTGCCCATATCTCCGTCAATTTTGATCCTAGAGCAATCAAATTTGGCCTAAAAATGTTGCTGAACTTTAAACGGCTGTAACTCGGAAACGGTGATAGCTAGGACCCTGGTTGTTTCACCAAAATGTAGCTCTGAATACGCTCTACATCGACTTTTTCAAAATCCATTTTCGAAATTTTCACTTGAAAACACAAAATTGCCCATATCTCCGTGAATTTTGATCCTAGAGCAGTCAAATTTGGCCTAAAAATGTTGCTGAACCCTAAACGGCTGTAACTCGGAAACGGTCATAGCTAGGACCCTGGTTGTTTCACCAAAATGCAGCTCTAAATTCGCTCTACATCGACTTTTTAAAAATCCATTTTATAAAAT
The DNA here is from genome assembly GCA_949715475.1 of Microchrysa polita. Lineage (NCBI taxonomy): Eukaryota > Metazoa > Arthropoda > Insecta > Diptera > Stratiomyidae > Microchrysa > Microchrysa polita. The sequence goes on along the minus strand of OX454421.1, from coordinate 75,560,008 downwards.
TTTCACTTGAAAACACAAAATTGCTCATGTCTCCGTCAATTTTGATCCTAGAGCAGTCAAATTTGGCCTAAAAATGTTGCTGAACTTTAAACGGCTGTAACTCGGAAACGGTGATAGCTAGGACCCTGGTTGTTTCACCAAAATGTAGCTCTGAATACGCTCTACATCGACTTTTTCAAAATCCATTTTCGAAATTTTCACTTGAAAACACAAAATTGCCCATATCTCCGTCAATTTTGATCCTAGAGCAATCAAATTTGGCCTAAAAATGTTGCTGAACTTTAAACGGCTGTAACTCGGAAACGGTGATAGCTAGGACCCTGGTTGTTTCACCAAAATGTAGCTCTGAATACGCTCTACATCGACTTTTTCAAAATCCATTTTCGAAATTTTCACTTGAAAACACAAAATTGCCCATATCTCCGTCAATTTTGATCCTAGAGCAATCAAATTTGGCCTAAAAATGTTGCTGAACTTTAAACGGCTGTAACTCGGAAACGGTGATAGCTAGGACCCTGGTTGTTTCACCAAAATGTAGCTCTGAATACGCTCTACATCGACTTTTTCAAAATCCATTTTCGAAATTTTCACTTGAAAACACAAAATTGCCCATATCTCCGTCAATTTTGATCCTAGAGCAGTCAAATTTGGCCTAAAAATGTTGCTGAACCCTAAACGGCTGTAACTCGGAAACGGTCATAGCTAGGACCCTGGTTGTTTCACCAAAATGCAGCTCTAAATTCGCTCTACATCGACTTTTTAAAAATCCATTTTATAAAATTTTCACTTGAAATCACAAAATTGCTCATATCTCCGTCAATTTTGATCCTAGAGCAGTCAAATTTGGCCTAAAAATGTTGCTGAACTTTAAACGGCTGTAACTCGGAAACGGTGATAGCTAGGACCCTGGTTGTTTCACCAAAATGTAGCTCTGAATACGCTCTACATCGACTTTTTCAAAATCCATTTTCGAAATTTTCACTTGAAAACACAAAATTGCCCATATCTCCGTCAATTTTGATCCTAGAGCAGTCAAATTTGGCCTAAAAATGTTGCTGAACCCTAAACGGCTGTAACTCGGAAACGGTCATAGCTAGGACCCTGGTTGTTTCACCAAAATGCAGCTCTAAATTCGCTCTACATCGACTTTTTAAAAATCCATTTTATAAAATTTTCACTTGAAAACACAAAATTGCTCATATCTCCGTCAATTTTGATCCTAGAGCAGTCAAATTTGGCCTAAAAATGTTGCTGAACTTTAAACGGCTGTAACTCGGAAACGGTGATAGCTAGGACCCTGGTTGTTTCACCAAAATGTAGCTCTGAATACGCTCTACATCGACTTTTTCAAAATCCATTTTCGAAATTTTCACTTGAAAACACAAAATTGCCCATATCTCCGTCAATTTTGATCCTAGAGCAATCAAATTTGGCCTAAAAATGTTGCTGAACTTTAAACGGCTGTAACTCGGAAACGGTGATAGCTAGGACCCTGGTTGTTTCACCAAAATGTAGCTCTGAATACGCTCTACATCGACTTTTTCAAAATCCATTTTCGAAATTTTCACTTGAAAACACAAAATTGCCCATATCTCCGTCAATTTTGATCCTAGAGCAATCAAATTTGGCCTAAAAATGTTGCTGAACTTTAAACGGCTGTAACTCGGAAACGGTGATAGCTAGGACCCTGGTTGTTTCACCAAAATGTAGCTCTGAATACGCTCTACATCGACTTTTTCAAAATCCATTTTCGAAATTTTCACTTGAAAACACAAAATTGCCCATATCTCCGTCAATTTTGATCCTAGAGCAATCAAATTTGGCCTAAAAATGTTGCTGAACTTTAAACGGCTGTAACTCGGAAACGGTGATAGCTAGGACCCTGGTTGTTTCACCAAAATGTAGCTCTGAATACGCTCTACATCGACTTTTTCAAAATCCATTTTCGAAATTTTCACTTGAAAACACAAAATTGCCCATATCTCCGTCAATTTTGATCCTAGAGCAATCAAATTTGGCCTAAAAATGTTGCTGAACTTTAAACGGCTGTAACTCGGAAACGGTGATAGCTAGGACCCTGGTTGTTTCACCAAAATGTAGCTCTGAATACGCTCTACATCGACTTTTTCAAAATCCATTTTCGAAATTTTCACTTGAAAACACAAAATTGCCCATATCTCCGTCAATTTTGATCCTAGAGCAATCAAATTTGGCCTAAAAATGTTGCTGAACTTTAAACGGCTGTAACTCGGAAACGGTGATAGCTAGGACCCTGGTTGTTTCACCAAAATGTAGCTCTGAATACGCTCTACATCGACTTTTTCAAAATCCATTTTCGAAATTTTCACTTGAAAACACAAAATTGCCCATATGTCCGTCAATTTTAATCCTAGAGCAATCAAATTTGGCCTAAAAGTGTTGCTGAACTTTAAACGGCTGTAACTCGGAAACGGTGATAGCTAGGACCCTGGTTGTTTCACCAAAATGTAGCTCTGAATACGCTCTACATCGACTTTTTCAAAATCCATTTTCGAAATTTTCACTTGAAAACACAAAATTGCCCATATCTCCGTCAATTTTAATCCTAGAGCAATCAAATTTGGCCTAAAAATGTTGCTGAACTTTAAACGGAGGACCCTGGTTGTTTCACCAAAATGTAGCTCTGAATACGCTCTACATCGACTTTTTCAAAATCCATTTTCGAAATTTTCACTTGAAAACACAAAATTGCCCATATCTCCGTCAATTTTAATCCTAGAGCAATCAAATTTGGCCTAAAAATGTTGCTGAACTTTAAACGGAGGACCCTGGTTGTTTCACCAAAATGTAGCTCTGAATACGCTCTACATCGACTTTTTCAAAATCCATTTTCGAAATTTTCACTTGAAAACACAAAATTGCCCATATCTCCGTCAATTTTAATCCTAGAGCAATCAAATTTGGCCTAAAAATGTTGCTGAACTTTAAACGGAGGACCCTGGTTGTTTCACCAAAACGTAGCTCTGAATACGCTCTACATCGACTTTTTCAAAATCCATTTTCGAAATTTTCACTTCAAAACAGAAAATTGCCCATATCTCCGTCAATTTTAATCCTAGAGCAATCAAATTTGGCCGAAAAATGTTGCTGAACTTTAAACGGAGGACCCTGGTTGTTTCACCAAAACGTAGCTCTGAATACGCTCTACATCGACTTTTTCAAAATCCATTTTCGAAATTTTCACTTGAAAACACAAAATTGCCCATATCTCCGTCAATTTTAATCCTAGAGCAATCAAATTTGGCCTAAAAATGTTGCTGAACTTTAAACAGAGGACCCTGGTTGTTTCACCAAAATGTAGCTCTGAATACGCTCTACATCGACTTTTTCAAAATCCATTTTCGAAATTTTCACTTGAAAACACAAAATTGCCCATATCTCCGTCAATTTTAATCCTAGAGCAATCAAATTTGGCCTAAAAATGTTGCTGAACTTTAAACGGAGGACCCTGGTTGTTTCACCAAAACGTAGCTCTGAATACGCTCTACATCGACTTTTTCAAAATCCATTTTCGAAATTTTCACTTGAAAACACAAAATTGCCCATATCTCCGTCAATTTTAATCCTAGAGCAATCAAATTTGGCCTAAAAATGTTGCTGAACTTTAAACGGAGGACCCTGGTTGTTTCACCAAAATGTAGCTCTGAATACGCTCTACATCGACTTTTTCAAAATCCATTTTCGAAATTTTCACTTGAAAACACAAAATTGCCCATATCTCCGTCAATTTTAATCCTAGAGCAATCAAATTTGGCCTAAAAATGTTGCTGAACTTTAAACGGAGGACCCTGGTTGTTTCACCAAAACGTAGCTCTGAATACGCTCTACATCGACTTTTTCAAAATCCATTTTCGAAATTTTCACTTGAAAACACAAAATTGCCCATATCTCCGTCAATTTTAATCCTAGAGCAATCAAATTTGGCCTAAAAATGTTGCTGAACTTTAAACGGCTGTAACTCGGAAACGGTGATAGCTAGGACCCTGGTTGTTTCACCAAAATGTAGCTCTGAATACGCTCTACACCGACTTTTTCACAATCCATTTTCGAAATTTTCACTTGAAAACACAAAATTGCCCATATCTCCGTCAATTTTAATCCTAGAGCAATCAAATTTGGCCTAAAAATGTTGCTGAACTTTAAACGGAGGACCCTGGTTGTTTCACCAAAATGTAGCTCTGAATACGCTCTACATCGACTTTTTCAAAATCCATTTTCGAAATTTTCACTTGAAAACACAAAATTGCCCATATCTCCGTCAATTTTAATCCTAGAGCAATCAAATTTGGCCTAAAAATGTTGCTGAACTTTAAACGGAGGACCCTGGTTGTTTCACCAAAACGTAGCTCTGAATACGCTCTACATCGACTTTTTCAAAATCCATTTTCGAAATTTTCACTTGAAAACACAAAATTGCCCATATCTCCGTCAATTTTAATCCTAGAGCAATCAAATTTGGCCTAAAAATGTTGCTGAACTTTAAACGGAGGACCCTGGTTGTTTCACCAAAATGTAGCTCTGAATACGCTCTACATCGACTTTTTCAAAATCCATTTTCGAAATTTTCACTTGAAAACACAAAATTGCCCAAAAATGTTGCTGAACTTTAAACGGCTGTAACTCGGAAACGGTGATAGCTAGGACCCTGGTTGTTTCACCAAAATGTAGCTCTGAATACGCTCTACACCGACTTTTTCACAATCCATTTTCGAAATTTTCACTTGAAAACACAAAATTGCCCATATCTCCGTCAATTTTAATCCTAGAGCAATCAAATTTGGCCTAAAAATGTTGCTGAACTTTAAACGGAGGACCCTGGTTGTTTCACCAAAATGTAGCTCTGAAAAAGCTCTACATCGACTTTTTCAAAATCCATTTTCGAAATTTTCACTTGAAAACACAAAATTGCCCATATCTCTGTCAATTTTGATCCTAGAGCAATCACATTTGGCCTAAAAATGTTGCTGAACTTTAAACGGCTGTAACTCGGAAACGGTGATAGCTAGGACCCTGGTTGTTTCACCAAAATGTAGCTCTGAATACGCTCTACATCGACTTTTTCAAAATCCATTTTCGAAATTTTCACTTGAAAACACAAAATTGCCCATATCTCCGTCAATTTTAATCCTAGAGCAATCAAATTTGGCCTAAAAATGTTGCTGAACTTTAAACGGCTGTAACTCGGAAACGGCGATAGCTAGGACCCTGGTTGTTTCACCAAAATGTAGCTCTGAATACGCTCTACATCGACTTTTTCAAAATCCATTTTCGAAATTTTCACTTGAAAACACAAAATTGCCCATATCTCCGTCAATTTTAATCCTAGAGCAATCAAATTTGGCCTAAAAATGTTGCTGAACTTTAAACGGCTGTAACTCGGAAACGGTGATAGCTAGGACCCTGGTTGTTTCACCAAAATGTAGCTCTGAATACGCTCTACATCGACTTTTTCAAAATCCATTTTCGAAATTTTCACTTGAAAACACAAAATTGTCCATATCTCCGTCAATTTTAATCCTAGAGCAATCAAATTTGGCCTAAAAATGTTGCTGAACTTTAAACGGAGGACCCTGGTTGTTTCACCAAAATGTAGCTCTGAATACGCTCTACATCGAGTTTTTCAAAATCCATTTTCGAAATTTTCACTTGAAAACACAAAATTGCCCATATCTCCGTCAATTTTAATCCTAGAGCAATCAAATTTGGCCTAAAAATGTTGCTGAACTTTAAACGGCTGTAACTCGGAAACGGCGATAGCTAGGACCCTGGTTGTTTCACCAAAATGTAGCTCTGAATACGCTCTACATCGACTTTTTCAAAATCCATTTTCGAAATTTTCACTTGAAAACACAAAATTGTCCATATCTCCGTCAATTTTAATCCTAGAGCAATCAAATTTGGCCTAAAAATGTTGCTGAACTTTAAACGGAGGACCCTGGTTGTTTCACCAAAATGTAGCTCTGAATACGCTCTACATCGACTTTTTCAAAATCCATTTTCGAAATTTTCACTTGAAAACACAAAATTGCCCATATCTCCGTCAATTTTAATCCTAGAGCAATCAAATTTGGCCTAAAAATGTTGCTGAACTTTAAACGGCTGTAACTCGGAAACGGTGATAGCTAGGACCCTGGTTGTTTCACCAAAATGTAGCTCTGAATACGCTCTACATCGACTTTTTCAAAATCCATTTTCGAAATTTTCACTTGAAAACACAAAATTGCCCATATCTCCGTCAATTTTAATCCTAGAGCAATCAAATTTGGCCTAAAAATGTTGCTGAACTTTAAACGGCTGTAACTCGGAAACGGCGATAGCTAGGACCCTGGTTGTTTCACCAAAATGTAGCTCTGAATACGCTCTACATCGACTTTTTCAAAATCCATTTTCGAAATTTTCACTTGAAAACACAAAATTGCCCATATCTGAAAACACAAAATTGCCCATATCTCCGTCAATTTTAATCCTAGAGCAATCAAATTTGGCCTAAAAATGTTGCTGAACTTTAAACGGCTGTAACTCGGAAACGGTGATAGCTAGGACCCTGGTTGTTTCACCAAAATGTAGCTCTGAATACGCTCTACATCGACTTTTTCAAAATCCATTTTCGAAATTTTCACTTGAAAACACAAAATTGCCCATATCTCCGTCAATTTTAATCCTAGAGCAATCAAATTTGGCCTAAAAATGTTGCTGAACTTTAAACGGCTGTAACTCGGAAACGGCGATAGCTAGGACCCTGGTTGTTTCACCAAAATGTAGCTCTGAATACGCTCTACATCGACTTTTTCAAAATCCATTTTCGAAATTTTCACTTGAAAACACAAAATTGCCCATATCTGAAAACACAAAATTGCCCATATCTCCGTCAATTTTAATCCTAGAGCAATCAAATTTGGCCTAAAAATGTTGCTGAACTTTAAACGGCTGTAACTCGGAAACGGTGATAGCTAGGACCCTGGTTGTTTCACCAAAATGTAGCTCTGAATACGCTCTACATCGACTTTTTCAAAATCCATTTTCGAAATTTTCACTTGAAAACACAAAATTGCCCATATCTCCGTCAATTTTAATCCTAGAGCAATCAAATTTGGCCTAAAAATGTTGCTGAACTTTAAACGGCTGTAACTCGGAAACGGTGATAGCTAGGACCCTGGTTGTTTCACCAAAATGTAGCTCTGAATACGCTCTACATCGACTTTTTCAAAATCCATTTTCGAAATTTTCACTTGAAAACAACAAATTGTCCATATCTCTGTCAATTTTGATCCTAGAGTAGTCAAATTTGGCCTAAATTTGTTGCTGAACTTTAAACGGCTGTAACTCGGAAACGGTGATAGCTAGGACCCTGGTTGTTTCACCAAAATGTAGCTCTGAATACGCTCTACATCGACTTTTTCAAAATCCATTTTCGAAATTTTCACTTGAAAACACAAAATTGCCCATATCTCCGTCAATTTTAATCCTAGAGCAATCAAATTTGGCCTAAAAATGTTGCTGAACTTTAAACGGCTGTAACTCGGAAACGGCGATAGCTAGGACCCTGGTTGTTTCACCAAAATGTAGCTCTGAATACGCTCTACATCGACTTTTTCAAAATCCATTTTCGAAATTTTCACTTGAAAACACAAAATTGCCCATATCTGAAAACACAAAATTGCCCATATCTCCGTCAATTTTAATCCTAGAGCAATCAAATTTGGCCTAAAAATGTTGCTGAACTTTAAACGGCTGTAACTCGGAAACGGTGATAGCTAGGACCCTGGTTGTTTCACCAAAATGTAGCTCTGAATACGCTCTACATCGACTTTTTCAAAATCCATTTTCGAAATTTTCACTTGAAAACACAAAATTGCCCATATCTCCGTCAATTTTAATCCTAGAGCAATCAAATTTGGCCTAAAAATGTTGCTGAACTTTAAACGGCTGTAACTCGGAAACGGTGATAGCTAGGACCCTGGTTGTTTCACCAAAATGTAGCTCTGAATACGCTCTACATCGACTTTTTCAAAATCCATTTTCGAAATTTTCACTTGAAAACAACAAATTGTCCATATCTCTGTCAATTTTGATCCTAGAGTAGTCAAATTTGGCCTAAATTTGTTGCTGAACTTTAAACGGCTGTAACTCGGAAACGGTGATAGCTAGGACCCTGGTTGTTTCACCAAAATGTAGCTCTGAATACGCTCTACATCGACTTTTTCAAAATCCATTTTCGAAATTTTCACTTGAAAACACAAAATTGCCCATATCTCCGTCAATTTTAATCCTAGAGCAATCAAATTTGGCCTAAAAATGTTGCTGAACTTTAAACGGCTGTAACTCGGAAACGGCGATAGCTAGGACCCTGGTTGTTTCACCAAAATGTAGCTCTGAATACGCTCTACATCGACTTTTTCAAAATCCATTTTCGAAATTTTCACTTGAAAACACAAAATTGCCCATATCTCCGTCAATTTTAATCCTAGAGCAATCAAATTTGGCCTAAAAATGTTGCTGAACTTTAAACGGCTGTAACTCGGAAACGGCGATAGCTAGGACCCTGGTTGTTTCACCAAAATGTAGCTCTGAATACGCTCTACATCGACTTTTTCAAAATCCATTTTCGAAATTTTCACTTGAAAACACAAAATTGCCCAAATCTCCGTCAATTTTAATCCTAGAGCAATCAAATTTGGCCTAAAAATGTTGCTGAACTTTAAACGGCTGTAACTCGGAAACGGCGATAGCTAGGACCCTGGTTGTTTCACCAAAATGTAGCTCTGAATACGCTCTACATCGACTTTTTCAAAATCCATTTTCGAAATTTTCACTTGAAAACACAAAATTGCCCATATCTCCGTCAATTTTAATCCTAGAGCAATCAAATTTGGCCTAAAAATGTTGCTGAACTTTAAACGGCTGTAACTCGGAAACGGCGATAGCTAGGACCCTGGTTGTTTCACCAAAATGTAGCTCTGAATACGCTCTACATCGACTTTTTCAAAATCCATTTTCGAAATTTTCACTTGAAAACACAAAATTGCCCATATCTGAAAACACAAAATTGCCCATATCTCCGTCAATTTTAATCCTAGAGCAATCAAATTTGGCCTAAAAATGTTGCTGAACTTTAAACGGCTGTAACTCGGAAACGGCGATAGCTAGGACCCTGGTTGTTTCACCAAAATGTAGCTCTGAATACGCTCTACATCGACTTTTTCAAAATCCATTTTCGAAATTTTCACTTGAAAACACAAAATTGCCCATATCTGAAAACACAAAATTGCCCATATCTCCGTCAATTTTAATCCTAGAGCAATCAAATTTGGCCTAAAAATGTTGCTGAACTTTAAACGGCTGTAACTCGGAAACGGTGATAGCTAGGACCCTGGTTGTTTCACCAAAATGTAGCTCTGAATACGCTCTACATCGACTTTTTCAAAATCCATTTTCGAAATTTTCACTTGAAAACACAAAATTGCCCATATCTGAAAACACAAAATTGCCCATATCTCCGTCAATTTTAATCCTAGAGCAATCAAATTTGGCCTAAAAATGTTGCTGAACTTTAAACGGCTGTAACTCGGAAACGGCGATAGCTAGGACCCTGGTTGTTTCACCAAAATGTAGCTCTGAATACGCTCTACATCGACTTTTTCAAAATCCATTTTCGAAATTTTCACTTGAAAACACAAAATTGCCCATATCTGAAAACACAAAATTGCCCATATCTCCGTCAATTTTAATCCTAGAGCAATCAAATTTGGCCTAAAAATGTTGCTGAACTTTAAACGGCTGTAACTCGGAAACGGTGATAGCTAGGACCCTGGTTGTTTCACCAAAATGTAGCTCTGAATACGCTCTACATCGACTTTTTCAAAATCCATTTTCGAAATTTTCACTTGAAAACAACAAATTGTCCATATCTCTGTCAATTTTGATCCTAGAGTAGTCAAATTTGGCCTAAATTTGTTGCTGAACTTTAAACGGCTGTAACTCGGAAACGGTGATAGCTAGGACCCTGGTTGTTTCACCAAAATGTAGCTCTGAATACGCTCTACATCGACTTTTTCAAAATCCATTTTCGAAATTTTCACTTGAAAACACAAAATTGCCCATATCTCCGTCAATTTTAATCCTAGAGCAATCAAATTTGGCCTAAAAATGTTGCTGAACTTTAAACGGCTGTAACTCGGAAACGGCGATAGCTAGGACCCTGGTTGTTTCACCAAAATGTAGCTCTGAATACGCTCTACATCGACTTTTTCAAAATCCATTTTCGAAATTTTCACTTGAAAACACAAAATTGCCCATATCTCCGTCAATTTTAATCCTAGAGCAATCAAATTTGGCCTAAAAATGTTGCTGAACTTTAAACGGCTGTAACTCGGAAACGGTGATAGCTAGGACCCTGGTTGTTTCACCAAAATGTAGCTCTGAATACGCTCTACATCGACTTTTTCAAAATCCATTTTCGAAATTTTCACTTGAAAACAACAAATTGTCCATATCTCTGTCAATTTTGATCCTAGAGTAGTCAAATTTGGCCTAAATTTGTTGCTGAACTTTAAACGGCTGTAACTCGGAAACGGTGATAGCTAGGACCCTGGTTGTTTCACCAAAATGTAGCTCTGAATACGCTCTACATCGACTTTTTCAAAATCCATTTTCGAAATTTTCACTTGAAAACACAAAATTGCCCATATCTCCGTCAATTTTAATCCTAGAGCAATCAAATTTGGCCTAAAAATGTTGCTGAACTTTAAACGGCTGTAACTCGGAAACGGCGATAGCTAGGACCCTGGTTGTTTCACCAAAATGTAGCTCTGAATACGCTCTACATCGACTTTTTCAAAATCCATTTTCGAAATTTTCACTTGAAAACACAAAATTGCCCATATCTCCGTCAATTTTAATCCTAGAGCAATCAAATTTGGCCTAAAAATGTTGCTGAACTTTAAACGGCTGTAACTCGGAAACGGCGATAGCTAGGACCCTGGTTGTTTCACCAAAATGTAGCTCTGAATACGCTCTACATCGACTTTTTCAAAATCCATTTTCGAAATTTTCACTTGAAAACACAAAATTGCCCATATCTCCGTCAATTTTAATCCTAGAGCAATCAAATTTGGCCTAAAAATGTTGCTGAACTTTAAACGGCTGTAACTCGGAAACGGTGATAGCTAGGACCCTGGTTGTTTCACCAAAATGTAGCTCTGAATACGCTCTACATCGACTTTTTCAAAATCCATTTTCGAAATTTTCACTTGAAAACACAAAATTGCCCAAATCTCCGTCAATTTTAATCCTAGAGCAATCAAATTTGGCCTAAAAATGTTGCTGAACTTTAAACGGCTGTAACTCGGAAACGGCGATAGCTAGGACCCTGGTTGTTTCACCAAAATGTAGCTCTGAATACGCTCTACATCGACTTTTTCAAAATCCATTTTCGAAATTTTCACTTGAAAACACAAAATTGCCCATATCTCCGTCAATTTTAATCCTAGAGCAATCAAATTTGGCCTAAAAATGTTGCTGAACTTTAAACGGCTGTAACTCGGAAACGGCGATAGCTAGGACCCTGGTTGTTTCACCAAAATGTAGCTCTGAATACGCTCTACATCGACTTTTTCAAAATCCATTTTCGAAATTTTCACTTGAAAACACAAAATTGCCCATATCTCCGTCAATTTTAATCCTAGAGCAATCAAATTTGGCCTAAAAATGTTGCTGAACTTTAAACGGCTGTAACTCGGAAACGGCGATAGCTAGGACCCTGGTTGTTTCACCAAAATGTAGCTCTGAATACGCTCTACATCGACTTTTTCAAAATCCATTTTCGAAATTTTCACTTGAAAACACAAAATTGCCCATATCTGAAAACACAAAATTGCCCATATCTCCGTCAATTTTAATCCTAGAGCAATCAAATTTGGCCTAAAAATGTTGCTGAACTTTAAACGGCTGTAACTCGGAAACGGCGATAGCTAGGACCCTGGTTGTTTCACCAAAATGTAGCTCTGAATACGCTCTACATCGACTTTTTCAAAATCCATTTTCGAAATTTTCACTTGAAAACACAAAATTGCCCATATCTGAAAACACAAAATTGCCCATATCTCCGTCAATTTTAATCCTAGAGCAATCAAATTTGGCCTAAAAATGTTGCTGAACTTTAAACGGCTGTAACTCGGAAACGGTGATAGCTAGGACCCTGGTTGTTTCACCAAAATGTAGCTCTGAATACGCTCTACATCGACTTTTTCAAAATCCATTTTCGAAATTTTCACTTGAAAACACAAAATTGCCCATATCTCCGTCAATTTTAATCCTAGAGCAATCAAATTTGGCCTAAAAATGTTGCTGAACTTTAAACGGCTGTAACTCGGAAACGGTGATAGCTAGGACCCTGGTTGTTTCACCAAAATGTAGCTCTGAATACGCTCTACATCGACTTTTTCAAAATCCATTTTCGAAATTTTCACTTGAAAACAACAAATTGTCCATATCTCTGTCAATTTTGATCCTAGAGTAGTCAAATTTGGCCTAAATTTGTTGCTGAACTTTAAACGGCTGTAACTCGGAAACGGTGATAGCTAGGACCCTGGTTGTTTCACCAAAATGTAGCTCTGAATACGCTCTACATCGACTTTTTCAAAATCCATTTTCGAAATTTTCACTTGAAAACACAAAATTGCCCATATCTCCGTCAATTTTAATCCTAGAGCAATCAAATTTGGCCTAAAAATGTTGCTGAACTTTAAACGGCTGTAACTCGGAAACGGCGATAGCTAGGACCCTGGTTGTTTCACCAAAATGTAGCTCTGAATACGCTCTACATCGACTTTTTCAAAATCCATTTTCGAAATTTTCACTTGAAAACACAAAATTGCCCATATCTCCGTCAATTTTAATCCTAGAGCAATCAAATTTGGCCTAAAAATGTTGCTGAACTTTAAACGGCTGTAACTCGGAAACGGTGATAGCTAGGACCCTGGTTGTTTCACCAAAATGTAGCTCTGAATACGCTCTACATCGACTTTTTCAAAATCCATTTTCGAAATTTTCACTTGAAAACACAAAATTGCCCAAATCTCCGTCAATTTTAATCCTAGAGCAATCAAATTTGGCCTAAAAATGTTGCTGAACTTTAAACGGCTGTAACTCGGAAACGGCGATAGCTAGGACCCTGGTTGTTTCACCAAAATGTAGCTCTGAATACGCTCTACATCGACTTTTTCAAAATCCATTTTCGAAATTTTCACTTGAAAACACAAAATTGCCCATATCTCCGTCAATTTTAATCCTAGAGCAATCAAATTTGGCCTAAAAATGTTGCTGAACTTTAAACGGCTGTAACTCGGAAACGGCGATAGCTAGGACCCTGGTTGTTTCACCAAAATGTAGCTCTGAATACGCTCTACATCGACTTTTTCAAAATCCATTTTCGAAATTTTCACTTCAAAACACAAAATTGCCCATATCTCCGTCAATTTTAATCCTAGAGCAATCAAATTTGGCCTAAAAATGTTGCTGAACTTTAAACGGCTGTAACTCGGAAACGGCGATAGCTAGGACCCTGGTTGTTTCACCAAAATGTAGCTCTGAATACGCTCTACATCGACTTTTTCAAAATCCATTTTCGAAATTTTCACTTGAAAACACAAAATTGCCCATATCTCCGTCAATTTTAATCCTAGAGCAATCAAATTTGGCCTAAAAATGTTGCTGAACTTTAAACGGCTGTAACTCGGAAACGGTGATAGCTAGGACCCTGGTTGTTTCACCAAAATGTAGCTCTGAATACGCTCTACATCGACTTTTTCAAAATCCATTTTCGAAATTTTCACTTGAAAACAACAAATTGTCCATATCTCTGTCAATTTTGATCCTAGAGTAGTCAAATTTGGCCTAAATTTGTTGCTGAACTTTAAACGGCTGTAACTCGGAAACGGTGATAGCTAGGACCCTGGTTGTTTCACCAAAATGTAGCTCTGAATACGCTCTACATCGACTTTTTCAAAATCCATTTTCGAAATTTTCACTTGAAAACACAAAATTGCCCAAATCTCCGTCAATTTTAATCCTAGAGCAATCAAATTTGGCCTAAAAATGTTGCTGAACTTTAAACGGCTGTAACTCGGAAACGGTGATAGCTAGGACCCTGGTTGTTTCACCAAAATGTAGCTCTGAATACGCTCTACATCGACTTTTTCAAAATCCATTTTCGAAATTTTCACTTGAAAACAACAAATTGTCCATATCTCTGTCAATTTTGATCCTAGAGTAGTCAAATTTGGCCTAAATTTGTTGCTGAACTTTAAACGGCTGTAACTCGGAAACGGTGATAGCTAGGACCCTGGTTGTTTCACCAAAATGTAGCTCTGAATACGCTCTACATCGACTTTTTCAAAATCCATTTTCGAAATTTTCACTTGAAAACACAAAATTGCCCATATCTCCGTCAATTTTAATCCTAGAGCAATCAAATTTGGCCTAAAAATGTTGCTGAACTTTAAACGGCTGTAACTCGGAAACGGTGATAGCTAGCTAGGACCCTGGTTGTTTCACCAAAATGTAGCTCTGAATACGCTCTACATCGACTTTTTCAAAATCCATTTTCGAAATTTTCACTTGAAAACACAAAATTGCCCATATCTCCGTCAATTTTAATCCTAGAGCAATCAAATTTGGCCTAAAAATGTTGCTGAACTTTAAACGGCTGTAACTCGGAAACGGTGATAGCTAGGACCCTGGTTGTTTCACCAAAATGTAGCTCTGAATACGCTCTACATCGACTTTTTCAAAATCCATTTTCGAAATTTTCACTTGAAAACACAAAATTGCCCATATCTCCGTCAATTTTAATCCTAGAGCAATCAAATTTGGCCTAAAAATGTTGCTGAACTTTAAACGGCTGTAACTCGGAAACGGCGATAGCTAGGACCCTGGTTGTTTCACCAAAATGTAGCTCTGAATACGCTCTACATCGACTTTTTCAAAATCCATTTTCGAAATTTTCACTCGAAAACAACAAATTGTCCATATCTCTGTCAATTTTGATCCTAGAGTAGTCAAATTTGGCCTAAATTTGTTGCTGAACTTTAAACGGCTGTAACTCGGAAACGGTGATAGCTAGGACCCTGGTTGTTTCACCAAAATGTAGCTCTGAATACGCTCTACATCGACTTTTTCAAAATCCATTTTCGAAATTTTCACTTGAAAACACAAAATTGCCCATATCTCCGTCAATTTTAATCCTAGAGCAATCAAATTTGGCCTAAAAATGTTGCTGAACTTTAAACGGCTGTAACTCGGAAACGGCGATAGCTAGGACCCTGGTTGTTTCACCAAAATGTAGCTCTGAATACGCTCTACATCGACTTTTTCAAAATCCATTTTCGAAATTTTCACTTGAAAACACAAAATTGCCCATATCTCCGTCAATTTTAATCCTAGAGCAATCAAATTTGGCCTAAAAATGTTGCTGAACTTTAAACGGCTGTAACTCGGAAACGGTGATAGCTAGGACCCTGGTTGTTTCACCAAAATGTAGCTCTGAATACGCTCTACATCGACTTTTTCAAAATCCATTTTCGAAATTTTCACTTGAAAACAACAAATTGTCCATATCTCTGTCAATTTTGATCCTAGAGTAGTCAAATTTGGCCTAAATTTGTTGCTGAACTTTAAACGGCTGTAACTCGGAAACGGTGATAGCTAGGACCCTGGTTGTTTCACCAAAATGTAGCTCTGAATACGCTCTACATCGACTTTTTCAAAATCCATTTTCGAAATTTTCACTTGAAAACAACAAATTGTCCATATCTCTGTCAATTTTGATCCTAGAGTAGTCAAATTTGGCCTAAATTTGTTGCTGAACTTTAAACGGCTGTAACTCGGAAACGGTGATAGCTAGGACCCTGGTTGTTTCACCAAAATGTAGCTCTGAATACGCTCTACATCGACTTTTTCAAAATCCATTTTCGAAATTTTCACTTGAAAACACAAAATTGCCCATATCTCCGTCAATTTTAATCCTAGAGCAATCAAATTTGGCCTAAAAATGTTGCTGAACTTTAAACGGCTGTAACTCGGAAACGGCGATAGCTAGGACCCTGGTTGTTTCACCAAAATGTAGCTCTGAATACGCTCTACATCGACTTTTTCAAAATCCATTTTCGAAATTTTCACTTGAAAACACAAAATTGCCCATATCTCCGTCAATTTTAATCCTAGAGCAATCAAATTTGGCCTAAAAATGTTGCTGAACTTTAAACGGCTGTAACTCGGAAACGGCGATAGCTAGGACCCTGGTTGTTTCACCAAAATGTAGCTCTGAATACGCTCTACATCGACTTTTTCAAAATCCATTTTCGAAATTTTCACTTGAAAACACAAAATTGCCCATATCTCCGTCAATTTTAATCCTAGAGCTATCAAATTTGGCCTAAAAATGTTGCTGAACTTTAAACGGCTGTAACTCGGAAACGGTGATAGCTAGGACCCTGGTTGTTTCACCAAAATGTAGCTCTGAATACGCTCTACATCGACTTTTTCAAAATCCATTTTCGAAATTTTCACTTGAAAACAACAAATTGTCCATATCTCTGTCAATTTTGATCCTAGAGTAGTCAAATTTGGCCTAAATTTGTTGCTGAACTTTAAACGGCTGTAACTCGGAAACGGTGATAGCTAGGACCCTGGTTGTTTCACCAAAATGTAGCTCTGAATACGCTCTACATCGACTTTTTCAAAATCCATTTTCGAAATTTTCACTTGAAAACACAAAATTGCCCATATCTCCGTCAATTTTAATCCTAGAGCAATCAAATTTGGCCTAAAAATGTTGCTGAACTTTAAACGGCTGTAACTCGGAAACGGTGATAGCTAGGACCCTGGTTGTTTCACCAAAATGTAGCTCTGAATACGCTCTACATCGACTTTTTCAAAATCCATTTTCGAAATTTTCACTTGAAAACAACAAATTGTCCATATCTCTGTCAATTTTGATCCTAGAGTAGTCAAATTTGGCCTAAATTTGTTGCTGAACTTTAAACGGCTGTAACTCGGAAACGGTGATAGCTAGGACCCTGGTTGTTTCACCAAAATGTAGCTCTGAATACGCTCTACATCGACTTTTTCAAAATCCATTTTCGAAATTTTCACTTGAAAACACAAAATTGCCCATATCTCCGTCAATTTTAATCCTAGAGCAATCAAATTTGGCCTAAAAATGTTGCTGAACTTTAAACGGCTGTAACTCGGAAACGGCGATAGCTAGGACGCTGGTTGTTTCACCAAAATGTAGCTCTGAATACGCTCTACATCGACTTTTTCAAAATCCATTTTCGAAATTTTCACTTGAAAACACAAAATTGCCCATATCTCCGTCAATTTTAATCCTAGAGCAATCAAATTTGGCCTAAAAATGTTGCTGAACTTTAAACGGCTGTAACTCGGAAACGGTGATAGCTAGGACCCTGGTTGTTTCACCAAAATGTAGCTCTGAATACGCTCTACATCGACTTTTTCAAAATCCATTTTCGAAATTTTCACTTGAAAACAACAAATTGTCCATATCTCTGTCAATTTTGATCCTAGAGTAGTCAAATTTGGCCTAAATTTGTTGCTGAACTTTAAACGGCTGTAACTCGGAAACGGTGATAGCTAGGACCCTGGTTGTTTCACCAAAATGTAGCTCTGAATACGCTCTACATCGACTTTTTCAAAATCCATTTTCGAAATTTTCACTTGAAAACACAAAATTGCCCATATCTCCGTCAATTTTAATCCTAGAGCAATCAAATTTGGCCTAAAAATGTTGCTGAACTTTAAACGGCTGTAACTCGGAAACGGTGATAGCTAGGACCCTGGTTGTTTCACCAAAATGTAGCTCTGAATACGCTCTACATCGACTTTTTCAAAATCCATTTTCGAAATTTTCACTTGAAAACACAAAATTGCCCATATCTCCGTCAATTTTAATCCTAGAGCAATCAAATTTGGCCTAAAAATGTTGCTGAACTTTAAACGGCTGTAACTCGGAAACGGTGATAGCTAGGACCCTGGTTGTTTCACCAAAATGTAGCTCTGAATACGCTCTACATCGACTTTTTCAAAATCCATTTTCGAAATTTTCACTTGAAAACACAAAATTGCCCATATCTCCGTCAATTTTAATCCTAGAGCAATCAAATTTGGCCTAAAAATGTTGCTGAACTTTAAACGGCTGTAACTCGGAAACGGCGATAGCTAGGACCCTGGTTGTTTCACCAAAATGTAGCTCTGAATACGCTCTACATCGACTTTTTCAAAATCCATTTTCGAAATTTTCACTTGAAAACACAAAATTGCCCATATCTCCGTCAATTTTAATCCTAGAGCAATCAAATTTGGCCTAAAAATGTTGCTGAACTTTAAACGGCTGTAACTCGGAAACGGTGATAGCTAGGACCCTGGTTGTTTCACCAAAATGTAGCTCTGAATACGCTCTACATCGACTTTTTCAAAATCCATTTTCGAAATTTTCACTTGAAAACACAAAATTGCCCATATCTCCGTCAATTTTAATCCTAGAGCAATCAAATTTGGCCTAAAAATGTTGCTGAACTTTAAACGGCTGTAACTCGGAAACGGTGATAGCTAGGACCCTGGTTGTTTCACCAAAATGTAGCTCTGAATACGCTCTACATCGACTTTTTCAAAATCCATTTTCGAAATTTTCACTTGAAAACAACAAATTGTCCATATCTCTGTCAATTTTGATCCTAGAGTAGTCAAATTTGGCCTAAATTTGTTGCTGAACTTTAAACGGCTGTAACTCGGAAACGGTGATAGCTAGGACCCTGGTTGTTTCACCAAAATGTAGCTCTGAATACGCTCTACATCGACTTTTTCAAAATCCATTTTCGAAATTTTCACTTGAAAACACAAAATTGCCCATATCTCCGTCAATTTTAATCCTAGAGCAATCAAATTTGGCCTAAAAATGTTGCTGAACTTTAAACGGCTGTAACTCGGAAACGGTGATAGCTAGGACCCTGGTTGTTTCACCAAAATGTAGCTCTGAATACGCTCTACATCGACTTTTTCAAAATCCATTTTCGAAATTTTCACTTGAAAACACAAAATTGCCCATATCTCCGTCAATTTTAATCCTAGAGCAATCAAATTTGGCCTAAAAATGTTGCTGAACTTTAAACGGCTGTAACTCGGAAACGGTGATAGCTAGGACCCTGGTTGTTTCACCAAAATGTAGCTCTGAATACGCTCTACATCGACTTTTTCAAAATCCATTTTCGAAATTTTCACT
The DNA here is from genome assembly GCA_949715475.1 of Microchrysa polita. NCBI lineage: Eukaryota > Metazoa > Arthropoda > Insecta > Diptera > Stratiomyidae > Microchrysa > Microchrysa polita. The sequence goes on along the minus strand of OX454421.1, from coordinate 75,540,672 downwards.
TGAAAACAACAAATTGTCCATATCTCTGTCAATTTTGATCCTAGAGTAGTCAAATTTGGCCTAAATTTGTTGCTGAACTTTAAACGGCTGTAACTCGGAAACGGTGATAGCTAGGACCCTGGTTGTTTCACCAAAATGTAGCTCTGAATACGCTCTACATCGACTTTTTCAAAATCCATTTTCGAAATTTTCACTTGAAAACACAAAATTGCCCATATCTCCGTCAATTTTAATCCTAGAGCAATCAAATTTGGCCTAAAAATGTTGCTGAACTTTAAACGGCTGTAACTCGGAAACGGTGATAGCTAGGACCCTGGTTGTTTCACCAAAATGTAGCTCTGAATACGCTCTACATCGACTTTTTCAAAATCCATTTTCGAAATTTTCACTTGAAAACAACAAATTGTCCATATCTCTGTCAATTTTGATCCTAGAGTAGTCAAATTTGGCCTAAATTTGTTGCTGAACTTTAAACGGCTGTAACTCGGAAACGGTGATAGCTAGGACCCTGGTTGTTTCACCAAAATGTAGCTCTGAATACGCTCTACATCGACTTTTTCAAAATCCATTTTCGAAATTTTCAATTGAAAACAACAAATTGTCCATATCTCTGTCAATTTTGATCCTAGAGTAGTCAAATTTGGCCTAAATTTGTTGCTGAACTTTAAACGGCTGTAACTCGGAAACGGTGATAGCTAGGACCCTGGTTGTTTCACCAAAATGTAGCTCTGAATACGCTCTACATCGACTTTTTCAAAATCCATTTTCGAAATTTTCACTTGAAAACACAAAATTGCCCATATCTCCGTCAATTTTAATCCTAGAGCAATCAAATTTGGCCTAAAAATGTTGCTGAACTTTAAACGGCTGTAACTCGGAAACGGTGATAGCTAGGACCCTGGTTGTTTCACCAAAATGTAGCTCTGAATACGCTCTACATCGACTTTTTCAAAATCCATTTTCGAAATTTTCACTTGAAAACACAAAATTGCCCATATCTCCGTCAATTTTAATCCTAGAGCAATCAAATTTGGCCTAAAAATGTTGCTGAACTTTAAACGGCTGTAACTCGGAAACGGTGATAGCTAGGACCCTGGTTGTTTCACCAAAATGTAGCTCTGAATACGCTCTACATCGACTTTTTCAAAATCCATTTTCGAAATTTTCACTTGAAAACAACAAATTGTCCATATCTCTGTCAATTTTGATCCTAGAGTAGTCAAATTTGGCCTAAATTTGTTGCTGAACTTTAAACGGCTGTAACTCGGAAACGGTGATAGCTAGGACCCTGGTTGTTTCACCAAAATGTAGCTCTGAATACGCTCTACATCGACTTTTTCAAAATCCATTTTCGAAATTTTCACTTGAAAACACAAAATTGCCCATATCTCCGTCAATTTTAATCCTAGAGCAATCAAATTTGGCCTAAAAATGTTGCTGAACTTTAAACGGCTGTAACTCGGAAACGGCGATAGCTAGGACCCTGGTTGTTTCACCAAAATGTAGCTCTGAATACGCTCTACATCGACTTTTTCAAAATCCATTTTCGAAATTTTCACTTGAAAACACAAAATTGCCCATATCTCCGTCAATTTTAATCCTAGAGCAATCAAATTTGGCCTAAAAATGTTGCTGAACTTTAAACGGCTGTAACTCGGAAACGGTGATAGCTAGGACCCTGGTTGTTTCACCAAAATGTAGCTCTGAATACGCTCTACATCGACTTTTTCAAAATCCATTTTCGAAATTTTCACTTGAAAACAACAAATTGTCCATATCTCTGTCAATTTTGATCCTAGAGTAGTCAAATTTGGCCTAAATTTGTTGCTGAACTTTAAACGGCTGTAACTCGGAAACGGTGATAGCTAGGACCCTGGTTGTTTCACCAAAATGTAGCTCTGAATACGCTCTACATCGACTTTTTCAAAATCCATTTTCGAAATTTTCAATTGAAAACAACAAATTGTCCATATCTCTGTCAATTTTGATCCTAGAGTAGTCAAATTTGGCCTAAATTTGTTGCTGAACTTTAAACGGCTGTAACTCGGAAACGGTGATAGCTAGGACCCTGGTTGTTTCACCAAAATGTAGCTCTGAATACGCTCTACATCGACTTTTTCAAAATCCATTTTCGAAATTTTCACTTGAAAACACAAAATTGCCCATATCTCCGTCAATTTTAATCCTAGAGCAATCAAATTTGGCCTAAAAATGTTGCTGAACTTTAAACGGCTGTAACTCGGAAACGGTGATAGCTAGGACCCTGGTTGTTTCACCAAAATGTAGCTCTGAATACGCTCTACATCGACTTTTTCAAAATCCATTTTCGAAATTTTCACTTGAAAACACAAAATTGCCCATATCTCCGTCAATTTTAATCCTAGAGCAATCAAATTTGGCCTAAAAATGTTGCTGAACTTTAAACGGCTGTAACTCGGAAACGGTGATAGCTAGGACCCTGGTTGTTTCACCAAAATGTAGCTCTGAATACGCTCTACATCGACTTTTTCAAAATCCATTTTCGAAATTTTCACTTGAAAACACAAAATTGCCCATATTTCTGTCAATTTTGATCCTAGAGCAATCAAATTTGGCCTAAAAATGTTGCTGAACTTTAAACGGCTGTAACTCGGAAACGGTGATAGCTAGGACCCTGGTTGTTTCACCAAAATGTAGCTCTGAATACGCTCTACATCGACTTTTTCAAAATCCATTTTCGAAATTTTCACTTGAAAACACAAAATTGCCCATATCTCCGTCAATTTTAATCCTAGAGCAATCAAATTTGGCCTAAAAATGTTGCTGAACTTTAAACGGCTGTAACTCGGAAACGGCGATAGCTAGGACCCTGGTTGTTTCACCAAAATGTAGCTCTGAATACGCTCTACATCGACTTTTTCAAAATCCATTTTCGAAATTTTCACTTGAAAACAACAAATTGTCCATATCTCTGTCAATTTTGATCCTAGAGTAGTCAAATTTGGCCTAAATTTGTTGCTGAACTTTAAACGGCTGTAACTCGGAAACGGTGATAGCTAGGACCCTGGTTGTTTCACCAAAATGTAGCTCTGAATACGCTCTACATCGACTTTTTCAAAATCCATTTTCGAAATTTTCACTTGAAAACACAAAATTGCCCATATCTCCGTCAATTTTAATCCTAGAGCAATCAAATTTGGCCTAAAAATGTTGCTGAACTTTAAACGGCTGTAACTCGGAAACGGTGATAGCTAGGACCCTGGTTGTTTCACCAAAATGTAGCTCTGAATACGCTCTACATCGACTTTTTCAAAATCCATTTTCGAAATTTTCACTTGAAAACAACAAATTGTCCATATCTCTGTCAATTTTGATCCTAGAGTAGTCAAATTTGGCCTAAATTTGTTGCTGAACTTTAAACGGCTGTAACTCGGAAACGGTGATAGCTAGGACCCTGGTTGTTTCACCAAAATGTAGCTCTGAATACGCTCTACATCGACTTTTTCAAAATCCATTTTCGAAATTTTCACTTGAAAACACAAAATTGCCCATATCTCCGTCAATTTTAATCCTAGAGCAATCAAATTTGGCCTAAAAATGTTGCTGAACTTTAAACGGCTGTAACTCGGAAACGGCGATAGCTAGGACCCTGGTTGTTTCACCAAAATGTAGCTCTGAATACGCTCTACATCGACTTTTTCAAAATCCATTTTCGAAATTTTCACTTGAAAACACAAAATTGCCCATATCTCCGTCAATTTTAATCCTAGAGCAATCAAATTTGGCCTAAAAATGTTGCTGAACTTTAAACGGCTGTAACTCGGAAACGGCGATAGCTAGGACCCTGGTTGTTTCACCAAAATGTAGCTCTGAATACGCTCTACATCGACTTTTTCAAAATCCATTTTCGAAATTTTCACTTGAAAACAACAAATTGTCCATATCTCTGTCAATTTTGATCCTAGAGTAGTCAAATTTGGCCTAAATTTGTTGCTGAACTTTAAACGGCTGTAACTCGGAAACGGTGATAGCTAGGACCCTGGTTGTTTCACCAAAATGTAGCTCTGAATACGCTCTACATCGACTTTTTCAAAATCCATTTTCGAAATTTTCACTTGAAAACACAAAATTGCCCATATCTCCGTCAATTTTAATCCTAGAGCAATCAAATTTGGCCTAAAAATGTTGCTGAACTTTAAACGGCTGTAACTCGGAAACGGTGATAGCTAGGACCCTGGTTGTTTCACCAAAATGTAGCTCTGAATACGCTCTACATCGACTTTTTCAAAATCCATTTTCGAAATTTTCACTTGAAAACAACAAATTGTCCATATCTCTGTCAATTTTGATCCTAGAGTAGTCAAATTTGGCCTAAATTTGTTGCTGAACTTTAAACGGCTGTAACTCGGAAACGGTGATAGCTAGGACCCTGGTTGTTTCACCAAAATGTAGCTCTGAATACGCTCTACATCGACTTTTTCAAAATCCATTTTCGAAATTTTCACTTGAAAACACAAAATTGCCCATATCTCCGTCAATTTTAATCCTAGAGCAATCAAATTTGGCCTAAAAATGTTGCTGAACTTTAAACGGCTGTAACTCGGAAACGGCGATAGCTAGGACCCTGGTTGTTTCACCAAAATGTAGCTCTGAATACGCTCTACATCGACTTTTTCAAAATCCATTTTCGAAATTTTCACTTGAAAACACAAAATTGCCCATATCTCCGTCAATTTTAATCCTAGAGCAATCAAATTTGGCCTAAAAATGTTGCTGAACTTTAAACGGCTGTAACTCGGAAACGGCGATAGCTAGGACCCTGGTTGTTTCACCAAAATGTAGCTCTGAATACGCTCTACATCGACTTTTTCAAAATCCATTTTCGAAATTTTCACTTGAAAACACAAAATTGCCCATATCTCCGTCAATTTTAATCCTAGAGCAATCAAATTTGGCCTAAAACTGTTGCTGAACTTTAAACGGCTGTAACTCGGAAACGGCGATAGCTAGGACCCTGGTTGTTTCACCAAAATGTAGCTCTGAATACGCTCTACATCGACTTTTTCAAAATCCATTTTCGAAATTTTCACTTGAAAACACAAAATTGCCCATATCTCCGTCAATTTTAATCCTAGAGCAATCAAATTTGGCCTAAAAATGTTGCTGAACTTTAAACGGCTGTAACTCGGAAACGGCGATAGCTAGGACCCTGGTTGTTTCACCAAAATGTAGCTCTGAATACGCTCTACATCGACTTTTCAAAATCCATTTTCGAAATTTTCACTTGAAAACACAAAATTGCCCATATCTCCGTCAATTTTAATCCTAGAGCAATCAAATTTGGCCTAAAAATGTTGCTGAACTTTAAACGGCTGTAACTCGGAAACGGCGATAGCTAGGACCCTGGTTGTTTCACCAAAATGTAGCTCTGAATACGCTCTACATCGACTTTTTCAAAATCCATTTTCGAAATTTTCACTTGAAAACACAAAATTCCCCATATCTCCGTCAATTTTAATCCTAGAGCAATCAAATTTGGCCTAAAAATGTTGCTGAACTTTAAACGGCTGTAACTCGGAAACGGCGATAGCTAGGACCCTGGTTGTTTCACCAAAATGTAGCTCTGAATACGCTCTACATCGACTTTTTCAAAATCCATTTTCGAAATTTTCACTTGAAAACACAAAATTGCCCATATCTCCGTCAATTTTAATCCTAGAGCAATCAAATTTGGCCTAAAAATGTTGCTGAACTTTAAACGGCTGTAACTCGGAAACGGCAATAGCTAGGACCCTGGTTGTTTCACCAAAATGTAGCTCTGAATACGCTCTACATCGACTTTTTCAAAATCCATTTTCGAAATTTTCACTTGAAAACACAAAATTGCCCATATCTCCGTCAATTTTAATCCTAGAGCAATCAAATTTGGCCTAAAAATGTTGCTGAACTTTAAACGGCTGTAACTCGGAAACGGCGATAGCTAGGACCCTGGTTGTTTCACCAAAATGTAGCTCTGAATACGCTCTACATCGACTTTTTCAAAATCCATTTTCGAAATTTTCACTTGAAAACACAAAATTGCCCATATCTCCGTCAATTTTAATCCTAGAGCAATCAAATTTGGCCTAAAAATGTTGCTGAACTTTAAACGGCTGTAACTCGGAAACGGCGATAGCTAGGACCCTGGTTGTTTCACCAAAATGTAGCTCTGAATACGCTCTACATCGACTTTTTCAAAATCCATTTTCGAAATTTTCACTTGAAAACACAAAATTGCCCATATCTCCGTCAATTTTAATCCTAGAGCAATCAAATTTGGCCTAAAAATGTTGCTGAACTTTAAACGGCTGTAACTCGGAAACGGCGATAGCTAGGACCCTGGTTGTTTCACCAAAATGTAGCTCTGAATACGCTCTACATCGACTTTTTCAAAATCCATTTTCGAAATTTTCACTTGAAAACACAAAATTGCCCATATCTCCGTCAATTTTAATCCTAGAGCAATCAAATTTGGCCTAAAAATGTTGCTGAACTTTAAACGGCTGTAACTCGGAAACGGCGATAGCTAGGACCCTGGTTGTTTCACCAAAATGTAGCTCTGAATACGCTCTACATCGACTTTTTCAAAATCCATTTTCGAAATTTTCACTTGAAAACACAAAATTGCCCATATCTCCGTCAATTTTAATCCTAGAGCAATCAAATTTGGCCTAAAAATGTTGCTGAACTTTAAACGGCTGTAACTCGGAAACGGCGATAGCTAGGACCCTGGTTGTTTCACCAAAATGTAGCTCTGAATACGCTCTACATCGACTTTTTCAAAATCCATTTTCGAAATTTTCACTTGAAAACACAAAATTGCCCATATCTCCGTCAATTTTAATCCTAGAGCAATCAAATTTGGCCTAAAAATGTTGCTGAACTTTAAACGGCTGTAACTCGGAAACGGCGATAGCTAGGACCCTGGTTGTTTCACCAAAATGTAGCTCTGAATACGCTCTACATCGACTTTTTCAAAATCCATTTTCGAAATTTTCACTTGAAAACACAAAATTGCCCATATCTCCGTCAATTTTAATCCTAGAGCAATCAAATTTGGCCTAAAAATGTTGCTGAACTTTAAACGGCTGTAACTCGGAAACGGCGATAGCTAGGACCCTGGTTGTTTCACCAAAATGTAGCTCTGAATACGCTCTACATCGACTTTTTCAAAATCCATTTTCGAAATTTTCACTTGAAAACACAAAATTGCCCATATCTCCGTCAATTTTAATCCTAGAGCAATCAAATTTGGCCTAAAAATGTTGCTGAACTTTAAACGGCTGTAACTCGGAAACGGCGATAGCTAGGACCCTGGTTGTTTCACCAAAATGTAGCTCTGAATACGCTCTACATCGACTTTTTCAAAATCCATTTTCGAAATTTTCACTTGAAAACACAAAATTGCCCATATCTCCGTCAATTTTAATCCTAGAGCAATCAAATTTGGCCTAAAAATGTTGCTGAACTTTAAACGGCTGTAACTCGGAAACGGTGATAGCTAGGACCCTGGTTGTTTCACCAAAATGTAGCTCTGAATACGCTCTACATCGACTTTTTCAAAATCCATTTTCGAAATTTTCACTTGAAAACAACAAATTGTCCATATCTCTGTCAATTTTGATCCTAGAGTAGTCAAATTTGGCCTAAATTTGTTGCTGAACTTTAAACGGCTGTAACTCGGAAACGGTGATAGCTAGGACCCTGGTTGTTTCACCAAAATGTAGCTCTGAATACGCTCTACATCGACTTTTTCAAAATCCATTTTCGAAATTTTCACTTGAAAACACAAAATTGCCCATATCTCCGTCAATTTTAATCCTAGAGCAATCAAATTTGGCCTAAAAATGTTGCTGAACTTTAAACGGCTGTAACTCGGAAACGGCGATAGCTAGGACCCTGGTTGTTTCACCAAAATGTAGCTCTGAATACGCTCTACATCGACTTTTTCAAAATCCATTTTCGAAATTTTCACTTGTAAACACAAAATTGCCCATATCTCCGTCAATTTTAATCCTAGAGCAATCAAATTTGGCCTAAAAATGTTGCTGAACTTTAAACGGCTGTAACTCGGAAACGGCGATAGCTAGGACCCTGGTTGTTTCACCAAAATGTAGCTCTGAATACGCTCTACATCGACTTTTTCAAAATCCATTTTCGAAATTTTCACTTGAAAACACAAAATTGCCCATATCTCCGTCAATTTTAATCCTAGAGCAATCAAATTTGGCCTAAAAATGTTGCTGAACTTTAAACGGCTGTAACTCGGAAACGGTGATAGCTAGGACCCTGGTTGTTTCACCAAAATGTAGCTCTGAATACGCTCTACATCGACTTTTTCAAAATCCATTTTCGAAATTTTCACTTGAAAACAACAAATTGTCCATATCTCTGTCAATTTTGATCCTAGAGTAGTCAAATTTGGCCTAAATTTGTTGCTGAACTTTAAACGGCTGTAACTCGGAAACGGTGATAGCTAGGACCCTGGTTGTTTCACCAAAATGTAGCTCTGAATACGCTCTACATCGACTTTTTCAAAATCCATTTTCGAAATTTTCACTTGAAAACACAAAATTGCCCATATCTCCGTCAATTTTAATCCTAGAGCAATCAAATTTGGCCTAAAAATGTTGCTGAACTTTAAACGGCTGTAACTCGGAAACGGCGATAGCTAGGACCCTGGTTGTTTCACCAAAATGTAGCTCTGAATACGCTCTACATCGACTTTTTCAAAATCCATTTTCGAAATTTTCACTTGAAAACACAAAATTGCCCATATCTCCGTCAATTTTAATCCTAGAGCAATCAAATTTGGCCTAAAAATGTTGCTGAACTTTAAACGGCTGTAACTCGGAAACGGTGATAGCTAGGACCCTGGTTGTTTCACCAAAATGTAGCTCTGAATACGCTCTACATCGACTTTTTCAAAATCCATTTTCGAAATTTTCACTTGAAAACAACAAATTGTCCATATCTCTGTCAATTTTGATCCTAGAGTAGTCAAATTTGGCCTAAATTTGTTGCTGAACTTTAAACGGCTGTAACTCGGAAACGGTGATAGCTAGGACCCTGGTTGTTTCACCAAAATGTAGCTCTGAATACGCTCTACATCGACTTTTTCAAAATCCATTTTCGAAATTTTCACTTGAAAACACAAAATTGCCCATATCTCCGTCAATTTTAATCCTAGAGCAATCAAATTTGGCCTAAAAATGTTGCTGAACTTTAAACGGCTGTAACTCGGAAACGGCGATAGCTAGGACCCTGGTTGTTTCACCAAAATGTAGCTCTGAATACGCTCTACATCGACTTTTTCAAAATCCATTTTCGAAATTTTCACTTGAAAACACAAAATTGCCCATATCTCCGTCAATTTTAATCCTAGAGCAATCAAATTTGGCCTAAAAATGTTGCTGAACTTTAAACGGCTGTAACTCGGAAACGGCGATAGCTAGGACCCTGGTTGTTTCACCAAAATGTAGCTCTGAATACGCTCTACATCGACTTTTTCAAAATCCATTTTCGAAATTTTCACTTGAAAACACAAAATTGCCCATATCTCCGTCAATTTTAATCCTAGAGCAATCAAATTTGGCCTAAAAATGTTGCTGAACTTTAAACGGCTGTAACTCGGAAACGGCGATAGCTAGGACCCTGGTTGTTTCACCAAAATGTAGCTCTGAATACGCTCTACATCGACTTTTTCAAAATCCATTTTCGAAATTTTCACTTGAAAACACAAAATTGCCCATATCTCCGTCAATTTTAATCCTAGAGCAATCAAATTTGGCCTAAAAATGTTGCTGAACTTTAAACGGCTGTAACTCGGAAACGGTGATAGCTAGGACCCTGGTTGTTTCACCAAAATGTAGCTCTGAATACGCTCTACATCGACTTTTTCAAAATCCATTTTCGAAATTTTCACTTGAAAACAACAAATTGTCCATATCTCTGTCAATTTTGATCCTAGAGTAGTCAAATTTGGCCTAAATTTGTTGCTGAACTTTAAACGGCTGTAACTCGGAAACGGTGATAGCTAGGACCCTGGTTGTTTCACCAAAATGTAGCTCTGAATACGCTCTACATCGACTTTTTCAAAATCCATTTTCGAAATTTTCACTTGAAAACACAAAATTGCCCATATCTCCGTCAATTTTAATCCTAGAGCAATCAAATTTGGCCTAAAAATGTTGCTGAACTTTAAACGGCTGTAACTCGGAAACGGCGATAGCTAGGACCCTGGTTGTTTCACCAAAATGTAGCTCTGAATACGCTCTACATCGACTTTTTCAAAATCCATTTTCGAAATTTTCACTTGAAAACACAAAATTGCCCATATCTCCGTCAATTTTAATCCTAGAGCAATCAAATTTGGCCTAAAAATGTTGCTGAACTTTAAACGGCTGTAACTCGGAAACGGCGATAGCTAGGACGCTGGTTGTTTCACCAAAATGTAGCTCTGAATACGCTCTACATCGACTTTTTCAAAATCCATTTTCGAAATTTTCACTTGAAAACACAAAATTGCCCATATCTCCGTCAATTTTAATCCTAGAGCAATCAAATTTGGCCTAAAAATGTTGCTGAACTTTAAACGGCTGTAACTCGGAAACGGTGATAGCTAGGACCCTGGTTGTTTCACCAAAATGTAGCTGTAATCCATGTAATCCATTTTCGAAATTTTCACTTGAAAACACAAAATTGCCCAAATCTCCGTCAATTTTAATCCTAGAGCAATCAAATTTGGCCTAAAAATGTTGCTGAACTTTAAACGGCTGTAACTCGGAAACGGTGATAGCTAGGACCCTGGTTGTTTCACCAAAATGTAGCTCTGAATACGCTCTACATCGACTTTTTCAAAATCCATTTTCGAAATTTTCACTTGAAAACACAAAATTGCCCATATCTCCGTCAATTTTAATCCTAGAGCAATCAAATTTGGCCTAAAAATGTTGCTGAACTTTAAACGGCTGTAACTCGGAAACGGTGATAGCTAGGACCCTGGTTGTTTCACCAAAATGTAGCTCTGAATACGCTCTACATCGACTTTTTCAAAATCCATTTTCGAAATTTTCACTTGAAAACAACAAATTGTCCATATCTCTGTCAATTTTGATCCTAGAGTAGTCAAATTTGGCCTAAATTTGTTGCTGAACTTTAAACGGCTGTAACTCGGAAACGGTGATAGCTAGGACCCTGGTTGTTTCACCAAAATGTAGCTGTAATCCATGTAATCCATTTTCGAAATTTTCACTTGAAAACACAAAATTGCCCAAATCTCCGTCAATTTTAATCCTAGAGCAATCAAATTTGGCCTAAAAATGTTGCTGAACTTTAAACGGCTGTAACTCGGAAACGGTGATAGCTAGGACCCTGGTTGTTTCACCAAAATGTAGCTCTGAATACGCTCTACATCGACTTTTTCAAAATCCATTTTCGAAATTTTCACTTGAAAACAACAAATTGTCCATATCTCTGTCAATTTTGATCCTAGAGTAGTCAAATTTGGCCTAAATTTGTTGCTGAACTTTAAACGGCTGTAACTCGGAAACGGTGATAGCTAGGACCCTGGTTGTTTCACCAAAATGTAGCTCTGAATACGCTCTACATCGACTTTTTCAAAATCCATTTTCGAAATTTTCACTTGAAAACACAAAATTGCCCATATCTCCGTCAATTTTAATCCTAGAGCAATCAAATTTGGCCTAAAAATGTTGCTGAACTTTAAACGGCTGTAACTCGGAAACGGTGATAGCTAGGACCCTGGTTGTTTCACCAAAATGTAGCTCTGAATACGCTCTACATCGACTTTTTCAAAATCCATTTTCGAAATTTTCACTTGAAAACAACAAATTGTCCATATCTCTGTCAATTTTGATCCTAGAGTAGTCAAATTTGGCCTAAATTTGTTGCTGAACTTTAAACGGCTGTAACTCGGAAACGGTGATAGCTAGGACCCTGGTTGTTTCACCAAAATGTAGCTGTAATCCATGTAATCCATTTTCGAAATTTTCACTTGAAAACACAAAATTGCCCAAATCTCCGTCAATTTTAATCCTAGAGCAATCAAATTTGGCCTAAAAATGTTGCTGAACTTTAAACGGCTGTAACTCGGAAACGGTGATAGCTAGGACCCTGGTTGTTTCACCAAAATGTAGCTCTGAATACGCTCTACATCGACTTTTTCAAAATCCATTTTCGAAATTTTCACTTGAAAACACAAAATTGCCCATATCTCCGTCAATTTTAATCCTAGAGCAATCAAATTTGGCCTAAAAATGTTGCTGAACTTTAAACGGCTGTAACTCGGAAACGGTGATAGCTAGGACCCTGGTTGTTTCACCAAAATGTAGCTCTGAATACGCTCTACATCGACTTTTTCAAAATCCATTTTCGAAATTTTCACTTGAAAACACAAAATTGCCCATATCTCCGTCAATTTTAATCCTAGAGCAATCAAATTTGGCCTAAAAATGTTGCTGAACTTTAAACGGCTGTAACTCGGAAACGGTGATAGCTAGGACCCTGGTTGTTTCACCAAAATGTAGCTGTAATCCATGTAATCCATTTTCGAAATTTTCACTTGAAAACACAAAATTGCCCAAATCTCCGTCAATTTTAATCCTAGAGCAATCAAATTTGGCCTAAAAATGTTGCTGAACTTTAAACGGCTGTAACTCGGAAACGGTGATAGCTAGGACCCTGGTTGTTTCACCAAAATGTAGCTCTGAATACGCTCTACATCGACTTTTTCAAAATCCATTTTCGAAATTTTCACTTGAAAACAACAAATTGTCCATATCTCTGTCAATTTTGATCCTAGAGTAGTCAAATTTGGCCTAAATTTGTTGCTGAACTTTAAACGGCTGTAACTCGGAAACGGTGATAGCTAGGACCCTGGTTGTTTCACCAAAATGTAGCTGTAATCCATGTAATCCATTTTCGAAATTTTCACTTGAAAACACAAAATTGCCCAAATCTCCGTCAATTTTAATCCTAGAGCAATCAAATTTGGCCTAAAAATGTTGCTGAACTTTAAACGGCTGTAACTCGGAAACGGTGATAGCTAGGACCCTGGTTGTTTCACCAAAATGTAGCTCTGAATACGCTCTACATCGACTTTTTCAAAATCCATTTTCGAAATTTTCACTTGAAAACAACAAATTGTCCATATCTCTGTCAATTTTGATCCTAGAGTAGTCAAATTTGGCCTAAATTTGTTGCTGAACTTTAAACGGCTGTAACTCGGAAACGGTGATAGCTAGGACCCTGGTTGTTTCACCAAAATGTAGCTGTAATCCATGTAATCCATTTTCGAAATTTTCACTTGAAAACACAAAATTGCCCAAATCTCCGTCAATTTTAATCCTAGAGCAATCAAATTTGGCCTAAAAATGTTGCTGAACTTTAAACGGCTGTAACTCGGAAACGGTGATAGCTAGGACCCTGGTTGTTTCACCAAAATGTAGCTCTGAATACGCTCTACATCGACTTTTTCAAAATCCATTTTCGAAATTTTCACTTGAAAACAACAAATTGTCCATATCTCTGTCAATTTTGATCCTAGAGTAGTCAAATTTGGCCTAAATTTGTTGCTGAACTTTAAACGGCTGTAACTCGGAAACGGTGATAGCTAGGACCCTGGTTGTTTCACCAAAATGTAGCTGTAATCCATGTAATCCATTTTCGAAATTTTCACTTGAAAACACAAAATTGCCCAAATCTCCGTCAATTTTAATCCTAGAGCAATCAAATTTGGCCTAAAAATGTTGCTGAACTTTAAACGGCTGTAACTCGGAAACGGTGATAGCTAGGACCCTGGTTGTTTCACCAAAATGTAGCTCTGAATACGCTCTACATCGACTTTTTCAAAATCCATTTTCGAAATTTTCACTTGAAAACACAAAATTGCCCATATCTCCGTCAATTTTAATCCTAGAGCAATCAAATTTGGCCTAAAAATGTTGCTGAACTTTAAACGGCTGTAACTCGGAAACGGTGATAGCTAGGACCCTGGTTGTTTCACCAAAATGTAGCTCTGAATACGCTCTACATCGACTTTTTCAAAATCCATTTTCGAAATTTTCACTTGAAAACACAAAATTGCCCATATCTCCGTCAATTTTAATCCTAGAGCAATCAAATTTGGCCTAAAAATGTTGCTGAACTTTAAACGGCTGTAACTCGGAAACGGTGATAGCTAGGACCCTGGTTGTTTCACCAAAATGTAGCTGTAATCCATGTAATCCATTTTCGAAATTTTCACTTGAAAACACAAAATTGCCCAAATCTCCGTCAATTTTAATCCTAGAGCAATCAAATTTGGCCTAAAAATGTTGCTGAACTTTAAACGGCTGTAACTCGGAAACGGTGATAGCTAGGACCCTGGTTGTTTCACCAAAATGTAGCTCTGAATACGCTCTACATCGACTTTTTCAAAATCCATTTTCGAAATTTTCACTTGAAAACAACAAATTGTCCATATCTCTGTCAATTTTGATCCTAGAGTAGTCAAATTTGGCCTAAATTTGTTGCTGAACTTTAAACGGCTGTAACTCGGAAACGGTGATAGCTAGGACCCTGGTTGTTTCACCAAAATGTAGCTGTAATCCATGTAATCCATTTTCGAAATTTTCACTTGAAAACACAAAATTGCCCAAATCTCCGTCAATTTTAATCCTAGAGCAATCAAATTTGGCCTAAAAATGTTGCTGAACTTTAAACGGCTGTAACTCGGAAACGGTGATAGCTAGGACCCTGGTTGTTTCACCAAAATGTAGCTCTGAATACGCTCTACATCGACTTTTTCAAAATCCATTTTCGAAATTTTCACTTGAAAACAACAAATTGTCCATATCTCTGTCAATTTTGATCCTAGAGTAGTCAAATTTGGCCTAAATTTGTTGCTGAACTTTAAACGGCTGTAACTCGGAAACGGTGATAGCTAGGACCCTGGTTGTTTCACCAAAATGTAGCTCTGAATACGCTCTACATCGACTTTTTCAAAATCCATTTTCGAAATTTTCACTTGAAAACACAAAATTGCCCATATCTCCGTCAATTTTAATCCTAGAGCAATCAAATTTGGCCTAAAAATGTTGCTGAACTTTAAACGGAGGACCCTGGTTGTTTCACCAAAATGTAGCTCTGAATACGCTCTACATCGACTTTTTCAAAATCCATTTTCGAAATTTTCACTTGAAAACACAAAATTGCCCATATCTCCGTCAATTTTAATCCTAGAGCAATCAAATTTGGCCTAAAAATGTTGCTGAACTTTAAACGGCTGTAACTCGGAAACGGTGATAGCTAGGACCCTGGTTGTTTCACCAAAATGTAGCTCTGAATACGCTCTACATCGACTTTTTCAAAATCCATTTTCGAAATTTTCACTTGAAAACAACAAATTGTCCATATCTCTGTCAATTTTGATCCTAGAGTAGTCAAATTTGGCCTAAATTTGTTGCTGAACTTTAAACGGCTGTAACTCGGAAACGGTGATAGCTAGGACCCTGGTTGTTTCACCAAAATGTAGCTCTGAATACGCTCTACATCGACTTTTTCAAAATCCATTTTCGAAATTTTCACTTGAAAACAACAAATTGTCCATATCTCTGTCAATTTTGATCCTAGAGTAGTCAAATTTGGCCTAAATTTGTTGCTGAACTTTAAACGGCTGTAACTCGGAAACGGTGATAGCTAGGACCCTGGTTGTTTCACCAAAATGTAGCTCTGAATACGCTCTACATCGACTTTTTCAAAATCCATTTTCGAAATTTTCACTTGAAAACACAAAATTGCCCATATCTCCGTCAATTTTAATCCTAGAGCAATCAAATTTGGCCTAAAAATGTTGCTGAACTTTAAACGGCTGTAACTCGGAAACGGTGATAGCTAGGACCCTGGTTGTTTCACCAAAATGTAGCTCTGAATACGCTCTACATCGACTTTTTCAAAATCCATTTTCGAAATTTTCACTTGAAAACACAAAATTGCCCATATCTCCGTCAATTTTAATCCTAGAGCAATCAAATTTGGCCTAAAAATGTTGCTGAACTTTAAACGGAGGACCCTGGTTGTTTCACCAAAATGTAGCTCTGAATACGCTCTACATCGACTTTTTCAAAATCCATTTTTGAAATTTTCACTTGAAAACACAAAATTGCCCATATCTCCGTCAATTTTAATCCTAGAGCAATAAAATTTGGCCTAAAAATGTTGCTGAACTTTAAACGGCTGTAACTCGGAAACGGTGATAGCTAGGACCCTGGTTGTTTCACCAAAATGTAGCTCTGAATACGCTCTACATCGACTTTTTCAAAATCCATTTTCGAAATTTTCACTTGAAAACACAAAATTGCCCATATCTCCGTCAATTTTAATCCTAGAGCTATCAAATTTGGCCTAAAAATGTTGCTGAACTTTAAACGGAGGACCCTGGTTGTTTCACCAAAATGTAGCTCTGAATACGCTCTACATCGACTTTTTCAAAATCCATTTTCGAAATTTTCACTTGAAAACACAAAATTGCCCATATCTCCGTCAATTTTAATCCTAGAGCAATCAAATTTGGCCTAAAAATGTTGCTAAACTTTAAACGGAGGACCCTGGTTGTTTCACCAAAATGTAGCTCTGAATACGCTCTACATCGACTTTTTCAAAATCCATTTTCGAAATTTTCACTTGAAAACACAAAATTGCCCATATCTCCGTCAATTTTAATCCTAGAGCAATCAAATTTGGCCTAAAAATGTTGCTGAACTTTAAACGGCTGTAACTCGGAAACGGTGATAGCTAGGACCCTGGTTGTTTCACCAAAATGTAGCTCTGAATACGCTCTACATCGACTTTTTCAAAATCCATTTTCGAAATTTTCACTTGAAAACACAAAATTGCCCATATCTCCGTCAATTTTAATCCTAGAGCAATCAAATTTGGCCTAAAAATGTTGCTGAACTTTAAACGGAGGACCCTGGTTGTTTCACCAAAATGTAGCTCTGAATACGCTCTACATCGACTTTTTCAAAATCCATTTTCGAAATTTTCACTTGAAAACACAAAATTGCCCATATCTCCGTCAATTTTAATCCTAGAGCAATAAAATTTGGCCTAAAAATGTTGCTGAACTTTAAACGGCTGTAACTCGGAAACGGTGATAGCTAGGACCCTGGTTGTTTCACCAAAATGTAGCTCTGAATACGCTCTACATCGACTTTTTCAAAATCCATTTTCGAAATTTTCACTTGAAAACACAAAATTGCCCATATCTCCGTCAATTTTAATCCTAGAGCTATCAAATTTGGCCTAAAAATGTTGCTTAACTTTAAACGGCTGTAACTCGGAAACGGTGATAGCTAGGACCCTGGTCGTTTCACCAAAATGTAGCTCTGAATACGCTCTACATCGACTTTTTCAAAATCCATTTTCGAAATTTTCACTTGAAAACACAAAATTGTCCATATCTCCGTCAATTTTAATCCTAGAGCAATCAAATTTGGCCTAAAAATGTTGCTGAACTTTAAACGGAGGACCCTGGTTGTTTCACCAAAATGTAGCTCTGAATACGCTCTACATCGACTTTTTCAAAATCCATTTTCGAAATTTTCACTTGAAAACACAAAATTGCCCATATCTCCGTCAATTTTAATCCTAGAGCAATCAAATTTGGCCTAAAAATGTTGCTGAACTTTAAACGGCTGTAACTCGGAAACGGTGATAGCTAGGACCCTGGTTGTTTCACCAAAATGTAGCTCTGAATACGCTCTACATCGACTTTTTCAAAATCCATTTTCGAAATTTTCACTTGAAAACAACAAATTGTCCATATCTCTGTCAATTTTGATCCTAGAGTAGTCAAATTTGGCCTAAATTTGTTGCTGAACTTTAAACGGCTGTAACTCGGAAACGGTGATAGCTAGGACCCTGGTTGTTTCACCAAAATGTAGCTCTGAATACGCTCTACATCGACTTTTTCAAAATCCATTTTCGAAATTTTCACTTGAAAACACAAAATTGCCCATATCTCCGTCAATTTTAATCCTAGAGCAATCAAATTTGGCCTAAAAATGTTGCTGAACTTTAAACGGCTGTAACTCGGAAACGGCGATAGCTACGACCCTGGTTGTTTCACCAAAATGTAGCTCTGAATACGCTCTACATCGACTTTTTCAAAATCCATTTTCGAAATTTTCACTTGAAAACACAAAATTGCCCATATCTCCGTCAATTTTAATCCTAGAGCAATCAAATTTGGCCTAAAAATGTTGCTGAACTTTAAACGGCTGTAACTCGGAAACGGCGATAGCTAGGACCCTGGTTGTTTCACCAAAATGTAGCTCTGAATACGCTCTACATCGACTTTTTCAAAATCCATTTTCGAAATTTTCACTTGAAAACACAAAATTGCCCATATCTCCGTCAATTTTAATCCTAGAGCAATCAAATTTGGCCTAAAAATGTTGCTGAACTTTAAACGGAGGACCCTGGTTGTTTCACCAAAATGTAGCTCTGAATACGCTCTACATCGACTTTTTCAAAATCCATTTTCGAAATTTTCACTTGAAAACACAAAATTGCCCATATCTCTGTCAATTTTGATCCTAGAGCAATCAAATTTGGCCTAAAAATGTTGCTGAACTTTAAACGGCTGTAACTCGGAAACGGTGATAGCTAGGACCCTGGTTGTTTCACCAAAATGTAGCTCTGAATACGCTCTACATCGACTTTTTCAAAATCCATTTTCGAAATTTTCACTTGAAAACACAAAATTGCCCATATCTCCGTCAATTTTAATCCTAGAGCAATCAAATTTGGCCTAAAAATGTTGCTGAACTTTAAGCGGAGGACCCTGGTTGTTTCACCAAAATGTAGCTCTGAATACGCTCTACATCGACTTTTTCAAAATCCATTTTCGAAATTTTCACTTGAAAACACAAAATTGTCCATATCTCCGTCAATTTTAATCCTAGAGCAATCAAATTTGGCCTAAAAATGTTGCTGAACTTTAAGCGGAGGACCCTGGTTGTTTCACCAAAATGTAGCTCTGAATACGCTCTACATCGACTTTTTCAAAATCCATTTTCGAAATTTTCACTTGAAAACACAAAATTGCCCATATCTCTGTCAATTTTGATCCTAGAGCAATCAAATTTGGCCTAAAAATGTTGCTGAACTTTAAACGGCTGTAACTCGGAAACGGTGATAGCTAGGACCCTGGTTGTTTCACCAAAATGTAGCTCTGAATACGCTCTACATCGACTTTTTCAAAATCCATTTTCGAAATTTTCACTTGAAAACACAAAATTGCCCATATCTCTGTCAATTTTGATCCTAGAGCAATCAAATTTGGCCTAAAAATGTTGCTGAACTTTAAACGGCTGTAACTCGGAAACGGTGATAGCTAGGACCCTGGTTGTTTCACCAAAATGTAGCTCTGAATACGCTCTACATCGACTTTTTCAAAATCCATTTTCGAAATTTTCACTTGAAAACACAAAATTGCCCATATCTCCGTCAATTTTAATCCTAGAGCAATCAAATTTGGCCTAAAAATGTTGCTGAACTTTAAGCGGAGGACCCTGGTTGTTTCACCAAAATGTAGCTCTGAATACGCTCTACATCGACTTTTTCAAAATCCATTTTCGAAATTTTCACTTGAAAACACAAAATTGTCCATATCTCCGTCAATTTTAATCCTAGAGCAATCAAATTTGGCCTAAAAATGTTGCTGAACTTTAAGCGGAGGACCCTGGTTGTTTCACCAAAATGTAGCTCTGAATACGCTCTACATCGACTTTTTCAAAATCCATTTTCGAAATTTTCACTTGAAAACACAAAATTGCCCATATCTCTGTCAATTTTGATCCTAGAGCAATCAAATTTGGCCTAAAAATGTTGCTGAACTTTAAACGGCTGTAACTCGGAAACGGTGATAGCTAGGACCCTGGTTGTTTCACCAAAATGTAGCTCTGAATACGCTCTACATCGACTTTTTCAAAATCCATTTTCGAAATTTTCACTTGAAAACACAAAATTGCCCATATCTCCGTCAATTTTAATCCTAGAGCAATCAAATTTGGCCTAAAAATGTTGCTGAACTTTAAACGGAGGACCCTGGTTGTTTCACCAAAATGTAGCTCTGAATACGCTCTACATCGACTTTTTCAAAATCCATTTTCGAAATTTTCACTTGAAAACACAAAATTGCCCATATCTCTGTCAATTTTGATCCTAGAGCAATCAAATTTGGCCTAAAAATGTTGCTGAACTTTAAACGGCTGTAACTCGGAAACGGTGATAGCTAGGACCCTGGTTGTTTCACCAAAATGTAGCTCTGAATACGCTCTACATCGACTTTTTCAAAATCCATTTTCGAAATTTTCACTTGAAAACACAAAATTGCCCATATCTCCGTCAATTTTAATCCTAGAGCAATCAAATTTGGCCTAAAAATGTTGCTGAACTTTAAGCGGAGGACCCTGGTTGTTTCACCAAAATGTAGCTCTGAATACGCTCTACATCGACTTTTTCAAAATCCATTTTCGAAATTTTCACTTGAAAACACAAAATTGTCCATATCTCCGTCAATTTTAATCCTAGAGCAATCAAATTTGGCCTAAAAATGTTGCTGAACTTTAAGCGGAGGACCCTGGTTGTTTCACCAAAATGTAGCTCTGAATACGCTCTACATCGACTTTTTCAAAATCCATTTTCGAAATTTTCACTTGAAAACACAAAATTGTCCATATCTCCGTCAATTTTAATCCTAGAGCAATCAAATTTGGCCTAAAAATGTTGCTGAACTTTAAGCGGAGGACCCTGGTTGTTTCACCAAAATGTAGCTCTGAATACGCTCTACATCGACTTTTTCAAAATCCATTTTCGAAATTTTCACTTGAAAACACAAAATTGCCCATATCTCCGTCAATTTTAATCCTAGAGCAATCAAATTTGGCCTAAAAATGTTGCTGAACTTTAAACGGAGGACCCTGGTTGTTTCACCAAAATGTAGCTCTGAATACGCTCTACATCGACTTTTTCAAAATCCATTTTCGAAATTTTCACTTGAAAACACAAAATTGCCCATATCTCTGTCAATTTTGATCCTAGAGCAATCAAATTTGGCCTAAAAATGTTGCTGAACTTTAAACGGCTGTAACTCGGAAACGGTGATAGCTAGGACCCTGGTTGTTTCACCAAAATGTAGCTCTGAATACGCTCTACATCGACTTTTTCAAAATCCATTTTCGAAATTTTCACTTGAAAACACAAAATTGCCCATATCTCTGTCAATTTTGATCCTAGAGCAATCAAATTTGGCCTAAAAATGTTGCTGAACTTTAAACGGCTGTAACTCGGAAACGGTGATAGCTAGGACCCTGGTTGTTTCACCAAAATGTAGCTCTGAATACGCTCTACATCGACTTTTTCAAAATCCATTTTCGAAATTTTCACTTGAAAACACAAAATTGCCCATATCTCCGTCAATTTTAATCCTAGAGCAATCAAATTTGGCCTAAAAATGTTGCTGAACTTTAAACGGAGGACCCTGGTTGTTTCACCAAAATGTAGCTCTGAATACGCTCTACATCGACTTTTTCAAAATCCATTTTCGAAATTTTCACTTGAAAACACAAAATTGCCCATATCTCCGTCAATTTTAATCCAAGAGCAATCAAATTTGGCCTAAAAATGTTGCTGAACTTTAAACGGCTGTAACTCGGAAACGGTGATAGCTAGGACCCTGGTTGTTTCACCAAAATGTAGCTCTGAATACGCTCTACATCGACTTTTTCAAAATCCATTTTCGAAATTTTCACTTGAAAACACAAAATTGCCCATATCTCCGTCAATTTTAATCCTAGAGCAATCAAATTTGGCCTAAAAATGTTGCTGAACTTTAAACGGCTGTAACTCGGAAACGGTGATAGCTAGGACCCTGGTTGTTTCACCAAAATGTAGCTCTGAATACGCTCTACATCGACTTTTTCAAAATCCATTTTCGAAATTTTCACTTGAAAACACAAAATTGCCCATATCTCCGTCAATTTTAATCCTAGAGCAATCAAATTTGGCCTAAAAATGTTGCTGAACTTTAAACGGCTGTAACTCGGAAACGGTGATAGCTAGGACCCTGGTTGTTTCACCAAAATGTAGCTCTGAATACGCTCTACATCGACTTTTTCAAAATCCATTTTCGAAATTTTCACTTGAAAACAACAAATTGTCCACATCTCTGTCAATTTTGATCCTAGAGTAGTCAAATTTGGCCTAAATTTGTTGCTGAACTTTAAACGGCTGTAACTCGGAAACGGTGATAGCTAGGACCCTGGTTGTTTCACCAAAATGTAGCTCTGAATACGCTCTACATCGACTTTTTCAAAATCCATTTTCGAAATTTTCACTTGAAAACACAAAATTGCCCATATCTCCGTCAATTTTAATCCTAGAGCAATCAAATTTGGCCTAAAAATGTTGCTGAACTTTAAACGGCTGTAACTCGGAAACGGCGATAGCTACGACCCTGGTTGTTTCACCAAAATGTAGCTCTGAATACGCTCTACATCGACTTTTTCAAAATCCATTTTCGAAATTTTCACTTGAAAACACAAAATTGCCCATATCTCCGTCAATTTTAATCCTAGAGCAATCAAATTTGGCCTAAAAATGTTGCTGAACTTTAAACGGAGGACCCTGGTTGTTTCACCAAAATGTAGCTCTGAATACGCTCTACATCGACTTTTTCAAAATCCATTTTCGAAATTTTCACTTGAGAACACAAAATTGCCCATATCTCTGTCAATTTTGATCCTAGAGCAATCAAATTTGGCCTAAAAATGTTGCTGAACTTTAAACGGCTGTAACTCGGAAACGGTGATAGCTAGGACCCTGGTTGTTTCACCAAAATGTAGCTCTGAATACGCTCTACATCGACTTTTTCAAAATCCATTTTCGAAATTTTCACTTGAAAACACAAAATTGCCCATATCTCCGTCAATTTTAATCCTAGAGCAATCAAATTTGGCCTAAAAATGTTGCTGAACTTTAAACGGAGGACCCTGGTTGTTTCACCAAAATGTAGCTCTGAATACGCTCTACATCGACTTTTTCAAAATCCATTTTCGAAATTTTCACTTGAAAACACAAAATTGCCCATATCTCCGTCAATTTTAATCCTAGAGCAATCAAATTTGGCCTAAAAATGTTGCTGAACTTTAAACGGAGGACCCTGGTTGTTTCACCAAAGTGTAGCTCTGAATACGCTCTACATCGACTTTTTCAAAATCCATTTTCGAAATTTTCACTTGAAAACACAAAATTGCCCATATCTCCGTCAATTTTAATCCTAGAGCAATCAAATTTGGCCTAAAAATGTTGCTGAACTTTAAACGGAGGACCCTGGTTGTTTCACCAAAATGTAGCTCTGAATACGCTCTACATCGACTTTTTCAAAATCCATTTTCGAAATTTTCACTTGAAAACACCAAATTGCCCATATCTCTGTCAATTTTGATCCTAGAGTAGTCAAATTTGGCCTAAATTTGTTGCTGAACTTTAAACGGCTGTAACTCGGAAACGGTGATAGCTAGGACCCTGGTTGTTTCACCAAAATGTAGCTCTGAATACGCTCTACATCGACTTTTTCAAAATCCATTTTCGAAATTTTCACTTGAAAACACAAAATTGCCCATATCTCCGTCAATTTTAATCCTAGAGCAATCAAATTTGGCCTAAAAATGTTGCTGAACTTTAAACGGCTGTAACTCGGAAACGGTGATAGCTAGGACCCTGGTCGTTTCACCAAAATGTAGCTCTGAATACGCTCTACATCGACTTTTTCAAAATCCATTTTCGAAATTTTCACTTGAAAACACCAAATTGCCCATATCTCTGTCAATTTTGATCCTAGAGCAATCAAATTTGACCTAAAAATGTTGCTGAACTTTAAACGGCTGTAACTCGGAAACGGTGATAGCTAGGACCCTGGTTGTTTCACCAAAATGTAGCTCTGAATACGCTCTACATCGACTTTTTCAAAATCCATTTTCGAAATTTTCACTTGAAAACACAAAATTGCCCATATCTCCGTCAATTTTAATCCTAGAGCAATCAAATTTGGCCTAAAAATGTTGCTGAACTTTAAACGGAGGACCCTGGTTGTTTCACCAAAATGTAGCTCTAAATACGCTCTACATCGACTTTTTCAAAATCCATTTTCGAAATTTTCACTTGAAAACACAAAATTGCCCATATCTCCGTCAATTTTGATCCCAGAGCAGTCAAATTTGGCCTAAAAATGTTGCTGAACTTTAAACGGCTGTAACTCGGAAACGGTGATAGCTAGGACCCTGGTTGTTTCACCAAAATGTAGCTCTAAATACGCTCTACATCGACTTTTTCAAAATCCATTTTCGAAATTTTCACTTGAAAACACAAAATTGCCCATATCTCCGTCAATTTTGATCCTGGAGCAGTCAAATTTGGCCTAAAAATGTTGCTGAACTTTAAACGGCTGTAACTCGGAAACGGTGATAGCTAGGACCCTGGTTTTTTCACCAAAATGAAGCTCTAAATCGACTTTTTCAAAATCCATTTTTTAAAAGTTTCACTTGAAAACACAAAATTGCCCATATCTCCGTCAATTTGATCCTCGTAGAGACGGGGACTTTTAGGGTCTTGTTTACTACCTCGGAACGAAGGCTCATGCAAGTTTCGAGGCAAACGTTCTAAGCTTAGGAAAATCAAATTAGGTGTTCCACAGGGAGGGGTACTCTCCCCCACTCTGTTTAACATCTACATGTCCGGCCTTCCCACACCACCTTAAGGAATCGAGGTGATTTCCTATGCTGACGACTGCACCGTACTCGCCACAGGGAATGATAAGGATGAAATGCGCCTCCGAATTAATCGCTATCTAGGACGATTACAGGCATTTTTCCAAAGCCGAAACCTCACCATCTCTGCATCCAAATCCTCTGCGACTTTTCTAACCACTTGGTGGGAGGACATCAGATGGGAGACGGATATACGTATTGGCAACAATTCTGTTCCAACTGTTAAAAACCCCAAAATTCTCGGGCTTCACCTAGAGAACATAATGACGTCTGCGAATCATGCAGCTTCAGTCTGTGAAAAAATGCGCAGTAGGAACAATATCTTAAAAGCTCTAGCTGGTAGCACCTGGGGCAAAGATAAAGAAACGATGCTAGCTACTTATAAAGCGGTGGGTCGAGCGGCCGCTGATTATGCAGCCCCAGTTTGGACACATAGTCTATGTGACACAAACTGGTCCAAAGTTCAGGTCTGCCAAAATGCCGCTCTACGCATCGCGACAGGTTGCGTTCTGATGTCTGCCCAGGATCACTTTCATCAAGAGACAAAATTGATGCCAATACGTGATCACAATCTCCTACTCTCTAAACAGTATCTTGTTGGTTGCTACCGTGAGGATCATCCCAATAATCATCTCATGGACCGAATTCCTCCACCACGACATGTCAGGCGTGGTTTACGAGACCTTGAGAGAGAGGTTCAGGGATACAAACGGGACCCTTACGATGAAGTTACATACCGAGCCGCCATTGCAGCGATCCACACTGAAGAAGTGAATCGGTCTATCGCGAGTTTAGGTGCGAATAGAGTCCTCTCAGAGCGCCCACCACCAATTTCGCCTGAGGAGATTAGGCTCCCGAGAGCCACCAGAGTAACACTAGCTCAACTTCGGTCGGGCTTTTGTTCACGCCTTAATTCGTGCCTTTCTCGCATAAACCCGGACATCCAAAACATCTGTCCAAACTGCAATGGTACTCCTCATGATGTGGGCCATTTGTTTCAATGCCCCGCTGCGCCCACTGATCTTACCCCTATATCACTGTGGGAAAACCCTATCGCAGCAGTTATGTTTTTGTCCTTAGACCTCACGGACACAAACATTGACGAACCATAAATCGTACCCACATAGATGCACAGAGGTTACACACCTTTCTGCACCGCTACAAGAAGAAGGCTCATGCAAAAATCCAGCTTTCCCCTAATTTTACAATAGTTTGGCCAAATTTTTGTTCAAATTTCCTGGCGTATAAAGATTAGACACTATTTGGTGTCTGATAAACAAAATGACATACGGGGAAATTTAGGAAAAATTATTCCAGGAGCCATCTGGGGGATGTTATTGGCAGATGATTCTTGTCATAGTGTCATAGACATAAGCCCTATTCGACTGACTGGATCATTGATCCTGTCCAAGTCGAATGAAAATTTCCCAAATCGGTAACAGCTGACTATCGTGTCATCTGGCCCCAACGCGATATTCTAAATTATAAATTGCATTTGTAATTATGCACCGTGCGACGTACAATTAAAAGGAAAAGTCTCAAGAAATATTGAAATGATGAACTCTGAATAAAGTTTACAAACCAAAAATTCTGAATAGCAAAATGCCATACTGGAAATTTCAGGGAAATGATTCGCGGAGACACCTGGGGGATTAGTTTGGCAGATGATCCAAGTCATACCCTGGATCCATTTCCAGGATCATCATTTTGTATGGGATTCCCAATAAATCTGGAAATGATCCAGTAAATCGAAAAGCACTATTTTATCAGATACACTTAAATTACTTGAAGAAAAAATAATTAAAACACATCTTTTCTTGTCCACATATTTCAACGTATATATTTATAATTCAATTATCTAAATATCGTATATTATAATAATAATCATATAATAAATTGCAGAACGGAATTTGTAAATGCGTTCTCATCTTGCTTTACATTTGAATTTGTATGTAATTTATAATAATAAGACACAAAATGAAATTACTTTTTACCTTTTCAATTTAATTTTATGATTTTGTGTGTTTCCTTTTTGTCTTATACGGCAATGACAAGTATGCATATATAATTTAAAGAAAAAGAAAATATATTATAAAAAGCGATAACAACAGTGACGACGATACAAAACGAATGTTTATTTGTTTGTTTGTTTTTTATAAGCTAAAAATGCATCATCAATGCTGCGAGAAATATTTTTATTTGCAATGAAACACTAAAAATTGCGCAACTAAATATAAAATCAATAATTGGCCTCTGTGTGTGTGGAATTTTACGCATACATACACAACATTTTAAATAGAAATATTGCTAATTCTTGGATTGGATTCCTTTTAGTTTTGTTTTTGTTTATTTGCTTGCTACGTTTGCGTAATATGTATTGTGTTTATTTGTTGTTTGTTCTCCATTCGATTCTTTTCGCTATTTTGTTTGTTTGTTTGTAATATGAGAAGCGCCAGCTTCTATTTTCGATATTTTCGTGTGTATAAAATGTCTTTTTGTTTTCCATTTTTCACTAGTTTTATATATTATTTTTATTTTTTATTATAAATTATTATTATTATTCACCCACATTCGGGCAAGTTTCACTTTTTGCTTATAGTTTTCTGAATTTTGCGAATTATTATATGAAGTTCAATGTGTTTAAGCAAACTAGAAAATAAAAAAAACCTGGTACGAAGACGACAATAAACGACAATGATGATGAACCGTCCATGTGCATTGGATTAAACACACGGTTCGACATAGTTGCCGGGAAATAGGCCAGTGACACCGTCCATAACGCCCTCCCACCAGCCATCGTCGTTCTTTTTTAGCACATAGAGAACAGAACTCTCTTGGAAGCTGAGCTCGTCATCTTTGTCGGCATAGTAATCGTAAATTGCAACAACTGAAAGAAAGCAGGAAAGATTAACAAAAACAATAAAGAGGCAGTGCAATGTTTCGGTTTTACCTTTTTCGATGTAATTCTTTGGCACCCAGCCGGGCAAGTTTTGATCGTCTGGTACAATTGGAGCCAATTGTCCTTGTGTCGATGCACGCGGACGGCCGAAATCTTGATGTTCGTCTTCGGGCGGTGGCGGAGGTGGCAGTGGTGGTGATTGTGATCCGGGCCGAGCGAAATTAAGGCTGTAGAGAAAGGGGACATAATTACATTTTTGTAGTTTAAAATTTAATGTTCCACAAGGTATTAAATGGAACTAGAGAGAGAGAGTTTAAAGACATTAAAATTGATGTCATACTGATCTAGTACTTTAACGATAACGAAGTTCAGATTATTATCCCGGGGTGCCCTGTGGCATGGGTCACGAATAATGCCACCGCTTTTCCCGGCGTGTCTCGTAGAAGGCGACAAAAAAGGGACAGGAGAGATGAGAACTCTTACAGTGACAAAAATCCCTAATCAAAGGTGGATCAGCATGCGCCGAGGGATGCATGGTCAAGAGGGTGCTTGGCCCTAGTATGCGAAGGTAGCAGGCAACCATTACATCTGAAGCCTGAGGCACATTTTAACATTAACAAGATCTCCCATAGATTAGTGCAGACGTGTCAAACTCGCGGACCGCGGGCCGCATGCGGCCCACCTCGCAGTTCTGTGCGGCCCGCGGACATGTCGAAACATCAAATGTGTATCACAAAAATGGTGAAATTGCTAAGGTGAACAAATTCAGCCGTTGAAAATACTAGGACTTATGACATAAGACACCAAGTCTACAAAAATCACTAAAACTCGTCTGTGGCTTATGCAAGATTATTTTAGGAATTTTTCTCTAAACAAACAATTTGCTGCTGGTTATTTGGTTTTATAAGACAGCTCATCTTTTTTGTACAGGAAAATACTAACCCCCCTCATGAAACTGTTTTGTCCCGAAATGCAATTAATAAAAACTTGGTTGGCATTACCGAACATGAATTGGATTTATTTAGAAAAATGGCAAAGCTTTAAAAACTACGGAAATCTTGGAATCGGTGACTAAATCACATGGATAAGAAACAAACATAATAATTACAGCCCAAATGCCTGATTTTTAGACCTATACTTATCTATCAACCTGTATTGGTGCATGTTTTTAAAACCATATCACAAACAACGTTTTGTCTCTGTTAGCCTTTCTTTCTGTAATCAGACTATTTTGCCTCCCTGCTAAAAATTGTTTATCATCTGTCCAAATTTTGGCGCAAATCATGTAATTAAGAAAAAGTGGTTACTTGACGATCAATCCTATTTACACGTTTTCGCTCCTTGTATTAATTTTTTAATGTTCTTGAAGTACATTTTCGAAGGGTTGAAGCTCTCACGGATAATCCCGAAGCCGTTATAATGGTCCAGACTCTGCAATATTTTAAAAGTAATATTGTGTAATCAACTTTCGATAAAAGTGTTGGAAATTTTCCTCCTGCGGCCCACCCAAACCTGGCCCGGGCCACGTTCTGAGTTTGACACCCCTGGATTAGTGTGTGTGTGTATGGGTTGCCGCGTCTGGAGATTGACGGCGGACGTAAAAGGAAAGTCCATAAATTGACTTCTTTCCACACACTAGTGCCAAAACACACAACCTTTCTCCAAAAGGTGTAAAAGAATGGAAGGCCTTATGGAAATTCACGAAAATATAAGCACTACCCCGCCTGGCACTACTTCTGCTATGCGGTTGAGTGATCCCAGGGCGAACTTAGTTCGCGCCAGAGCTCGACGGTTTCCGGGGGCGAGCAATATAAGGCAGTCCAACTACACTGTGGAGAAGCTGAGGGTTGCCAGCTGGAATGTAGGTTCCATGAAGTCGAAGAGCTAGGAGATTGAGGATATCAGGAAGCGGAGGGGGATGGACATTATGTGCGTCCAAGTGGCGAATAGCCCATATCGACAGAGCCCGGTTTCTTAAGGTGAAGCTATTCTGACTATGTGCAGATCGCATGGTTTCGTCATCCTAAACACATGGTTTGTGAAAAACGAGAGACACCTGATCACCTACAGCAGTGGACACGGAGATAGGAAACACGAAACGCAGATCGATTACCACCTCTGCTTCGATTTTATGAGAGGGTGGGTAAAAGACTGGAAGGTGATCTTGGGTGAATGTGTCGTTAGCCAACATCGTTTGCTCCTGTCAGAATTTATTTTGAAAGTAGGAGGAGCAACAAATAGAAGAAATCCCAAGTCAGTCGAAAAAATCAAGTGACACAATCTCACAAACGACAACTTTGAACCTGTAGTAACTCCATTCATTGATAAAATGACGGAGTGGTATTAAAACAACACCAACTGCACCGAGCACAGTCCAACACAAATGTGGAATAGTTTCGCTGAAATGTCAGTAGGTGAGGCGGAAAAAGCACTTGGAGTTTCGAAAGGTCCACTCCACACGAAGAAAGAAACATGGTGGTGGAACACCGAAACTAAGGAAGCAGTGCAAGCCAAATCGAACGCATTTAAGCCATGGACGAAATGTGAGTCAAGCAGTGAAGCCGAACGGGTTCAACTTCGCGAAAATTATATGCAATGCCGGAAGAACCTAAAGCGCTTGGTAGCTCAAGCAAAGGCGAAGGCAGCTGAGAAATTCTACCAAGAATTAGAAACTCAGACTGCGACCGAAGGACCGTCTTTGCGCGAGAGACCTAAGCACGACGCCAGAATATTTAGAGTCGCAGCCCAAAGGAGAAGGAACGCTCGGGAAATACAGGCACCAAAGTACGTGGAGGACTCGCAAGGAATGTTGCTGATTGACCATACGGAAATTTGTAGCAGGATGCGAGAGTATTTTGACGAACTTCTAAATGAAGAATTTCCTCGAGCAGCTTTTCGAGATGTTGAGCCGAATACCACAAATATTGAAGATATCTCAGGGGAAGAGGTGATGCATCAGATGAAACGCGGAAAGGCAGTCGGACCAGACAAAATCCCCGCGGAATTTTGGTTGAAAATGGAAAATGTCGGGCTTAGTTGGCTCACAGCTCTCTTCCACAAAATCAAAGATGGGCAACCGATGCCTGATGCTTTCAGGGAAAGTTTTATTATTCCTTTCTATAAGAACAAGGGAGACTCCCGCAAACTCCAAAACTATAGGGCTATAAAGTTAACACCTCATACACTGAAGATCTACGAGCGAGTTGTCTGCAACCGATTGAGAAAGATTGTGCGATTGAATGACATTCAATGCGGCTTTGTTGAAGGTCGATCTACAGTCGATGCGATTCAGTGCATTCGTATTGCGATGGAAAAGTATAGAGCAGCAGGAAAGGACTTGCACTTTGTATTCATCGATTTGGAAAAGGTATTCGATAGAGTACCTCGTGATCTGATATGGTTGGCCTTGAGAGCACTTAATGTCCCTGAGGTATACGTCAGGATGATACGAGACATGTATGATGGAGCTACGACTAAGGTTAGATGCACAGCCGGTAAATCAGGAGAATTTCCGGTGAATGTGTGGTTTCAGACTGTAAGACGAAACCAGACGGGTAAACTTGCACGACAAGAACCATCGTTCTCACAATGTAAAATGCACAATGCTTGTTTGCTGGCCACTACAAAAGCACAAATCAAACGGACGGTGAGAGCTTTTGTAGTGGCCAGCAGACAAGCATTGTGCATTTCACATTGTAAGAACAATGTTCTTGTCGTGCAAGTTTACCCGTCCGGTTTCGTCTTACAATCTGAAACCACCCAATGTCGGAGTACACCAGGGCAGTGTATTGAGCCCGTTGCTCTTCAACATCATCATGTGCTACTTATTAACACGTATCTCCGGCGGCCTAGAAATATCTCTTCTTTTTGCCGATGATATAGTCCTCAGTAGCCCAAACATCGTTGCCTTGCAAGCTGCACTTACAAAATGGTGTGACATTCTGGGGGAGCATGGACTGAGGGTAAGTATAACAAAGACTGAGTTCTTATGCTGCCCATTCTCAGACCCAGATGCAACGATACCAGATATGTACGTCAAAGGAGAGCAGCTTAAGTCTTGTACCAAGTTCAAGTACCTTGGCTCGATGGTGAACAACGGAGCTACAATGCGATGATAAGATCAAACATCACACAAAGGTTGGGTGGATAACGTGGCGAGAAAACTCTGGAGTTTTCTGCGATAAGAAAATGCCACTGAAGCTAAAGGGCAAGTTTTACAAAACGGTTGTACGTCCCGCACTCATGTATGGATCAGAATGCTGGACCATGTATGAAGGTTACGCGAAAGAAATGACAGCGACTGAAATGAAAATGTTACGCATGTCAGTTGGTGTAACCAAAAGGGACCACATCAAGAGTAGCTACATCCGAGGCAGCTTGTCCATAGACCAACCAATCACCGAAAAGCTCGAAGACCGACGAATGGATTGGTATTGCCATGTTCAAAGGCGTCCGCCTGAGAACCCCGCAAAGAGAGCGATATCAATGGAAGTTCCACTTGATGGACCCAAGGCCAGAGGCAGACCGAAGAACACCTGGATGTGTCAAATGAAAAAGCAACAACAACGCATTGGTCTCGGCGATGACACGATCCAAGATAGAGCTGCCTGTAGAAATATGCTGAGAAATTATCGCCAAAACGGGCGATGTGCCTACACCGCAGGTCGAGCAACGCGGAACCATGGAGCGGTATAAAGAACGAGGCAAGGAAGAAGAAGGAGGGAGACAACCTCACGCTAATCGTGGCAATCGATCCGATGTCCATGGAGAACATCGCTAGGCGCAACTTCCATGTATCCTATCGCTTCGGAAAGACAAAAGTCCACCCGAAAAACTAAAAGGGTGCCGGCAAGGAAGACAAGTCGAAGTCGGCCAACACCGAAACGGACACTGGCAACACAGCTGAGCCAACAAACTCTATGGAGGAGGATCAACATCCACCAGACCTCTCTCCCTCACAGGAACCGATGGAGCTGGTGCCACTGCACCTCGACAGCCTCGACTCGCCTGAGTCCACAGAGGAGACAGACGTCACCGTCATGCCTAACCCTACGAGTGAGACGAGGAATGACAGTCACGATGCACACAGCTAATCCGAGCATTGGCGTGTTGCAGTGCAATCTGCACCACGCCAAAAGAGCCTCGGATATAGCTTCAGGGCGGTTTATAAAAGAGAGCCTCGACATCGCTTTCATACAGGAACCGTGGCAGCATGATGGGAACGTTAAGGGACTGAGCGTAAGTAATACGAATCTGTTGTATGACAGGGGCTCTACTCGCCCCAGAGCCTGTGTTGTAGTTAGCAAACGTATTAATTACCTGTCTTTCAGAATTTACCAGCACTGACCTAGTGATCATAGAGATCAGCACTACCAGCGAGGGCAACCACAACCTGGTCGCGGCGTCCGCCTACCTACCTGTCGACACGGACATTCCTGCGGGGGAAATCCAGACATTGGCCTTCCACTGCAGGACCAACGGCAAAGGCCTGTTGCTAGGCTGTGACGCCAACGCCCACCATACACTCTGGGGTAGCACGGACACAAACAGAAGAGGTGAGTACCTACTTGAACTAATTACTTCACTTGACCTATGTATTCTCAACCGAGGATGTCAGCCTACATTTGTAACCAGAGTAAGGCAAGAAATACTTGACCTTACTCTGAGTAGTAACTCAATAGCGGAACGAATTCGTTCCTGGCATGTGTCGGATGAGCCCTCCTTATCTGATCACATGCACATACGCTTTGACTTAAGCTTTGCGGTTGCTGCAGGAATCGAGCGAAGAGTTCCTCAAAATACCAACTGGTCGGGATATACCGAGTCGTTGGGGGAGCATCTGCAGCAAATCGACAAAAGGGTCACAGGGTTGTTGAGTCTAGAAAGACTCGTGGACGAGACCACCAGGGCAATTCTGTCCTCCTATGAAGAAAACTGCCCCGTGCGGGTCTTCAAAGAAAATAAGTGTGTTCCGTGGTGGAATCATGAGATAGCTTGTCTCAGGAAAAAAGTGAGGAAGCTGTTCAACAGGGCCAAGCGCAACGGGGACTGGGCTCTGTATAGATCCACCCTCACGGAATACAACAAAAAGATTAGGGACGCTAAAAGGCAAAGTTGGGCAAACTTTTGCGACAGCGTCAACAATACCACCAAAGCAGCTAGACTGCACAAAATTATGGCAAAAAATGGTTGCAGCACTATTAGCACTTTGAAGGGTGCAAATGGGGACATAACGAGGGATGCCGAAAGCACAGGCATGCTGCTTTTAGCAACCCATTTCCCCAGCTGCAGACTGGACTATAACGTGAATGATGGTCACAGTTGCATGAATCCGCCCAATAGGGCAAACAGATCTGCCTGGGCAGCAGCAAAAGATATATTCACGTATGGCAGGGTTAGGTGGGCAATTGGGACATTCGATCCATTTAAGTCGCCCAGCATGGATGGAATCTTTCCGGCGCTCCTACAAAGAGGCCAAAGCGAGCTGATACCATTCATGGTTAGTATCTATAGAAGTAGTTATGCTTTGGGATACATTCCGACAGCCTGGAGATCAGTTAGGGTAGTCTTCATCCCCAAGGTGGGTAAAAGACCGGCGGACGATCCTAAATCGTACCGCCCCATCAGCCTTACATCCTTTCTCATGAAAGCTATGGAAAAAATACTGGACTCTCACATCAGAGGCACACTTCTTAAGACACGGCCGCTGCACCCAAAACAATACGCCTACCAACCGGGTAAATCCACGGAATCGGCACTTCAGAGCTTGGTAGAAGAGATCGAGGTAGCCATGTCCAATAAGGAAACAGCACTATGTGCATTCCTTGACATAGAAGGCGCCTTCGATAACACCTCCTTCAAATCCATAGAAACGGCACTACGAGCCAAAGGAGCCGACAATACGATCATTACCTGGGTGCAGCGTATGCTTTCGTCAAGAATTATTTTTACCAGTATAGGCAATACTACCCTTTCTGCTTTAGCCACTCGTGGCTGCCCCCAAGGAGGGGTACTATCCCCCCTCCTGTGGTGTCTGGTAGTTGATGGATTGATGTGGAGACTTAGCTCAGCTAGGTTCTCCACACAGGGGTATGCGGATGACCTGGTTATCACGGTTAAAGGCAAATTCGAGGAGGTCCTACCGGATGTCCTGCAGAGTGCTCTGCATATAGTCCAGGAGTGGTGCACAGCAAACGGGCTGCGCGTCAATCCAACAAAGGCCGCCGTGATACCATTCAGTAAGAAAGGGAATCTCCAAATACTGGAGTGTCCCTCCATGTATAATGCACGGCTAACAATGCCGGAAACTGTCAAGTACTTGGGGGTCACACTTGACAAGAAACTGCTATGGAAAAAAACATCTTAGTCTGGTAGCAGAGAAAGCAGTTAAGGCCTTGTGTATCAGCAGAAGCTATGCGGGGAAGGCATGGGGTATTAAGCCTTACATAGTTCTGTGGATCTACAAGACAATTGTTAGACCTATTGTGGAATATGGGGCGGTCGTGTGGTGGAGAAGAGCAACCACCATAGACGGAAGACGGTGTCTCGAGAAAGTTCAGAGGCTGGCCTGTCTTGCTGTCCTTGGGGCCTTCTTTTCGAGCCCCACTGCCGCCCTCGAGGTCCTGCTAAACTTGCCACCTCTCCACATACACATCGAGGCAGTGGCAAGATTAGCTGTCATTAGGCTCGCAGCATGTGATGCGGCGTCTCCACTGAACTCAGTTCAACAAGGATGGTTAAGTAACAACAGATTGCTGGATATGCCATCAGACCATCTGGTCAAAACTCTCCGTTTTGACCCTTCTTATAATGCAGAGATATGGGAAAGGGTGGACTGGACTGACAGATTCAGATCACTCCACCCTAGCACCATCAAATTTTACACGGACGGCTCCAAGACCGACACAGGATCTGGAGCTGGAATTACTGGCCCGAACACTAATATCTTTATTCCTATGGGAATACATCCGACCGTGTTTCAGGCGGAAGTGCACGCAATCGAAGTGTGTGCAAGATTATGCCTTGACAAAGGTTACACCAACAGGAAAATAGCAATATTCACTGACAGCCAAGCAGCAATAAAAGCGCTGACGAGCTGTACTGTCACATCTAAGCTCGTGTGGGTTTGTCAGGAAATCCTCCAACAGGTGGGCAATCTCAACAATCTCACCCTTTTCTGGGTACCTGGGCACTCGGGGTTTTACGGCAATGAGAAGGCCGACGAGCTCGCAAGAAGAGCATCCACCACTCCCTTCTATGGCCCAGAACCTTACTGTGGGTTACCACTCTGTATCTGCAGAAATGTGATTAGTGAGTGGGAAAAAGCCAAAGCCACCACACACTGGGAAGCTCTTCCAGGGCTTAGGCAGTCAAAACTCTTTGTCGCTAACTACTCACCCAATCGTACCCTTGGTCTGATAAAATTAAGCAGAAACAGGGTTAGGATCATATGCGGGCTCCTTACGGGGCATTGCCGTTTAAACGGTAATTTAAAGCGCTTGCGCATTGTTACCGACGCCAGCTGTCGCTTCTGTGAGGCTGACGTCGAAATTGCTTCTCACATCCTGTGTGAGTGTGAGAGGCTAGCAAGGCGCCGATTGGAGTGTTTCGGTATCGCTTTTCCCTTGGAAGAGGATATCGCCACTATCAATATGGCCCAGCTGAATCGATTTATCGAAGGCAGTCGGTTAGATGAGTTCATCTAATCCATAGTAGGGGCAATGGTACAATAGACCACCGGTCGCAGAGCCTAGGGCAACTCTTGTTGCCTGTGCCCTCAATAAATCTAATCTAATCAGATTGACCTAAGTTTGGGTAGTGTGGTTCTGATGTTTCTCTCGCTCTCGAGAGCACATAAACTCCCTATTGACCACAGTTGGTCCTGAATGAATTTAGCTGAATTGCTTGACAAAATGTTATCCAGCGCGTTTGTCACAATAATTTCCTTACTGTAACTGACTTTCTTCTTTTTCTTTCCGAATAGTTCCCCCAAACACAAAAGAAAAATTCTCAACAACATACTTCACACAAAAGTGCTAATCGCCTGCAGTCTAATCGAAAAACAGTTCCGGCAACCAGCCAACCCCTCGTAACTCGACCCTAATCCAATTCCATTTTGCATATCGTTCTTCGATTAATTCCTTTTGTCATATGCAAATTCCGCCCCATCGTCTAATCAACTCGACTCGCCTCAAGACACTTGTGCTTAGCCAAGTGCACGTAATTGACACATTTTAGTCGATGCCGCCACTCATACGAGGGTGGCCTGGCCCGACTAACACGACAAACGAAGCACTCAAATTACCTATTTATGTTCCGTCCTAGCGTGTGCATTCCAATGTGGCCCTGATCGGTCATCTCGTGGGCAACGGTGAGTGGCGATGGTGGTGCTGAAATACGCCACACAAGAAAAAAAGTCAGCAAAATTGGTCCACGAATGCGGAACTACCGTCGACTTACGAGGCATGCTATGTCGGTCATCGTACGTTGTGGGCGGTGGTGGTGGCAGCGTTTGCATCATGCCCATTGACGGCAAATTGACGTGAGTCGCCACCTGTTGACTGGGCGGCATGGGCAGTGCACTGTAGCCGGGACCGCGATCACTACCCGCCATACTGACTGCCGAGCTCGACCCTCGTTTTGGATGACCCATCGGATAGTTGGGAGCGTAATGTGACGGCACCTGTGGCGGATTGACCACCGGCGGTGTACGATATTCGCGTGAACTTTTACCGAGCGTTCCCGTGTTGCCGATGGATTTGCCTAGTGTGCCAGTGCTACCGGGTCCGAGACCGCCACCGCGTGCCATGTTGGGCGGTGTTGGAGGTTTAGTTGTGGGCGGCGGACCGACCGAAGGATTTGTGCTGAGAGATTGAATTGAGCCCTGCAAAGGAATGATATGTCACAATCAAATGGTTCAAGGAGCCCTCTGTTGTCACCACTCACCTGACTGGATCCTCGATGTTTAGCTCGATTGCTGCTCGCCGTATTGACACCATGACCCACATCGTCCAGCAGCGAGTAATCAATCGGTTTGCGCACGTATTTGATCGGCTTCTCGGGATTTATTGGAGCGACGATTTTGTACTGTCGGCAGCTCACCTTGTTAGCAGTCAGAACGCCAATTTCTCTGCAAATTTCACAAACATGAGACAAGAACTAGAAACACCGCGCGTCAACGCTCACCTTCTGGCAACCTTCTCCTTGTGGATCATGACCGTTTGTGCGATATGATTCATTTGCGATTCCATTTCGCTCAATTGTTGCGCTTGCAAGTCCAGCAGTTGCATGTAGCTGTAGGCGAGCGTGTTAATTTGATACGCTACACTGGCCAGCGACTGGGTCGTATAATTTTTCGTAGCCTCGAGTGCCGCCTTCTTGTTGTCAGCTCTGCAAGAAGAGGTGGGGGATCATGAAACACTAGTGCCAAATTTATCGAAATTCCTTCACGTTACCTGTAGTACGTGTCCTCGCAATAGTCGGCGACGCGCTCCAAATTCGTAAAGCTGTCCCGCAAGCTTTGACGTCCCTCCGGAATTTCCGTGCGAATCAATGATGCTAGTTCGTCCATGATGTTTTCACTTGCCATGACACTTTGGTGCTCCTGATAGGAAGAATCTGCAAACAGAACGAAAACAGGAGATTTTTCACTCAATTCTCAATCACGCCCTGTACTGCTTCCGGAAAAAGTATCATCTCGTATGGACCATGGTTGCTGTGCTGTACAGCGGGGCTCGTCGGACAGGAAATGTCATTTGTCACTCAAGTGCATTTTTGTCAGCAACAGCAGCAGAAGTCTCACGACTATGGGCGGTGACTCGGATCCGGGACTGGAGCTACTTGTGGTGATGAGTGTTTTTCCGCCGGCCAAATGGCCGGGGGATTTTGCAGCACTGTACACACCTGTATTGCAGGAATACCTGTTCATAATACAGGCATTCGGCAACCGTTTTGTTTCAACAACACTGCGATCGAATTGAGTTTACATTGGACGACGGCGACGAGAAACGAACACGACAAATTACTGCCATTGGACATTGAGAACCATTTGAAGTTGGTTGCAAGAGAAATGTTGGTGGAGGTGACAGTTTATGGCTGAATGAAATTTGACATATTGCGTGTGCTGAATATGCTGTGTGGGTTGTGCAGTGCTTTAAATGGCGCCGTTTGGTTTCAAGTTATTGTCTTGGGTGTTAGTTTTGCTCGATAGATTTTTATTAATTTATCGGAGTCGGAGAAACAATGGTTAAATGTGTTGATATTAATTATTCTTCCTCATGAAAAAAATAGATAAATTTAAAAAAAAAAAACAAAGGTAAGATTGCACGTTATATCAAAGGCAATTTAGGCCTAGATTGGTCACTGGTTCTCTGGATACGAGCGGCAAGGTACACTCTGTTCACTTCACATATAACAAGACTAGATATAACAAGACAGCTCAATTCACGTCTGAGCACTTTAAAATCGGCTTGATTCTATTGTCCAGGCATCCAATATCAAATCAGTTGCTTCTATTGGGGCTGTCTACAGGCGACAAGATCAAAAACCGTTTTTTTTTAGAAGAGATTCGTGACGAGAAAGGCAAGGAAAGTTTCATTTTTCATGTAAAAAAGTTAGTGCTGCGACTCATAAGGATGATGATGACTAATACCGTACCGTCTCGCAAGTCAGAGTGCATAACCGACTCACTGACCTATTTGAAACTCAACTGGACTCGAGCAGGGCGATGGGCTGGCGGCGACGCTCTTCAACCTTGCTCTGGAGTTTGTAATTCGAGCCATGAATATGGACAATTAGTAGCGTACGCCGACGACATCAACATCATGTCTCGAAGATTGGGTGATTGGTGGTCTTACGGCAACTGCCTCTACGGGGCGGACCACACCCGTTTTGTCATTTCAAAACGGCCAAAAGCTGCCAATATGCCTTCCTGGCAAGAGCCCCGGCAGGAGCCCTGAAGGTTCGATGCAGGAAGGTTGTTGGGTTTGTCTGTGTATATGTGTGGGTACGATATATGTGTTTTTTCGTCATATTGGGAGCATTACATCTTGGCGCGGCTGCTCTCAATTTTACTAATTCGCGCCGGTGTTGAAACAAATCCAGGCCCAGAGGTATGGATTTGTAGTGTCTGCAACCAACGAATCGGTTCGAATGCCAGATCAGTGCAGTGTAATTGCTGCAGGGAATGGGTTCACTTTAGGTGTTCTGGGTTACGAAGACAAGGTCAACACTCCTTAGCATATGTTGCGGCAGGTTGTATAAATTCCGGGCAACCCAGGGCTGCTCCCAGCCCACCTTCTCCACCACTGCTCCCTACACCGCCAAACAATATGATAAGGAATGCCAGACCCAGTCTTACGCCTGGCCCTCCTCCTCCAGCAGTTTTCACTGCACTATCTATATTACAGTTTAACTGTAATGGCATCCACCGATAAATCGCTGAGATCACACACTTCTTGAGTTCCAACAGAATTCTCATCGCCGCCATCCAAGAGACGTTGCTTCACGCAAACTCGTCTCTTAGCGTCCATAGCGAATATGTTATACTGCGGAAAGATCGACCGGCCGCCACGGATGATTCTCACCCTGGAGATGGACTTGCCTTCCTAATACACAAGTCCGTACATTACTGTGTATTAGATGTAGTTGCTGACGGTACGGCGGAAATTCAAGCCATCTCAGTTCCATCAGGGAGTACTAATATCGAAATTTTTAATATATACGTACCACCTCATTCCAGTTGCCCTTCAGGCTACCGTTTCGATATTGGTCCTCTCCTTTCCGGAGAGCACAGGGTCATCCTTGGCGACTTTAATGCGCACCATGAGCTCTGGCATTCGGACCTCAACAACAATGCCAGGGGTATAACTAACGCCGAATCACTTGACGCCTCAGAATTCTGTTCACTCAATGAAGACTCGCCGACTAGAGTCGTGGGCACTTGCAGTAGTTCTCGGTGAAGGATTGCCTACCAGCTAGATAGTTGGCAATCCATCTTATCTCTTGAGTCGGAATATGCATATTGAGGAGGTTTGCCAGAAGCATGGAGTGATTGACCTTATCAAACGCATTTGATAGGTCAATCGCCACCATGATGGTTCTATGGCATGGTCTACTATGGTTTAGTCCGTCTCTTAAGGTTTGTGTTCGTAGAGACGACTCATGGGATCATCGCTCAGCGATCGAAGTTTTGCATCCAATTTCGATCCGTATTTAAAACATTTTTGAATGGTTCCACTTTCCTAGTATCGACTATGGACTAAAGGAACATGTATGTATACAAAATATACCCATATAGTGCTCAAAACCGGTGGTTCAACTTCGATCGCTGAGCGATGATCCCATGAGTCGTCTCTACGAACACAAACCTTTACACGTGTAGTGATCGCGTCCAGAGCGGTGGTCGTACTGTGCATGCGTCTGAATCCGTGCTGATGGGGTTCTAACTTCTCATGTGAAACGAGAGTGGGGTGGATGAGGG
Organism: Microchrysa polita; assembly: GCA_949715475.1. NCBI lineage: Eukaryota > Metazoa > Arthropoda > Insecta > Diptera > Stratiomyidae > Microchrysa > Microchrysa polita. Next base: position 75,499,442 of record OX454421.1, on the reverse strand, counting down.
CTTCCAGCGTCTTTGCTACAGGTGACAGAATCGTAAGCGGTCTGTAGGAAGTTCCTAGTTTGGCACTTTTTCCTGGTTTAAGGCATGGGACTATGCGACCTTGTTTCCAGATGTCGGGGATTGCAAGTGTAGACATTGACAAGTTAAAGACTGCCGTGAGATACTCAATGGCAGGAAGACCTGTGCATTAGGAAGGCAAGTCCACCTCCAGGGTGAGAATCATTCGTGGTGCCTTCTCTGTCCTTGCGTATGATGATATATTCACCTTCAGCGTTGAATGGTGAATTCGCGTGGAGTTTCGTCTCTTGGATGGCTGCAATCAGAATTCTGTACTTTCTCAAGAAGCTTGTGATTTCAGGAAATTTCCCTAGGATGCCATTACAGTTGAACTGCAATATGGACACCGGTGTAAAAATTGCTGGCGGAGGGGCGGGAGTTAAGCTGTGTCTTACATTCAAGGCAACATTATTGGGGGGAGTAAGGGGCATTGGTGGTGGGGAGAGGCCTGGTATTACCCGAGGCTGCCCAGTATTCCTACAGCCTGGTGCAACAAATGTACCTTCTATGTAATGACCCCCGTAAGGGGGAAGATAAAGGTTGAAAGGCTTCGGCTAATTCCTATATCTTCTTCAGTTGTGGCATAACAGCGGACCCTTAGCTATGCAGGAGGAGTTTCATAGAAAAAGGACTTCGGCCAATTCCTATGTCTCTCTACGGGGCGTTACTTTCCCGCATTATCCGAGTAACCGCTGCGCCTGAGTGCTGCATTAACATCTGCAGCGTCTCAGGTTACTTAACGTGATAGGTGACAGAAAACATTTAAGTCAACCACTAAAGCAGCATCTTCGAGGCATGCCCATGATGGCCTTTACTCAACGATTAAACCCTATCATGGTTTAGCGATGTGCCGACAACTCATCCTAAGAAAAACTTCAAGTCAAGAAACCTGAAACAAAAGCCTCGGATTGGACGGATACAAAACAACGACGACCCCGCAAACGAACAACTGATTACTCTTTCGGATCCTGGAATGTACGCTCCCTGAATAGACCGGGGGCCTTAAGAGCCCTCTTGGATCAGGTAGAACAATACAAGCTGAGCATAAATGCAATCCAGGAAACTAAATGGCTCAAAAGCGAGATTAACGACCTCAATTCGCACACTATTTTTACGAGTGGTAAAGAGGAGGGCAACAAGGAGTTTGGAGTAGCTTTCATCGTGAATAAGCAGCTCAAGGACCACGTTATCGGCTTCAAACCCATCAACGAGCGGCTATGTGCGATCCGCATTAAGACCCGTTTCGCTAATCTCTAGCTCATTAATGCGCATGCCCCTACAGAAGTAAAAGAAGACGCGATTAAGGACGATTACAACGACCTAGAAACACTCTTCGACTCACTTCCATCAAACGACGTCAAGCTGCTGCTAGGAGACTTTAACGCCAAAGTCGGAAATGAAAGCTGGCATAGGGGAACTACTGGAGGTCATAGCCTCCACGACGAAAACAACAACAACGCTCAGCGACTTATCGACTTCGCGAGCGGCAGAAACCTGGTAATAAGCTCTACATGCTTCCCTCATCGACGAATCCACAAGCAGACCTGGAAGTCTCCAGATGAATACACCGTGAACCAGATCGACCACGTACTGATCAGCAAGAGATGGGCTTCTAATGTCCTAGATGTTCGATCCTATCGAGGAGCCAACTGCGACACCGATCACTATTTGGTGAAGACGACCTACAGGTGCAGAATCTCTTCGGTGCACCTAACGAGAATCAACCCTGCCAAGATCTTCGAGGTTGACAATTTGATTGATGATGCCACGGCGGCTGCGTATACAACAGCACTAGAGGAAAAGTGAAGACGACCTACAGGTGCAGAATCTCTTCGGTGCACCTAACGAGAATCAACCCTGCCAAGATCTTCGAGGTTGACAATTTGATTGATGATGCCACGGCGGCTGCGTATACAACAGCACTAGAGGAAAAACTGTCGCCCATGCTTGATGATATCAACAATTTAGGCATCCATGAGTTCTGGGAGGAGCTCAAAGACAGCATCAAGGGGGTCGCAGAAGAGGTCGTGGGCTATAAAGGCCGGTGCAGACGAGCAGACTGGTTCGACGACGAATGCAGGGCCTCGATTGAGGCGAAAAATGAAGCCTATCGCCAATACACACAACGCGCATCCCGAGCCAAGAAAGAAAGATATAACGAGCCTCGGCGAGTATCTAATAAGTTAATTAGACGTAAGAAACGCAAACATTTTGACGAACAGTTACAGCAAATAAACCAAAGATTAGCCAGTAAGAACATTAGACAGGCGTACAAACTTATAAATAATGTTAAGAACGGATATCAACCCAGGACAAGCCTATGTAATGACAAGGATTGTAACATCATCAGCGACATCGAAAGCGTCAACAAACGATGGGCCTCGCATTTTGAAGAGCTCCTCAATGCACCATCAACATCCCCCGCGGAGCCAGCTCTTGAGCAGTTAGCCGAACCAGGCCCTCCCGTTCTACCCCCAACAGTAGAGGAGGTGAGTCTTGCCATACAGTCGCTTCAAAATAATAAAGCGCCCGGCGCTGACGAGATCCCAGCAGAACTGCTGAAGCATGGTGGAACGTGCCTGACCAACGCTGTACATGTGCTACTGCTGAAAATATGGAACGACGAGGAAATCCCCGAAGATTGGCGCAAAAGCATAATCTGCCCAATCCACAAAAAGGGTGACAAGCTGAAGTGTGAGAATTACAGGGGCATATCATTAGTTTGTACGGCCTATAAGATATTATCTAAAATTCTTGAAAAGAGAATTAATCCGTACGCAGAACGAATCATTGGCGAGTATCAAGGCGGCTTCAGACCTGGTCGATCAACGACCGATCAGCTTTTCACAGTGAAGCTACTACTCCAAAAGTGCTGGGAATATAACATCGACGTATACCAAATCTTTGTCGACTTCAAGCAGGCATACGACAGTATCGATCGAAGTGTACTGTACAACATTATGCTGAATTTTGGTATACCGGCAAAGTTAGTGCGACTCACAAGGATGACGATGACTAATACCGTCTCGCAGGTCAGAGTGCAGAATCGACTCACTGACCTATTTGAAACTCGTACTGGACTCAAGCAGGGCGACGGGCTGGCGCCGACGCTCTTCAACCTTGCTTTGGAGTATGTAACTCGAGCCATGAATATGGACAGCAGCGGAACGCTACTCATCAAGTCGACTCAATTAGTAGCGTACGCCGACGATATCAACATCATGTCTCGAAGGTTGGGTGATGCAGAAGGCCTTCTCCATAACCTCAATAACGCCGCAAAGGAAGTTGGACTACATATCAACGAAAGCAAAACAAAGGCCATGATGCAATCGAAAACAAGGACGCCAGCAAATTCAAGCATCACAGTGGGGGACCTTAATATCGAGTATGTAGACAACTTCAACTATCTGGGTTGTAACTTATCAAAGGACGCCAACGAAACCGACGAAATTAAGCGACGGATGCAACTAGCCAATAAGACATATTTCTCGGTCCTCCCTATAATTAATTCGAAACTTGCGCACAGGAACACGAAGCTCCGCGTGTACAAAACGATCATCCGACCCGTGCTATGTTATGGCTGTGAAACATGGACCCAAGCCTCCGAAATTTTGCTAGACCGATTCGAACGAAAGGTCCTTCGGCGAATTTTCGGGGCCGTTCGCGAGCGAGACCAATGGCGTATCCGGTACAACCATGAGTTGTATCAATTGTACGATGAGCTGGAAGTATCGAAAATCGTGAAGCTTCAACGTTTGCAATGGGCGGGGCATGTACAACGGATGGACGATAATCGCATGCCAAAGAAAGTGATGAACGCACAACGAATTGACGGAGCGAGGTTGCGTGGACGACCGAGAGCTCGCTGGGAGAACTCCGTAGGTGAAGACGCCCACCAGCTGCTGGGCTTCCGAAACTGGAGGACGAGGTCACGTAACCGCGACAATTGGAGGTCAACGATTCAGGCGGCCAAGGCCCGACGTCGGGCTATCGTGCCACATTGATGATGATGTAATGACCCATCCTTCTCAAACCGGAGCATCTGAATTGCACCCACTCCGAACTGCCGGCTCGTAAGAGAAGAATTGAGAGCAGCCGCGACATTCATACGTGGGTATCTCAGTCCCGGATAACAAAAGGCCTGAAAACTACGAGTATGTTTAGTCTTCGAGATTGCACTCTCAGCAGCAGTGTGCGGATGAGAGTTTCCTTATATCGATTATTTTGTGTTATTCTTCATTATGATCGTTTTATCTTCTATTGAAATTATTCACTAAAAATCGGTCCAAGCTAAAACGCTTTTAAGCAAGAAATGGAATGCTAACCGGACTACAATCCTTCCTGAATAACCGTCGCGTCATCGGTTCGATACCGAATGGAAATTGAAGTGGATCTGCTGAAAAGATTTAACGGTAGCTTCCGAAAACGACTCCAAAATTTAGTACTGAAAATGAGAACCCTTCATTTTTTTTTTAAAGTGTCAGCAGTAAACAAATTGTCCATGATCATCGGCCAGAGTTGGTTGAGCGTTCCTGCCTGCCGCACGTGTTAAGTTATACGTTATACTTAAAAAAAAATTTAAATGGTAATTTTTACAATAGAATGATATCGCGGCCGCTCGAATTACTTCTTTTATTAGTAAGAAAAGCTGATGCAGCTTTACAATGTTACTTAGCGCAGCTTTACAATGTTACATAGCTGCATCGGCGGTTTAATTTAGAAAAATGTGGAAAATATGAAATCTAGGCGTTATGTGTTATGTTTCCGGTCTGCGGGTCCGATGACCTTGTGACCGTCTGCTATCGTGGAACTTTAGCCGTTGGACTTTGGGTGACCGTGGGACCGTGTTATGGATACGGAGATTCGATATCCGTAACTCACGCCCCCTCCTCCTGGCTACGCCCATGACATATTCATAATACTAATAGCATTTTTGTGGTCCATATGACTATGTCGAAATGTGAAGGGTGTCAGCCGGATTTTGATTTTATTAAAACATTCACATCTTTTTTTGCAGCTTTACCTCTCCTTTATTTCATCAAATATAACTTCTTCATTTTTGCATTTAAATTGAATCATAAAATTCTGTGAACACTTAATTGTTTTTTATTTTTATTTTAAATTTCCTTTTATACTTTTCCTGTTATCTGGCGTACGTATGCGGTTTATGTTATCCTGTAAAGTATGCTTTTAAATTGAATTGACAATTTTCATTTCTTTTGATTTATTGATATATTGGCTTGTCGTTTTCATTTATTTTTGTCATTTTCCCTGTTTCATTTTCGATGAAGATACGAGTGTTCGAATAGAATATTAATATTAACTAATATTTGTAAATATTGAACTGTTTTTCTGTCCCTTGACTTTTATGTTAGTCGTGGATGTGTTGTTTACATGAATATTGCGAATTAAGTCTCGTTGGTTTTGTTGAATAGTTTTTATTCTTTAAGTTTCTATATCTTTATATTGTTGACTATTTCACTACATCTATAACATTCAATAAACACGTTTTGTTTTATATGTATACATTATATTGTATATTGTATTTTATTTTTATTTTTATTTATATTTTTCTTGATCACATTTAACATTTACTTAAGTCAGACTATGCTAGAGAACTACGTTCTAAGAGTATCTTTTGTGTTTAGGAGAGAAGAGAAAATTTGAATTTGATTGATTGATGTTGCAAATTGTTTAATGTATATTTCTCTACGGGTGGTACGTATACTATATGGATGCATATGTATGTGGGTAGTTTTGATTGGATTTTTTTAGAGATTGTTTCGCGTAAAATGATTGCAAAAAGAGATTCATTATATTTCTAACTGTATTTCTTTTCTAATCTACCACTAAGCTGCTATTGCAAATCTATTTAGTTGAGATAGAAAGAAATCATTGAAAAATATTTTTTTTATTTATCATTTTCACAACCTATACATGACTTATTGATTGGTGGTAACTTGACGTCTACGGATTAGTCTAAATTTTATTTTAATTAATTTAAAAAAAATGTTTTTAGCAATTATCAATTCTTGATTTTTTGCAATTAATGTATGTGTGTATGTCGGAGTAATAAACCACTAAAACCAAGTTAGTAGATGTTTGTTGTAAACAACACACAAACTTTCAGAAGTACGTACGTTTCAAAATCACACAGCCTTTGTTTTTTACTGTCTGTTTTACTGTCCTGCAAAGCTCTTTCTTTTCTGTTGCATTTTTTTTTATATATGTATGCCTGTCAAAAAAATAATAGGTGCGTTTTTAACTATTCATTACAGCCCAACTTCCATTCAAATTTAACAGTTGTATTTAGAGATGTCAAAAAAAGTAACTACCCGTTACTTAAGTAATCGTTACTAATAAGTATCGGAAGTAACGACTACCGAGTACAAAAAGTAGTCGTTACATATGTACCGAACAACAAACAAACCAAAGCAATCTCGTATGTATGTACTCAGGCACAAACACAAGAATCGAGCATACCAACTACATAGTATACATTCTGATATCTAATCATGACGGTTAGCGCTAACATCCCTGTGAGCTACGCGGGGTAGATGCTCTCTTAGAGAATGTTGTTGCGAGTCCAACGATACATTGATCATGTCGATCCGCTCAAGGATTCCAAAGATATCGACGGATTTCGGAAATAGTACGAAGCTGATTGTGAAATTGTTGTGTGCCAATATGCAGTTTGACAGTTTTTTTACCCCCTGTGTACAGACCGCAAAAGAGGATCCTTCAAACCGTTAGACAATTTTGTAGCGAGTCCAGCGCCACCTCGATCGTGTCGCCACGCCAAAGAATTGCAGAGACATCGACGGATTTCCGAAAGATTAGGCGGTTTCGTTCATAGTATGCGATAGGAAATCGTGCTGGCTCGATACTTGCGCACTGCGCTTCTACCCACTACTAGGTCTGCTCGATACTTGCGCTTCTACCTGAGAGTAGATATTATAACGTGTGCTGCTCGCCGAATAGGACAAGCTACAAGCTCAAGAATCGAGTAGATCGAGTAGTACACTGTCTTATATCTACATTCTCTCAATAATCAAGAATCGAGCAGACCGAGTAGTAGATAGAAGCGCAGTGCGCAAGTATCGAGCCAGCACGATTTCCTATCGCATACTATGAACGAAACCGCGTAATCTTTCGGATATCCGTCGATGTCTCTGCAATTCTTTGGCGTGGCGACACGATCGAGGTGGCGCTAGACTCGCTACAAAATTGTCTAACGGTTTGACGGATCCTCTTTTTCGGTCTGTGCACAGGGGGGGTCAAAAATAACTGTCAAACTGCATATTGGCACACAACAATTTCACAATCAGCTTGATACTACTTCCGAAATCCGACGATATCATTGTAATCCTTGTGCCGATCAAGGTGTCGCTGGACTAGCAACAAAATTCTCAAAGGGTTCATTTTCCCGTGCAGCTCACAGGGGTGGTAGGGATAACCGTCAAAGTACAATAATTCACAAAACATATGCTCTTGTCAACCTGATGTTGGCCACAGCAATTTTAAGATCGACTTCGTATTCGTGCGAAAATACCTCGATATCTCTGCATTGCTGGGGGGGGGGGGGGGGGTACACGATCGAGGTGTTCCTTGACTCTGCACAAAATTGCCTAAAAGGTGTCGAAGCCTGTTTCCCGATTAGTGCACAGGGTGGTACGAGATAGCCGTCAACCTGAATATTGGCAACAGCAATTCCACAGTCAACTTCGTACTACTTCGGAAATCCGTCGATATCTCTGCAATGCTTTGGTGGAGCGATACGAGCGATATGTCAGCGGATTCCCCACACAATTGTTGTCGAAGCCTATTACCCGTTAGTGCAATCAGAGATAACCGTCAGCCAAGATGCTGACCACAGCAATTACGATTAACTTCGTGCCAGGCCTATTAGAAAATGGTCGATATCTCTACAATTTGCGGCCGAGCGATACGATTGGTTTTCCGCCTGTCTCGCAATTTAATTGTGTAAAACAGTGCAAAAGATGAACCGTGAATAAGAGGACTATCGCATTCGAGTAGGTTGTCGTTGCAGTTTTTTATGTGTTTCTTTAAAAGCAACGATTACTAAGTAACGATTACTCGAAACAAATGTAACGAATATAACCGATTACTGAAATGTATCTAAAGTTGACATCACTGTTCTATTCAGGGTGTCCGGAAACTGCCGCATAAACGCACCGGATTATGATTCCTCAGTTGATTTCCAGCAAAAAAGTTGTACCGAACATACCCCCTCAGCTTAACCCTTTAGCTGCCACAGGCATTTAAAGATTTTTGAAAAAATCATTTTCTTGCACGACTTAAAGCCTAATATCTCCAAAGCAAGACCAGCTAGAATAGTGAAATAAAATGATTATTACAGCCAACAAATTTACCTATAAAATAAAACTAACCAGACTAAAATCGGATAAAAAGTTTGGTATTTACAGAGCTTCAAAGTCAAATTTGCGTGATTTGACCCAAAAACAATCTTTTTTTTTCATCTCAATTTTCTCCAACTTGGGCCGAGGTACGATTCTTTTAAAAATTGGCGCATAATCATACGATCATGGAAATCACATGAGGAATCACAATCCGGTGCGTTTATGCGGCAGTTTCCGGACACCCTGTATAGAACAACTTGTATCCAACTTCATGTTCGAATTTGAATGGAAGTGTGCTATTCTGTCCTATACTGGATAGTTAAAAGCGCACCTAATGTCTTCCTCTTTTATGTCGATCGTGAAAGAAAAATATGCGCAGAGAATCCATAAAACATCATCAAATCGGAAAATCTAACAAGCTAGGTCCGGTTTATTGAATCGAATACAGGACAAATTTAAACATGAAGTTGGCTACGAGTTGTTCTATATAGAACAGTATGGACGTTGTGCTGTTCTGTCCTGTACTCGACCCCGTTTCCATTTACATAAGTACATACAAGTTTAATTCAGCGAGCAGATCACCTTCGAGAATTATTTTGGTAGTTGGTAGCTTCGTAAATTTCGGTTCTGAACGACTAGCATTCGGATCCACGACATTATTTGATATGTAAAAAAAATTTAAATCTCATACTTGCGACTAGTTTAGTCGAGCGACAATTTCACCCAATACATATAATTCAGTGGATGAAAATACGAAAACGTTTTTTAAATTCTGTTCTTCAAAATTATCAGACACAATCAATCAAAAACCATCAGGACAGAGCTCGTCTCTCGACTCATATTTCGTCGCCACCATCGACAGTGTTAAATGGAAGAGGAAGCGTACTAACTAGCTTTTCTCTATCTTCCACGTGTAGGCCGTTTTGACAAAAAATCATTTTACTAAAAAAAAATATTTTTTTTTTGACACTAACCAACTTTGTCCTAGCTACTACTAACTTTCTATAAAAGTTTGAAAATTTTCAAAGATTCATAAATATTGCATAATGTATATATATAATTTATATTGCGTATAACCCGTCTCTTGTATAAGTCTGGAAGATTATTGAAGAATTAGCATCAACGCACAGGGGGAAACTTTGATCGCCGCGACCCAAAGACCACGCGACTGGGCGGCGATGAGACGACTAGCACGTATAAAACAAATGGGAATCCGCACACGGGGATATTTAGTCTCGAGTATCGAACGCCTGGACCTTACGACATCTCTCCAAATACCGGGAATATAATCCAAATTTAGGCATGCTGTTAATATGCCCTCTATCCAAGGGTACGTGATGTCTACACAGTGTTGCAAGTCAAGCCGGGCTCAGACCCAGATGTGTCGCTCATTATAATCATCTCACGGTCGAGCATAGATGCCGTATTGCATGACTCGGTGCGGCTGATCAGAAGGTCAAATGAGTCAATAACTGAGCTTCCAGGGAAACGCGTATCGGATAGACACTCGATGGTTTCGAATTTCGATGCATGCGGACATGCATGCGCCGTCCTCTTTTTGAGGAAAGCTTGGCATAGATGGGTTCAACGCTAACACTTTCATAAATCTAGATGTCTCTGAAGACCTTTCTCTCTTTTTACAAAAACTTTTCCAAGCATTGCGCTTAGCCACAGACAAGCTAGTTATTAATATGTGGCTTAGCTCCTCTTAACTCCTTCTCAAAAGAATTTAAATGTTTCTTTTAGGACTCAAGCCTTGTCGCCTCGGCTTTATTGAAACTTCTCCTACACGTAACGCTTAATTCAGAGATCTTGGGGGTCAATCGAAAAGGTTTTTTCTTTCCTCGGCGAAGCGAAGCTATATCAATAAAAAACGTACTCGTGTCCGCTAATTTGGCACTACCATAGCAAAGCGTCAACGTGAAGGAAATGACAAAGGGTTATATGTAGATACATCGAAAGGCTGCCAATTTGTGACTACGCTCAACCGAAGATGATAATAAGTTTTGCGCTCGCATTTCTGACGGTTCCAATTGAAAAGCCTGCAGCGTCCCCGAATGGTCCCATTGCAACAAAAACAAGGCTCGGATATAATACTATACGGCCGAACAGGACTGCCGACGCAATATTAACCATATCGAGCATGTCATGCAAATGTAACGACAGAGCCGGGAGAAGATATCAACCGAATCATCAAAAGTTACTTCGACTTTGAATCAGTTGGCATCAACTTCGACGTGACGATTCCTGTGAGTCCATCAAGTTCAGGAGTATGTCATGCAAAGGATGAATAATTTTGGACCAACTTGCTCAACCGCTTTGGTTCAGTTCGTACAAAAACACAGACGCTTCGAAATACATATAGAAATACCCCGGAGCAGTGAAAGGCATTGTGGATAGGTATTAGGTCGACTGTTTTGCGAGCGTTAGCGATATTTTGTGATGCTAGTGAACAAACACAGGCAACAGTAGCATATTGGCGTGTTAATCGTATCGGCGAACCAGAGGTTAAATTTTTGGCATCGAAAACATCATGCGCGCCAAAGTGGTTCTATTCAATTCCGAAACTGGAGCTACAGACCGCAGATCGCCTCAAAGAGTTGATTGTAGGAAGTCATGAGGTTAAAGTGAATCGATGTACATTTTCGACGGACTTGCATACGGTAGTAAAATTGATCATATCCGAACACAGAAACTACAATCCGAGTCGGTGAAATTTTAAAAACTGATGTTCGCGACTGGCGTTGGTGTCCCGATGTCTGCAATCCGGCCGATGAGGCTACGCGAGCAAAATTCAAGTACAATACATATGGAAGGTGGATATCATATGGTCCACAGTTTATGAAACACAACGAAAGCGAGTGGCCGAACGAGGATGCAAACTGTAGAAGATCGCAGCCACGAAAAGCTACGAGCGAAGTTATACTCACTCGCAGCATGTGAGTATGATTGTATCAGATTTTAAACGATTTTCGAACTATTGTAGACTGAGAAATGCGACCGCATGGACTCTGCGATTCATCGCCAACTTGAAGCGTAAAATCAAGAAAGAAAGCGCTTGACTGTCGAAGAATTACTGAATACATTTATGCCGATGAGTGCAACGAACAACTTTCACCGCGCAGTATGTCGTTTTGACGGAAGGGAAGCCAATTAGTCCGAGTAGTGGATTGAAGATCCTGAAACCATCAATGAACAGCGAAGACATCATCAGAGCCAACGGACAATTATTGGAGTATGCAGCATGTATAGCAGTTGTGATAAGAATGCCGATGATCTTGCCGAAACAGCATCGGTTGCTCGTGGAATATTATCATCGAAAGCTTCTTCATCAGAATACAGCCACGCTACTGGGTCCCATCGATTCGTCAATTGGTTCGTCAGACCATTTTCGTATACCGGACTCGATTTTTTCGGACCAATAATGGTAGCAATACGTCGATCGACGGAGAAACGTTGCGTTCTGCTTTTTACGTGTGTATGTTTTTACGAGCGACGCATGCCTGCTTTCTATAAGGAATTTCGTAAATAGGAAAGGAGTGCCCTTACAAATACGCAGCGAAAACGGTACGAACTACGGGTATTCAAAAGGAGCTGAAAGGAGATTCGATAATGGCTGAATGGTGACAGAGCTGTCACCACATAGCATTAAGTGGCTCTTTAACGTCTCGTCTAATCCAAGCGCTGGAGGTGCATGGGAACGTTTAGTCTAGTCGGTGAAGAAGTCTTTAAGCGTCACACTTATGGAAAAGGCACCGAGGCTAGAAACTCTCAACAGCTTGAGAACAGGCGGAGAACATTGTGAACTCAAGGCCATTGACGCACTTGCCCATAACGCCGGACGAACCGGACCCCTTCACTCCAAATCATTTCTTATTTGGGTGTGTACAGCGTAGCTTGAAGGGTGCCTTCTGGAATAGATGGATTCGTGAATATCTGGCAGACTTGACTCGACGTACTAAATGGGGCTTGCCGTCGCAACCAATTGACATTGGAAGCCTAATTAATTATAAGGGAGGATAACGTCCTTAGATCGGTTTGAAAACGTGGACTCGATTTTACCACGACAAGAACAGAGTGTCTAGGTCTGCCCTTGTGAGTACAAACACACGAGTGATGAGACGGCAAGTCTCAAAGTTAGCCAAGCTTAATGTTCGAGACGAAAAGAAAGGATATTGCGAAGACACCTCTGGATCGCTTCACCAGGGTGGGGATGTTGGCTAATCAGCGGAAAACGTTGGTGCCACGATAATAGAAGCTGTCATTTGCCCCGCGCCTTTGGGCTAGAATTCAATCGTTCGGAGAAAGTTATACAGGTCCTCCTACAGGTTCGACAAAACAAGTGAGCAACAATTTTGTAGTAGCTCAACTTTAATTTAATGAATCCAAAGCTTATGACAACACCTGATTTAGTTAGCGGAACTAACGACGCACACCTGCAATTTTTGACGGGTTCTTCCACCTTTGCAGTTCGCCGGGCAACTGTGGAATGGTAGGATTGCACGTGCGAATAATTTGCATTATTTGATCCTTCTCGGACACTTAAGGTGGCGGGCTCACACGGGCCCTCGGACCCAACGGAATATCATCCTCCACGACCTTCTCTAATCTACCGCTTGGCCAAAATTCCTCAGCCTGGCTGATAGTAAATCTGAACATTCAGAAGCAAATAAATAACGATTATGTGCATATCGTGTTTATTAATAACTGGATTCCGATCTCGCTCTGTACATTTTCAAACATGTACGTTCGTTGATTGAAGTTTATTAATTCCATCTGTTCATGCATATTCGCCAGTTATAACTCATCATCATGTACAACGACCTTTCTTCTTCTTTATGGCACGATAGCCCGACGTCGCACCTTGGTCGTCTGGATTGAAGACCTCCAATTGTCGCGGTCACGCGACCTTGTCCTCCAGTTCCGAAAGCCTAGCATCTGGTGGTCGTCCTCACATACAGAATGCTCCCATCGGGCTCTCGGTCGTCCACGCAATCTGGATCCGTCGACCTTTGAGGCCAAAAATACCGCACTTGCTGCTTTCTTGGACATCGAAGGGGCATTCGATAATACTTCCTTCGATGCAATTGAAAGAGCACTGAGAAACAACGACGATGGCAGGAAATACGACGATAGGATAGATTTGCAGTATGCTTTCCACCAAAAAAGTCGTCTACCAAATCAACGAGCTATCTCTCCTTGCTGGCTGCCCACAAGGAGGCGTACTCTCGCCCCCTCTTGTGGTGCCTGGTTGCGGACGAACTTTTGTGGAAGCTCACATCCAATGGCTTCTCCGTGCAGGGTTATGCCGACTATGTGGTTATAGTGGTAAAAGGTTTGTTTGAGGAAACATTACCTGACTTACTCGAACCAGCACTAAAAACAGTTCGAGAATGGTGTAATGCGAACGGGCTCCGAGTAAACCCATCCAAAGCGATCATCATACCATTCTCTAGAAATAGAAATCGGGCTGAACTTAGACGCCCGATAATGTACAACACCCATCTACCAATTGGGAATCAAGTCAAATATCTCGGGGTAATCCTCGAGAGTAAACTTTACTGGCAAAAGCATGTCGAAGCCACCAGAGCCCTGTGGACATGCAAAAAATTCGTAGGGAAAACCTAGGGTATGAAACCCTCCATTATGCTCTGGATTTACAGAGCAATAGTTAGACCCACTCTAGACTACGGTGCTGTGGTCTGGTGGTAGAGACCCCTGACTACGGAGGGTAAGTCTGTGTTAGGCAAGGTACAGAGACTAGCATGTCTCATTACCACCGGCGCACTCCGATCTTGCCCTAGCAGCGCTCTAGAGGTGTTACATCACCTACACCCAGTTGACATACACCTCGAAACCGAGGCAAAACTGGCACTGGCAGAACCCATCGCAAGCGATGCCAATCTGGAGCTTACCAAGAGGCAGCTAAAATCTCTCAACAACATCACTATTGCAAACATGCCTTGCGATCACCTTCCAAAGGAGATCTCATGTGATCGCCGTTTCCAGGCTGAAACATGGAGCAAAAAGGAGTGGCAGTCTAATTTCGCTAAGCTGCACCCACAGACCATAAAATGGTTTACTGACGGTTCCAAAACAACCGAAGGTTCAGGAGCAGGTGTGGTTGGTCCAGCTCACAGGGTATCTATACCTATGGGGCACCACACTACTGTCTTTCAGGCAGAAGTGCACGCAATTGCAACCTGCGCCGATCTATGTTTGCGTGCTAACTATGTAAATAAACGAATAGCGATCTTCTCAGACAGCGAAGCGGCTATTAAGTCACTCACTAAGTACACTGTTACGTCAACGCTGGTTCAGTGTTTTCTGAATGCACTGAACAAACTAGGCGTAAACAATAGATTAACACTCTTCTGGGTCCCAGGTCATATAGGCATCACGGGGAACGAACTGGCGGATGAGTTAGCACGCACAGCCGCAGCAACCCATTTTTGCGGACCAGAGCCCTTTAGTAGCATCTCTACATGTATAGTAAAAAGACTAATCAAGGACCAGGAACAAATTAAGGCATCTGAGCACTGGGACAATCTACCCGGGCTCAGGCAATCCAAACTGTTCATAGCAGGATACTTCCATCAAAGAGCGGCTGAACTACTTTAGCTAACCAGAAATAAGGTACGTACCATATGTGGGATTCTTACAGGCCGTTCCTGCCTGAGATCACATCATCTCGTACAAGACGCGAGCTGCCGATTCTGCGACGAGGATGACGAGAACTCGACCCACGTCCTGCGCGAGTGTGATGCTCTGGCCCAACGCCGCTGGACACAATTTGGAGTGGGCTATCCAGACACGGACGACATAGCGTCGACGTCAATCAGTAAACTCAGCTCATTTCATAGCACGATCAAGCTCGATCGTCAGGCATAGTCCTGCACACAGATGACCAGGACGATAGTACAAGAGGCCCATCGGCTTCAGTGCTACGAACCCCTATCGGGTTCGCCCCCCCCCCCCCCCCCCCCGCCCCAATCTAATCTAAAGTGTCTTTACTTATCGAAACTTTAGTATCGTCGTGTGCGGATGGCAGTCTCTTAGTTTTTAGTCCAGTATCTTCGTCATGGCGTCGTTTCGTCGCCGCGACCTAAATCTCTCCATGTACGTTGCGGCCGTTAGAATATTTTTCTGCTACAATTTTCGATTCTACATTTAAGATTTTTCTATGAACTGTACTCTAAGGTCGCACACACACACACACACGGAGAATCCATGGACTCCGAATCCAACCAAACTCCAACGAAACTTCATACTAAACAAAATTACAACTTGCCCAGCTGTCATTTGTTTTTGTGTGACAGCTGGGCAAGTTGTAATTTTGTTTAGTATGAAGTTTCGTTGGATTTCCATGGAGTCCCCGTGAGTGTGCGACCTAAGTGGCATCTACACAATACATTCTAAGTGAACAATTTTCTCTGCGTTAGATAGTGATCATTTTTTTAGTTGGAAAGTTCTAAGTCCATAAAGAGGCTCGTTAAGATTGACATAACAAAACAACCTAACTGAGTCCTTGTAGCGTATCGTACCTACGCTTCCAAGGGGTTTCTAGTGAATAGAAATTAAACTGAACGATGTGGATGTGGAACAGACAGTTTAAACAAAAAATTTTCTAACTTAATAATTCTCATGCATAAATTTCGAAATTTTGCTTTAACACAAAAGAAAGTATTTTTGCAGACAGTTTTATAATTTTTAGTTAATAATAATTTATCTACTGGATTTGATACAAGGAAAAATGTATATTTAAGAGTCGCCATACACTGTCCAATCGATTGTACAATAAACGGTAATTTTCCTTGGATGCATTACCCACGTGCCGTAATGCATCCAAAGAAAATGACCAATTATTGTACGATCGATTGGACTAATCGGATTCTAATGTAAAAAATTCCAAACCAAAAGTCCCGTCATTTAATTAAGATATTTTGTATCATGATTTTCAGTAATAAATCGTTAGTCTATTATCAGTTTAATCAAGTTAAATTCTCATTTGAAAATCTTGATTGGCAACGAGATCGGAAATGCACTTTGCTTTCGTCATTTAACCAAAAACAATCGTTTGTCACGAAACGTAAATGAAACAATTGATTTAAGAAAGACGATAGAAGGTGGACCTTTGTAAGCCTGATGCTTGAAACAGAAAAGGAACAGCAACAGCGCCACAATACATTTTAAATGGGAGACATCACACGATCAAGTCATTATTGCCGCTGTTACTGTTGCTGCTCCCTTTCTGTTTCGAACATTACAAAATAAAAAATTCAGCATAGAAAAATGACAGACATCAAGAAAAGTAATAACGGTATATTATTCCGCAGGAGGTTTCCAATCCTATATAGCTATACAATTTTGAAGCAGAGTCCTCCGAAGACACAATTCTTATTTTTGTATAAATTTAAGTAACAGCAACTAAATCGCTCTAGTCTCTACATTTTAACAAGTACATACATAACAGTTTTAAGAGACGTGTGCTTCATATAATAATCTACTCCAAATCTACTAACAACTACTTCAAGAATGATATTGTGTCAAACATGTTTTAAGATTTTCACTATATATAGAATGTATTATCAAGGGGAAGCGTATGATATGTTTTTTCACTCGAAATATATGAGATGTCTCTACTTATCGGTCTATCAATCCACCTCAATCTGCGGTCAGTGTCTTCAAAATTTCCTGAGCCAATTTCACCTCTCTCACGGCTATCAATCCGCCCAAATTACATCGTACCGTCTTCTGATCATATAAAATCGGCAATAATTTTCCCGCCCGTATGCTCTTCTTAAAATCAAAAATACCACCACCCAACGATTGTAAAATCGCTTGCGGAGCACACGTATCCCATTTGAACGTAGTCGATTTCGATAGAGCGAATAAATTCGCTTCACCCATAATCACTTTCAATGCTTTATGCCCGGCTCCAGCCGACGGAACTATTGCATAATTCTTACTCTTGATTCGTTCTATAACATCCGGGACTTCTGAGCTGGATATCATCGCTATGCGTTGTGGCAGTGGATCCGGTTTCCGAATATTATTGGCTGTGAATGTACCCAACGATACGCCCCAATAGACTCTACTTTTGTATAGATTGTCGGCGAGTTTTTCGCCAAATGGTTGACTTATTATTCCGGCGACGGGATAGCCGTTCTGTACGCTGTACACGCCAATAAGGATTGTGACACAGTCCAGTCCGCTGGATGTGATGCCCGGAAAGTTGGTGAACACTGTTTCGCCGGCAATATATTCGGCGGTGCCGTCTGGAAAATTAGTGTTAGGATAATAAACTGGAAAGGTTTTTTGTTAGAAAAAATGTTACCGATGGGATCAATCCAAACGCCGATCTTGTTGTAGTTTAAGTCACTCGGAGCCATAGGCATTTGCGGGCCATCGCCGACATATTCAACTTCTTTGTGAACCTCTTCGGCCAATAGGTCAGCGGCTAGTTTATTTCCGTTGAGAACCTGGAAATAAAATGATAAATAACAAAATTCTGTACATAAAAAAATAGTCTAGCGTACGAGTCTCATGGCTCTTAACGAATTGACAAAAATCTTTTTACCGCTGGACAAATATGTTTGTGTGCTTTAAGTTTCGTCCTTGCTGTTGAGATCGACTCTCTAGAAATGATTCAACCAAATTCAATTTAAATGAGCCACACCAAAATTTACTCATCTCTGTATCCTGAATAGGAGGCTGAGCGAATGACCTAGGCGAAAACGAGGCATTCGGTGGCTCAGTGGCAGAGATGTCACTTTATCTCTGATCTCTGAGTTGCCGGTACGTGGGTTCGAATCCCACTGTGACCCATGGATGTTTGTGTTGTCCATAAAATGCTCCTACGGCAGCCGGTTCTTCGATGTAAATCGTCCCGGAGCTACCCGTTGTTAAAATGGCCAAGAGCTGCCAAGACCTTCTTCGATTCAAAAGGAAAAAAATCTCTTGAATCGCAACAACAACAACCTAGGCGAAACATGATGGTTGGTTCCTATCGCGGCCGGGTCTATGTCCCGGAACCACCCATGCAATTATGCATGGCCAAGAGCCGCAAACCCCCCTCGACACATTCGGGGAAACAAGAAAGTTGCACACTCACAACCATCTTTTTTATACTAATGGAGCAACCCGAGCCGGCCCAGTTGCTCCAAATTCTACTACATACTACGTGCCGGCATCGAAATTAATTCTGGTCCTTGGACATGCTGCGTATGTGGTAAGAGGATCTACTCCAACGTTCAAACCTCAGTGCGTTGCTCGTGCTGCAGAGAATGGTGCCACTTTAAGAATTGTTCTGGGCTAAACAATTCAGACCTACGTTCGACAACCACAATTAACACCTTTCTAGCACCAAGCAGAATCTGTGGACAGCAGTCATCATCGACTTCCCAACATCACAATAACCAGGGCCAACAACCATCACCAGTCACCCCCACAGTTTCTACCCAACACAATGCACCACGACATACCCTAACACCAGCACCACCACAGCCAGTTGTGAACTACTCTACCACCAAGATTGTCCAAATAAACTGCAATGGTCTTCAACACAAAGTCATCGAGCTCACTGACTTCATGGACAGACATCACATCAAAGTCGCTGCGGTTCAGGAAACTAAGCTAAAAGCTGACTCACCGCTTAACTCATACGGAGGCTTTGACATCATCCGAAAAGATCGACCCACCGGCGCAGGTGGAGGCTTAGCTTTCCTGATCCATAACACGTTGCCTTACTCAGAAATTGACATCACCGCCGCCGATAACACCACCGAACTCCAAGCGATTTCCATCAAAGCGGGAAATGTTGATATAGATATTCTAAATATCTATATACCACCAGCCTCAAGTTCTCCCACTGGTTTTCAGGCCAACATTTCTCCACTACTCACTGGACAATACCGCTTAGTACTTGGTGATTTCAATGCACATCACGATCTATGGCATTCGAATCTCGACAACGACACCAGAGGCAACCTCATCGCTAGCCAAATAGATGACTCCGATTTCTGTCCCATGAACGATGACTCACCAACACGCGTTACAGGATCATGCAGGAGCTCCCCTGATATATCTATTGCCAGTCCCGGGCTCATCAACAACACCACATGGGAGCCTTTCATCACCTTCTCGTCAGACCACCTGCCAATAGTCCTCACGATCGACAAACCGTCCCAATTCGCGTACACTGAGAAGAAAACGTACACAAATTTCAGCAAAGCAGACTGGATCGGCTTTCAAGCCTATACCAACGAAATGTTTTCTGCCTTACAAATTCCCACCGACGTACGTACCGCTGAAAAAAATCTGAGACGGATTATCGTAGATGCTGCTAATAGACACATTCCTTCCGGCCGCATACCAACCTTGAGACCACATTTTCCATCAAGTGCCGTAGAATTGGCAAAAATGAGGGATGAATTCAGAGCAATAGACCCCAGTGATCCTCGTATCAGCGACCTAAATAATGTGATAACCCAGCAAGGAAATGACCACAGAAGACAACAATGGAACAAGCATTTAAAATCCTGCAACATAAAATCCGGTGTAAGCAACCTTTGGAAAACGGTACGTGCGTTATCTAACCCCACAAAACCCAAAGGTAAGGTAGCCATTAAGTTCGGTGATAAGTCCTATAATAACGACGACAAATGCGCACACAAATTTAATCAGCAATTCGTCGAACATCCTGAAAAAGATAGGCTCAAGCGCACCATCACAAGAGCTATCCGCAATAGCACCACCGATCAACACCTTCAAGTTACCTCAAACCAAGTAAGACTTGCAACCAAAAATGCCAACAATTCCAAAGCGTTCGGCCCTGACGGCATTGCTATGATCATGCTGAAACACCTAGATTCACCGGCTATTGATTATATCACTGCCACGATGAATCTATCGTTAAAATCATTCATCATTCCTGAGTTATGGAAGAAAGGCCGCATAAACCCAATACCCAAACCAGGTAAAGACCACACTCTAGCAGAATCATACCGTCCTATAACGCTCCTGTCTCCTGTGGCCAAAATACTGGAAGCACTTGTATTGCCGAAACTTTTAGAGCACATACAGCTTGCAAATCATCAACATGGTTTTCGTAAAATGCATAGCACCACCACCGCCCTCGATACGATCACGTCCAACATATTCAATGGACTCAACCAACCGAAACCATGCAGGCGTACCGTCCTGGTTGCTCTCGATCTGTCAAAAGCATTTGACACTGTCAACCACACTCTATTGCTAACAGATCTCCGCAATACAACACCACCGTACATCCATAAATGGATCGCTAATTACCTTGCCGGTCGTCAATCCTGCACAGAGTTTAGAAACGGGAAGTCTAAACTCAGGAAAATCAAGCAAGGCGTTCCCCAGGGTGGAGTCTTATCCCCCACTCTTTTCAACCTCTACATGGCAGGATTACCTACACCGCCAACGGGATTACAAATCATCTCATACGCAGACGACTGCACCATCATGGCAACTGGTAACGACATTCCCGAAATGTGCGATCTAATCAACGAATACCTGCAGGTTCTTAACGCTTTCTTCGCCAGTAAAAATCTGAAGCTATCTGCGCCCAAGTCCTCCGCCACATTATTCACAAGCTTCAACCAAGAATACAACACACAACTGCCCATCTACGTTGACACCCACATCATCCCAACAACCAGGACTCCCAAAATCCTTGGTGTCACGCTTGACAACTCCGGCAAATTCAACACCCACGCTGAAAATATATGTTCCAAACTCAGGAGCAGGAATAAAATATTAAAAGCACTTGCCGGAAGTACATGGGGCACAGACAAAGAAACCCTCTTGGCTACGTATAAAGCGATTGGTCGGCCCCTGGTCAATTACGCAGCACCAACGTGGACAAATGGTCTCTGCAATACAAACTGGAGCCACATTCAAACCTGCCAAAACACAGCACTACGCACCATCACCGGCTGTGTTAAGATGTCGTCACAAGATCATCTACACCAGGAGACAAAATTAATGACTTTAAGGAGCCATAATGAACTTCTCACTAAGCAATATTTAGTCGGATGTTATCGAACAAACTACCCGAACAACCCACTCATGGACAAAACACCACCGCCACGTCGTATCAGACGTTCAATCAGGGACAAAGAGCGTGAAGTCCAGCGATACAAAAAAGTTCCTTTCGATGACTCCGACTACAAGGCGGCCATTGCAGACTTACACACATCCGAAGTTCATAAAGCTACTCAAAGTCTCACGAACAACCGTGTACTTGGCATCAAACCTCCTGCCATATCTCCAGACGAAGAATCACTACCAAGAGCAACTCGTACCACCCTAGCTCAACTTCGATCCGGCTGGTGCCCGCGACTAAACTCCTATTTGTCACGAATAAACAATGAAGTCGCCAACACCTGCCCAGCCTGCGGAACCAGTCCACATGACGTGGACCATATTTTCGATTGTTCAGCTGCTCCCACGCACCTCACACCACTTGCGTTATGGACACAACCCATCGAAGCAGTTTTTTTCCTAAATTTTGACCTCGAGGATGGAATGCCCACCATCTTCGAATGATAATGTGCAACTTAGACTGAATGTTTCCCCATTTGTGCCGCTACTACAACAACAACAACTAATAGCCTCCCCCATTCCTTACCCTATTTTCCTTACCGCCAAGACTATGCTTGCATTAAAGGGTTATTCCCTAAAGCCTGGACATAGTCATAAAAAATAGGGACAGGGAAGAATAAAACGTTCCACATTTGCGCTCAACGGTTCAGATATGTACGCGGCTTAACCAAAATTATAGTTTTGGGGTAAGATTAGATTAGATTGTGGGGGGGGCGTGGACCCGAAGGAGGGTTCGCAGCACTGAAGCCAGTGGGCTTATTGTACTATCGCCCTAGTCACCTGTGGGCCGGACTATGCCTGACGATCATGGTTGATCGTGCTAAGAAATGAATCGAGGTTGCTAATTGACATAGAAGCTATGTCCTCCGTGTCTGGATAGGCCACTCCGAATTGTATCCAGCGGCGTCGGGCCAGAGCATTACATTCGCAGAGGACGTGGAATGATGTCTCGTCATCTTCTTCGCAGAATCGACAGCTCGCGTCCTGCCAGAGCCTCATTGTGCGCAGATGTGATCTCAGGCAGGAGTGTCCTGTGAGAATCCCACATATGGTGCCCCATTTTTTTGCTTAGCTGAAGCAACTCACCCGCTCTTTTATGGGAGTATTCTGCTATGAACATTTTGGATTGCCTGAGCCCGGGTAGTTTGTCCCAGTGCTCAGAAGCCTTAAGTCGTTCCTGGTCTTTGGTTAATCTTTTTACTATACATGTAGATATGCTACAAAAGGGTTCTGGTCCGTAGAGGTGGGTAGCTGCGGCCATGCGTGCCAACTCATCCGCCTGTTCGTTCCCTGTGATGCCTGTATGACCTGGGACCCAGATGAGTGTTAATCTGTTATTTGCTCCTAGTTTGTTCAGATCATTCAGGCAACACTGAACGAGTCTTGACGTGATGGTGTGCTTAGTGAGTGTCTTAATAGCCGCTTGGCTGTCTGGGAAGATTGCTGTTGGTTTGTTAACGTAGTTAGCACGTAAACGTATTGCGTGAATCTCTGCCTGGAATACTGTGGTGTGGTGCCCCATAGGTATGGATATCCTATGCGCTGGGCCAACCACTCCCGCTCCTGAACCTTCGATTGTTTTAGAGCCGTCAGTGAACCATTTTATGGTCTGTGAGTGCAGCGACATTAGAGTGCCACTTCTCTCTGCTCCATGTTTCGGCCTGAAAAAGGCGGCCGCATGAGATCTCCTTTGGAAGGTGATCGGAGGGCATATTCGCGACAGTGATGTTGGTTAAAGATTTTCGCTGCCCCTTGGTAAGCTCCAGATTGGCATCGCTCGCGATAAGTCGTGCCAATGCTAGTTTTGCTTCAGTTTCGAGGTGTATGTCGACAGGATGTAGGTGAAGTAACACCTCTAGAGCACTGCTAGGGCATTATCGGAGTACACCGGTGGTAATGAGACAGTCTCTGTCTCTAGTCTCTGTACCTTGCCTAACACAGATTTCCCCTCCATAGTCAGGGTTCTCTTCCACCAGACTACAGCACCGTAGTCTAGAGTCGGTCTAAAGGTCCATCTAGATTAGTTGCCAAATGGCTGCGCGTCCAAAAACTGTCATCGCATACAGCCATTTGGCTGCTCCTTAGCATCTACACTAGCAGCCAAATGGAGACAGAAAATGACATAACCGAAATATCATTTTGGTGATTTTTTTTTAAATTTAATAATCAAAATCGGACTCTGCGCGTTTGAATTATTACACGGCCATTCAAGAATTATTCAATTTCACACAAAAGAACGCACAAAAGTTGCAAAATTGTCACTTTGAATTTGACAAGCGGTTGGTTGAGTTGCCATATTGAATATCAAAACTGGAAGCCAAATGGCGACTAGTTTGAATGGAATGACAACAGCCATTTGGCTGCACGTGTCGCCATTTGGCGACTAATCTAGATGGATCGTAACTATTGCTCTGTAGATCCAGAGCATAATGGATGGTTTCATACCCCAGGTTTTTCCTACAAATTTCTTGCATATCCTAAGGGCCCTGGTGGCTTTATCAGCAGCTTCGACATGCTATTGCCAGTAAAGTTTACTGTCGAAGATTATCCCGAGATATTTCACTTGATTCCCAATCGGTAGTTGGGTGTTGTACATTATCGGACGCCTTATTTCAGTAAGAATTCTGTTCCTGGAGAAGGGTATGATGAGCGCCTTGGATGGGTTTACTCGGAGCCCGTTCCCATCAAACCATTCTTGAAACAATTTTGTAATGCTGGTTCGAGTAAGTCACGTAATGTTTCCTCAAACAAACCCTTTACCACTATAACCACATCGTCGGCATATTTCTGCACGGAGAAGCCACTAGATGTGAGTTTTGGGGTTAGAATTATTCCACAGCGATCCCGGCTTGTCGTAAAAAGCGACTAGAGGAATAAGGTATGTATAAGCTTGTAACTTGCATACCTGAAGCTTCATTGCACTCGAAACATTGAAGGAGCCTCGATTGCTTTAGTGGCAACGACTTTTGGTTACAGGTCTCAAAAAGTGCTGCTTTATTCTTGGAGTGGTTTTAAGTTCACTATCAGAGTAAAGCAGCACTTTTGACTAGAGTCGGCATCCTTTAAAAGAGGGAAGCGTGCCTCTTAAAGATTGGGAGCCTATTTCCGACGGAGTAATAATTGCCAAGTCCAGGGTCAGAAAAATCTATTCAGTGCTTTAACTGCGCCGATGAAGAGAGCATTTCATGATGGTCCTCAACAATCACTTTGGCCCGTCGGAAATGTACGACTTCCGCGAATGGCCAGAAATAACACCTCTGAACCATGAACAAGCTGATTTTTGTCAAGGTGTCTAATGTAGCGATCACAGAACACCCTCCGAATTATAACTGAACAAACCTCAGAATGGGCATCTCCGATATATTTAATTATCATTGACTTCGAGAAGGCATTTGATAGCGTTGACCGAGTTGTATATTTACAAACCCGTGCACAGTACGAGGCATCATTACCTGCAACTCCGCACGGTTTTTTTCGATATCTTTGCTTACAAACCCATGCCGTATAGGGGACACTTGTCCTCCAACTCAAAACGTGCCCTGTGTCCTATTTGGTCCTATTGGAGGCAAAATACTGCCTTGAACTCCACACGCGTACTATGAACTACGTTTTCGTATTTGAATCGAGGCAGTTCAGCCTAACGAAAGCGTGCCCCTTTGGAGGAATAATACTGTCCTTCATGCCTCAATATTAGTCGGATATGCAACTACACTGAGCACACAACAGACTTGTTTTGTATTTGATTACGTGTGCCTTCTATTCGACACGGATTTATAAGTAAATTTACCGCCGCCGGCATAGAAACAAATCGTGGTCCGTGGATGTGCTGCGTTTGTGGTAAAAGGTTCTACACAGACAATCCTTCAATCCTCAGTGCGGTAATGAATGGTGCCATTTTGAAAAACTGTTCGTGGCTCAACAACACCGATCTACACACCTAAGCCCTAAATTGTAGAACCTGTGGACAACAATCGTCTCATCGATTTTCCAAGAAACGTCCTTCAAACAAAGCCGACTGGGACAGCTTCCAAAGGCACACTATAGCGAAGCCTTTTCTGCTCTACCACCTCCTACTAACGTTCGACTAGCTGAAAAACAATTTGAAAAGGATTATTCTAACTGCTGCCAAAAGATTCATCCCAACCCGCTTTTGAGATTAAGTTTTCCATCCTCCGCGAGACAAAGGTTAGGGGTGAACTTCGTAGAGCTGGCCCCAGTGATCCTTGTATCGGCGACTTAAATAGTGTGTAAAGTGAACGACAACAGAAGGCAAACATGGAATTCACAGCTAGACAACTGTCATATAAACATCGGTGTCAGTAATCATTGGAAAACTGCACGAGCACGAGTTCCTCTTCTTCTTCCTTGCCGCGTTCTTTGTACCGCTCCATGGCTTCGAGTCGCTCGACCTGGGGTGTAGGCATATCGTCCGTTTTGGCGGTAACATCTCGGCATATTTCTATCTTGGATCGTGTCATCGCCGAGACCAATGCGTTGTTGTTAGTTTTTCATTTGACACATCCACGAACACGAGTTAAACCGAAAGAAAAGATATCCATCCAGTTAGGTGATAGGACTGAACGACGACAAATGCGATCGTAAATTCAACCAATATTTCGTCGGACATCCCGACAATGATAAGGTTAAGCGCGCTCTCACCAGAGCTATCTGAAACCGCACAGTTGACCCGAATCTTCAAGTTACCACCAACAAAGTTGCAACTGCCATAAAACACGCCATTGCAAAGCGCTTGGCCCAAACGGTATAGCCATGATCATGCTCAGACATCTTGACCCACCGGCCATTGAGTATATCACCGCTACGATGAATTTATTTTTAAGAACCTTCATCATACCCGAGTTGTAGAAATACTCAAAACAGGTAAATACCATACGTCCCATAACGCTTCTGTCTCCTGTGGACAAAATACTCGAGGCGCTAGTGCCAACACGAGTACATCAACATGGCTTCCGAAAGATACATAGCACCACCTCTGCTCTCGATATTATTCCGTCCACAATCTCTAACGGACATAACCAGCCAAAGTCCTTCAAACGCACCATCCTCGTGGCTTTCGATCCGCCAAAAGCGTTTCTGACTGATCTTTGAAATTCCACTCCGTCTCATGCACGCAAATTGATGACAATTATCTTGGATGGCAATTATCTCTGGTCGTCAGTCCTGCACGGAATTTAGAAACGGGAAGTCTTAGCTCAGAAAAATCAAACAAGGGGTCCCACAGGGTGGAGTATCATCTCCTATCCTTTTCAACTTTTATTTGCCAGAACTTCCCACATCACCAACGGGACTCGAAAGTATTTCTTATGCCGACGCGACGTGGCATTCGGCAATGACATTTCGGAAATGTGCAACCTTATCAATAGTTACTGGCTAGAGCTTAACACCTTATCTAACAAAAATACACTATCAGCACCAAAGTCCTCCGGCAGTACATGGGGCACGTACAAAAAACATTTTGGCGACTTACATAGTCATTGGTCGTCCCCTTGTCAACTATTCAGCACCCACGTGGACAAATGGTCTCTGCAACACCGAATGGAGACATTATACAAACCTGTCAAAAAGCAGAACTACGCAATGACGCACTGTCACCACGCTCACCGGCTGTGTTCTCACGTCTTCTTAGGATCACCTTCACTAGGAGACGAAAATGATAACCTGGAGGAGTCACAATGAACTTTTTACAAAGCAATGGATACTCGAATACTACCCTACAAATCATCCCAACAACCAAATAGTACAAAAAAGCTCCCCCCTGATAACTCTTAGACTACAAGACGGCTATTGCTAGTATCCATACCCAGGAAGTTCGTAAGACTACTCAAAAATGCACTAACAACCGCGTACTTGTTAGTGTTAAGTCTTGGCGTTTACATACTGCTAGATGCAAGGCCTTTCTACTACTCCTACCGTTCTATGGGACCCGGAAGCCGATTGTAGCGCAACTCCACGCCGTTGTAAAACAACAGCCCGCACGATACTCCCCTCATGGGGGCCTACGTCTTGTGTCGGATAGGGGAACTGTCGCCCATCGGTGCCCCTTGGCTCTTTTTTCGATACCCCGTGCTAACAGATACTGGACCTCTGCTCCGGACAAGCAGTGTGGGCGCCTTGCACACCCACGTAAGAGCAGATATAGGAGCTTTGCTTATCTTGCCAGGACCCAGTCAGCTCAGAGACAACATTCGAGGTCTCCCAGACCCACTCTCCCCAGCCACCAACGCCGACTACGGCAACGGCAAACCCCTCCTGATATGGAAGGCAGTTCTATTTCGAACTATTTCGGTATCAAGCGAAGGGACCCCTTTCAATGCCTGAATGGCGTCAGTAGAAGCTGTACGACACACAGGTATACATTATAATGCGCTAAACCGTGTTAAGCCGCTGGCTTCCACGATCAGATGACGCCCAGCTCTTGAGAGGTCTTTCGCCAAAAGTAGCAGCGAGCGATATATGATGCGGAATGCGCGTCTTCCTTACCCCCAGTCTCTGCGCAAAACACGCCTTAGCATACCAACCACACTAAGCATGCGTGCCTTCAACGACACAAAGTGGGGTTGAAGACTCAACCGTTCGTCGAAAGTCACTCCCAAATACCTGACTTGCGTCACATATTTGACAGTGGCTGTACCCATCCGAACAATCGCCGAAAAATTGTCGCCGATTTTCGGGTTGAGACTTCAACGCCCACACAGGCTCCCCACGAATGATTGCTAACAGGAAGAGTTAGGAAAGAAGCGTAGTCCATGGCCGGCCTATGCATATTTCCATAATTTAATTTCAGATTTAAATTCCATTCAATTTTAGCTATTTCCATTTCCTCGCTCCATTTTCCTCAATGCCTTCATTCTCCATTCACTTCGCAACCAAAAAGATTACGTTTCAGCCGATTTGCGACACCTCATCATATAATCCGCACCTCAAAGGAAGCGATGTCCTTGACCACCGCATATAATGATTTGAATAAGTAGCGCCACCCATTAGACGGAAGAAAAAAAAAATCAAGATTCCTAAAATAGCTTCAATCAATGCCCATGAATGGTGTGTGACTTTCAGCGTGTTGTTCACACAACAGCCTGCTGAGTCAGGACTTTCTCAATCCAATTTCGAACGACGTACACGTACATATCCTTTCATCGTCGTCATCCTCATCATCTTAAGCTAATCAACAAGTGTGTGCTGACAAATATATTCTTTTCTTTCTCCTCAGCTCACACATGAAATGAAAATTACCTTCTGCAAACAGGCAGCTGTTTCCTGTGCATTCTCACCAATTGCTATGGTTACCGTTTCGCCCATTGTGTTTGTAAACGTTGCCGACTCCTCACCGTTAATATTGTCCATCATTTCCGGAAACTAAAAAAAAACACATTGTTCCCCAAAAATTAGAAAATAAAAGTTGAGTCATCATCATCATTACCAATAAGGACACCATTTGCCCTGAAGCTTACCATTTTTCCAACTTCATGTCGCAACGTTTCCTGTATCAAAACATCAGCGAGAGTTTTAAAGTCCTTCAAAAAGCGCGGATTAGCCTCATCTGCCGTTTTTTCTTCGACAAGTAGGGCGAGCAAATTTTCATCGGCACGAATTTTTCGTGCAATGTTCGCCGCCTTTTCCGAGCAATTCATCAGGATTTTAAGTAAATCGCGCGTTGCGGACATTTTTACAAAGTTTTGGGGAAAACAACACACACGTCACGTCAGGAATTTGCGGACGAAGCACTTAATTGAATTAGATTAGAGATTGCACTTTTGGGTGAGTTATGGAATGCACACAGTCAGTCAGTCGTCACACAGTGCCTTGCCTTGCTCTGTTGCGTTTCGGATTTTTTTTTTCTTTCACAAAAAGGCGGAGACTTGCGAATCGAGTTACGAACGAACTGAAGTTCGATTCCAATCCGATATATGAAGCACTGAAGTGTATGGTGATGAATATAGCTGGCGTGAAAACGAATATTTGACGTGCCCCCGTCGCAGCAGGTGGCGCGATGCAAAGGGGTGGGATTTATTGATTTTCCATTTGTTTGAGCGTTGAGCGGGAAATGTTGTTTGGAAGTTTCTGTTTTTTGGTAACGAAACAGATGGTATTTCTCGGGTTACTATAGAGGAAAATTATTGTTTGTTGTGCCGGAAATATTTGTTTGGCAACATTAAATTTTGCTGGAAATAATAAAATTGCTTTATACTAAAAAAAAATACGAAAAAAAGTCATTTAAACATAACCGTAACGACCGTAACGGTTGCCGGGGTTGTAGTGACACAAAAAACTACCGCAATTTGATTGGACGTGAGACGAACGCCGAACGCATATTCTCCAAATTGACCTTTTGGATCACAGGAAGATGCAAGAGCGTGTATGTATGGCTATGCAGTTTGCAATGCTTAGTTCAAATTTGCAGCCGCCTTTAAAGAAAGTGTATTACGCGTCCAGCCTAAGTTTGCGATTAGGATCTTTTGCAAATTGCGAATAGCTTGAACAACTTACAATTGCGCTAACGCTCAAAAACTTCTTATAAGCCTAAAAGCAATTTGAAGCACACGGTCAATCCATGGATTTACATAATTGGATTACAATCCAAATCCGCCCGTGTATGGGCTCATTTGACAGAACGAAGATCCATTTCCATTTCCATGGATCACATGGACTGGTCGTATGTGTGCGGCGTAAGAAATTTGAAAAGGATCCGAACCGCATCCTAAGGGTCGGTTTAAGCTTAGTTGTCTTTTCTTAGACAAATTAACCTGTAGATAAAGCACGACTACCCTCTATATCCGTTTTTTATTTTCTTTGCTTATTTCCAGTGAATGAACCAACAACTCCAACGATGAACTTCAATCCGGACGATACAAACATCCCGCCAGAACTGGCTCTTCGCAAACGCCAGCAATTCCATCAGCAAAAAATCCGCCAACAACTTCGTGAAAATAATCAAGAACTTCGTGAACTCGAGACAAAACTTCGAGCCGCATACGTTGGCAAAGCAATAGCATCACAAATCGCCGAACAAAATGCTCTCCGAGAACGTCAGCGACTCATCGCCGAACAGGAAAACACTGAATTCGAAGCGGCTCGGCTAAAAGACATTGAAAACAAACGTCTCTTCAAGGAACAGGAGTATAAACGCAAAATACAACTACGCGAGGAGATCATCCAACAAATGGCTGTTCGGGCTATCGAACGAACCAAAAAATATGAGGAGTTCCTTCGCGAGAAGAAACTGCTCGATGAGATCAGTCGTAAGATAATGGATGAGGAGATAATGGCGCTCAAATTGAAGGAGGAGCGTCAGGCACAATTCAAACAGGACATTGAGGAGTTCATGCATCAGCAAAAAGTGCTGCGAGCCGAGCATAAATTGAAGACGGATGAAGAGGATGTCCGGTTGGCAGAGTATGCAGAGCAGCGTGAGTCAGAAATAGCCGCTGCCGAGAGGGAGAAACAAGAGGAGCGATTGAAGAGAGAGGAGATCAGTGAGAAGATTGGACGAGAAATTGCAGTAGCTTATGTAAGTTTATTGGCTAATTTTTGGATTTTACTTAAAGGGCCTTTTACACGCAAACGGCGTTCAGTAGGGAGAAATGGCACTCCATCTCTGAATTGCGTGGGTTCGAATCGAATGTCTTTATCAGGTCGCACACACATGGAGGTCCATTGATTCCGAATCCAACGAAACAACAGCTGAGCTGAGTTGTCATTTTTGTTCATATGGAGTTTCGTTGGATTCGGATTTCATGAACTCTCCGTGTGTGTGCAACCTAAGCATGTCTTTTTGGCAGCCGGTTCTTCGATATATGAATGTCAATATTCCCTTCGATTCAAGCGAAAATACTTCTTGAATCGGTACAACACCAACCGTCGTTCGAAGCTTCCACTCTAATTGGATAAGGAAAGGCACGCTTAGGCACAACAATTTGTACGGTCGAGTTTAGATCGTTGTTGCTGCGCTAGCGATCACCGAACTTTCATCAATCTTGCCTGGGATAAAAAGAAACGGGTTTGCCACAGAGAGGCTGATTGCCAGAAAGGCAAAAAATGACAGTAGGACCTCTGGAAAAAAATGCACGACGGCCGTACGAGCCGACGCCGTAGCCTGTAACGATTCGAGCGTAGGTTTAGTAGACAGCAACTAAAATACTGGCTCAAGCACACAATTGTGCCTCTCCTGATGGTGCGAGGTAGATTCGCGGAGGCACCCGAAGGGATGCATCATACTAGTAGAATCATTCTAAAGGGCAAATCAGATAGCTTACGTTACCTAACGTCACGTTACGTACCGTTCCGAATAAACGCATTTAAGGCTTCTGGTACGTTGCGTTTCGAAGAGCTCTGGTACAATTTTGCTTCCGTTCAGCTTGGTTCAGCTACATATAAACTCAATTGGACCAACTTCGACAGGTGCTCGGCACGGAAGCATTCTGTCCAGTCATAGGAACGGGACGGAAAATAACGTAAGCTAACGAATGAGTCCCATACACGATTTAATTTTTTGCCTAAAGTTCACTCAGAAATTTCTTTCAAAATAATTGAAAAAAAAAGTCAATACAAACAAACAAAATGCTCACTCCGGTTCATCCTCCTTTACAGGAACAACATCTTAAACGACGCGAACTAATGGAAGATCTCCACGCCATCGAACGTCAACACCGCCAAGACGAAGAATTCCGATGCCAATTGGAAGCGCAGTTGCGCAAACGACTTCAGGCTCGTATTGACATCGAGCTACAGCGAGCCGATATCGAGTCCCGAAAACAACACGAAAAAGAACAGGAACGTGTGTACCGCGAACAACTCTTGCACGAATTCGCCGAACGTGATCGCGTCCAACTCCTGTCCGACGAGAAACGTCGTCGTAAAATCATCGAACATCGTCGCGAGATTGAGGCATGCCTGGAGGAGCGCAAACGTCTGCGTGCCCAAGAGGTGGCTGCCATGCTCAAGGACCACAATCAGGAGATGGAAGAGAAACGGAGGATGTAAGTTTTTTTTTTTAATTTTCTGAGTCAAATAATTCGCAATATTTTTCTTTACAATTTTAGGCAACAAATGGTTGAGGAGGAGCGCATCCGAATGCTTCAAGAACATGCCGACCAGCTTCTGGGATATCTACCGCCCGGTATTTTACGGGAAAGTGATCGGGAATTTTTGCCATTGCCACGAAATTCTTAGGGAATGCGTGGTTTGGTTTTTTCTATTGTTCATATTGAATGCGAAAATAGATTTAAGAAAAGTGAACGGCAGTTTCGAATTTATTTTTGGAAATGTGCAACAGAGGTTGAGTTGAATACAAATTGAATATGAGTTGAAATCAATTCAAAAAGTCATTTTGATTTCAGCAGTTTAGTCACGATCACGATGGAAAAATAAAAATTTGTGCACATGCTAAAAATCATGACGCGGCGCGGTTTTGGAAACAGTCCTATGCCACGT
Source organism: Microchrysa polita (assembly GCA_949715475.1). NCBI lineage: Eukaryota > Metazoa > Arthropoda > Insecta > Diptera > Stratiomyidae > Microchrysa > Microchrysa polita. The sequence continues at coordinate 75,466,419 of OX454421.1, read as the reverse complement.
CATCGGCTCCATATAACTGAGCCAAAATTTGTATGCCCCACAACAGATTATGGTAATGGAGAGACATCTCGTGGGTTCGATTTAGAGGAAGCTGAAGCTCCAAACGTCCCCAAGCTACGGAGATAAGAATAAGGTTAGCATAGCAATAGTTAGTTGAGACAATAGGGACATTTGATCGGCAGTTTCTGGTAAGCTACACATTAGAATCAACCTAAAATGTGAACAGGTGAACAGATAGCCGGCACATAGAGCAAAATTAAAGTTGACTGCGCACTCACGAAACATGCAGGGAAATTCGTCACCCAACTTTGCTCGACTCAGGCAGGATCGCAAGATCGGTGTTACAGTCTTTACTCCGAAATTAAATCTGTGTTAGCTTGGGCACGTTTATTTTTCCCTGAAAAGTTGAATAAAGTAGCGGCGACGTAGCGAAAATGCTAGCTGAGCTAAATGACCAAAGTGCTAACTTCTTCACACAGTGAGCGTCGTCATCACGTACCTGAGCTGCACAAATAGGCCTCTGGTATGGTTTATACGACATGGCGTGGATCTCTACAAACACCAAATTAGCACGTTTCGCAGTGATTTCCGTGGTGGAAATCCGCCATAAGCGAGCGTGTAAGGCCTCGAAGCTGGTGGCTTCGCGAAGGGGCTAATTAGAGACAATGGCATTGGATTGATGTCCATTCGGTTCGAATTAAATTGCGCTACCTAACGGTTGGTTAGCCGGCGGCGGCAAGTAAGAGGTCAAACGAACCTGGGATATGCACGTCTGCATTCGTCGTTAAGCTTAATCGGAAGAGGGCCAAAGGAGGATCCCACCAGCTCTTCAGAAGTCTTGGCAAATAGTGCACCTGGAGGATGAATGTGCCCAGGGACCATGGTCCCTACCTATCAAGGAGTTGGACTCGAAAGGGCTGGAGGTTGTCACCCAAGTCAACCAGCTTGAGTTTTAACTCCGGGGTTGGGTTTCCAATAGACAGTTCAACGAAAAAAATCCCATTTGGCATCAGGGTCATGCCAGGGTGTCAATAAAATGGCATACAGTTCGATGGACCGGGAGATAAAATCAATAGCTAAGATACTCCCCTGATGGTATGGTTCCAGTAGATGGCTCTACTTGCATTCCAATATGGCTTTAATCACATCATCAGAGCAGACATCCGAGCAAGAAGAAATTTCTGCTCTTGAGTCTGGGGAAGGGCTTTCATTGCTATGTTGCGAGGGGATGACAGGCGGTTGGAACTCTGCATGCATGGTCATACTGCGGAAGAACCCCCTGAAGAAGAAATTTGATTCACGCTCAGTTATATCGTGGCTCTAGTCTTCTTCCAGTGCTTGACGAAATTCAGGAAGGGATTCTTGAACGTAGGATCGAGTTAAGGCTTAATGCTTTCGCGCTGGTAGTTGCACGAATGATTTATGGGGATTCATCAACGAGACAGTATCCCACAGCTCGTTGAAGCATGTCCAAGAAATGTTTATTAATTTTTAAGGGGACATATGACATCCAGTTGTCTAGCACAAGTTCAGTTGGCTGTCCGAAATGATCCTCTTTGAAGGAGTTACTTCTCCTCCTACGTGTTGGGGTCCTGTGTCCTAGTGCACAAGCGGTACATCGAATACCTCTACGCAGGGCTGCCTTCTTGATTCACAGTCGACCGACTTTGCTGACTACCTACTTATCCTTGCGCATTCAGTGGTACAGATGACACTATCTCTGAGTTGCCGGAGCGTGGGTTCGAATCCCGTTGTGAATGTCTGTGTCGGCTTGATATTGTCCACTAATAGGAATCCCAGTTAGTTGAAATAGATTACACGCGTCAGCAGCAGCATCGGCAGAATTTCATAGCTGACAAATACGCTGAATGCCAAGTCTTCTGCTCAACATTTTTGTCAGCAATGTAAAATGCATTGGGCTTGACGTTTCGCGATGCCGATGCTTCTGCTGACGCGTCTAATATATTTCAAGCATAATAGGGGTTGATGTCCCCTCTTCGAAGACTGTGTCCCTATGTGGCTGACGGGTAATTCCGTTTGCCGTCATCCTACAATGTAAGGATGAGGGATGTTAGGCTGGGGGAGACTATATTGCCCATAGCGTACTAGGACGTTTGAAATGTTGATGCCTTCGGCGTAACTATGGATGAAGGTGCTCTCGCAACTACACTCGCTGCCTCTTTAGACGTGAATTTTTTCTTGGTTCTAAATGCTTTCGCAAAGGAAGTATTTCGTTGTCACCGTAGCATGTATAATGTCGTAACTCTGGTCTGACTGCCATTGTCTTGCATAGTGTCGGAATCATTGTCTTTTCTTATAGAGGTGGGGAAATCTTGCATAGATACTGCCATTGCAGTTATGCTGGATTCCTACCACCTAAAACCAGACCACCTCTCTCGCCTCAACCACTGTGGAACCACCTTTCAGTATTACTTCGCGGGGTAGGCTATGGCTAGCCTTCAGACTGATTTGCTGACTTCCGTCTGCCTTCTTGCCTCTGCAGGTCCTGGTGGATATTGCACACGAAATCCGTCACTGCTTCCCAATTGCGTTCTTTCTCCAACATACATATCACCACATTTTCTGGACTTAATACTTGGCCCACCTCCGCATTTAAATGCAGCCGTCCTGTTTGATATCTTGGATACTCGAAAAACACATGCCTTGCGTCCTCTGGGACTCCCTTGCAGCTAGGGCGATCGGGCGAGTTGTCTAACTTGAAGCGATACATATTGTCGGTATCCTCCGTGACCCGTCAAGAATTGAGTCAGGAAGTGGTTCACTTGTCCGTGTTTGCGCCGAACCCATTTTGCTATTTCGGAGATCAGATAGTGCGTCCACCTGCCGGTTGAGGCTTCATCCCATCGCCGTTGTCACTGTCTCAGGCTTTCCTCTCTTCCCAAACTTTTCCGTAGCTCTAACTCTGTCGAGCATTCATTACGGCGACCATGGTAGAGTCTGCTTGTTTCCTCGACAAGAATTCCCATTGGCATCATTCCAGCCACGACGTATGCCACTTCATGCTAGGTTGTTCTGTAAGCAGAGCATACTCTTAATGCGCACCTACGGTAAACCGAGTTCAATTTTTGCGCGTTCCCAGAGGTGTCGACTGAGTTAGCCCAAACGGGTGAGGAGTATAACAGTATGGATGTAACCACCCTAGCCAGGAGCTGTCTTTTGCTAGATCTTGGGCCTCCTATATTGGGCATAATCCTTGCTAAAGTTACGAGGGTTACTGCTGCCTTCTCCGTAAAGTACCTAATATGCTCTGAAAAATTTAGTTTAGAGTCGATCATGATCCCCAAATACCTAACCGCCGCGTTTGTGTTTATGATGTTGCTATCAACTCGGAATGTTCAGCGAGCACCTTTTTCTGCGCTTGCTGATCAAAACAGCCTCTGCTTTTTCATCAGCAAGCTCTAGGCCGACTGATAGTAACCAGAGCTTTATGGTCGTAATCGCTTCGGTCGCGTAAACCTCAAACATCTCCGGCTTCTTTGCTATCACAACCACTGCAATGTCTTCTGCGAACCCCACTCTAGGCATTTGTTGTTCCAGGATGCCATTGTACATAATGATCCAGAGCAATGGGCCGAGGACTGATCGCTGTGGAACCTTATATTCCCGAGGTCCATCACCCGTATCGTATTGGAGAACGCGGTTTGACAGGTGACTCCTGAATATAGATGGGAGATATGATGAAAACATTAAAGGCGATACGCAATCAGGTCCCGTTACTTTTACCTAGAAGCTCTCGCAATTCAATTTCCAGAACGAAATAATTGAACTTATCAATTTATTGTTTCGTGTGACGCAGTTGCGATAGGACGTAAATTATAGCGGGATTTTTATTTATCGAGAAACGAATTACAAAGAAGTGAGTTTTCATTTGAAATTTGCAGTATAAGGTTTTAAATTATTCATAATTCTGTAGAAATGCCTCAAAGCCGTTACCTCTCGGATGAAGATCGAGTTAAAATCTCAACATTTCGCGAAACAGGGATGCCTCTGCGAAAAATGGCTGCGAAAATAGGGAGAAGCTACTTTACAGTGCAAAAGTTTTTAAAGGATCCAGCGAACCATCGGAAAAAAAAGACCTCGTAGTGGTCGCCCGCCACTAGTGAAAAATCGCGATAAACGACGAATAAAAACGCTAGCAATCAAAGAAAACAAAAGCGCTGCTCAAATTTGCAAAGAATTAGCTCTCCCAGTTTCAAAACGTCGCGTGCAACAAATTTTAAGTGCGGATCCCTTTGTGGCATATGAAAAAAGAGCCGTTAAATGTCAGTTACTGCCTAGGCATAAAGCTGACAGGGTACATTTTGCAGAGACACACAAATTCTGGGACTTGGAGTGGCGAAATATAATCTTCAGTGACGAGAAAAAGTTCAATTTGGACGGGCCAGATGGGTATCGATATTATTATAGAGATATCAGGAGTCCAAAACAAGTAAAAGTATCATGTAATTTCGGAGGAGGTTCGCTGCGATGGTTTGGGCTTCATTTGGCTTCAAAGGAAAGAGTCCAATATCAATATGTTTCATAAATCATCGTATGAACTCCGAAAAATATGTAGAACTTTTAGACGGAGTTCTTATCGACTTCGCAGAAACTCATTTTGAGGAATCCTGGACCTTTCAGCAGGATAACGCTCAAATACACGTATCCAAACGCACAAAACAGTTTTTCGAAGAGCGAAATGAGCGAAATATACCGGTTTTGACGTGGCCTGCTAAGAGTCCGGACCTTAATCCAATTGAAAATATTTGGGGCATCCTTTCCAGCAAGGTTTATAAAAATGGAAGACAGTTTGATACTCTTAAGAAATTGAAAGAGTCTATTGTGACAGAGTGGGCAAATTTAGATCTGTCCATTCTTCAAAATCTAATCAATTCGATGCCACGAAGAATGGTTATGGTTCTTAACTCCAAAAAAAACACAATTTAACTAAAACTATAGTTCAGGAGAATCAAATTTTCATTTTTTAATGATTAGTTCATTTATTTCGTTCGGAAAGTGAATTTATCAGTTCACTTATTTCGTTCGGAAAGTGAAAATGATCAGTTCACTTATTTCGTACCGAAAAATATTGTTTTAATTTTTAAAAATGTTTGTGTTAATCGCTGAAATCTTTGTATGTTTAATTTTTGGTCTTAATTTTATATATATAACAGAAAAAATAAAAATTTGAAAATATCCGCAAATTTGTGTTTTTACGAAAGAAAATATATTTGGTCAGGTGAATTATTTCGCACACTTTAAAGTCGATGCATTAGCGATATCTTAGTTGCTAGAGTGTCCTCGCACCACCTTGCAAATAAGCTCCAATGCAACCGTCAGTTGTAGGCTGCAATTCGGGGAAAAGGGCAATCAATCCACCAAGCTATTCATTGTGCAGTGTTGTTCCACCTGAGATCGCATCTTCTCCACGTGTTTCTTGGTTGTTCAACTCGGCGTTGTGGGTTCCAATTTAGGTCATCGTTTGAAAACCAGAGGGTTTTAAAGATAAAATAGAACCTTGCCTCACTTCATTGTGCGTGCGCCTCAAAAGCATCTAAAGCAGCACTTCCCAACCGGTGGGGCGTGACGGTTGGCAAAGTGGGGCATGGGCTCAACCAGTGCCGGATTAACCTCGTGACAGAAGGTGGCAAATGCCACCGGCCCCGCGCCTAGAGGGGCCCGCGCTGGCTTTAAAAAAACTTAATAGTAATCAAATTCTAAAAACGAGTGGTAGTATTTGGACAAATGTCTCTTTTGTGTCATAACTTTGCATGGATTCGACTCAATTTTGTTGCCGATATCGCGACTTCCCAATGAACGTATTTCTCCCATTAGTTAATGATGATAATAATTATTATGAGTGGAATATGTACATACCATGATTTCAAAAATAGCCCGTGAAACAATCAAATTCTTGTATGAGATATTTATTTTCGGTCATGAGAATCTGCCCTAGATCGCATGGTTTCACACAGGGGATGTGGCTATACATCATAAATTTAACAGCAAATGGGGATAAAAGAGATCCACTATCTTACTACCATTGAAACTAAACACAAATTGCTCGTTTAGTTTGCTAAAGTTCAAAGTCTTCAGTACATCGATGAACAATATTTTTCGGTCGGACTACAGTAGTGTCGCTATCATTATCATCTTAAATGAACTTAGGGACGCACGACCCCATTACTTATGTTTTTATGGTGAAATTGGCTGATCAATTCGACTTGAAAAATAAAAACACTTATCCCCAGGGCCCGTGTGGCTGAAGGCCCACGAGAATTAGCGGCCCAAAAGCCATACAAGAATGATTTTTTGAACAGCAAAAAAAAATAATATAAAAAAAAAACAATTTTTCAGTTTTTCAGCGTTGGTAATTTTCTTTAGACAACGAGAGATGTTCCTCTTCCTTTTCTCCCTAGCTATACGTCTAGAGAAATTAACTTTATCCCAAAATACTTAGAAAAATCATATGGAAAAAAGCTTAACTTATTCCATAAGGTGGAAAATTTTTACATAAGCTCCTGACCAGACCAGCTCCATAAAACCATGATAAGTTGAGGGACTGTCCCAGTGCATTTGTGGTGATGGCGTGTTGTGGCGCGAAGAATAATGTCCATCGATGTTCTCATGATTTTGTTTTTTGCCCATTATGCGACAAATATGTCTTTAGTTTGTACTATCGAGAGGTCGATGATATGTTGCATCCCCATTGAAAGTTGCGCCGATTGCGTTGTCCCAGCCGTTATACTCTAACATAACATAATTTTGATAAATGTATGTTTTCTAACCAAAAAGTTTTTTTTCATGGTACATATATGAGAATCTACCACGCCGAGGATTTACTTATAATCAGGCCTCCAAATTACCAGATAACGTGGAGTCGTGACCGATCTGGCTGGGTTAATACCTATTAAAAAATGTACGGAAACGTCCCCAAATAATTGGACGATATTCCAATTTAAATAATTATACTTAAACATAATTTCGAATACTAAAACCATACAAAAGGGTAATAGGCAAAAGACTACGAGTTCTATAAGGGAGCCCACTAACGAAGCTAGCAAATCCTGGGGGCCCCGCCCTTGATTCCTGCCACGGGCCCCGCGCTTGCTTATTGCGGCACTGGGCTCAACGCGAGTATTTATGTGATGGATTATATTACAACGGCCATCAGCTCGTAAAATTCTTCAAATCATGAACAATATTTCTAAATCGCTGCAACCACAATATATTGGCGATGAACCTCTTCTGTCCAAAGTCTGTTTGATGATGATCGCTGAAATTGTTTTCGGAATAGAGACCGAGGTAAAAACCAGGAGTGCACCTGTTTAACTTGAAGGAAATTGAAATGATGCTTCATAAAATACATGTAGTCACTCAATGATTTCAATTCTGCTTGTTGACGCACCGCTGAGCTAAAAAATGGACCTTACCAGGGAAGGCCAGTTTTTGTTCTAAAAGCGGATCTTCAGGCAATATTTTCAGCGTGCAATAACCGTCTTATGATCATGCGGCCTCAATTCTTGGCCCAATATAGTAGGGATGTAGGACCAAATCTATGTAGCTCTCCTACAATATCCAATTCAGATGTGGCCGCTACGGCTGCTACGTTTTCTTCACTTTGTATCAGCCAAACTATAACGTTGCCATGGTGTGACGAATCGCCCGTTCATTGAAGCCTTGTTTTATAGTTTAACTGTGGAATCAATTCAATATTAAAATGAGCTAAATGTACGCTTTGGAACTGCTCATAAATTCAAATTGCGAAAATAGAATCCAAGCTGATCTTATTAGTCAAAAATCTCTGTGGGATTTTTCCAATGATACAAAATGTTTCCTTATTATTTCTCAACGTGGCGAATTCTTAACAAAAGAAAGAGAATGAGGTGAAAAATGCCTTCTTCCGTTTTTGAGAGCGAAATTTTCGTTGGGGGGCAACAGATTCTGTTAACCTTGCAAGGGGGACATGTACTGAAAAAGGTTGGGAACCCCTGATCTAAAGTCTTACCCTTGTGTAAAACGTGACATTTGGCTCCCTGATAGGATTCCTTGACGATGGAAATTATTTTATTTGGTATGCCTCTCCTACGAAGAAAACTCAATGAAAAACCCTCACCAGGCTCGGCACTTTAAAGTGCGATCAACTTCATACGGATCAAAGATTTATTTACCAAGAGCAAAGTTAATCTATCTGCAGCAGAATTTTATTTTTCAAATCCAATCATAACCACCCTGTAGAAAAAATAAACTTTATTCGAATTGGTGCAACCCATCCAATCAGCTGGCTCCGATTAGTGTGCGACTCTGCATTACCATCACCACACAGTATATACCGCGAAACGTCAAATCCACACGTGCTATACATACCAACGTTCCGTTTTATCGTGTACTTGTCCCTTGGAATTTTCTGATTTTACGCCATAAAAATGCCTCCAACCGCCAAGAAATACAAAGTCAAGGAAGCCTTAGACGTGTCTGACAAAAGCACATTGGAAAGTCCTGAGAAAACCGTCGTATCCGGTCAGGTAAGACTCGAAACTCACTTTCTTGCAACCACACACGAATTTTGGATCAACTGTTCTTTCCCCGTTTACAGTTGGAAAAATCCCTAACAAAAAAGCGCCAAGCACGTCCTCGCAAATACAAGACCGGCCGCGGTGTCGTATTCGTAAAAAATCTTCCGAACGGCTTCTTCGAGGATCAATTGCAAAAATATTTCCAGCAATTTGGCAATGTGACGCGTGTACGTTTGGCACGTTCGGCTCGTACGGGCGGCAGCAAAGGATTTGCTTTTGTCGAATTCTCAGTTCCGGAGGTGGCTGAAATTGCGGCCGAGACAATGAACAATTATTTGATGTTCCGCAAGTTGGTGAAGGCTGCATACATACCGCCCACGGAGCAGAAATTCAACTATTTCAGATCGTCGGTTCGTTGTGTCAAGAACAAGATTGGCAAACCGGTGTATGTGTCGTTCAGGACGCGAAGGGCTAATAAGCAGGTGAAGGCAGTCAACGACTGGACAGAGGAGGCGTATGCCAAACGAGTGAAGAACACTGAGCAGAAGATTGATTCGATGAAACGACGATTCGCCGACATTGAAGGATTCGATGTGGACAGTTGTGTGTTGAAGCCGCCGCAGTCTCCTGCGGAAAAGTCGCCTGTATCGGTGAAGAGTGAGTCGAGCCAGAATCGCAGCAAGGACAAAGTCGATATTGTTTCACAGAAGAGCCCGTCAAATGCATCCGATAGTTCCGGCCCGAAACAGAAAGCCAAAAAGTTGAAATCAGACAAAGTCACTGTGGAAAGTCTTCTGGAGGCAACCATCGATGAAGACGACTCGTCCGATGATGATTTTGTTCCCGACGATAAGTTTGACGCGAGTGAGGAAGAAGACGAGCCAAGCAATTCAGCCAACGAATCAACAACAATTCCCCTTAAACGTCTCCTGGAAGAAACCATCGAAGAAGACTCGGACGATGACGATTTCGATCCGGAGTCGGACGACGATAGCGAAAGTGCCTCGGGAGACGATGATGACGACGATGATGCGCCACAAAAATCCATGAAGAAGGCTCTCAGCAAAATACTGAGCCAGAACGGAAAACAAAATAAATTGGAGAAAATAATCAAACGCAAGCCACACGAAGGTGGCATTCAGAAGAAAGGGAAAGCAAAGGATAAACCACAGGCAAAAAGTCAGGCACTTCGTGAAAAGATTCAAGAGTCCGTTAAGGAGATGGCGAAACAGAAGCAAGTCGGTCGTGTGAAGCCGAAAACGCAAAAGAGGGCGCGTAAAGGGCGAGCGTAGTTGTGTACATAAAATGTCGTATGAATATGGTTTAGATTAAGCAATTAAATTTTGTTTTGTATAAGTTATAATAAAAGAAAAAACATTTTCCAGATGAAATACAGAGCTTGTTCTTCTAGCGTTCCACAGCGGCTAAGCTATATTTATTTCAGATTGTTGATCAATCAGTCACCGGATAGCTCAAAGCCTATTCTCTTGAAAAGCTACCGACTTAATGCATTGCTCAGTGTACTCCGTTCACGGCGATCGTCAGCTTACACAATTGACTGCTGCGCTGCCACTAACGAGCCCACCAAGGACTAACTCTCCGTCCTTAACGATTGTGTCTCCGCAACTCCAAATCTTCTTATCGCGTGTGGCCTACAACACCTCAGCAGACGATGTGTATAAATACATCTGTGCAAAGTTATGCTTGAAATAGATTAGACGCGTCAGCAGAAGCATCGGCATCCCGAAACGTCAAGCCCAATGCATTTTACATTGCTGACAAAAATGTTGGGCAGAAAACTTGGCATTCAGCATATTTGTCAGCTATGAAATTCTGCCGATGCTGCTGCTGACGCGTGTAATCTATTTCAACTATTAGGCCACGGACCGGACCTGCTTAACTGCAAAAAACTTACGGCGAACGACATCATCGTTGCATCTTTTAAAATTTCAATTTTATGAGAATTTACTTAAGACGGATTTCTGGCCTGAGAGACTTTCATTAAAACTTTTACTCCTGTTCAACGGAAGCCCTTTCAAAATAGCTCCCGGCGACCGCGCCGTACCTAACAGTAATACGATCGCTGTCTATTATCAAAATGTGCGTGGGCTTAGGACTAAATAGGATGAACTAAATCTTTCTTGTAGTTTAAATAATGATGACATTATCTGTCTTTCTGAAACGTGGTTAAATGAATGTATCCTCTGCGGCGAAATGCTTCCGAACTTTAATGTCTATCGAAGTGATCGGAATCTCAGCCTATTTAACAAAAATGACGGCGGTGGTGTCCTTGTTGCTGTTAAAGGTTCCTTCTCTAATTCGCTCTGTACAAACTTCATGCCGTCTCATCCTGTAGAGTGCGTAATTTCAGTAATTAAACCATCCCCATCATTAACACTTCTAGTGACATGCGTATATATTCGCTGCAGTTCTCCTCTCAGCGTTTATGAAACCTTTTTTATCGAATTTACTTCTTTTATAACAACATACTTCCCTCTCTCTTGCATCTTAATTTGTGTCGACTTCAATCTTCCCTCCATCTTATGGACAGCCTCAGATTGCAGCTTACATCCACAAACTCTTATTCTCTAGCGCTTTCATCCTTCTTGTCACTCTGTAATCTACCTCAAATAAATTTTGTCAGAAATCTGAATGGCCGTCTTCGGGACCTGGTCATGCATAATTTTCCACCTTTCTGTGTATCCCTATCAGCCTCTCTTAACAGTTATGTGAATGCTGACCCTCATCATCCTCCTCTTTGTATAGAGCTTGCACTTCCGAAGTCTACACCTAAACATGTCTCAAATGCTCGCAGATTTAACTTCCGCAAAGCTGATTTTAATTCTATCTCTTCTGAATTGGAATTAGTTGACTGGTCTTCCTTTTTCAACAATCTCAGCTGTGATAATGCAGTCGATAAATTCTACATGCATCTTAGCACTCTCATCGCGCGCTTTACTCCTCTCGTCTCGCCTAATAAAAGTAAAAACTTCCCTTGGTTTACTCAAGAGGTTGCTAATGCGTTACGCAAGAAAGATAGCGCTCGTAGTAAGTGGAAACGCTCTCCGTCTTCCCTTACTCTCTCCAACTTTAAACATTGTCGAGCAGAGCCTAATCACATAACTAAAACCGCAATGGTAAGATATTACAGCAATATAGAAGTTTCTCTTGCGGCTAATCAAGTGAAGCCTTTCTGGTCCTATATACGATCGCTGAAATCATCATCCAGTTCGCCTGCATACTTACGAGTACAATTGTTGTTGAGTAGTAGCGGTGCAGAAAGGCGTGAACCGCTGTGTATGTCTGTGGAAGTACTCTATGTTTCGTCGTCGTTCTCGCCTATTGTCTCAAGCGACAAGTACGTAGCAGCTGCAATAGGGTTGTCCCATAACGCCCTCGGAGTGAGGTTAGTGGGTGCAGCGGGGCATCGGAACAAGTGGTCTACATCATGGGGCGCACCACCGCAGCTCGGACAAATGTTCTGAATGTCCGGGTCTATTCGAGATAAGTATGAATTGAGGCGCGAGCAAAAACCCGACCTAAGCTGGGCTAGTGTCGCTCTTGTGGCTCTCGGGAGCCTAGTCTCCTCAGGTGATATAGGTGGTGGGGGCGCTGAGAGGACTCTATTCATACTTAATCTCCCTATTGACCGATTCACAACGGTTGTGTGAATATCTGCGATGGCCGCATGGTATGCTGAGTCATCAAATATATCGGGAGGTACCCATTTGTATCCTTGGACGTCTCTCTCGAGATTGTCTATTGATGGTTTGGGTGATTCTCTCGATAGCAACCGACCAGATATTGTGAAGACAGGAGAAGATTGTGATCACGTATTGGCAACATGCTGGTTTCTTGATGAAGATGATCCTGGGACGACATTAGGTGACAACCTGTGGCGATACGTAGAGCAGCGTTTTGGCAAGTCTGAATCTTATTCCAGTTTGTGTTACTAACAGTTTGTGACCATACCGGTGCTGGGTAGCTGGGAATTGCTCTACCTATCGCTTTGTAGGTGACCAACATAGTTTCCTTGTCCTTGCCCCAGGAACTCCCGGCTAGTGCCTTTAGGACGTTGTTTCTACTGTGCATTTTGTCGACTACGTCTTCGACATGGTTTTTCGACTTCATCATGGCGTCTAGATAGACACCAAGGATTTTGGGGTTAGTGACAGTAGGAACAACGTCATCAGCATGCCTACCCGTACGGATCCTAAGCTCCTCCGAAAATTCCTGCGTCCAGGTGGTGAGAAGTGTTGCAGTGCATTTTGACGGTGAGATGACGAGGTTGCGGATACTGAAAAATTCCACCAGTTTCTCAATATAGTCATTTAATCGAGCACACATGCCATTTAAATCATTCCCCGTGGTGAGTACGGTGCAATCGTCTGCATAGGAAATTAGTTCGATACCTTCCGGGGGTGTTGGAATGCTCGACAGGTAGATGTTGAACAATGTAGGAGAGAGTACCTTGTGGAACTCCCTGCTTAATTTTTCTATGCTTTGAACAACTGCCACGAAACTCGGTATAGGATTGCCTTCCAGCTAGATAGTTGGCAATCCATCTAACCTCTTGTGCAGGAACATGCATATTAAGGAGGTCTACCAACATCGCAAAGTGGATAACCGTGTCGAAGGCTTTCGACAGGTCAAGCGCCACTAGGACAGTTCTGTCACAGGGCGGTTTCTGGTTGAGGCCATTATGGATGTGATGGGTGATCAGATCCAAAACTGTTGTAGTACTATGCATCTTCCTGAAGCCATGCTGGGGAGAAGCTAGCTCAGCATGTGAAGGGTGGGGTGGATGAGTGCTTCGAGCGTCTTTGCAACGGGTGATAAAATCGTGATTGGACGGTAGGAATCGGCGAGCTTTGCGCTTTTACCGGGTTTTAGACTGGGGGTAATTCGACCCTTCCATCGTGAGGTATTCAATGGCTGGAAGATCTAGGTGTTTAAGCATGGCATTGAAATGCCATCTGGTCCAATGGCCTTAGAGTTTTTAGCGTTCTTGATCGCTGCTGAAACTTGGTCCGCTGTATAGGTGGGAATAATGTCAACCGTTCGGTTGCGTATCCTTCTTTTTATTTTGCAGTTGAGCGACTTGGTCTTGGGATGTTCAATAAATTGTTTATTGAACAAGCTCGCACAAAGTTTAGGATCTGCGGTGGTTTTCTTGCCGAATCTGATGGCTACACTACCTTTGTCTTTGGTTGGATGTGACAGGGCGCGGACTGTAGCCCAAATCTTGCTGACACCTTTCGAGAGGTCGCAGCTTTCAAGATGCTCGTTCCATTTTTCTTTCTTGTAGGTGCTGACTTGTCGATTTATTTCGGAGTTTAGCTCCTGAATTCTAGGGTCTGCCGGATTTGCGCGTCTTAAGTTGTCCCGTTCGTCGGCTAACCTTGCGGCAGTAGTTGGGAAATATGGCCGAACTTTAGGGATACGTCCTGCCGGAATGAAGCGAGCTGCCGCTTTGACAATGACGTTCCTTATATTCTTTTCGGCTTCCCTGGTGTTTGTTGGAATAGGTAGCGCGGCGAACTTCGTCGGAGTGAACGTAGTGAAACCCTCCCAATTTGCCTTTTTGTGGTTGATAAACGTACGCCGCGCCGTTCTGACGTCGTCAGTTCAGCTGGTTTATCAATTTTAATAAGTATGGGGAGGTGATCGGATTGGAGGGAGATAGTTGTCTCCCATTGGGTTTCACTTATCAAACTGGCGCTTACCATAGTTATGTCAGGAGAACTATGGAAGGCACCAGCGACGCGTGTAGACGAAATACCATTGAGTGCGCAGAAGTCTGATGGGTCTAATTTGGTCGCGATATCTATACCTCTGGCATCATTACCGAGAAGAGAGTGCCAGAGTTCGTGATGGGCGTTAAAGTCGCCAAGTAGGATCCTATGCTGTCCTGTGAGGAGTGGACAGTGGACCAATATCGAACGTATATCCAGATCCACAGCTGGATGCTGGTGGAACATAAATGTTTATAAGTTTGATATTGGTATTGCCGGATTTAACGGCAATAGCTTGCATTTCCGCCGTGCCGTCGTTGAAACGAAGATACTCTGTATTGCACGGTTCTGTGTATTAGGAATGCAAGCCCTCCTCCTGGGTTAGGACCCTGCCTGCCGACTCTATCGCGCCTCAAAAGTATGTAATCGCCGCGGATATTAAATTCGGGAGTTGAAGGTTGGAGCTTTGTCTCCTGAAATGCCGCTATCAGGAATCCTGCGTGTACTCATGAAACGGACGATATCGCTGATCTTCTTGCGGATGCCATTGCAGTTAAACTGCAATATGGTGAGTGGGGTGTACACTGCTGCGGGGGGTGCAGGTGTTAAACTTGAGCGAGTATGCCTTGTTGTATTGTTGACTACGGGTGGCGGTGGTGGAGAATTGGCTCGGGAGCTAGGGCCAGGAATGGCCGGAGATGGTGGTAAACCATTAGCTTGTGAACTAGGGCCTGGGGTGGCTGAGGGCCGACCCGTATTCAGACATCCAGGAGCAACAAAATACAACTTGTTATACTCACTCATTTTTTTTAAGCCGGAGCAATAAAAGTGACACCATTCTCTACAGCAGGTACATCTCGAAGACCTGGCATTGCCGTCGGTTGCATACACTTCTTCTTCTTTATGGCACGATAGCCCGACGTCGGGCCTTGGCCGCCTGGATTGAAAACCTCCAATTGTCGCGGTCACGCGACCTTGTCCTCCAATTCCAAAAGCCTAGCATCTGGTGGGCGTCCTCACATACAGAATGCTCCCATCGGGCTCTCGGTCGCCCAGATGTAAATTTCAGGACCAGGATTAGTTTCGATGCCGGCGCGGATTAATAGAATTGAGAGCAACCGCGCTGAGATGAAATGCTCCCAATTTGACGAAAAAACACATAGAACACTTCCACACACATACACAGACATACACAACCCTCCTGCATCGAACCTTCACAGCTCTTGCCATGGGGTTTTTTTTGCCAACTCTTGGCCGCTTCTCGTTGAAAAACGGGTGTGGTCCGCCCCGAAGAGGCTTGAAACTCCCGTATGGCAGCGAGACTGCCATCGGAAATGGTCGCCAGTAGGACCACATACTTACATATTATACTTACAATTGGATGACTCTACTGCTTCTAATCCAAGCGAAGCCTGCGAATTGTTTGCCAAATTCTTCGCTTCTACTTTTACTGCAGCTAGTTCAACCTCCTCTAACTTGGTGCCTACTCCATCCTCACTTGTTGTTGTGCTGTTCTATCCTGTTCTGACCCAATAAAACGGATCTAATATTTCGGAACATAAAACAAATCTCTATTTGAAATACATTTATATTTATAAAAAATAATTTCAGAAATTAATTCACAACATCATGACCATATTCATTTATTTACATAATACAATTTATTGCACTTTCTTCACCCTCATATGTTTTTCTACAAAGGCTGTTGTTGCTGTTTTTCCACCCTTATTCGCTTCCATTTCATTCGTCGATTTTGAAACCAGACTTTTACCTGGAAAGATACAAACAAGACAAAAAATGTACGGTAAGAAATGTGTCTATTGTCTTGAGATATGTATGTCGTACGGTATGGGGATCGATGCCCCGCATCTCCAAAGATGTTTTTTTTTCTATTTTTTTTTATATTAGCACAAAATAATACATAGTGCATGGACAAAAATAATAATCTTTAAGCAAGACCTTTTTTTTAATATCTTAATGGGTGCTCTCTCTTTACCTGCCGTTCACTCAAATCCAATGCAACGGATATCTCATAGCGACGCAATCGTGTCAAGTAGTTTGAATGGGCAAATTCGGCTTCCAATTGTCGCACTTGATCCTTTGTGAATGCAGTCCTTTCCTTCCGGTTCGACGACGACGACGACGAGGATGATGATGTGGTAATCGGTTGTTTTTGTTTATTTGGTGTCGCGGCAGGAGTTCGTCCTGTAATAGCATCATCATCTGTTGAGTGGAAGAAGTAGATAGAGACAAGTATGAAAATATATATCACAGTGGCGATATATTAAGGAAACGAAAAAATTCTAAAAGGGTGATTATGTCGTCACGTTTCAACAGATATTTGACTCGCTATTTCCTTGCAATTGAGTTGAGAGATTGATGTTATGTGTGTGGTGTTTGAGGTTTTGATTTTTGAAAATTACATATGCGCATAAGGCTTGGCTTTCTTAACTCATGTACTCAGTGCCACAGGAACAATTCGGGAGTAGTTTTAAGTTAGAGTCACCATATTACGATATAAAGCAATTCAATTCATCGTTACAAAACCAATTTTCATTTTTTTTAAAGGAATCTTTCGTGCGTGTTATTCAAAAAAACTTCTTCTAAATTTATCATATCTTGGTTAATTCAGTGCCAGATGACACCCATAGAGAGAGTCCATTTCAACTCCTCCTTGTAGTCGGAAAATCAGGACCTCGCGGCCAAGTACTCGGGTACCAACATTTAATTTAAACTCACGAGTTAGTTCATTGTTACATCCACAAGCTCCTCTAAGCATCCTATAAAAAAAGACATTGTGTTACAAAGATGCTTTCTCCTTTCTACTCCTAGTCCAACCAAATTATCCGCCACCAGTTGTAGGCCGTTTGGAGTGAATGCTTGCTAGTAGGATTGTGCGTGAGGGATAACTCACAACTTTTGAGGGCGCAGTCATTACAGTTTAAGGTTGTGATTGGGCGCCCTTGATTGAGACGAATATGCGTAACTAAACTAGAATAAATTAAAGCGAACTGTACGAATGTACTTGAGTTTAAAAAATGCATCTTTCATAGACTTCAAAACCAAAAGCGGGTTTCAAAAATGTGTCGCTTTATCAAATCTACCGTCCTGGGTAGTTGCCCATGTTACCAAATGGGAAATCCGGCCCTGGGCATGGCCATGATTTCATTAAAAAATTTATTAAAACTCGAAACACCGTTAAAAAATTTCGTTGAAAAAAAAATAATTTTTCAGAGTCTGTTCTATTCGCAAAAGGTTTTTCTCGTTATTTCATAAATTTTCGCTTTTTGATAATTTTTTCTGTTACCAGTGACGCAATCAGGACCTTGTTTTGGATGGGGCTAAGCTTATCCACACTACTGGACGTTTAAAGTAGTTGTTGCAAGTTGGGTGATGTTGATGTGCTAGTTTTGAGTAATGACCCTCTAGATCTAGAGTGGTGTTCTTTCATGGCAACCCTGTTGTTTTCACGCTTATTTGTGATATGTAGGTATAACTCGTGAAAATGAGTACATACAATGTCCGCTTGTTCGTCTTGTTTTTTACTAAACCCAAATTATCATTCTTTCCAGCATTACAATAAATTGTTGAATTTGGAAAATAGGAAACATTTACATCACATGCAATCCATGGACGTCATGTTTCTGATACTGGCCGACTTTCAGCACAACCTAATAAATACTAAATTTATTTATGCTAAACGGACAAATGTCCTTTATATATAAAAAATACAAATTTGCTGCCTTATATAGGGTCCGCCAATAAGCGCGCTCGAACTTTAAAATGAAATAAAGCAAGTTGTGTGAGAGGTATAAATGAAATTTATTTTTTGTTTGAAAGAGTATTCGAAGGCATTATGTATGGAAAATAACATCGTTCAAGTGGCCACCTCGGCTTCGCTTGGTGGCGCGCATACGAGAAGTCCAATTTTCAATGACTCTGGCGCACAAATCGGGCTGTATTTCATCGATGGTGTGGCGTATGTTGACTTTGAGGTCATCAGTGTTTTGTGGTTGGTTTGCGTAGACCTGCGATTTAAGAAAACCCCACAAGAAATAGTCTAGTGGGGTTAAATCGCACGATCTCGGTGGCCAGTTGATGTCGCCTCCGCGCGAGATAACCATTCCTCCGAAGCGCTCGTGCAGAAGATCCATTGTGGCGCGCGCTGTGTGGCTCGTAGCGCCGTCCTGCTGAAACCACATATCCTCGACATCCATATTGTCGATTTCATGCCAGAAAAAGTTCGTTATCATGGATCTGTATCGTTCGCCGTTTACCGCGTTTACGCGCGGAACGATGCTCGAACCGATGAATGATTTTCGTAATAAGTTTTAATGATTTGCACATGTTGCTCGCGGCTGAATTGGTTCATGGTGATTTGTGAAGATACACTGAATAATAACAACTAGGTTTGATAACTCTACCACAAACAACATGGCCGCCATGAGCTGTCAAAGATCGAGCGTCCGTATTGGCGGACCCTTTATATGTATATGTTAATAATATGTACTTACATCTATTTTAACAAAAGTTGCCGAAAAAATAAAAATTAATCCTAAGATAATTCAACTCATAAAACGCTTAAATTTCCTAAAAGATTAATCCAGTAAATTTAAAATATATTTTTTATTTTTTTCCTTATTGGTGTTAGATAAATCCAAATGACTAAAAACTAGATTCCCGATTGCTTTAATTCTTTCTATAGGTGAGTTACATTGATAATTAGTTCTAAAAGTTCTTAATTCAAACATATCTCGCTGTCGTGTAATACGATTAGGAACTTTGAAAGAAATTTCAAAAAGAATTTCATGGGCATCAATAGATCCATTAATTAAATTAGTTAAAAAAATCGCATCAAAATAGGTTCTTCGTACTTCAAGTGTATTTATATTAAGAATCTTTTGAATATGAGCATAGTTTATGGCATCACTACTTACATGCAGTTTGTATGCAATGTACCTTAAAAATTTATGCTGAACTTTTTCAAGAGTGGAAGTGTAAGAAATATAAAATGGATTCCATACAATTGATAAATATTCTAATTTACTTCGTACAAGCGAAAAGTATAACGATTTTAAAGCATAAATGTTATTAAATTCCGAAGAGTTCCGAATAACAAAGCCTAACCATTGAAAAATAACTAATAGAACTCTCACTCCATATAAAAAAGTCCCCATCCAGAAAGTACCTATGTGTGAAATTTGTTCACACGTATACTATAGGCATACTATAGGGTACACGAAATTATCAGATTTGTTCTCAAATTTCATTCATCTTAGTCCAGTCAAAATATGTATCCCAATTCCGGTATCCAAATAGAAAAAATAGATAAGGCAAATTTTTGTTGTTTTTGATTCAGTGGGCTGCCAGGAGTCTAAAACACATTTGTTAAAAACAAATTTGGACGGAGTCGTCCCAAAAAGGACGAAAAAGGATACTCCTTAATCCTTGACCGGAGGTCAGCATGCGGGGTATCATATCAAAGGGGACGTCGAGTACATTACATATCTGGTGTCCGTTTCCTGTTTCGAGGACCCTTAACGGAATAAAACGAGCTAAAATGGAAAATTATTGAATTATCGTGTTTCCCGTATATCTTTCCAAACCCACAACAACGAGAATAGTTCAAGTTGTCACTACTTTTCTGACTTTTCAGAATCTTAGGATTCTACCATTAAATTTGCTAAGAAAACAATTTATCGGAAAGTTCTAAAACAGGACTTAAAAGGACACTAATTACACACCTTGATCGAACTTGGGAATGCGGAGTGTCATATCAAAGAGGACGTCGAGCACATTCCATATCTTATTTCAGAGACTCCCAAAGGCGAAATTTGGGTTCAAATGATAAATTTTCGAGTTTCCCGTATCTCTTTCTTTCCAAAGCCGTAATTTTCCATTTAAGCCTGAATTATTCCATTTAGTGTCCTTGAAACAGGAAACAAACACTGGATATGGCATGTACTCGACGTTTTCTTTGATATGACACCCCGAATGCCCATGTTGGTCAAGGTGTATAGTTAGTGTCCTTTTATGTCCTTTTTCAAATTTATCCTCATTGGCCTAACATGCGACGAGATTGTTCAGTAATGTCGCTGATATGCTCTTCGAAACATAATGATGTATCCATCAATATTCCCAGATCTTTAATCAAGCTTACTTGATTGAGTTCACGATTGTTTATGTAATATGTGCATTGATATTTTGCTGAACTTCTACTAAATATTATAGGGAACCATACGAAATCCCCAATCACAAAATCCCCAAACGTAGAAAAATCCCCAAAATCAAAATCCCCATATTCAAAATCCCCATAATCATAATACCCATATACATAATCCCCATAATCATAATACCCATATACAAAAACCCCAATCATAAAATCCCAAAACACCCGAAATATGATGGTAAATGGTAGTAAAAAATGGTAGATGGCTGGTAGATGGTAAATGATTGATGGATGAAAGACTGTAAATTGTTAATGGTTGATCGTAGATGAAAGTTGTTAAATGGTAGATGGTAAATGGCACTAGGAGGGACGTAAATCGATACTAACTTATTTTTTGATTAGCACAAACAAAATATTCGAGTCCATTGCATATATCGTTCTAAACATAATATTAGGTTTTCTTTAACATCGTCGAGACAAGTCCTCAACCGAACGAATATTCGCGGAAAACTTGGTTGGCTTATTGTTGGAACCGATTGCATATTTAATCGCCTGCACATTATCTGCTGTTGTTCTGTGTTACTTCAAAGAGTTTGCCATTGATTAGCATATATATCAGTCCACGACGGTGATTTTTTTATTGCATAGTAGGACTATTCAATTGCAATAGTCTAAAGCCCCTACCATTTATTATCTACCATTTACCATCTACTATTTGCTATTTACCACCCACCATTTGCAATTTACAATCTATCATTTACCATCTGTCATCAACCATTTACAAGCTACCATCCGTCTACCATTAACCATCTACCATTTATCATCTGCCATTTAACATCTATCATTTACCATCTACAATAGCCTAAAGAAAGTCTCCATTCCCCATTTGAGGTGTGATCTTAGAACGCGCGCGCGTTCTTAGATCACACCTCAAATGGGGAATTTTGTTTGGGGATTTTGGTTTTGGGTATTTTGATTTCGGGGATTTTGATTTCGGGGATTTTGATTATGGGGATTTTGGTTTGGGGATTTTGTGACTGGGGATATCGTATCCAACCCAATATTATAAACTTACACTTGGATAAATTAAGTTCTAAATTATTATGCTTACAATAAACGAAAAATTTGTAAATAAATTCAAAATTATTTATTTTGAAGAGCAAAAACATCATCGTTACATGTAATTTCCTTGAAAATTTTCCATCATCCGTAAATAACAAAAATTCAACATCATCAAAAACTAATTTCAAATCATTAATGAATATTAAAAATAAGATCGGACCTAGATGTGATCCTTGCGGAACCCCAGATGTTACTTTAAATCGCTTCGATAAATTTATCATTGATGTTCACAATTAATGCTCGATTCCTTAGATAATCGTTTATCCAGTTAATTATCGAACCAAAAAAGCCAAAGTTTTTCAACTTTTTAATTAGGATATCGAAGTTAAGTTTATCGAAAGCCTTAGAAAAATCGGTGTAAACCGAATGAACTTCAGACTTTTTCCAAAAAGCTTTTAAAATATAATTTTCATATTCAATAAGGTTAGTTGCTGTGGATCTACCCGAGGAAAATCCATTTTGGTTGGTAATAAAATAATATAAGGCTGTACCAAAGGTGTAATGTAGTCCGTAACCAGACCTTCGAATATTTTAGGAATACAAGATAAGATGTTAATCGGCCTATAATTTTCAACATTGGCTCTGTCACCTGATTTATGGATAGGTAAGAAAATAAGGCCTTAATTTTGCCAAAATTACGCAGCTTGTATTGTGTACTTGGTGTATTTTCTCATATTTCGAATCGGTAAAAAAGCGTCAAGGAACTGGTTTGGTCTGGGCTGACCGGCACTTTCGAGACTGGCGCATTAGGATCTGTCATACCAACATAAATTTAATTAGGTGAATGCTTCATATCACCCCAAAATTAAGTAGATTATATTGTGTACTTGGGGTATTTTTGCTTATTTTGAATCGGTAAAAATGTGACAAGGAACCGGTTTGGTCTGGGCTGACCCTCTACTTGACTCTTGACACAGGCGAATTGAGGTCTATCATACGAACATAAATTTAATCGGTTGAATGCTTCATATTCCCCAACATTAAGTAGTTTATATTGTGTACTTGGTGTATTTTTGCTTATTTTGAATCGGTGAAAATGCGTCTAGGAACCGGTTTGGTCTGGGCTGACCAGTACTCTCGATAGGGGCGAATTGAGATCTACCATTTGAATACAAATCCAGCAGCCTGGTTACCTAATCAGGTATGATCAAAAATACATTTTTTTCGAAGGTATTTTCAATACTTTGAACCGGTTAAAACCGGTCAAGGAACCGGTTCAGAGCGGTCAGCCCACTATGTTTCGCCACGGTTAAGCGAGATCTATCGTTTGAACATAAATTCAGCCGGTTACCTTATGAGGAAGGTACGGGTAATTTTTTTTGCAGCTTTGAGGCTGTCAGCATATGTGAAGGAACCGCTAAAAATTGGGCTGACCGGCACTTTTGGCATGTTGAAGTCGAGATCTAACACATGTACTTAAATTCAGCCGGTTACCTTATGAGGAAGATTGAACCTCAAAATTAGCACACAAATTGCGTAATTTCCCTAACAAGGAACCGTTAAATTTTGGGCTGACCAGCAGTTTTGGGCAGAAGCGGTGTTGAACTACCACCTGTACACATTTTCAGCCGGTTACCTTATGAGGAAGGTAGTTGGGTACCTGGCTCCTAGACTATAAGGAATAGTATAGTCTAACGTCTTTTTATTAATTTACCTTTTAATTGATCCTTTATTTTTCATTTGCTGACGATATGAGAAGTGATCGCTTGATCAGCATCAAATTGGTTATCTGCGGAAGGGTGTGGAACGTAATAAGCGCCTACGCTCCCCAAGTGGGACTGCCACCAGAAGAAAAAGAGGCATTTTAGAACGATGTTGACATCCTGATTCAGACCATTCCAGATACCGAATTGGTGTTCTTGGGAGGAGATCTAAATGGCCATGTGGGTAAATCAAATTATGATTACGAGGGTTGCCATGGTGGAAAGGGTAGCCCTTCAACGGCCTTCAAATGACGAAGGTGAAGCCATTCTGACCATGTACAGATCGCACGGTTTGGTCATCCTAAATACATGGGTTGTGACAAACGAGAGACACCTGATCACCTACAGTAGTGGACATGGAGATAGAAACACGAAACGCAGATCGATTACCACCTCTATTTCGATTTTATGAGAAGATGGGTAAAAGACTGCAAGCTGATCTTGGGTGAATCTGTCGTTAGCCAACATCGTTTGCTCCTGTCAGAATTTATTTTGAAAGTAGGTGGAGCAAGAAATAGAAGAACTCCCAAGCCAGTCGAAAAAATAAAGTGGCACAATCTCACAAACGACAACTTTGAACCTGTATTAACTCCATTCATTGATAAAATGACAGAGTGAGCAACGGAGCTACATGCGATGATGACATCAACATCGCACAAAGGTTGGGTGGATGACGTGGCCAGAAACCTCAGGCATTTTGTGCGATAAGAAAATGCCACTAAAGCTAAAGGGCAAGTTGTACAAAAGGGTTGTACGCCCTGCACTCATGTATGGATCAGAATGCATGATCAAGGTTACGCGAAAGAAATGAAAGCGACTGAAATGAAAATGTTACGCATGTCAGTTGGTGTAACCAAAACGGACCACATCAAGAGTAGGTACATCCGAGGCAGCTTGTCCAAAGACCAACCAATCACCG
This sequence comes from Microchrysa polita, assembly GCA_949715475.1. Classification (NCBI taxonomy): domain Eukaryota; kingdom Metazoa; phylum Arthropoda; class Insecta; order Diptera; family Stratiomyidae; genus Microchrysa; species Microchrysa polita. The sequence goes on along the minus strand of OX454421.1, from coordinate 75,442,255 downwards.
AAAAGCTCGAAGACCGACAACTGGATTGGTATTGCCATGTTCAAAGGCGTCCGCCTGAGAACCCCGCAAAGAAAGCGATATCAATGGAAGTTCCACTTGATGGACCCAAGGCCAGAGGCAGACGGAAAAACACCTGGATATGTCAAATGAAAAAGCAACAACAACGCATTGGTCTCGGTGATGACACGATCCAAGATAGAGCTGCCTGTAGAAATATGCTGAGATATTACCGCCAAAACGGGCGATGTGCCTATACCGCAGGTCGAGCAACGCGAAACCATGGAGCGGTATAAAGAATGAGGCAAGGAGGAAGAATATGGTAAAATACAAGGACTCTATATCACAAAGCTTACCTATGAAATATTTTCTAAAAACTGTACCTTTTTCATGAACCAAATCATCATTTTCTTTAGCACTCAACTCGGCATGATTAGCTCCATCCAGCACTGAATTAATATCTACACTTCGTTTGTTTAACCACTGGCACTTAAGAAAAGGATCAACTTCAGGACACAGCTTTGAATTAAAATAATACGGATTCCTTTCAGCACCACACTCTTTATTCGAAGGATTGATTTTAGCAGCGTTACTATCGTATCGTTGCAACTGCACGAGTCCTTCATCCGAATAGTGAGAATTAAATGTTTGAAAATAATTAAAATATCCTTTGAAATTGGCACAATTTTCATAGAATCGTCCCCAATGTTCATCCGGACTAATTGGTCCTTTATTAACCGGTGTGGTATGAAAAATATTTAAATTTTGATCAGGACTACACATATAATTTGAATTCCACTGATAATCCATATTGGGCGCGAGCAAGGACATGGACCCGAATCGATTCTGTTCACTACTTTCCGATTTCAATTGTAAATTATCCGACGAAGACATGATCATTGTTCGTCACTTAGTTTCATACTGAACTGCGGAAATCATTCCGATCCAGAAAAGTATCTTTTAATTTTCAATCTTCATTCATAGAACTAGATAATCCAATTCGAACTCAACCAATGAGATATGCAAGCTGTGCCATAGATCACTTGTCGATGAGGGTGGAGTTAGAATTTCGTCGATCTTTCTTGTAGCGCTGATTGGTCCATTTTCGGTTTGTTTATATTTTCTATGGACGTCCGTTTTAGGATTAAGTCACGATCGTGAGTGTAAGTATTGAAAGATTTATCGGTGTGAAATGCTGCACTGCTTGCAGCCTTGGTTGAACTCGAATGTGAGATCTTGTTTGTGGTTATGGGAATGAAATAGAAAATGACTTTTTAATTAGATAATTTACGAAGTGTTTATGTAAAAATTTAGAAAAAAAGTGTCATAAAGTGGAGTGAGCGTTGTTTTTTTGGCCTCCCGATTGTATATCTGTATTGCTGAGATGATCATAAACCTTTTCGGATCGTTTGGAATAAAAACAAACTAGCTGGAAAGCGGAAGAGGGTTTCAAGAATCATTTTAAAATTTGTCATGGGATGCATTATAAATTTAACATTTTGAAGGGGTATCTGCAGGTTTTGATAGGATTTTCGAAAAAAAAAACATAAAATAGGAAAATCACAAGAATTATTAGATGAATGAGAAAAAGATTTGTTTGGTGAATACATATTTATAGAAACACAAATATGTATCGGTTTCAGTGTATAAATAAAATAAATAAATAACAGGCGCGACAATCCAGCATTGGACTAAGGCCGCAGGATGTGTTAGTGACATCCTATTTCCAAGATCTTATCTGCTTTTGTTGAGGTAATGAGATCAGCACCACGCTCAGCAGTGTTATTTATCCCCATAAATGGGCATGGGCGTAGCCAGGATTTCGGTCAGGGGGGGGCAAGCCCGAAATTTTTTCAATATCAAGATTTTCTTAGGATGTGAAATCGTTGGTTGCGAAAATATTGTTAGGCAAAATTTAGAGTATTTTAGCTGGTGTAATGGTTAGTGGCCGCACCTTCTTTGCACAAGGGTTCGAGACTCACCGTGAACGAATTCAGTTAATTTGTTTTTCGAACTCACGCCCCTTGTGACGAACTATGAACTCACTCAAGATGTTAAACGAGTACCCATTCATGATTGTTTTTTTTTTTTTTTAATTTTAGGAAAGGACAGTCGAGAATGATTTTCAAGACCATTTAAAGAAAAATTGCCCCTGAAAGTGTTTAGACTTTTACTGGTTATTCTGATTACATTCAACTGGCCTCCGTTTCTGCTTTTTAAAACGTAACTCGTTTATATTCAGTGCTATTTTTGGCTTTTGGGCAACACGTTCCACTTGCGACATCAATGTCCGTTTTGAAATCTGGCTTTGCTTGGTTCTACAGGATCGCATCTCCTGCTGAAACATACCGAGAAGCCTCTTATCTCACATCCACAGCATCCATAGAAAAAAACATTATCCGACAGTCGGCTGGAGACATTTAGGGGTACATGCTTTTCCACTTCCTTAAAATAGGAGCCCAATGGAGCTCTTAAGCTGTTTTTCCTTTTCCAAATAGGAGCCCAAGCGCTCAGTTATTCCACTGAGAGCCCTCTTTAGCTGCTCAACTCAGCTGCTCCTCTACACTTCTACAATAACATCGGGAGTCCTAGCTAACCCTCCCCTGAACCGAATCCCACAGTAAAGTTTAAACCGAAGTTGGGCAGGATTCCATTCTGATGGTAGTTTTTTGCTCATTCGACTTAAGTTGCCGGGACGCCGCGCCGTGGAGCTTGCATGATGAAGTTTTGACAATTAAGTACTCTCGCATAAAATCAACGATTTGATCTTTATAGCTCTGGATCTCGAGAAGGAGTCAAATGCAGTCGACTTAAAGAAAAAATTGAACAAGACCAAAGTGCTAAATTTGAGTCCAGCTTACGTACGTTGTCCTCGACGCGGCCGCACGACAGCGACTCGCTCATTCTATAAAAACTCGTTTCTCTCTCATTTTAAAAACGAGTTTTCATATGGAATGAGCGAGTCGCTGTCGTGCGGCCGCGTCGAGGACAACGTACCTTTAGTCTGAAAGGGAACTTCACCCCCCCATAAATATTAATGTCTAAATAGATGAGACAATATTGTTGCCGCGGATGGCGGTATCAAGAGCATTGCGAGAAACCGTATACGTTATGGGACGTAAGTGCAGTCGATTCTCTATTTTCCACAAGTGGCTTACAGCCCTTATACACCTGCAACTTGGTTGCCAACCTAAGTTGGTAACACGCAAAAAAAAACCGGAAAATAAGTGATTTGTAGGCATGGTGCAGGTTGCAGTACCAGGTTGCAAGAACGTGAATGGCGTGGTTGCCGGAATGTTGCAAGTTGCAAGTGTGTAGTTAGGTACCTGCAACCTAGGTTGGCAACGAAGTTTCAGATGTAGAAGGCCTGTAAGGCACAAGAAAGTCGTCCACTGCACTTTTAAAGCTAACAAAATTTTCTTTAGTTTGAGTGCAACGCCAGCTTTGTGTACAAAGGATCCCAAGATACAGCATTTCGAACTTTTTTACAAAAAAAAAACAATGTTTAAAGTGCTGTACGAGTATTGTGAGATCCTTTGCACCTACAAAGCTGGACTAAAATTAAAGAAGGTTTTATTAGCTTTGAGAATCAAGCAGACGACTTTTGGAAAAATACAAACCAAAATATGAAAAACCTTCGAAAATTTTTAGGTTTTTTGAGGGTCACGGGGTTAGGATAGGTTTTCGAAGTTGCAAACTTGGTGGTACACTTCTGGTATCTACCCTAACAGTATCCCAAAAAAACAGAGCCGAACTATTTTTTGCGACCTAAAATCATAAATTGACTGACCTATAAGGGAATCCTTATAAATTTTACAGTTCATAGTCGCTCGTATTTAAAAAATAAATTTAAATTTTGCAGCTACTAGATACTTCTTTATATTTTATTTGTCAGTTACTTTAATTAGGCTTCCGAATTAAATTATTTTATTGAATGAGGTAATGCATTTAAAAGTGACGTTTTGTCCCAATAAACATTCCTTTATAATTATTCCTTAAGGGAATCCGTATTCCTTAAGTGAGGACTATGAATTCTTCCCTTAATGTTCATGTTTTAGGGCTTTCAAGACTTGTTCACGTTTCAGAGTAGTAGCTCACATAAAATTGTTCACCTTCACGTTTGGCGAAGTACACGTTTACCAGAGTCTACTGTATAGACATGAAAAGAGCTATCCGTAGCGCTCAGGATTGCTGTAAATCTGGACGAAATAGAATAGAATTAGGTATGTCCATATGTATCTATGTAGATGACTATGTAAGGAAGAAGAACGGCTTGTAATAAATTGATATGGAAATGTTTGTCTGGTTTTCGGAACATGGAAACTGCAAACGAAAATGCGAAAAAGTGAATCTGAAAAAAATTATTCCTGAAATATTTTTTTTTCTTTCAGTATTATTAATATTCAATTCAATAAAAAAAGTTTCACCGGCCAGGGAGGGGCGGTCGCCCCCCCTGCCCCCCCTGGCTACGCCCATGTAAATGGGTACTCGTTTAACATCTGAGGGAGATCATAGTCCGTCACAAGCTCGTGAGTTCGAAAAACACCATGGAACACGGTGAGATTCGAACTCATGACCCTGTGCACCGAAGGTGCGCGCACTAACCGCTAGACCAGCCAGACTACAATCTGGTTTCAGTGTATGCAGGACTTTATTTTTTTTAAATACACTAGCCAAAAACTTTTGAACATGACTTATTTAAATGGAGGACAATATGTTCAATATCGCATATCTGCATTCCAAGGGAATTTGATTCGTTAACACGTGTAGTTGTCACAGAAAATAGAAGATGATTTACCAAGGAGTTGGATATTCCTTGTACTTGCTTCAGTTACTTAGATTTAGATAGATGTCATATCTCAGTCATATGGAAAATATTCATTCTTATAACAAATCTAATAATAACTATTGACACAATTCCATTCCACATATGGATCACATCTACCAGCAGTATGCAAGCATTTTTTTGTCCTGACATCATATCGATAAGTAAATGACTAATTAGATCAAATTAGATTCCACAAAAACAACTAAAAACACGACAACAAAAATCTCTCTTGAGACATGTGAGTATCAAATGACATATGTATGTACATCATAAGTGGCATACCATAGATACAGAAGAAATTCTAGATAGGCCCTGAAGGAGAAATTTTGTCTAGGTTTTTATAACACAATCACAAAAAACACACATACTATCAACCGCACTATAGGCGCCGTTAGTTTTTCATATGATGGGGGCATACCTTACCAATTTAATTTTTTTAACTGATTGCATGCTTTAATGCAAACAATTTTGGAACCAAGCAATAAAAAAAAATAATATTGTTTTCTGCAAATTACATTTAAGTTTTCCTATGATTTTCAGTTTGGTGTAATGGGAATATGTGTAGGTATGTTTTATTTGGGTCGAGTACAGGACAGAAAAGCACAACTTCCAAACGATGGGGTATATAGAACAACTCCTGTCAAACTTGAATGTAAGTTGTTCTGTTCTCACCCAATAAAACGGACCTACTAATTTGCTCCAAGGGAAATATTATACTTATGCATGTATTTTATTACAACGCATTGGTCTCGGCGATGACACGATCCAAGATAGAGCTGCCTGTAGAAATATGCTGAGAAATTATCGCCAAAACGGGCGATGTGCCTACACCGCAGGTCGAGCAACGCAGAACCATGGAGCGGTATAAAGAACGAGGCAAGGAAGAAGAAGAAGTATTTTATTATTTATCACAGTTGGATTGAAGAAAAATTATACTTCGTTACTCACCTCTCTCTTCCTTTTTTAACTAGCCTTGGGGCTGGCTTCGGCGGAGTTCATGCGATGTTTTTAGCTTTTATATTTTATACATATTCCATATTCATTTTTATTGTTCTTTATACATTTTGGGGTGCTGAACACGAATCCGAATTTCTTTGTGAAACAAGATCAAAATAGCAAAAAAAAAAACAGAAAATTTTATCAACTATAGCGATCCGCTTAACGCATTTTGAAGAATTATGTCGCGTTGGGCCCTTATGATAGCTTATCGCATAAATGCACAGTTTCAGGGTAATAAGCCAAAAAATGGTAAAACTTCTAAAATGTTTGTGTTTTTGGCGATTTTGACCATGTTCCACAACAAAATGTTAGTGGGAAGCTCCGGACTCGGGGGATATTTAAGCGATGCGAGGATCGATGGCTGCTGTCTAATCTAAGCTTCTGTTTATGCTAATGAACCGACTCGACGACCACACTCGCCGAGTGTAAAGACTAGAGTATCAATGGGTATGGTTCCTAAACGCACCGGTCGCATATGTTCCGACAACATGTTGTCCATTCTGATCCTCTAACTGCGATTTTACGAATAAGAAATAATCTCCGGAACTTTTCGTTTACATATTTCACATAGGCAGAAAACACCGACAGTTATTGCTGATCCGCAAAACCGCAGTTATAGGATCAGAATGGACAACATGTTGTTGAAACATATGCGACCGGTGCGTTTCAGAACATCCATTGTTATTGTCCCATCTTCAAATCATACTTCTATTTAATAATAGGTATGTATATTATATTTGGTACAAATACGCAAGAGTATATTTATTTGTGTTCGTTTTTCTGACACGAATAGTGTACAATCTCCCCTTCTGTATATCGCAGGAATGCACTTTGATTCGTAAAACATTTCTTAAACACCGGACGAACGATGAAATCAGTTATCATAATGCTCTTCGTTTCGTGGTGCATTCGTTACTTTTGAATTTGTAAGTCCTCGGCAATCCCTTAAGAATTTGTTTCTGTCGCGTCCGGTCCAGCTGATTGCAAAATGCCGATTCCATGAAGGGTTTTAAGCGGTGTAATGGAATGTCATTGGGCAGGTGCTGCAAAAGCATAAATTTATTATTACACATATAATAGTTTAAGCATATTACGGCCATTCTATACATACAGGTGAAATTTTCGATGGATACATCTTGGATGCATAGCTATTCAGATTTTCGAAAATCGTTTCCATATCAACAATAATTTTCCTGATTATTAATTACAAATGATATTGAAGAAATTAGAAATTGCAAGTCACTTACCCGCAATTAACATTTCAACACGATACCGATAATGTACGAGTCGTCTCAGCCTGTGGATAAAAGTGTAAACAGATTATTTGGTACCCATAAATTGAACGAGATTTGTGTATGTACTTACCCAAAACACTGACCGCCTGACTTCATGCCATTGGCTTGGGTAGTTTCGAACATTTTTTTCCACTAGCAATGTCATCGGCTGCCGATCTACTTTTCAAACCGACAAAAACCATATGAAACAAACAAATTCTCGACCATATCGCGTAATGCCTGTGCTAGCAACAACAAAATATGTGTAGCCCCCAAAACAGAGAGAAATTTGGAACGCCTGTGTGCACATTAACGAGACGAATTTCCGTCGTAAGCGTTCGTGCTTGCTTCGTACAAAACGTGTACGAACGAGGTACGAACGCTTACGAACGAATCGCTTGGCTGTCAACCACAAAATCGCGCACATGTTTCATATAAAAACTCAATTAAAAACGCGTTAAACTATCATTTTCAGACCGACATTTACATAGCACTACTAAAATCTAGGTACACACGCGATTACCTTTGAGAAGATACACCGATTATGTATTTGCGTTGTTCACTGGATCACCCGACAACAAAGGACTTGAAATTCGGAAAAACAACATGTGTCGCATTTTTTTCAAATTAAAACACTTTCGCGAGACTACGGCCTACACTGTTTTGGTGAATTTATCACAAATCACATCAAAAAACTCGATATTTCACTCGCGCAAACTATTTCGTGCACTCACGTTCACTTGCCGCCATTTTCCGCCAATTGGATTCCAACTGGATGGTTGTCAAAGGTTGACAGCGACGCGACCGAGCCGGCCATCTTGTGGGTTGCTCGAGAGGTGTAGGAGAGGTGGCGCTGAAGATGAGGGGAAAACTTTTCTGGTCACACACGTACGCTCATCTACATGAAGCGGGCCAATCCATACTACATATCAAAGTGGCATACAGCCATATAGGGCACAAGCCCAAGCCAAAACAAATCTCTGACAAATGTTTGTCTTGTTGCCGAAAACCACTTGAAAGTGTGTACATGTCGACGTACATGTCAAGTGTCCTTTTGAGACATTTTCTATAAAATTTTCCACCTGCATATTAAAAAAAAATAAATGTGAAACGGATATGTGATTTTAATTTCTTAAAAAAATCTGAAAAGACTCAGAAATTGACTTGCTTCTTGTTGGAGCTAGATAATCTGGTTTGACTAATGATCCGCATATGTAGAAGTGGAAGCTATTTGCGAACTATATGCTGAGGAGCGAGTATGTAGGCCAAAGGGTAATAATCATATTGTGCCGCAAAGTAAATCATACGAGTATGAATCGGATGTTTAGCTCATTCACACTATTAATGATGCACTTAAATGGCTCATAATAATTGTAGCAATCGTAAAGTAGCATCGATAAAATTATGCCGACAAAACAGGCCGATGATTTGATCGACCGTTTGCATGCAGAAATATTGTGCAATATGCATGGGCTACGATAGGCATAATGAAGGATCGCCTACAACACAGTGTCGTTCCCAGACATGTTGTCTTCTGTATTTCTATAGATCCGGAAGAAAAATAAGGGAAAGGAAAGTTGCTAATGAGGTGATCCCGATCTCATTTATAGCGAAGAAATTAACAAGAAGCGGAAGAAAGAAATAAGATTCTCTATTGTTATGAGCCCAGATTTTCGTGCAGTAAAAAATTTAAAAACGTAAAAATCCCGAAACGTGCAAAATTGTGCAATATAAATGCTCGAATATGCATTTTCCATGCAGGTAAAAGGTATATGGAGGAGGACACTTCGAGCAGTACTTGTAATTATACCCTTCGCTCATAGAGTGAAAGGGTATATTAACTTTGTCATGAAGTACATAATGCATTGAAGGAAGCATCTCCGACCATATAAAAAGTATACATATATGATCAGCATGATGAGATGAGTCGATTGGACGATGTCGGTCTGTCTGTCTGTCCGTCTGTCCGTCTGTTGCAGCGCGTTTTTCTCGGCCACTATAAAAGCTACAGAGCTGAAATTTTGCACACGTGCTTACAATTGTTGCAGGCTGTTTGTATGTTTGAATCACCGAAATTGGATCACTGGGTCATGGGGCTGCCATACAAACCTAGTTCCCCAATTTCAGTTCTTCTAGGAAAAACTTTTTTGTTTATGCACCATTTTCAACCAAATTACACACAAACGTGTTCCTCTCGATAACACAAAACATATCTAAGAATTGATCAAATCTGACCTTGGGGTGGCCATACAAACCCAACCCCCAACTTGGTTCTTCTAAGAAACATTTTTTGCACCAATTTCACAAATTTCTTTACCAAAGCAACAAAACGAATGGAATCGTACTGTGGAGTCATGCTCCCGCAACCCCAATAAAATTTTCTGAGTTAATATTTTGATTTGCCCACTTAATATCAACCAAGCCCAAAACTTTTGTCAAGACGGAAGAAAAAGATTGAGGAGGGGGATTAAATACAAGTCATATGTATGCCCGAAAAAAGTTTTAGCCCAAAGAGAGCGAAGGGTATTCAAATTTCGGCCGCGCCCGAAATTAGCCTCGGCCCCGGGGGTTGGCGAGCGTAGCGAGCAGGGGGCGAAGTTTTAAGTTCGTATATTATTGATAATTTTGCTTTCTCTTTTTTTTTTTGTTTTTATAAAAAAAAAATCTTGTTTACTAAATAAAAATTAAGGAAACGTTTACTTGGGGTTCTCTTAGGACCACGTTTTTTTTCTCTTTAACACGTAAGATTTGCAATTTTCCAAATCCTAGGACCCTAATTTTTATATGTTGTTCGAAAGCTAACATAATGAGTGAAGTCAAATCTCGGAATAAATATTTGGGAGTGTAGGAAATAGTGATTTTGCTCGGCAAGTCGAGCTTTTTGACACTATTTACATAAAATTGTAAAATTTTATAACGGTTAAAGATAGAGGGGTCATGTAGAACATTAATTGTACGCAAATGAGCTGTACTATCATCCACTTTTGCATGTGCCATGAGACGTGAGAGACTTGAATAAAAGAAAGTCGTATTAGTTACACACTTGAGAACGGCTGGACAGATTTTGAACTATTGAAACATGCAAAAAATTCACAATGAGCTAAAATTCCCAATGGGTTCTTTTTCACCCATTTCTGCGGATTTCAGTAAATTTCTTCCACATGATTGGTTTTTACCCAAAATAACAGGACAACTATCGAGACAAATGAAAAATTCACAATGGGGCAATATTATGAAGACAATTCTTTTTCTTACAATCCTTTCTGTCTTTCTTGAGCGAATTACAGTAAGTTGACCCTACCAGGTCTACACAAGGCTCCGACACGGAATGGCAGTATAACCATTGAAATAAGCAGAAAATTCACAATGAGCAACAATTCAGAATGAGTTCTTTTTTCGCATATTTTTGTTTCTATTTGCCTTATATCATCACTTTCTGTCATTAAACGCAAAAAAAAAAAATAGAAAAATAAAATTTCCGCAGCTAGGATCGAACCCATGCCTTTTGATTGCCCGTCCTACACGCTAGCACTCAGCCATCCTCACATACATATAGTCAACATTGCTCGTAAACACTACAAATGGTTAGTTGCTTCTATAGAAATGCCTGACATTTCTTTATCTGAAATTCTGAAATGCACCCTAAATCTATACATTTATCAATAAAATAGAGTCAATTTCTGCGCAGAGATCACCTTAATTGGTTCCGCAGATAACAATGAGTGAGTAAGTGTGGGTTTCATGCAAGATTTCAAGGATTTCTATTGAAGAAATTAGGTACATACTTAAAAGCACTTCACACTATGAAAATGAAACCGTGCGTGTGTGTGTGTTAACTTATAGAGACTATTCCATGTGTGTGCTGTATCATCCAATAAACACAAGAGTGGAGTATTTAAAGTAGTATCCTTTTAGGTTAATGTTTAGAGAAAGTTTTATCGAAGTCTTATACCACCATCTTTAAATTTATTCCATAGCAGCGCCCGCTCTAGCGTTTACGCCGCCCCGGGCAAGAGGACAATTTGCCGCCCCTTCAGTACTATACTAGACAGATTTATAGTAGATTAGATAGAATCGAGTGATTTTGGCAGCTCTTGTTCGCAGTGGCATATAAAAGAGGGCATAAATGGAATTACCCCCCAGCCTCCTTCTTTATAGTCACACATATTTTTTTCTATTTTGTATTTTTATAATAACTTATATAAATTTAGTTCTTTACTATTTAATTAAACACATTTCGTAAAAAAATACCAAAGCGCCGGCCTCCCCAGGGATATATCAAAATTATCCTTTTTAAAATATTCGTCTTGTATGCTATGTTACTATCTTGGCTAGAATTTGGATAACTGGTATAGCGTATACTGGTCTTAACACTTTAAAAAAATTGCTTGATACAAATGTTGGGCAGTTGAAAAATTAGTTAGTTTTACATTATAGCTAAAACCATCGTTGTGGGAAATCAAGCCATTACAAAGAGTTCAACATATATAAGTGGCATCGTGACATATGCTCGACTAACTCTCTTAAACAAAGAATCCGTCATAAAATTTTCAGAATTAAGGTGACTTTACATTTTACAAAACAATACGTTATTGGCTGCCATTTATGGTCTCCAGATTTGCTCCTTTTTTTTCCGGAGATAACGGAATTACTGTGACTAAATGAGATGAACCATTTTCATTTATCGTCAAAGACTGCGGCCTGCCGACGAAGTTACCAGTAGAAGGGATTTTTCTTAAATAAAATATGAATATCGGAGGAATATGTCATTCATTCACCGCATTCACAATTTTAACCATTCCTTTGAACCAGTGGTTCTTAACTCGCAAATGACTGCGGAGTACTTTGCTTGACCATGAATCACTACGGACCACCACATTTTTGAATGAAGGGAACTTAGCAATTTTTATTTTTCAATGTTTTAGACTTTTTTATTATTTTGCGCAACAGTTCGTTGAACCACGCTCAAAAGATCAACGAGAGAGTTAAAGGCGCCCAACTTTGTCAGATAATAATTCCATGGATGCGTTTTCACCGGATTAATTTTAAATGTTTTAACGAAGCATTGATATGGTTGATTACTAATATGGTTTGTCTTCATATGATACTGTCGCAAGATTTGGACACTGTGCTGCCACTGTGCCAATTAACTCAAGAAGTAAAAATAATTAGGTGCAGACAATAGTGTCACATTATGTGAGAAAAAAGAACGGCGTGACGGAAAACATCGGAACAATGTAGACTGAGGCCACCCAGCTTTATGCAACTTAACTTAAGGTCTGTAACTTCGCATTTTCAGATCAACCACACACCTAGCAATGACACTATTCAGTACTTTATCTATACTACAATATCTTCAAAGCGCATGCCTATTATTTTAATTGTTCTTCTTTATGGCACGATAGCCCGACGTCGGGCCTTTATTTTAATTTGTCCCAATTAAATACTTCCTTTTCAGAAGTAGTAGTATCTCGCGGACCACTTACGGGTCTTTCATTGACCATCTGTTGGAAAACAGTGTGCTTTAAACTGTATCATTTGCTATTATTAGGAAAAAAGGATTAAAAAAAAACATGTTTAGAAAGCGCTTGATTTTCCATCTACCGGGGAAAATAGTCCCGACCCCAGATCCCCTCCCCTCCTATCTACGCCACTGCTTGGTTGTTGTAACAGCAAGTAGATTTTTTTCCAGTAAAATACAAAAATACATTTTGGAAAACCCTGCTCTGGAAAACTGCGTGTCGAAGAATGGTGTTCGTTTGGAGTAGTGCTCAATTTTTGGTATAGATAAACTTTAATTAGCCGAATCTTTTCACGGACGGATTTTTGTGTGTTTTTCATAAATGCGCCAACTTGAGAATTCTAGGAGAATTCCGATAAATATATCGCAAACAAATTAAGAAGAACTGTTCTTGTATTGCGGGTCTGTTACTGTGTCCGGTGGCCTTCATCTTATTGAAGCCCCTTATGCATTTGCGAAGATATCGGGCAAATTGAAGATTAACTGCTGTGTAAGGTGGATGAAAGTTATCGAGAATAAAAGTAGTTAAAATGGTGCCTTTGGCCATTGAATTTCTCACAGGAGAGTTTTTTTAAATACTTTTTTATTTCCTGAGTGCGATTCATTAATTTTTCTGGTATTCAACAGAATAAACAACAATTTTAGTAGTTTATTAGTGGATAACTGAGCGAATTGTCCCAGTTTTCTTTTTGGAAGAAGACCGGGTGCTAGCAAAATTACTTATACTTTTTTTAGCATTTAAGGATTCCAAAATTCAGCGCCTTGTATAAATCGTGGGTTCTTCAAAGCTAAGCAAGGACTTTGCGCTTTGCCTCTTTAAAAGATCATTTTCGGATGCGAACAAATGATCCAGTTCATAAATTAAGTAAGATTTAACGCGTTTTCTTTACCCAAATAAAAGTCTCTCTGTAAAAATTGCCCTCAGCAGTTGTGAAATTCTATTTGTGGGTGTCAATTTGTTTCCTGCCTTGCGCCATTTTTTTCGCCTGTCTACGGTTTACTACAGAATGAAAATTGATATTATATCTTTCCTTCCGGTTTTCACATATTTTCTAGCTAGCTAAAAAGCCGCCCCAAAAAGTTGGCGCCCCGGGCGACCGTCCGGCTTGCCCCCCCCCCCCCTTAGAGCGGGCGCTGTCCATAAGGATGGTAGAAGCTCTCCGGAAAATGCTTTAAGAATGTCTTATCGGATCAAAATACTTCTTTAAGCGATATCACACATTAAACTATGATTTTTCGTGGTATATGATTGCTACAGTGTGGAGTGCTTCTTTAAAGCAAACGATTTGTTACTTGGGAAGGTCGGATGAAAATAGAAAAAGTTTTTCTTGGAAGAACTTAATTTTAAGGGATTGGCTTGGTGCGATTCCATCCGTTCCTAGATATGTTTTGAGGCTTAACTAGGAACACAATTGGGTGGAGTTTGGTTATGATTGTTACATAAAGAAAAAAGTTTATCTTAGAAGAAGCTTATTTTCAGGGGCCGCCCCTTGACCCCATGGTCCGATTTCTTTCGTTCCAACATATATACACTGTTGCAATGTTACGGAGGTGCCCTCTCCTTGATCCAAATTAGACAGGAAATCTTCAAGAAACATTATTACGTAAAATTTATTTAAAAAATACGATTTCAAAGAGTTTTCTATGTAAAAGAAGCGTTTATCGATGCTAAGAGGTCAAAGAGCAAAAAAAAAAAACTCAAAAACCTGTAAAACTATTTGGTGAAAAATAAGCAAAATAATACCTCTGTTCGGACTTCTCCTTTCGTCTTTGAATCACAATCGTTGTCGACGACATCGCCCTCACATCTTGTTGTGGACTTATCAAGCTGAAATAAAAACGGAGAACGCTGAAATAAAGTATCTTCAATGGATTCACGGCGGCGGCGTACGGTGACAGGCAGCTCTGTTCGGATTACGGGGTGGGTGCTTGCCGGTCCATTGCCCCCAGACCATCACAATAAAACTTCGTATGCCTAAATATGCAGCAAGAGCTAAAATTGAAAAAAAAACCCACGAAATAAGGATCATCATCTCAGTACCATGCACCGGTGTTGGAATCCAGCTGTTTTGGATCCCGGCCTCTTTCCCGCACCAACCAATAGATCTTCATGGCCGAAATTTGAAGACCTCCCTAAAGAAAAACAAATACCAACGACGATCGGGTGCGACTACATTTCGGCTCTGTAACAGAAAAGATTTCCTTCAGGAAAAGATTCAATGTACAAGTTTAGCACATTTTATTGCTTTTCGGTTTTAACACTATACATAATTATAATCTGGTTTCTCGTTGGTATCATTCGAATTACGGATGCGAAATAATTATTTAAACAATATATACAGGGTTATTGGTTAAGTCGACCTATTCCCTGCAACACGTTATAATAGGGTAAAAATGCAACAAAATGAGGCCATAAATGTTAGGCCGATTTTCAACGGTCACTGAGATATTTGAATTTTTAGGTTTTTTTTTAATAACCTCGAATTTTACCATTTAAAGTAAGCATTAAAAAAAACTACTAAGGTAATGGGTTAAAACTTATTTTTGGATTTTAGTCAACACTATAGCAGACATTTCTTAATAATTTAAAATTTCAAAAACCCATCACAATTCGAAATTTTTAATTTTTAATTAAAAAAAAAATTTCTTAAATTTTTTTAAAGTTGATTTTTAATATAGTATTACTGAAAAAAATTATATGACACGGACTCTGCAGACCGCTGAAAAAACATACTCGTGTTGTCAGCTTTCCAAAAAGGTGTCAATGTCAATATAAATATTTGAAATAATTGAAACAGCTAGCTGCAACTTGCTCGGGGACCATAATTTCGTTTGATAAAAAACGACAAATCCATAACACAATAAAAACACGTCTGTCAAGTTAGCACTACCACTTTAAAATTTCGACAAACGCTATAGTGCATTAAATGTCGCGATTTTGTCGTAATTCAATGGAAAAAGAAAAAAAATTGTCGCGCCCCTCCTTCCCCTTAAAAACTACCCTTAAGTGCATTTGAGCCTCAGTTAACCAAATTCGAGTTCCAAGAATCTCCCCAATGCTAAAGGTGTCCAGTAAGATATCACAGGGGCTGCTTAAGAGATTTCCACCCTGAAAAAAATTGTCGCGCCCCTCCTTCCCTTAAAACCTACCCCCGTCAAGTTAGCACTACCACCCCGGTAGCGGCCAATTCAAGCATTTCCGTAAAACAAAAAGTATCCAATTAAGTGTCGCAATTTCAATTATTTCAAATATTTATATTGACATTGACACCTTTTTCGAAAGCTGACAACACGAGTATGTTTTTTCAGCGGTCTGCAGAGTCCGTGTCATATAATTTTTTTTAGTAATACTATATTAAAAATCAACTTTAAAAAAATTTAAGATATTTTTTTTTTATTAAAAATTAAAAATTTCGAATTGTGATGGGTTTTTGAAATTTTAAATGATTAAGAAATGTCTGCTATAGTGTTGACTAAAATCCAAAAATAAGTTTTAACCCATTACCTTAGTAGTTTTTTTTAATTCTTACTTTAAATGGTAAAATTCGAGGTTATTTAAAAAAAAACCTAAAAATTCAAATATCTCAGTGACCGTTGAAAATCGGCCTAACATTTATGGCCTCATTTTGTTGCATTTTTACCCTATTATAACGTGTTGCAGGGAATATAGGTCGACTTAACCAATAACCCTGTATAAATATACAAGAAAGAAAATAACAAACATTTTTTTTTTTGTACTCATCCCTCGTTACGCTGGAACGCCGTTACAATCGATGAGGCTGAATTTCAAACTAATAAGTTAACAATAATATTATCCTAAACAGTCGATACACACACCGTGAAACCAAAATAACCTCGAATATGGTTAAACAACATAATATGACTTTAAAGTTAAAATTATTCCGATAGCATTCATGTCCATATCTTGTTGTTCACCCTGTGAAATGTTTATTTCGTGTTCATATTGCATAGTTTTCGGCGCCATTTGATCTAGGGATGTGTTCTATGTATTTATCCATGTAAGATACTCGAGTACGAAATGTAAGAATTTGAATGATGATAATTTTGATAATTCGGTAAATGTCATATTTGAAAAATGTTTTTTTTTTAACGATTAAAAAACATTTTTGCTTTAACAGGATTTGCTAATGGATCGTATAGTGTATGAGGCCGGTATTTAGATATGTTAATTTACACACTAAGCGCGATTTTTGTGTAACTTGTGGTTTTTGGAGAATAATTAAACTTCATATAAAAAAATTAGAGCCTTTAACTAAAACTAACAGGATGAACAAAAATATGCATTGCCTGTAGTTCAATTTACACCCATGCTGATGCAAATAACGCAAAATGAGATTTAGGGCGGAATTCATAGTCCTCACTTATACTTAAGTGGACACTTAAGGGAATCCTTGTTAATTTTGTAGTTCATAGTCGTTCACGTTTTAAAAATTAATTTGAATTTTGCTGCTACTAGATAATTTTGATATTTTATTTGTCAGTTACTTTAATTATAGTGTAGTTACTACGTGATAGACCTAGTACATCAGATTGCAAAATGTGGTGGAGACAAATTTTTTTTTGTTTCTTATGTTTTTTGGGGTGCTGAGCACGAATCCGGAGCTTCCCACCAAAATTTCGTTGCGGAACAGGGTCAAAATCGTGAAAAACCCTAAAATTTTTGCTGTTTTTCCGTTATTCGCCCCCTAATTCTGCATCTATTTATTTCTGCGAAAAACTGTCCATGAATATTTTAGAGAGCACATAATTGCGCGTCCAAAGAGACATAAATATTAAAAATCTGTTGAGGGGTATTACTACTGTGGATAATTTAAATTTGCCATTTTTAACATAGTTCCATTTTATGAAAAAATTTTGAGATTGAACGGTTTTTCATTTTTGGTCGTAAAAGTTGCATTTATCTTGTACATTGTGTATTTTGGAGTGCAAAACCTGAATCTGTAAGTTCCCACCAAAATTTCGTTGCAAAACAGGGTCAAAATTGCAAAAAACGCCAAAAAAATGACTATCAATTGTAGCAATACCACTTAACACATTTTAATGATTAATGGCGCGTTGAACCCGCAGTTATGTTGTCTCTAATATTTTCATGGACAGGTTTTCGGATAAATGTACACTTTCGGAGTTATAAACAAAAAAACGGGAAAACTCCGAAAATTTTGGGTTTTTTCGCGGTTTTGATCCTGTTCCGCAACGAAATTTTGGTGGGAAGCTCCGGATTCGAGCTCAGCACCCCAAAAAACATAAGAAACAAAAAAAAAATTTTCTCCACCACACTTTGCAATCTGAAATCACCTGGGAACTACACTATTAAGCTCCTGAATTAAATTTATTTTATTTTTTGCGCCAATAAGCACTCCCTTATATGTACTTAATTCTTAAGGGAATACTTATTCCTTAAGTAACGACTATGAACTCCGCCCTTAGTTACAGACAAACTTGGCTTTTTATTTTTATTTTGTATATTTATACCCTTCGCTCATAGAGTGAAAGGGTATAATAACTTTGTCATGAAGTTTGTAACGCATTAAAGGAAGCATCTCCGACCATATAAAAATTATACATATATGATCAGCATGACTTGGGGAGTCGATTGGAGCATGTCCGTCTGTCTGTCTGTTGCGACGCGTTTTACTCGGCGGGTATTGAAGCTAGCAAGCTGCAATTTTGCGCACGTGCTTCTTATTGTTGCAGGCTGTTTGTATGTTTGATTCACCCAAGTTGGATCACTGGGTCATGGGGCTGCCATACAAACCTAGCTCCCCAATTTGAGTTCTTCTAAGAAAATCTTTTTTATTTGTGTACCAATTTCATCCAAATTTCACATATTGGTTCTTCTAAGAAACATTTTTTTACACCAATTTCACAAAACTTTGAATTAATGTGTCTTTATCAAAGCAACTAAAAAGTTCAAAAAGAATGCCGCGCCCGAAATTAGCCTCGGCCCCGGAGGTTGGCGAGCGAAGCGAGCAGGGGGCGAAGCCCCCTAGTTTTTTACTCATTTACAAGCAAATTGTCTATTTCCTTGTATGCACGTACACATCAATTTCTGTGTGTAAATATTTTTTTAAAATTACTAACGATAATAGTTAATATTTACCGTACCTACCTATACAATATATACCTATATATATTTACAATAACGTTTTATATGTACTTACTGTTTATCTAACATGCGATTAATATGGCAATATTTATTCAATTTCTTACTCATCCCAGAAATCTAATTAGATTCACTACTCTGCTACCTCATAAAATACATATAGACCACACAAGTTAAATATGTAAATATCACACTTGGTCAAAATGGTAATACATTAAACAATATTACTCATCCCCTCGATGTATGGAAATCCAAAGACCAAAATGATGATGGCATACTATGACAATTCGCATTCAATTGCAGCCATAGAATAAGGAATTGAAAGTACATACGAATATGATTGCGTCGAGAGTACTTTCCAATCGTATCTCGCGGATTTTGCTTTTCTTATATGTGATCTGTAGTGGGTGAATAGCCGATTTTAATTGCAATTTTATTCACAATGTATACTATTTTTGGACGTTACGATAACATATTCTTTATGAATAATGAATTTATTATGGAAATGATTGGCGTCATTAAAAATATTCTCACTGATGTGGCAGGAGGGATGCTTATGGACGAAAAGCATGATTTCGTCATAAGGGGAGATCCATAAATCAACTTCCATCTTGTCATATATTTCTAATATTTCAGGCAAGAAAAGAAGAATGCGTGAACATTACTAACAATTTCTCATGTATGAAACATTTGGAGCATGTACCACGAAATTTTCTTTGTAATAACATTTTGACCGAATTTACCATCGCTTATCAGTACATACTTACCAATTGAGAGTCACACACAAAAATCAAGATATGCACGTTTTTCGGAATAAGTTGAATATACTTCCGCGAGTGAACAATTTTTTTTTCATCTCTTTCCTATTTTTTTATAAAATTAAGGATTTTATTGTTCATCGTCCTGAAAAGATCAGAAATCGGAGACTGAATTAAAAACGATTGATTAGCAGCAATAAACAAACTTTAAGGTCGGAATTCATAGTCCTCACTTATACTTAAGGGATCCCTTAAGGGAATTCTTATTAATTTTGCAATTCATTGTCGTTAATATTTCAAAAATAAATTTGAATCTTTATTGCTTAAGTGATGACTATGAATTCCGCTTTTAATTTTAATCTATATATAAAAGAAAGTCGTTTTAGTTACACCATTTATAACTTGAGAACGGCTGAACTGATTTTCATGATTTTAGGTTCGTTGGGTTTGGCTCGGTTCGGAATGACATAATAATTATTGAAACATGCGGAAAATTCACAATGAGCCAAAATTCATAATCGGTTTTCTTTTTAGCAACTTCTGCCTGTATTTTTTGATGGTATCAATGGATTTCAGAAAATTTTCTCCACAGGATTGGTGTTTACCCCAATTGAAGGAACAACTGTCGATGCATATGAGAAATTCACAATGAGCGGAAGTTTGAAGACAAACATACCTTTTCCATATATCTCTAGCGAATTTCGGATTTTTAGTAAGTTTACTACATCAACATGGTCTACGCGAGGTTCCAGTCCAAATAGCAGAAAATTCACAATGGGCAACAATTCACAATTTTTTTTTTTTTTTGCATAGTTTTGACTTTATTTTTCGATCGCTTAGCGAACAGAGTTCCAACCGAATAGCGGAGTAATTATTGAAACACGAAAAATATTTATAATAACCAAATTATAAAAACAGTTCCTTTTCGTACAGTTAATAAATGAATTACTATTGAAACATGCGAAAAATTCACAATTATAAAAACAAATCCTTTTTAAATACTTTTGTCTATATATCCTGAACTAACTGTAAGATTAAAGCAAATCCCCACTGCAATATAGGTATCAAAATATTTGAAAATTCAAAATAAACAGAATTCTAAAAACAGCCCGTTTTCACATAATTTAGCCTTTATTCTCTGAGCAGATAAGCGGATTTCGGTAAATTTGTAACATCGAATCTGCTTCTATAGTCCAATAATATCGTATTTTCGTCAGGAAAAAAATACAGAAGTTTATTTCTCAATTTTGTTATATGTATTTTGGGGCGCTGATTCTGAATATCAACTTTGCACCCTAAAAAACGTGCCGCAACCTTTAAAAAAAGGGGGAAAGGGGGACATTTTTTTCGGTTTTTTGCGATTATTTCAAAAACGGTAAGAGATACAGAAAAATAGTCTGAGGACGAAAAAACTACATAAAATTATCTGTGCAATGACCCATGACAACTTTGTTCTACAGTTTATAAAATGAGTAGTACGTTGTACGTAGAACAAACTCTTGATGGGTCACTTTGTATGGGAGATACTCGTTTTTATCCGAATGAGCTGATTTTTGGTGGGTGGGGTGACTATGACCTCCAATCGCAACAAACCAAAATTTAGCACTCTGCTCCAATTTTGGGGGGAGTTATGGATATGCAGTTTTGAAAATTTAAATGGAGGGATAATGGAGGTCCTTGACCGGAGCGACTCAATGTTTACGTTAAAATTATCTTAAACTTGTTGTTAATACTTGTACAAAATTTTACGGCTGAACTAACATTCTTTGAAAAGTTATGGAGCTATTAAAAAAGGTCTAAAATGCAAATATTCTAATTTATGTTCTATTCTAACGCCGAAATATGCAATTAAACTCTAATGTGTTATATATCATTGCACAGATAATTTTATGTAGTTTTTTTCGTCCTCAGACCAATTTTCTGTATCTCTTACCGTTTTTGAAATAATCGCAAAAAACCGAAAAAATGCCCCCCTTTCCCCCCTTTTTTAACTCATTGCCGGACACAACGCCAAAATTTGACACGATTTGTATGTCAAATGCTCAAAATTGGACGTCTATAGACGTTCTGTCCGGGAAAGGGTTAAAGGTTGCGGCACTTTTTTTAGGGTGCAAAGTTCATAATCGGAATCAGCGCCCCATAATACATAAAGAAAGAGTGAGAAAAAAACTTCTGTATTTTTTTCAAACAACAGAATAAAAAAATTCACAATGCTTTTCAAGTTACGCCATCGTATTGAAACCTACACCAAATAGTTGAATAGCTACGTACATTTGCAACAAAATTAGGATTAGGAGATTTCAGGTTTTTTGATTCACAGTATATGGAGATCTAGATGCTTCGAAAAAATTGGAAAGACTGGCACTGGAAAAAGGGTATGTTGCTACCCATGCTACCTAATACCTATCCATTGACACGTGGTAGAAATTACAATTACTAACTAAAATTGTGAAAATATTTCCTTCTCATAGCTTAGTCCGCTTCTAAACAGATATGTGGATCAGTCCCATCGGATATATCTATACCCCGAACATCCTCCTCATCCTAAATTGCTTCGACCTTTGATAAGAAAATAAGCACTGAACGAAAGTTGACGAAAAGAACAGGCAGATCATTTGCTTTCATACGTTTCACTCCGCCTTTTTCTTTGCTTGCATAAAAGGGTATATGGGTGGGTACCAAAGCCACCTTCATACAAGCCCGGAAGCAGAGCACGGTCATATACTGAAACGACAATCCATAGGCCTGTTCATATCGAAAATTTACATTGCGGTAAAGGCAAATCGGGTTGGGTCGCGGCAAACTTTAAACGAAAAGTATTGGTTCCCGGTCGATTTTCGTCGCGAAAAGTGCAATGTGTCGTGAATTGAAGTGTCTATAATGCAGCGAAAGAAACAACGGTTTTTTTACATGCGCTGTGCTTGTGTTAGTGCATCATGCAACGTATATACGACATATTCATAGGCTCGCTTTGTGTGCATGTATTGCTACTTCCCGGCTTTCTAAATCAAGGTGGCTTTGGTGGGTACCCACACTACCATACCTATCCATTGAAATGTGGTAGAAGTTGGAATCGCTAACCATAGTTGTGAAATTAATAATTTCTCATACCTTTGTCTTTATCTATCGTCTAAGTCTATTCGCCGAACAGCCTTCTCATCCTAAATTGTCGAAAATTAAAGGGCAGACCATTTTCTCTCATACATTCCACTCCGCCTTTTTCTGTGCTTAATGACCTTGATCATCAATGGCATAATTCATTTGCGCCTACTTTTGTCAATATCTCTTGAACGGATTTACGTGGTTCGGTAAATTGGACCCCTTAATGGTTTTCACTTAGAATAGCTGTAGGTGGGACTGTGAAATTTTCACTAAAATGACCTCCGCGACCTAATCTACCACCCCCCATAGACTTTTGGTCAAAAAAATCATTTTAAAAATATCGAAAAATATGACCTCGTTTGCCCTTACTCCCCTCTTTGCATTGCAGGCGGCTGGGACTGTCAAATTTTCATTAAAATGACCTCCGCGACTTGATTTTCCTCCTCCTTTTCGCGGATTAGCGGATTTTTCAGTATTCCGTAAACAAACATCTAAATAAGTTCTATCCTCAGTAGGAGACACATCTGGAAAATCGACCAAGAAAAATTAGCGATGCTTTGCTGCCGCTCATTTTCTGATGCTTTTGTATTTACATATCTCTTCAACACAATCGCGGAGTTCAGTAATTTTGTCGCACCCAAAAACTGATCACATTTAAAAGGTGGGGCGGTACGAAGTTCGCCGGGCCAGCTTGTTTTTTTATAAATAAAAAATGAAGAATATTAAAAACGCAGGATATCCATATAATACATTTTTAAAATTTTTAGTTATCATATCACACATAGTCGTATACTGAAATTACTGCATATAAAATAAATCCTTTTCGATTTATTTTAGACTCTTCCCTGTTTTTCTTCAACGAGACTATTTCCTAACATTCTAAACGCTCACCGCACGTTGCCCAATTAAGCAAAAAAAAAAACAACAAAATTTCTCATACCACAAAATACCAGAACGAAAATTTGTCACTCTCTATACAACTTCCGCAGTCCAGTGACCTAGTTCTGTTTCGCATGACAAAACCGAAAGTCATCGTCATCGTCGTCGGCATCGAGACGACGACACGGCCAATGCCTTTGACCGACTACGATTTTGTCGTACAATAACCCAATTTTGTTTTCGTTGTTGCAGTCTCCGCGGGACGCAGGATATCCGTCGGGACTCATAAGCAAAATATTTATACAGAGGTAACTCGCCCCCGCAACCTTTCTCCCGAAAATGGCGCCGGGAAGGCGCTCGCGAAGTATCATGTTATACTTGTTATTAGATGCTACCCAAACACCCACCTCGTTTCCATAGTCGTGTCCGTTGCTATATGAGTCCTTTTTAGATTTTACTACTTTGAACTACTCTACTATTCTCCTATCCTTGTGAAACTTAACTGCTTCTGCTTGTGCTGAGTATGATACGAAGCGCTTTATTGAGGTAGAAGGATCTAATTTATTGCAACTTGATTTTGAATTTGGACTTAATTTAATTTTTTCGCAATTATACAAAACGAAAATACATAAATTGTCCTAGCTCGCTAAAATTGTATGTGAGTGCAAGTCCGTAAATAGAAGTTTACATGAGGCGAGGAAATGGGATAGTAAACTATTTTCTACTCCACCGGTTACTCTTCAATCGTCCTAGTCGCTTGAAACTTTTTCTAGTGGTAGACCCAACCTCACTACTCAACTGCAAAGATTTACATGAGTAGCGAGTAGGGTCGAATAATTCCACTCTCTTGTTTACTTGACTAATGTAAACCGCTGCGCCGGCCGTCAGGTTCTGACCATATTTTGGTCCTCAGATGTATTTGAATGGCTGCTCTAATAAAAACACAAAAATCCAATGCCGTTGAGTTTTTAAGGTAGATCCACTCTTTTCAGTCATCAGTCAAAGTCATTTTCCCTACAAGTTGATAGATTGTTAGTTAATCAATAAACTGAGACTCTGTCAACTGGTTTGGAAAATGAATGTGACGGTGACTGAAAAGTGTGGAAGGTAATTTCACTGACGGTTCTGGATCTAAAAGACTATTTATCTGCAAGGCACAGCAGGCAACTACACAAAAAATGTTCACCTCCTACTGGCAAGAAACCAACATGGATAAATGAACTATCTTCGTACAGAAAATTTTGCCGTGGACAGACGATATTTCGAATTTGTGGGATTCGAAGAAGTACGAACTGAAAGGCTATTACGAAAGTGCAACTTCTATGAGTACCTGCACGAAAGTGCAATTCCTATAAGTACCTGGATTTTTTATACCCGTCACCATGTGAAAGGGTATATGTATTAACTTTGTCATGAAGTTTGCAACGCACAGAAGTAAGCATCTCCTGATCAGTGTGACGAGAGAAATCAATTGAGCGATGTCTGTCTGTCCGTCTGTTTCAATGCAAAATAGTTCCTCAGTTTTGAAGCTATCGAAATTTTGGAAGATGAAATTTGTATTTATGTCGGAACGAATGGAATCGGACCATTTCGTCATGTGGCTGCCATAGAGATCATCCCCTGACAATTAGGTTCTTCTAAGAAATACTTTTTTCTTTATGTACCAATCTTAACCAAACTTCACCCAAGTGTGTTCCTAGTAAAGCCTCGAAACATATCTAGGAATGGATGAAATCGGAACACTATGTAATAGGGCTGTCATACAAACCAACCAACCAACCAATTGAGATGGATCCCAGCAGTAAGAAGAAGCGAGAGGGGACGAGCTAGCGGCGGATGCCTTCTTGGGTACAAAAAAGAATTAAACTTTGATAAACAAATTTGCGCATTCAACAGTGTCAATAATTAGACTTACATAACGCTAAAAGTTAAAAATAAGCAGCTAATTTTACTCCCAACGTACCTTAACTGTAACGATTGGAATAATCACTTCAATACGCTTAATGATATAATGATTCAACTGGGAAGTAACGATGTCCTCATTATGGGCGATTTTAATGCCAGAAACACCGATGGCTAATAATATGGAGGGTGCGATGCGTAAGACAAAGGATGCTACAATTAACACATGCGGACGAAAAATGATTGAGTTTATGGATTCTTTCGGCCTAAAACTGTTGAATGGCTGCTCGAAAGGAGACTGTGAAGGCGAATGCACATACATTGGGTATAACTGTAAAACAGTCATTGACTTTTGTCTGACCGGAGGGGACTGGATTCCTCTTATTACGGACTTCAGCGTAGGAAACAAGTCGTTCTCCGATCATCTCCCAATTATTGCAACGATTGGGGCAGATTGCATCGGCAGAGCGACAACGAGGCCAATGAAATTACTGCCGAAATTAATATGGAGAAGTGAGTTCGCACAGCGATACAAAACTAATTTGGAGCATAACCTCGAGCAAAAGTCAATAACCAATATTAAAGAATTAACAGAAATAATAACAACCACCGCGCAAAAAACGACCAAAGCCAAAAAGACATTTAGAAACCCTTGGTATGATAAAATCTGTGAAACAATTAGAAATCGCTCTTTCCGATGGCTTAATATCTTCAGAAAATTCAAATGATTTCGCAAGGAAAATGTATATTGATACAAACAAGCAGTTCAAGGTGGTGTGTAAAGCGAAAAAACGAGCATTTTACCAGCAACAGGCAAAACTATTGGAGGGCTGTACAAACCAAAGCGACTTTTGGAAAATTGCTAATCAGCTGAAAGGTACTACGACTACGTTTGCGATTGGAAACGGTGTAAATATAGAGCTGTTGCAACATCATTTTAGTAAAATTCTACGCCGCGAAAATGAACACGAACAAATACAATTTGCAAGGCCAAACTGGAGCCATCCAATACTGGATGAAAAAATTACAATACCCGAAGTACGAGACGCTCTACAAATGTGCAAGGACGGCGGTAAAGCAGCAGGAAACGACAGGGTGTCTATAGAGTTTTACAAATACGGACCGGAATCGCTTGTAGCTACTCTCACCGTAGAACTCAATCGGATATTTGAAAGCGGCAATGTTCCAGAAGAATTCCAGGAAGCAATATTGTTCCCAATATTTAAGAAGGGGGATATTAACGATCCAGCGTGTTATCGCGCAATATCATTTCTAAATGCATCTGGAAAGATTTTTACGACTCTTTTACAAAATAGATTTGTCAAATGGCTGAGCATAAGAAGAATCCTTACGGAGAATCAATCAGGCTTTAGAAAGGGCTACTCAACTAACGACAACATATTTGTACTGTACAACTGGGCCCAATTCTATTTAAACGAAGGACGCAAACTTTATGCGTTGTTTATTGATTTCAAAGCAGCCTTTGACACAGTTGATCGACAGTCATTATTCTACAAGCTGTACAACCATGGAATGTCGTCGAAATTTGGAAAGATCTTCGAAAAATTGTATGAAAATACATACAAAGGTTACAATATGGAACGGAGAGCAACTTTCAGAACCTTTTTATACGAATGTCGGAGTGCGCCAAGGGTGCAAACTGAGCCCAGATGCTTTCTCGGTATAT
This sequence comes from Microchrysa polita, assembly GCA_949715475.1. Taxonomy (NCBI): domain Eukaryota; kingdom Metazoa; phylum Arthropoda; class Insecta; order Diptera; family Stratiomyidae; genus Microchrysa; species Microchrysa polita. The sequence goes on along the minus strand of OX454421.1, from coordinate 75,415,184 downwards.
ATAAATGATATTCTGGAGAATATGACTGGTGGAGCACGCGCATTTGGTATCTTACTGAAAGGTCTACTCTATGCAGACGATATTGTGCTATTTGCAGAGTCTACGAAGGATCTCCAGAAGATGATTGACCATCTTCTCGAAGCATATTGTACACAGTGGAAGTTAACCATAAATCTAGAAAAAACAAAAGTAATGGTATTCAAAAAACGGCATGTACTAGCGGAAGCAGAAAAATGGACATATAATGGAATTGAAATCGAAACAGTAAAAACTTACAAGTACCTCGGCATACAAATTACTAGTAATTTAGCAATGCAGCCACACCTACAGCAAAAGCTTAAAGAAGCAAAATGGGCAATGAACACAGTATGGAAGAACTGCTTTAGCAATGAAGATGTATGTCACAAAGCCAAATATAGTATATTCAGAGCTGTCTCGAAATCAATTCAGTTGTATGGTGCGCAAGTGTGGGGAGGAAGACAATATGAGGAAGTGGAAAAATTACAGCGCTTTTATTTAAAGAGAGTCTTCTACCTACCAAAGACTACACCAAACTACATGCTGGAAACATTAAAGACGCATGCGAACTATCTGCTGAGAGTTGCGAATATGGATGAGGAGCGACTGCCGAGAAGAATTTTGCTACAAGCGGTGTCTTTAAGAAAATGTTTCTACCAGAACTTGCAGACCCTTGCTAATGAGCACAGGACTCACTTCCATTGGAACGGGACAACAGAATCAGCTTACGCGCTTTATAAGCTAATTGAAGACGTCAAGCAGGCGCTTGCGATAACCAATTCGGAGAGGGCTTCATCGACACAACACAGGGAGATATACTCACAGCTAAATCATAATCTTGGGATAAACACTTACTTCCAAAATCAGTTTGCGGCAAACAAAATCTCAATAATTTTTCGAGCGAGAGGGGAATTGTTGCCTTTAAATTACGTGCCACATCGTATAGATCTACCGGTTCTATGTAGTTTATGTAACATGAGACTGAGAGAGGATAGCCGACACTTCATAGGAACGTGTCCGATTTTGAAAGAAATAAGAAGAGCCTGGTTTGACAAAGATATTCTAAGCGAAGCGGAAGTTAATGAGATATTAAACGGAGTTGACTGGGATAAATTGTTCAAATATTGTAGTGAAGCGATGAAATACCGACGAAGGATTATCAACGAAAGCTTTTAAACTAATTCCAAAATAAAGTGTGGTGAGTGGGTAGACGAACATGCAGAATCTGGAGTTGTGTGAACTTCGTCACTCAGTCTCCACACTTAATTTAATAGAACGCTTCCAACAGGCAACCAGCTACTAAACGAAAACAAAGTTTATAATAATATGCATAATAGATAAAAATTAAATATGATAAATAATAATAGTATGTAATTAATTTGGTATTAATTAATAATCAAATGAAACAAATTTAATATTAAATTAGAAACCGAACCACAAAAAAATTATTCTTAATTAAGGAAATAATAATAGCATAGAAAGACGCTGTACATGAATTAACTTATATATATTGTTAAAAGAAAAGAAGTCAATCAGATTTGGCAGACGGCTAAAAAACAAAGCCAAGCCACAACCTTGTTTAAAATTTTAAATTTATATGTATGTACAATGAATTATGAATAAACTATCTATCTATCTATCTATCTACAAACCAACCTCTGAAAATTAAGTTCTTCTAAGAAAAACTTTTTTCTTTTTAATCCGACCTAACTAAACCAAACTTTATCCAAATTTGTTCCTAGTAAACCTCAAAACATTTAGGAACGGATGAAATCGTAACACTGCTTGGGCTGTACAACCCAACTCCTAAAATTAGGATATTCTAATAAACACTTTTTTCTTTATGAACCAATCTGTCGTTGTCGCACGTACTAGTGAGTAAACTAGCGTCCACAAAAGCTATTGAACGTAACGTATTAAAATATTTGACATTTTTGATCGTGTGTAGCCAACTTTGGATATATAGCGAACAATTTCTAAAGTCCGGTAACTGTTCGTTATATCCGAGTTCGACCGTATAGTCATCTGCCTAGAGACCACAGCTGTTTGAAGCTACGTAACCTGGAAGGAATTCAAAATTAACGCCAACCAACAGCCAGTTCGGTCACCAGCACAATCCTACTGTTTCTGGGTCGGTTGCATCGTTACGAATTAATCCAATGGAAGGAAACTATAATCTCTCAAATTTCCCTGCAAAGAGACCTAAAGAACGTTATGGTCATGTGGTACTTGCACGGAAAAGGAAGTGGGTCTTACAAACGGCGGGTACTGGTTTCAGCAAACAGCACAGATAAGACTGGAGCAAATATATTGCGCAATAGAGGTTTATAAGGCTTTTTCATAGTGCCGAAAACTGATTTTTTATTTCAGGGAAGTTTAGTGTAAATTATGCTGTATATTCTTTGAAACTTGGACTTTATTTTAACATAGATTTTTACAATTCTACACCCTTCGTTCACACGACTCTGATCACTTTCATCGCAAATGAATTAAGTTCACATCGCTTGACTATTGACTAGCCATGGTTTTATGGTGAAATTGACTGATCAGAATGATTCGAATGGCAGCGTCAATAGTTTTGATATTGGCAAAATTTTTATTTATTCCTTGTGCAAAAGGAAACGTACACAAATTTGAAAGTCTACGCTATTAAAATTGCCACTTTGTCAAAAAATGTGTATTCAAAATTTGAGACGAAAATTAGCACAACCATTTACAAATTCTATTTTTGTACAAAAATCCCCTGTCAATTTGTAAATAAAATTGCCTTTCGCACAAAAATACAGAATTTTCACTAGTAACAGTAGGGGAATTTTTGTGCAACAAAAAAGCACAAAGGCATTTTAGTGGAATATTTTAGTGCAAAATTTCGAAATCAAATTTTACCTATTCAGAACTGGATTAACTTTATATGACGCCCCTGGACAGTTGTCAAATTGTCACCCTTTCCGTCACACCTGGAAGTGGAAAAATAGTTTTGCATTAAAAGTTGTAACGAGTAGAATCACCAAAATATTTTTTAAAATACATACATTGGTTTCCGGCCGGTTCAAGTAGGAAAAACAGTAACAACATTCGTAAAATCAACTGATCCCTGCGATACCCTAAAAAAAGCACCTAATATAATAAAGTATTCCCATAACCTTTCTACCACCACGACACACGACCCCTAAATTTGAAAAGAACGACAAATGGGTAGCTCGAGTCCCCTATGACTTTTTTCTTTAATTTTGCAAAACCATCCTTAAAAATTAAAAACAAAGCAAACTCAAAAACTAAAAAAATCTAAAATTAGTTTCTCTACTTTTGTAAATTGACTGTTAACGATAGAAAAAGAGATTCTGGGCCTTCAAATGCATTTTTCTTTTGTTGGAATGTTAAGAAATTTGCGAAGGATATTTTTTCACTTATTCGAAAAGTGTTATACACAGATGAGTGAAAATTTCAGTTTTCGCCACCAAACTAACTTAATCTAAAAGTTTGTTCTTTTGGAGATCAAATTCGATGATCCTGGAGCTGGCAGATAGGATTTAATGCATTCAAATCCTGTTTTTTTTTTAGGGAAAGTTCAGTCTTTTATTCCGATTTTCAAAATCTTAGCTTAATGCATTTTTTTTAGCCGGCTATATTGATAAAATCATCGCATTGTAAAAATTAATTCACAATGAGTTTTTTCACATATTTCTTTTATATATCTTGAACTTCTTAGCGGATTTTTGGAAGATTTTCCTGCCGAATTGGTCCTTTCCCTGAATATCAAATTAATATTGAAACATGCAAAAAAAACACAATGAGCAAAATTATAAATATTTGTTTTTCGTGTATTTCTTTCTGTATTCCTTGAAGGAATTACCAGATTTCAGTCAAAAGATTCCAGCGGATTGGTGTACACCCAGAATAACTGTTGAAATATGCGGAAAATCACAAAGAATAATTATTAAAAACAGTCCTTTTTCAAATACTTTTGTCTATGTGGATATACGGAACGGATGAGCCAAATTTTCCTATCCCTTGGCCACTTTGAACGGATTAGGGGGTTTTAGTTAGTTTTAGTTAGGCGCCCTCCTACTATTTTTTTAAAAATCGAATTAGCATTTCAATTTTATTCTATTTGAACGGGAATGTTAGTGCGAGCGCAGCGAGCCCAAGATGGGAGCTTGTAATAAATAAATAAAAAAAAATATATATAATTTAGTAGTAGTGTAGAAGTAAGATTGATGTAGTTATCTTTTGAGTAGAACAAAGAAATATGATTTTTTTCTAAGCAATATAGAGATAAATTGTTGATATAGCCAGGGATGCGCAACTTAGTTTTTTACGCGAGCCATATTGTTAGATAGAAAAGCAGCAGTACGGTCCAAACATTTTATGAATGAAATGACATTATTTCTCGACATTTGTCAATAAATTTATGTTTTTCCCTGATCCCCTATATGTACTTTTATAAGAGACGCAGGGCCGGATTTCCCATATGGGTAACCTGGGCAACTGTCCGGGGTGAGACATTTTGAGGGGCATTATGTCTCTGAAACTTTCATATTTTTCGAGTTTGTTTAAAGTTTTTTTTACGAAGAAGCTTTTACTGAAATAAAAACTTAAATAAAACTTCTGCAAAAGAGGCGGTTTAAGGCGATAATGCCCGACGTCGGTCGAATAATCGTGTCACATTGACGAAAAAAGGATTGCTTTAGTCAGTGGCAGTGGCACATTTGCCGCCTCGACAAATTTCAATTTCAATTTTAATTATTCTTTGTGATTTTCCGCATATTTCAACAGTTATTCTGGGTGTACACCAATCCGCTGGAATCTTTTGACTGAAATCTGGTAATTCCTTCAAGGAATACAGAAAGAAATACACGAAAAACAAATATTTATAATTTTGCTCATTGTGATTTTTTTGCATGTTTCAATATTAATTTGATATTCAGGGAAAGGACCAATTCGGCAGGAAAATCTTCCAAAAATCCGCTAAGAAGTTCAAGATATATAAAAAAAAATATGTGAAAAAACTCATTGTGAATTGTTGCTCGTTGTGAATTTTCTGCTTACTTCAATAGCAGTATAGCTATTCCGGTCGTAGCCTTGTGTAGATAAATAGGGGTGTCAACTTACTGAAATATTATCAATTCTTTACCTAGTAAATCTAATCGTCCAATTGAAACCAACAGCGAAGCGGTATCAGCTTCTGCATCAAAATCTTCAGACACAAAGCTTTGCGACCCAAAGAAACCGTCTGACTCAGGCGAAAATTCGACAGCTCCTAATTATAATAATTTTGTTCGTGGTGATCCCCATGTGCCATCCACAACCGGTTCAATAAATATTCCTGACACCTCCACTAACAATCCAACCGGACCCACTTTTCTTGACCCACTTATACCACCTGTTGTTAAGCTGACCATGAACTCAGTCGTTGACCTTGATTGCAGGTATTTACTTTCCAGATTCAGGGAACACAAAATCTATGAAAGCGTTCGTTTGTTCCTCGCATATATGCACAATGCTCCCGATAGTACTTGCATTGATGGGAAAACTAAGAGTAACCTGAAAGTCCTTATTCAACAAGAAAGTCTGCCTACTGATATTGCTTCGCTGAGTAGTTTTTTCAACAGATATCATGAAGGTCTTGGAATGTCTCATGAACAGGTGAAACGTGACCTCGAAACCTATCGATCCTTTGTCAGCTCTAAACACATGTCCCGCTTGCAGAAAATTCGCGAAGACCATAAAAAGTATTATTCCTAATCAGACAGTTGCCCAAAATAACCCCAGATTAGAAAGTTTTATTCCAACTGATAAATTTGCTCTAAATACCCCCAGATTTAATTACCATACTTGCAGCGGAATGCGGGGTAAAGTAAATTCTCTTTTCCTTGATGCAAAGTCTTGTAATTTTAACGTTTTGATAATAACGGAAACTTGGCTAAATGACACCTTCAAAAATGAAGAAATCCTTGACTCCAGCTGGTCTGTTAATAGATGCGATCGGAACTATAATTTAACCGGCACCTCTAGGGGAGGCGGTGTTCTAATTGCTACACAGAATTTGCTTCCAAGTGAGCTTATAACAACCCATTCCCATACTAAATTTGAACATATTTTCGCGAAAATTTCACTAGAGAATCACCACCTTTACGCTTTACATAGGAGTCTTTTACATACCTCTCCGTTCTGACGAAAATACCTTTAACGATGTTTGTGAAATAATCACCACCATCAGCGCTACACTTAACGATAACGACAAAATATAGTCCTTGGTGATTTTAATTGTCCGAACATCAAGTTTATACTAGACGAAAATGACAATCTTCTCCTCCCAGTGAACCTTACTGAAAACTCTGACTTCAACCTAATCAGTACTTTTTACGGCAATGATTTACAACAAGTAGTTCCGACTTCTAACCAGAACGGAAACTGGTTAGATCTTATTTTCACCAATTTTTACGACGAGGTGGTTGTTAGTCCAACTGTAGAATCAGAAAACATTTTTAAAAACACCCATTACCACTTTGCGATTACAGTTGAACTTTCAGCAACCAATATACCTTTTAAACAATCCTATCAAAAAGAAATTTTTTACGACTTCTCAAAAGCGAACTTCGAGGGCATCAGAAAATACCCTGAAACCATAGACTGGGAAACTAATTTATCGAAGTCTAATCTAGAAGACGTGCTCTGTGGCCGTGATCGTTCGGTCGCCACTCTGTGAAATATACACTCATAGAGAAACGAGTTTCCAAACTCGGCACGACTCGTCGCAAGTTTATTATTCAGAAAAAGATGATAAGAAATATTATTATCGTAGAATGATAAACTAACAATGCGACTAGGAAGTGGTATCACACTCCGAATTCAGTTGTCTTTGTAACGTGATAACTACACACGGTAGTCATCAATGCACCATGCTCCACTAGGAGTTACGGTAATAAAGAGAGAATCTAGAAGACACAGTATCTTGCTTCAACAACATAATCCTCGATGTGATTAATACGTATGTGCCCAAAATTAAAAAACGCAACCCGCTTTCCGAACCCTGGCTCAACAGAAATCTAAGGACCCTTAGAAACCAAAGAAACAAACTCTATAAGTTAATAAAAAACGACCCCAATGTTAGCAATGACGTAAAAGCAAAGTACACTGAACTAGCAAATGAATTTGCCATGAAATCCCGTGAAGCATATCAACAGTATGTCAATTCAATGGGTGAAAAAATTATCAATGACCCTAAGAAATTCTTTAGCTTCGTCAATATGAAACGTAAGACTACCGGTTTTCCTGTTTCCATGTTCTTCCTCCTGTCGTCAAGAAATTTGCAACTTTTTCGCTGATCATTTCCAAAACACTTTCAGCTTAGTTAATAACTCAAGTTCCTCATTGTCCTTCACCCATTCTAACCCAATATGTATTATTGACGAGATTAACATCACACTAGAGGAATTATCAAAAGCAATTGCTGGACTAAGTATAGATAAAGGCCCTGGCCCTGACTTAATCCCTCCCTATTTTTTGAAGCAGTGTTTGGATCAATTACTCGTTCCCCTTTGTCTTATTTTCAATAACTCCCTTCAATCAGGCGTCTTTCCTTCTTATTGGAAATATTCCCACATCGCTCGAATTCATACGAACGGTGATAAACGGTTAGTCGATAACTATCGAGGTATTGCAATTCTATCGGCAATCCCTAAGTTATTTGAGAAAATCGTTTGTGACAAACTCACCACTGTCATTGACCCGCTTTTGAATGAACAACAACATGGATTCCGCAAAGGAAGATCGACCACAACCAACCTCATAATCCTAGTTTCCGAGGTTCTCTGTGAAATGGAAAAGGGGAATCAAGTTGACGCAGTTTATACTGACTTTAGTAAGGCCTTCGATAGAGTTGACCACAAAATTCTAATTGAAAAATTACACAAATTTGGGATATCTGGGTCCATTTTGAGTTGGCTCGGCTGGTACCTTGTCAATGGTACCCAATTCGTGAAATTTCAAGGTTGTATATCCAAGAGTATATCCGTATCCTCTGGTGTACCACAGGGCAGCCACTTGGGTCCCCTACTCTTCAACATTTTTATTTCCGACCTATCACAGTCTTTGTCTGATATTCCTCATCTTCTCTATGCCGAGGACCTTAAACTGTACCATACCATACAAACAGATTCTGATGTAACATTTCTTCAACTGAAGCTTAAATCCCTCGAAGAATGGTGCAGTCTGAACAATTTATACCTTAACGTTAATAAGTGCCAAGTAATGAGTTTCTCCCGTAAAAGCGAAATTATAACGCATTCTTACCAGCTGCATAACGACGAACTGAATCGAGTCGACCATATCAAAGACTTAGGTGTAGTCTTAGACTACAAACTATGCTTCAATTTACAATATGACATGGCCTTGTCCACAGCTAATAAGCAACTCGGTTTCATTAAAATACGGACTAAAGAATTTCAGAATCTCTGGGTTACTAAATCTTTATACTCGAGTCTTGTGCGACCCCTTCTTGAATATGCTTGCGTTATCTGGAACCCAGTACATGAAATACACAGCAACAGGTTTGAGTCAATTCAAAAACAATTTCTCCTTTTCGCACCAAGGAATCAATTTAACCCTGCCGATTTCCGTAATCAGCCTTCTTATGAATACAGATTAGGCCTTTTAAATTTAATGACACTTGCTTCCCGAAGAACGCTACTCAGTGCATGTTTCACCTTTGACGTGATTAGCGGCGCAGCTAATATCAATACCCTATCTGAGAAAATAGCTTTCAAGTTTCAACGATCAATTGAGACGGACCAGGCATACTGCTCTCCTAAAAGTGTCTCAACATCGAACCGCTTATGGCTACAACGAACCTATAAATAGGTGCTGTCGAGTTTTCAACTCAATTGGCCTACATTATTCTCCTGGGATATCTAAATTCACGTTTAAATAAACATAACTTAATAAAAGCCCTCAATTCCTCCTAGAATCCCATTCCCTCAATCTCTATTTGAAAATTAAGTGGAATGTATGTACCTAATTGTAATTGTTAAATATTGTTACCTTGCTTGGTTAAATAAATAAATAAATAAATCCTGTAATTCGTTCAAGAAAGACAAAGAAGTATAAGAAAAAAATTGTCTTCATAATTGTGCCCCATTGTGAATTTTTCATATGTCTCGATGGTTGTCCTGTTACTTTGGGTAGATACCAATCCTGTGGAAGAAATTTACTGAAATATGTTGAAGAAATACACGCGGAAATAGGTGAAAATAAACCGCTTGTGAATTTTAGCTCATTGTGAATTTGTTTCCATTTTTCAATAGTTATTATGCTATTCTGGCCAGAGCCTAATCCAATAAACCCAAAATCATGAAAATCTGTCCAGCCGTTCTCGAGTTATACATGGTGTAACTAACACGATTTTCTTTTATATATAGATAGAATATAGGTAGATATCCGTATAGATTATGTGTATTTATTCAATATTTTTAATTTTTGCCTAAAACTACATTTTTATGATTTGCCCTCTAAGCTTTTAAACTTTATTGAAATAATAGATTTGTAAAATCTTCAGCCATCAGTGACCATTTACCCATTCAACTTACAATTCAATCAATTAGAACCAAATCCACTCACTCTCTTCGAATTCTACTCAATCACTCGACGTTCAACAGTTCAACACATTTCCATTCAACAGACATCAATTCTCACTCACTGCCGGGGTAACCGGAAGCAACGTAGCGCCACCCACACCAATTTCGCCCGCTGTTTTTCTTTCAGATACTTTTAGTTAGCACACAGCTTGTCTTGCACCGTACGTGGTGTCTGTTCTGAGCAGTGTTGCCAACTCAAAATTTTGAAAACGGCTAAATTTAGCCGGAAAACCGGCTTTATTTTTTTCAAAAACGACTAAAAATCCGGCTAAACAAATTTCAGCCAGAAAAACGGCCAAAAAAACCGGCTAAATCATACAAAACAATCACATTACGAACAAATATAGTAAAAAACTGACTTTAATAATTTAAATTCTTTCTGGAGAATTACCCATAGCATAGCAAGCATAGTTTTAGGCAGATTTCTTAGTCTTATTACATACATATGTATGTGCTCCAATCGCTGGCATTGCAGTTAAAATTTACTGAGTTAGATAGCTCAACTAGTCAAAGTTGTTGTATACAGGTACAATTTCTCGGTCAAGTCCATAACCACGTTAGGTTCGAAATTGTGGAACATAAAATTCGTAAAAGGAGCGTCCATTGCGTAACTATGGGCAAGGACAACCGCATTTATGCATGGATATCTTACCATCATCGCACCTGGATAATTTTATATTTTGATTAAATTGAACCATTTTATTCATTTTCGAATTTAAGCCCTCCAAATGTTATTTCATTTTCCATAGTTACGAAATTGATGTTCAATTTTTGATGTGGCGCCTCTTTTTGTACGGCAGCCCCATGACCGCATTCCTGCTTTCCATCAATTTTTACTATATGTTTTTCTTTGAAGTACCTAATTTCGGGGGTGGGTTTGTATGGCAGCCCTATGAACCCATGGTCCGATTTCATTAATTTGCATATTGCATATTTGCATATGTTTTGTGTCATCAATAGAAATACATTTTCATGAGGTTTGGTGGAAATCGGTGCCCAAATAAAAAAGTTTTTCTTAGAAGAACCTAATTTGGGGAGTTCGGTTTGTATGGCAGCCCCACCAAAGCAACAATTGGTTTGCTTTAAAGAAGCACTTCACACTGTAGCAATCGAAATCAATTTATCGTGTGACATCGCTTAAAGAAATATTTTGATCCGATAAAATATCCTTAAAGCCTTTTCCGGAAAGCTTCTATCATCATTATGGAATAAATTTAAAGATGGTGGTATAAGACTTCGATAAAAATGTCTCTAAACGTTAACCTAAAAAGATACTCCTTTAAATACTTATAAGATGATACAGCACACACATGCAATAGTCTCTCAAAGTTAACTCACACACATGCATAATATTCTTCTATAGCACAGTCGGTTTCGTTTTTATAGTGTGACATTCGTATGGACATCCGATAAATTGTTCACCGTAGCTTTATAGAAGGATGGGCTTTGTGATTTTTTAATGAATTGACACTTATGAGGTGCTCTGAAATACATAATTTTTTCACTAAAAATCCTTGAAATCTTGCATGAAACACACTCACTCACTCATTGTTATCTTCGGAACCAATTAAGGTGATCTCTGCGCAGAAACTGACTCTATTTTATTGATAAATGTTTAGATTTAGGGTGCATTGCAGAAGATTCGATAACATTTGTAGTGTTTACGAGCATTGCTGACTATATGTGAGGTTGGCTGAGTGGTAGCGTGTAGGATAGGCAATCAACAGACACGGGTTCGATGCTAGCTGCGGAAATTTTGTTTTTCAATTTTTTTTTTGCAAATTCGTTCAATGACAGAAAATTATTATTATTTATATCATATAAAGCAATTCCGATCCATTTTAACATATGTATTTTTTCTAACATCCATAGGGATCCATTTTTATTAAGTTTGGTTAAGATTGGTTTATAAACAAAAAAGTTTCTCTTAGAAAAGCTTAAATTGGGGGGCTCGGTTTATATGGCAGCCCCATGACCCTGTGATCCAATTTCGGTAATTCAAACATACATAAACAACCTGCTAGCTTGAATACCCATCGAGTAAAACGCGTCACAACAGACAGACGGACATCTCCCAATCGACTCCCCAAGTCATGCTGATCATATATGTACTCTTATGTATACTTTCTTCTTCCTTTAATGCGTTACAAACTTATATACGCTTCCACTCTATGAGCGAAGGATATAAAAAATTCACCAAATAATTTTAGCCGGTAAAACGGCCAAAGAAAATTAATTCCGGCTAAAAATCCGGCCGGCCGGAATTACAAATATCTTCCGGCTAAACAGCACGGTTTCCGGCTAAATTTGGCCGGAAAACGGCTAAATTGGCAACACTGGTTCTGAGCTATTCGTATCTTTTGCTTGTCTCGTCTAGTGTAGAGAGTTAAAGTCTCACAAACAATCTCATTCAGGGGAGAATGGGGCCACTGTAACGGATGAGTCAGCCAATCTTTCGCTTTCGCCCCTGAGAATAGTGCGGAAAGGCGCAACAGTGGGTCGGCATTTTAGTTCCCAGCACGCCACTGATTTCGATTGCTTGCTTGCTGCTTCGCGTAGTTCTTGTATATTGTATCTGTGCGGTGTACGTATCGGCGCTTCGGAAATCCAACCAGCAGAAAACAGTCAGTCGGGCAGTCGATAAGAAGTTGTTGAATCGCGCGGTTGTCGTACCGTTCGTTAAAATTTTCAGACGGTACTGAAACGTGAGTGCGTGTTGGGTGGTTCTTTGCCCTCGGTGCGTGTGTGAAAAGTGGGTGAACCAGAATTTTTTGGGCGATCAAGTTATGGGTGCTGCTATTGTTACTCAGCTATAACACAATAATTTCGTGGTGTCCTTTCTATAATAGCGAAGTGCATAATTTCGTGAGTGATTTTTTCTTCGGAAAGAGAATCCTTGTGTGCAGTGAAAACTGCAGACATAGTGTGTCTGTATAGTTAGTGCAGCAACGCGCAGTCCAGTGACTCGTCCTGGTTCTTGCAATAATTTCATTTCACAATTTTTCAAATTTCCTTACAATTGCAATAATTGTTGGCGAGAAAACTCGCGAACAGAGGAAGTGTGTGACGAGCCAGAGATATTTTCTAAATTTAAATTTAAAGTGAATATTGCTGCACAACCGGCATTTACGAGTGTCGAGTATTTTTGATGTGGATTTGGTTGCATCAGTTGCAGATGTAAAGACAAATTTCACCGGTAAATGAATTTTGTTTAGATTTTCTCTAAATTTAAAGATGCAGTTTTTTGTAATCTTGATTAAATTGCTTATGTGATGTGTGATTGTAAATGAATTGAGAAGAAAGATGATTTTTTTTTATGTGCGGTCTACCTGAACTGGTTTTAGGGCTATAGTGCTGGCTAATTGATTGCGTCACTGATGTTTAGATAGTTTTCAGAAAGATACATAAATCTTGTAGTTATTAGCTTGGGAGACCACCACAGCACCACAATGTCTTATGGTTGGTCATGGCATGGGCTTGGACAGGGCCAATTGACGGATGTAGAGAAGCGTGAAGGTTGTCTGGTTTTATTTTATCTTTCGGCGAATTCTTTTTGTTTTTTTTTCTTCTTATTATAAGGGCTAGCAGATTTAGTGGAGAGTTAACGCGTTTTTTTTTTTAATTAGTATGCAAGATTCGATGTGATGGATAGGCAAGTCAGATGAATGTCAACTGAAGTATCTTATAAGCCTCTTATTTATTGTATTTTTGTTTGTGTATGTATGTACTGTACACATAAATAAATGCAAAAATAGTTTTCGTTCAACTTACAATTTTTTTTTGGATAAATGGGTTGTAATTTGTCTGCTTTGATAGTATAGATAGATGCAAAATTTCAAAACGGATTTTTATTGTAAGCATGGATAATTGAATAATAAGTAACAAGCAATGTCGTTTCTTTAAAATTATATATTCAACTTTTTCTTTTTGTTTTGGATATACAGCCACCGAAATAAATATATGTTCACACACAAATTCTACCATTTTTCACTTTTAATAATTCCTGGACCGTTATAAATTTCGAAAAGTATTTTAATTATGTTGTTTAAAAACTTCCGTTTCGAAATACTGTTACATACTTTGGAAAAATCATTACCGTCAGTTTCGCTGAAGACTCAATAGTGTCCGAATCGTGCGTTAAGTGTTGCGAAATATTTATAAGTTCACGCCCGTTATTTATCAATTTCTCGTACCGGAAGTATTTTTTTTCGCTGTTTTTTTTTGTGGGAAACAGCCTGGTAACATCTAAACCAAACTTAACGAAGACATTTTTTTAATTACTGGTTGTTTCAGTTTGGTTTTTTTTTGTTGTGACAACATGCTACTTGGGTTTCCCTTACAGTCGAAGAACAAGGTGCATTAATATAAGGTATAAGTATTGCGGCCTTTCAAACCGCAAAATTGCTGAAAAAAACTTGCAAATCAACATGTGTCGTCAACTATTTTCTCCAGCCAGAAGATCTGGACTGCGACCAGCAGTTATTGCGAGAGAAAAAAGACTTATTGCCCGCAAAGCCACTGAGGAAAAAAGTTCGCATCAGAAATCCGGAGCGAAATTAATTTACCTGAAAGTGTGCGTCGTGTCCAGCAGATTCTATACTCCAAGAAGAACCTCAAATTCACAAAAAGGCAGAAAAAACACCTTTGACCCAATATCATAAGGCAAAGCGTCTTCAATCGGGCCAACAACATGGATTTCGGCGAAAAGTGGAAAAGACGAAAAGAAGTTTAATCTGGATGGCCCGATGGTGTTCAATATTATAGGCACCATTTAGGACGAGAAAAAGAAGTTGCCATGAGGCGAGACTTTGGTGGTGGCTCTGTGATGATTTGGGGTGCATTTTAATTTGCAGGGAAATTACCTTTGGTCTGGGTTAAACCGAAAATGACCGTGAGTGATTATGTGGAGATATTAGAGACATCGCTCATTGACCATGCCGAGTCAATTATTGGACCGGAAATTATTTTCCAACAGTATAATGTCAGTTTCCATCGGTCGCAAACGACAACAGAATGGTTCCAAGAGAAAAACATTACAGTTTTAGATTAGCCAGCCCGTAGCCCAGACCTCAACCCCATTGAAAATTTATTGGAAATACTTGGTAGGAAGGTTTACGCCCATGTAAAACAATATCAGACCGTATCGGAACTCAAAGGAGCGATCCGCCAAGGTTGGGAAGAAATTTACCAAAATATCCTGGAAAACCTTGAAAATTGAGTCCGAAGATGAGTTTTCCAGGTAAATAGAAACAATGGGGGACCGACAGGATATTTGAATTTATGAATTAATTTATAATTATTTCACACTAAAATTTAAGAAGTTTTCTATTTTCTTTAACTGGATGTACATTTTTTTCATCTTATAACTGTGAGAAGTATTATTTCCCAAATAAATAATTTGTAGTCGATCAATTTATAATTATAATTATTTCGGTGGCTCTATAATACTTATGTAGTTGTCAAGGGTGTGCGTTGATGCTGGTGCACCGAGCCTGCAAAGATATAACATACACTAATGAGTGGGGCTACATACACAAATCTACCGAATCTAATCGCTATTGTCGTATAATCAACAATCATAACAATTACTATTATTTTATCACATTTATATTCCATTACCGGTGCGACTGTTGGCTCCACTCTGCCATCACTAAGGGCACATCCGCACAAAGTGATTGGGTGTTTCAGAGCCCCTGTTTGGAGTCTGACACACCTGTATCCACCGGCCTGATAGGCAGGTCGCTAAGGCACATCCTCACAAAGCGACCGATACACTATTCCGCTAGGTTCATCGTAAAGGGCACATCCACGCGAGACGATATCACGAACCGTAAGTAGCACTACACCAGTCCAACCAGGTAAAAAGCAATTTACGTCAACGTGTCATCAAGGGCACATCCTCAGATGATGACACAATCGACTTGCCACAACCAGTTTCCTCACGATTTAATTTTAAGTGAAGTACTACTACTATATACTACCAGCGCCCGCTCTACCGCTTACGCCGCTCCGGGCAAGAGGACCTTTCTGTACTATAACGGGAAGATAGTTTTTATGTCGTTATTCTTGTAGAAATGGATTTTGTTTTCAGTTCAGCACAGTTAAGCAAGGCTTTGTAGAGAAATTTTTGATACTAATGAATTCCCCGAGCGACATTTTTTTCCGCCTCCAACAAAAGAAAATGTATAGATGGCACAGGGGAACCTGGCGGCTTGAAAACGTAAGATATCGAAAATTATAAGGAAAATATTTTTTTCACTAAAACCTCAAAACATTTTCTAAATCTCTGGTGCTCGTTTTCACTACACACTGCGCAGCAAATAAAATTCCATTAGGCGGATCTCTGCGATGGTGAATTGTTTGTGGCTTATTTGCATAAATGCGAAGAGCTCTTAGAGAATAAAATTAGAGCTACCAAATTTGGAAAAGCTAGCTTGCTAAATCCCTGTATTAGCATCTTAGCATAAGAGCAGAATAAAATTAGGGAGGACTCTGCGGCTTTGGCAGTGTGCACCGTAGCCGCATACCTCATCTTGCTAAAACCCAAACCACCTTGTTCGAAATTTGTCCTCTGAATTCTAAGAGAATTAATTCAATTTCAACCACCTGCACGAAGAGATCGGGCCAATTGAAGTTCAATTGACGCGCAAAGCGGGTGGAAGTAATCGAAAAGGATTACATACACCAAATTAGTGGTGCAAATTGTGCTTTTTGGGCATGAAATTTATCACAGGATTTTTAAGTGCCGAGTGTTTTTGCAATTCTTTTTTTCTCATTTCATATGAATTTCTTCGGGTAAATATTTACAGAGTGGACGTGCTCTCCTGTGATTCAACAGGCTAAACCAAATTGTAAGCGTCGGTCTCCCGGAAATAAAATTGGGACTCATCACACACGTTTTCTTCACTTTAATTAAACTAGAATCCTTAATTCTGCTGAAAAGAAGAGGGATTAAATTTTCAATTGCTAAATTTGTGCATAATTCGTAATTGGCATCCTTTAAAAGAAAAAAAACCTAATTAGTACATTACTGAGCAAAAGCGGACAATTAGCTAAATGGAAGTAACATTTGGGCAATTTTCGCTGAGCATTTTAGGTTTCTAAATGCAGCACCCCGTTATATTATAGGCACACCAACCAGACTGCAGATACAGTGCTGCTTAACGGTAATATATCGATCAGGTGACTTAAAACTACCAATTTGTATCTTAATACGATGGATTTTTTTCGCATTTTTTCGACGCCCAAAAATTAATGGAGAGAGTAAGAACGATGCTCCTGATACATATACATATTTATTTCATGTACGAGCGAAGAATTAAAACTTCTTGCTCTATGGAACCGCATACAGCGTTATATTTTGTTGCCTAATTCCCTTGGGCAGTGATTCCCAAACTGTGGGGCGCACACCCTGAGGAGGCTTGACGGTTTGGGAATCTTCTTTATACTTAGCGACATATCGCGAAGCCATAAAAGCCGGAAACTTCCAAATCCACACCAACAATGGCTGATTTCAGATTATAAGACGAAACCGGACGGGTAAACTTGCAAGACAAGAGAGCTTTTGTAGTGGCCAGCAGACAAGCATTGTTCATTTCAAATTGTAAGAACGAGTCTTACGAAAGAAAAAAATCGTGACACGATTGTTTTTCTTTCGTAGGAATCGTACGATCGATAAGACGATTGCATCTACCAATAGTACAGGCGTTCTGCAAAGACAATTAGCGCGTGTTTTACTTGCATTTTAATCTTGTCGACTCGTCATTTCATTGTACACTAACTTTGGAGCGTGCATGGCAACATTTATACATAATTGCTGTGTGATTATTGTTCGCCGGTCCGTGTTTTGATCGGATAGTGTGAAATGATCATACGATGGTTCTTATCGTCCAAGTTTACCCGTCCGGTCGTTTTCTTACAATTTGAATGAAGCCAATAAGTTTGGTTGCTATTACGGCGCAGTCGAACTTCCGACGGAAATCATGTTGCATACTTTTCGAAAATGTCCAAAAGCTCCACAACTTGGGCTTCACTAACAAATTGATGATTTAATAATTTTTTGGGTTACGTGTGGGCATACGAGTATTTGGATTATTATTAACGACGCAAATCTGTGCATTGAACTTACATACTTATTACAAAAAAATAATCAGTGTGTGATTGCTCAAATTTATGGCGAATTATGTCTTCGTATTTTGACTGCTTTCAAAAGTTATAAACAAAATAAAGCTAGGAGCTGAAAATGTTCCCTTGCCAGTTCCACGGATTTCTAAGTTTGTTTGAAATCTACATTTCTTTGTACATGTCATCATAAATGTATGGTATGGAATTTTATCATTTTCTCTGTGGCATATTTTTTTTTAACTAATACTGAAATTTGATTCGATAAGTCGTTTAAACTTAAGTCGTTTCTTTTCTGGATCGTAAACCTTACAAATAAATTTTTTTTCCAAGACATAAGACATTGATTCTAATCTAAAGGCTCTTACTGCGAAATACTAGCAAAAATATTCGATTAAAATGAGTCAAAGTTTAAACATTTTCATAAGCGCAACATCAGCCAATCCCACGAAAAAAAAAACAGCAGCTAATGTTCAGAAAATTCTATTCATCTATCAATTAATTTATCTTGAGCGTAATCGACATTGCCGACAAGTATATGAGCCGCAATCTCGATCGCATTTGAATTATTTCAAGAAAACATAAATGTCTTTCAAATTAATTAGACTCATTCATAAAACAGCCCACAACATTATTTTAGTCGTTGGCGTCGCGGTCACCCTACTTTATCTTACTACTACTATGTAATGTACATATACGCTTTTTTACCAGGGGAGAAATAGGTAAAAACGATTTTATTGATACCATAATCATTTAAGGTACATACATACTGTGTTCTGTCTGTATATCACGAGACTGGTCATTGGCCAATCGCTTTAAGAAAATACACGCACTGTGCCCACATTTTACGAGCATAATCTACTCGATTTATGCTAAAATTCTCTACAGGGGAAGCCGAAAAAAAATCCAGGTGTGATTTGCCACCAATGACTGTTTATCACATTCTTTTTTAACGAAGCCGACTTCTATGCGTATAAATAATATACACGAAAGCCCTTTAAATTGGGTTAAGTGCACACAGAAGTACATACGTATACATACACGGTAGAATCGGAGTTGTTGTTGTTGACCTAAATAATGAAAAATGCGTGCACGCACCACGCACACTCTACTATGCATTTTGTTAACCTAACCCTTTGTAGTGCGTGGATTGTGTTAATTTTCATTAGAAAAATAAAGTCAAAACCGAAAACCGACAACAACAACCTAACCAGAAAAATTCATGATACCGAAACGCCATTAATCAAATGCTATTTAGACGCAATGAAACCTTTAATTTGTCGTGGTTAATGAATTTTGTTTTGAGGCATCGTCTTTTGAGCGTGTGGTGTGGTATGGCCCTTTCCTATAGTCATAGCATAGGTCCATGGCGCAAACGTGGTTAGGAGAGAAATTTATTGGTTTGAAAAGTGAGAGTGCATAAAATCTCTGTTTTAAATGGGTAAGATGATTTTAATTGGATTAGTGCATATAAATTTTATACATATGTATGTATACTTTCATATTTTGCGGTTTGTATTATTAGAAAGGATTTGCTCGCTTCTCTTAAGGATAAATAATTCCGCAAAGATTAAAAGCTCTCTTTGTTGAGATTTGAGAGATTTCCACAGCCACATGAAAGATTTCTCGAAACATAAAAACAGCACAGCTGCGAAAAACAACACTCCAACGGAGATATTTTTTGTAGACGAGAAGAGATATACACTTTTCGAAGTAACAACAAATGCTAAATTTATTGTTCCTCTTTCACCATGCAGGTCCCTTAGATAAACAAATTTAATATTTTCCTTAAATCTTTGATAGTTCATGAGAGAATCCGGATCCTCAAATGGCATGGCCGCGCTATTTGCTTTGCGGTTTGTTATCCGACCCACATTTAGGTCACTCTGCAAAGTAGCTATCTTAAAACATTTTTGGTGATAATACCTTTTCTAAATTTTCGGAATAAGTTCTCATCCTGGCGTTCTGGCAAATTCATTTATTTTCTTAGATTTATAGTATATAGAAAAAAATACCGGCGTACAGAGGGCTGCGCCCGCAATACGAGGGTTTTTTAGAATTTTGATGCATAGTGGATATTTTTTGTGCATATACACATATGGACAAAAAAATAAGTACATCCCTCATGTACCTTTTTATGCCAAATTTGCATACCCTTTTTAAAATTGAATTAATCCAAACAGATAGCCATTACAACAATTAGGATACAACAATGCCAAAGGAACCGAAAAACTAAATGGTATCCCCCTATTATCTTAGTCCCTCGCGATATTAGCTTTGAAGTGGGTTTTCAGCTTGGTCAAAATAATAAGTACACCATCGGTTTTTTGAATTTTTTGACAACAAGCTGCTATTTTCCGTAAGGATTTTTTTTTTATTCATTGGTGTATGCAAAAAGTGTTAAATTAAAAAGAAACAAAAATACTTAAGGGGCGAAAAACGCATGGTAGGTACGAAAAAAGAAGTTTAAGTTCGAAACTTTGAAATAGCGGAAAAATTATTCTCTCAATAACGAAATAAACCAGCTAAACATTGTATTTACTGCGTAATTCATATTAAAAAAGTGAATAAAAGCAGTTTCTAATGCGGTTAAGTCCATATAAGGGCCTTAAGGACAACTGTTGGTCTCATTATCACCATGGCGAGAAAAGTTATCTTGACATGACTGATGATTTTCGCGGCAAATATTGAAAATATAGAATCCCTTTAAAAAGTTAATCGAAGAATACAAGAAGTAAAGCAGTTTTGACAAAAAGTTTAGAACTTTCCATGGCGACGTTAAAAAGTGTTGACGGTTCAAGAAAATTTGGGAGGGATAGTTCTTTTTGTTCCAGATCGAACAATGGAAACTCACAGAATATTCTGTTTTATTTATGAGATCGCAATAAATTTGATCGGGAACTAATCTTATTGTAATATTCTTCATTCAGGAAAAAATAATATGATATACGCTACATCAACTGGCTATTTCCCATGGAGGCGAAAAAACATGGTCTATGGTTTAATTTTCATAGTATGGTTTCGTTCAAATATACCTAATAACCGTTACTTTGAGGCAATTTCCATATAAGAAATGTTAGTTGAGAGTCCTAGAATATTTCACTGATGAACCCATACACTTTAAACGGGGATTTCAGCAGGATATTAACCCTAACCATACCTCACAAACTGGTCAAGGATCCGCTTCAACCAAATCGGGTGGCTTTACACGTTGTTACTAGAGTTAAATTAAATCCGGAATGTTTAGAGAGAGTTGAATCAATGAACCAGAAACACAGTTTTCACAAAACAGACCAATTACGGAATTTCCTGGAAGTAACTGGATTTATGAATGTATGGGCACATGCCATAACCATTTACTTTTAAATAATAAAATAAATTAAATTCTTGTCGAATCAGAACTTAATATTTTCATTAAAACAAGTTTTAATCAAATTAACTGACATGTACTTATTATTTTGTCCTGCCTATTTTAGTCAGTTCGTACTTTTTCAAGTTAAATGAAAGCTGTTATTTATTATAATATGCTAATTTACATATTATTTGATTCCTCACCAATTAAGTAATTAAATCTTTCCATATGATTTTATTTCCTCAAATAACTACTTTGCTACAGGGTGATAAGAAAAATTCGTATGGGTGTACTTATTTTTTTGGCCATATGTGTATTTTATAAGCAATAGATAAGAATTGTGCACAACATTAATGAATTGCTTCCAGTAAATCTATTTTTGGATTGGTCTGAATAAACGCGTTCCCATCCAAAAATAGATTTACTATTTACTCAGTTTGTATAAAAGTATCTACTCCAAGGCATATCTACAGGCATTTTTCGATTTAAGATTTCTGATGGCCTTTGAGAAAAAAGAAGCTCAGGCAAACGTAAGGATGGCTTGGCATTATATATGAACTGAATTATTAGCTGTAAATCTTACTGTTACTGTTTTTTAAGCTTCAAAAATATTTGTGGCAAACACTATTACCATTCTATGCATTTCCACCAAATTTCATGTACATTGTTTCATCAAGTTAAAAGATATGCATTGAAGAAATGCTTAAGAGGCTTCCCTTGTATTGTGAAAGGCCCTTACTAAATACTTACTTGGCTATATTTCCAGTTTGGATACAGTTATTCGAATGAAAATTCGTAGACATATTGTGTAATTTTCTAAAAACCCTTAGCAGAATTTTCATATTTGGAAACCTAACAGGGGAACAAATTGAAATTTTACAAATTTACTGTTATTTACTTTTCCTTAGCAAAAGTCTTAATATTTAACGTATATAAGGCCATACTGACCAATCTTTGTGCAAAGTTTCATATCGATCCCTATAACGGTTTAGAAAGACGGAGCTCGAAAAGAAAGTTTAACTTTAAACGCCAATAACGTTTTTACAGTTACTCGAAACTGGAAAATTTTAACTAATATGAGATGTACTCGTCTAGATCTTTGATTTAAATAGCCATACGTTAACCTCCGATAAAAACTAAAAAAGTCGACTTTTTTCAAACGTTCGGGACACCCTGTTATCTTCTTTCTACCAGCTTCTAAGTTATTTGTGCCAAAGACTGCAACCATTCTACACATTCCTACCGAATTTCATGACAATCGGTTGAGCCGTTCGCGAGTTATTGAGTGAACAGACGGACGGACGGACAGACGGACGGACGGACGGACGGACAGACGGACGGACAAAATCGATTTCATAAGGGTTTTTTGAAAAAATTCTAAAAAACCCTTAAAATGGATTCGGATTGACCGTGTATGTGCGGCATAGGGTAAATAGGGCGGTCGTCTTCAAATCATAGGTTCGCGGGATCGAATCCCATTGTAGGCGCAGGTAATTTACTATATGCTTAATTATCACCAACACCTATAGAGGTCAATGCTGCGCTGCGAGTCCGTTTGATGAAATCATTATTTTACAACAACAAGAATGTTGTAACGTTTATTTTTATTATATTATATATATTATATTCTCATTATAAGAATGCAAACAGTCAAAGTAGCTCTTAGCAAAGTTATTTTAAGTACGACGTTCTTAATTTTAGTAGAAATACTTTAACGGCAAAATCATGCTTCAAAAGAGTTGGTTTAAGGTCGATCCGCACTTTTTAGTTATCAGTCACCATCCTATACAAATTGAGAGATTGTCAGTCGATCGATTGACTGACAATCTATCAACTTGTATGGAAAATGACTGTGACTATGGTGATTGAAAAGTGTGGATCAACCTTCAAGAGTGTTTTCGATTGATTTCTGCTTTTTTCTTAGTGTAGGGGGCGCCCACTCAAGAAGAGTGAAGTTATTCCGCCACTGTATTTAGTACTTCATACTTACAACTTTATGTAACTCAATTGCCCCGGAACGAAATCTACATGGCCCTCCCTTAAATATCGTGCTTATTCCAATCAATTTACATCCATTACAATTTATTATTTTTAATTACACATCGCTATGTGCAAATATGGGTTCCAATTACAATTTATATACAGATACATTATTATTTCTTGTTTATTCAACCCAATTTCAACAGCAGATATTCGCCTCGATATCATGATGAATAAAAATTATTATCACCGCACCATATGCACGCATTGCGCTACGTACTAAAACATTGTCCGCCCACAATATTAATGACGAAGACACGTTCAATTTATTTTTCGATTACATTCTTGTGCATTATTGCATATCAGTGACAATTGAAATTGAAGTCTTGATGAAGATTGAAAAGTATCGTGGCAATTTATTTGTGTACATATACTGTTTCTACAAATAAAAATTGATACAATTCTCGTAATAGAACTGTATCCCTAATGTCTAATATCTTTTTCTCAATCACACACACCTGTTAACAAGTGTGCACTTTTCTTCTCAACGAGAAAAATTAGGTCACCGAAAATCTTAAAATTCCCAGAGAGCTTCTCTATGTTGTGTAGGTCATTAAACGCATTTCATTTCACGCACTTGGTGGAAAATCTTTCGATCTTCATTTTGTATCGCTCTAGCCTAATTGAGAATGTACACTCCGCGACTCTTAAATATAGGTCACTGTAAAAATATTATTCTTCAAGTCCTTGTGCGTGTGTATGTGCAGGGCTGGCGCGAGACTCTGGTGCGCCCTAGACGAAGGATGCATACTGCATACCCTTGAGAGCCATAAAATCGGCAAAAGTCGCAATAATGGAATAAAAGTCAGAGAACAATGTTGTATCATAAAGTAAGAAATTGGAATAGAGATGGAACTCCATATAACATTAAAACCTACTGAACAACATTTTACCTTTGAGTGTGTGCTGTATGTAACGTGTACATACAGGTCAAAAGACCATCATCGGCAGTGGCGGATTTACCAGTAGGCTGAGTAGGCTTGAGCCTAGGGCGGCAGATTTTAGGGGCGGCATATTCCCGGAAGCGAAGCGTATTTTACCCTCAGTGAGATATAAACATGAAAAATCATTTGTCGCCATTGTCTAAGAGCGCCAAATACTAAGGGTAAATATTGAAGATCATTGCTTAAATTCGAAACCAAGATCGTTCGCGTTTTTTTTCATGCTAACCTTTAAACAACATTTTCTGCTTCGGTTTTTTTTTTTCAACATATCAGAAATGACAAAAAATTTAAATCCGGAAATGGAAAACACTAAAAAAAAAGTTAGTCTGATATTTGATTAATTGATTTAGGCCTGTTCGGTACCGAGATTTCAGTACCGGGTTCCGGTTTTTTCCAATACCCGGTACCACAAGCGGTTTCCCTGACTCAGGTTTTTTTTTCAGTACCGACGGTTTTTTTAACCATAAGCCGGTTTTTTGAGTACCGGGTTAAAAGCCGACTCAGGTTTTTTTCAGTACCGACGGTTTTTTCAACCATGAGCCGGTTTTTTTGAGTACCGGGTAAAAAACCGGTACCAAAAAACCTGAAAAAAACCGGCTCATGGTTGAAGTGAATCGTTTTGTTGGTACCGAGTTAAAACTCGGTACCAACAAAACCGGGATATCGGTACTTTAGAATATCGGGTCCGGTACCAAGTGAACACCGGTTTTGTACCGGGATCCCGGTTTTTGGAACAGGCCTAAATTGATTGATTAACTTTCATCCAAAAAATTAATCTCCTCATCTTGTAATTGAAACGATCGAGTTTCAGAGAAGTTTTAAGCATGAAAAGGACATCAGCATCAATTCAGCTCGATCTTTTAGGGAAGGAGAATACATTTTTTCAAATTAATTTTAAAATTTCTCTTAAATTTGCATATCTGTATCTGGGATGTCACTTTCGTATTTAAAATCGGAAAACTGAGACTGAACTCACATTTCGGAGTTATGCCATTCCTATTGATGGTGGTTTTGTCAAACAAATTTTAATGTCAACTCTGCCAATTTTTTCCCAACCTATTGGTCGGGGAAACACATTCGCCACAGAATATAAAACAAATCAAATTCTTTTCAATTTTTAATTATATAGAAGATTTTTCTTTAAACCAGTCGCTCCATATTTGTTTCAGTTCAGCTGTCAAGTTTTCTAAGCCTGATGCCCACTGAGCAAATTTTTGACAAAAACCAAAAAATAAGTTTTTTTGTTAAACGTCGTAAGTTCGGCCATCACCATGGCTTCATTTGTACCTCAAGAAACATAATTACCATTACTAGAGCGACCCACAATCTGCAAGTGTTCTACCAAGAATCATTGATTCCATAAAAATGACTAGCTGGCTGGTGCGGTTTACAGCAAATGGCCGATGTATTGCAACAATGAATTACCTCTGGGTGATTTCGAAAGAATTTTGGATCTAAAATAAGCCTTACACTCTGTGAAAAATATTGAAGAATGTTCAGGACCCACGAAGCGGAAAGCTCGAAGACCACACATAGAAGTAGA
Source organism: Microchrysa polita (assembly GCA_949715475.1). Classification (NCBI taxonomy): domain Eukaryota; kingdom Metazoa; phylum Arthropoda; class Insecta; order Diptera; family Stratiomyidae; genus Microchrysa; species Microchrysa polita. Next base: position 75,389,531 of record OX454421.1, on the reverse strand, counting down.
AAGTGTAAATTTAAATAATCGGAGGTAAATAAAGCACAATTCTTCCCGAATATTCACTATCGGCAAAACGGTAGGTTTTCAGTAGGGCGTCAATATGTAAATAGCCTACTGACGGCAAATGGGTTAATCCGCCACTGATCATCAGGGTTCTAATTCTAGGTACAATAATAAAAGTCATTAAACAAATCAAAATCTATTTAGGGGACTTTTATTTTTATTATTAAATTAATAAAAAATTAGCCCTATTAATTTTAAACAAGACATTTATCAGTTCATTTCAAATTGTTTCAGTAAAACTTAAATTTGTACTAAGTTTAAGGGTAATAAGTTTTAGAAACCCAAAAATTTCGTCGATTTATCCATTTGATTCGGGCATCTGAAATACGTTTTTAAACATTTTATTTGTCTTGAAATCAGTTGTCGGAACAACTCAACTCAAGTTCCTTCAAATTCTTAGGGTAATCCCTGATATGCGTTGTAGTTTTTAGCCTTAAGGCTGTCTATAGAAAACAGAGTGTCCCAAAAATCAACGTCCAACAAAAATCAGATAATATAACGCATTTGACAATTATTATGGAAAAATATCTAATATTTTTCACATGAAATTCCAGGAAGGACAAAAAAGTTGGCAGTTTCTTGCAATATTTTCTGCAATGTTTCTGAAATTTTCTGCTTGCACTGTAGCGACAATAAATTGTTCTATGAATTACGGTATAAACCAAAAAAAAAAACAACTGTTTTGTTTTTGCAAATTCATAAAAAATATAGAAATCTATTTAAATTAAATGTTCCCAAGTTAGAAAACCGAATACCCTGCATATAAAGAAACTTTCCTAACTTGCGTGTCTATCAAGGAGCTATCAGAGAGGTATCATCGTTTCAGAATTTATTATGACTTCACAGAGCTTATCTCTCACTGTTCATAAGGAATAAAAACAAAATTATTATATTTTTGGAATTTCCATTGCGATCTTTTATATACGTAGCTCCATATTTTTGCATAAATCGGGGTGCACTTTATATTCACGGATATTCGAGAAGTTTTATCGAAAGCCCTTGATTATTTTATAAATACGAAAATTTCGGTTTGAAAACATAAAGGTGCGAAATTTTCGAAACGTACGTAATTTGGAGATTTCTAACTTCCAAACGGTGCTATTGGGGATATTCAGGATGTTCTAGCGAAAGCCCTGGATTATTTTATAATTGTTTTTATGATTATTTTCTAATTGATAAGATGTTTGTAGATTAGCCGTTTTTGACCGTCCAAATTTTCGCCCCTGAGCTACCACAAGAACAGGTAAAACATGGATTTACACCCACCTGGATGGATCCAAGTTTGCAGTACACTAGTTTTGGGGGAGTGCATTTTATGAAAGGGGCTTCCACTAATTTTATTTGAATGTTGGGCCCATATTAATATGGTGTGGTATAGTCAACTGAGTAATGAACGTACTCAGTCTATGACTATGATGCTGAATTACAATGGAATCAAATGCAAAGCAAACATTGAATTCTCAAGTTTCATCAAGCCGCTCATTCTACGGCATATTGTTCTTTTTTGCAGCTATATCACTAGTCAACATCGACCAATCTTTAGAAAAAAACAGGATGCATTGTAAGTCATATATATGACCTTTTAATGTGTTTTGAAATAGCAGGATTTCAGTAAAATTGCAGTTACTTCTTAGGAAGATGAACTACCAAACCAAGTAAATGTTAAAGTGTACCCCATTAAAGAAGCCAATTGTGGTGGTCCTGAAGTGTCTTACAAGAAAAATATCATAAAAACACATTAAATTATCCCATGAAGTGCATCTAATTTTGGGGTTTTTTTCATAAATTACTATACCAAAGCCAAAAAGCCAAAGATTGACATAGACTTAAGGTAAGTTTTCCTCGGCACGGCCCCAGCGGCTCTAGCGACTGCGGCTCGCCCATTGCATATAAAAACTCGTTTTTAGTTGAAAATCGCTTGGCATAGCTGCACAATGAAAATTATCGTCGAATGAACCGCACGGCTCTTGTTGTATATAATGCCCGCCTGGTTGGGGTAGGGTAGTTGTTTCGCACAATAGTCGTACTGATTCGGCTGATACACGAATCTGTCTGTATATAGAAAGCAGTCGCGGGACTCTTGTCGTACATAATGCATGCACGAATGGTGAACGTGGTGCACTTGCTTGTTGGTGAGATTCGGGCGACGGCTGCTTGGGGTAGGAAACTTGCTCTAGAGCTGCTGGAGTCGCTAGAGTCGCTGCGCCCGCGTCGAGGACAACGTACCTTTAAGCTAATTTTAGGGGCGACATTTTTAACTATATTTAAACGCCTGAAGTTTAGAGAAAACGTTAAAAGTTCGGCGATCAGACTTTATTTCCATCTTTAAAGTGTTACTTAATTCGATCCATTTTTAGTCAGACACACATATTGAACAATTTGGGGATTAAGTAAGGGCGAATGAAGTTTTTAGATGTCGGGAGCGCGGCAAAATTTAAAAAGCCAATATGTATGTATTAAAATAATTTAGTAAATCTGCCACTGACCAACACGGCGACAACTATTGTAGAATTAAATTTTTTCAAATTATATAAATCTTGAGATCTCAATATACGCAGCACTTATAAAATCAATAAAACATAAAATGTAAATTTCAAAAATATGTCGCTGTAGTGTTTCTGCAATATGTATCCCCCCTCCCCTATTAAAATTTGCCGCCCCAGCAGTTGCTCAGGTTGCCCATATTGGAAATCCGGCCCTGGTCTCGAATTTGTGCGAGTCTGTGTCCAATTATGAGTGCATTCACGCACAAGTGAGCGGACCCCAATTTGCAGCGAATTCTACTTATATTTTCTTCTACCAGAAGGCTAACACAAGTGAACGACAAAGGTGGTGTGTGAATGCAATGTGAGGCTAATATCAAACGACATTCATTATCATGTCTACAATCATCACAAATATAGAGTTAAGCATAATCTGCACTACATTTTTGTACCAATCTATGTATTTCTTCATAATTTTCAAAGTTGTTTTCCCACCATCTACTTCGCTTTATGGCCACATCGTTGGGAAGCGTATAAATTTTGCGCTAAGTAGAGGACACTGTGCTACGTATCACAAGCACTAAGTTCCTTCTGGTGGAAAGTAATGTAACCAAAATCGCTATATTTTTCTCATACTCAATGGAGTGGACGTGAATGCACTCATTATTATTGAATAGCTGACACATGAGCGGAAAGAAATGCGCTTGCTCTTTTGTCGCTAGTATCTGATGTCGAAATGAGATCGGAGAATCTTTGTCTTTTCAAACAGAAAAAAAAAAATAATTTTGAATGCATGCTGCGGTTTTTACTCTTAGGATATACGGAACGATGAGGCATAGTTAGATAGTTACCATATACACTTACGGATAAAACTATCGAGCCAACCTATGATCGCGTATGGTGTAAGTACGTTAGTTATCCATAAAAATCGTATGTTAGTTAAAATTTTGAAACCTTAGCTACCTGTTGGTACCCTTTTTATAAATATTTGCTGCGCACTTTTTAAATTAATGCCACTTGCAACAAAAAACTCAGAAAAATTGAAATTTATGGTGGCTAACCTACAAGTAAATTATCCCTACAAAAGCGCCCGTAATCGGTTTCTCATTATCAGTTGCATCTGGAAAGTTAGCTTACTTACTAAGGTAATTTCAATCACTGTTTCGTCATCCATGGATACGGCGCCTGATCAAGCGGCTCAAGTTGTCTGAAGGTCTTAGTCAGCGAACCGTCGCTCGCCGTCAGTCTGCTGTCTCGAGAGTTAGCAGGAGATTTTGGGAGACTAGTAGCTTTAATTCTAGACTAAGAACGGGCCGCCCTCGATCTACTTCAGAGAGAGACAACGGTTTCATTTTTACAAATACGTGTACGTTACGAAATCGGTTCCTCACGGGTGTTGCTGCGCAGCAGAACCTGGAGCGTGTTCACGGAGTAGCCGTCAGTGCCCGGGAAGTGAGGAGACGATAAAGAGAAGCGAATATCACTCCAAGACGGCCTGCCACGGGCAGTGGCGTGCACAGCCATTTTGTGAAGGGTATGCAAAATTAAAACCGAAGAAAAGATGATAAATACGAGCTTTTTGATATGTCGAAATAAAAAGGAAGGTTAGTGTTTCCTAAGTACATAATTGAGTAATCTCAGGATAGCTAAAAATGAGGAAAAACCGCCTAATTTATTTTAGAAAGCACTAAAATAAGTATAATAAAAAAAACTTTGTAACGTTAACAAAACAGTGCTTGAAAATTATTTAAATCAATCAAACAAATACAAACATTCGCATTGTAAGATTTATTGATTTTCTCAAATGTGTACACTGTAGGCATACAAACCTTCTTTTGTAATATGTACATAACACAGTGTGACTAACAAAATGCATACATAGCTATGCAACCAACCCCGTACAAAAATGTCCATTATAATTTGTTTCTGATTAGTAAAATACATTCTCTTTCAAAAAATAATAAATTCCTGCTTCAACATTGTTTAAATATTAAAAACAAAAAAAGGAAACATTTTGTCAAAACTGAACGACACATTTTGGGACCTACTGTTTATTTCCGCTTTGGTTCCCTTTGCTCAAATCTTATCACGACATTTTTCGCCGCTCGTGCTATAGTCATCGTTCGTCCGTCAACTTTGTTCGCCAACGCCAAGGCAGGCGTGCTTCTCTTCACCATATAAACCTGCAACATTGTTGCAGTTGAAATTTTTCAATTCGTATGAAGATTACAAGCACGGCGAAATGGTGCTTATCGAGCATACTCTAGTGTCGGCGAAAAAACGAGGTCAGTGGAACCTACACTATTTATATAAGGATGGCGCTGGTACATTTATTGAGGAAAGAATTAACAGTGAAATCAGTAATTATTTTCATGAACTTGTATGAAGAAAATGTTTTTAAATGAAAGGGTATGCACTGCTTATTTGCATATATGGAGTGCACGCCACTGGCCACGGGTCCCAAATCAACTGCACGACACCGACAAGTGCGCCCCTTATTTGCTCGAAATCATCTGAATTGGAGCGTTACGGAATGTAGCTCAGTATTGTTCACTGCCGAGTCGATAATGTGTGTGCACAGCAGTGATAGAAGATGCAGAGTCTACAGGCGTCCGGGTGAGCGATTTGTGCAGTGCTGTTTCATTGAAACGGTTGCATACGGCGGCGGTTCCTGTAGGTATGATGTCGGCTGGCATTTCCTTAAAGGGAAAAATTGAACTCGAATTCGTGCCCGGAGGAGGGATGACAGCTGATCGATACGTAAACGATATTCTCCGTGCCCACGTTGTGCCCTATACAGCATTTATTGGCGAGAACTTCATTTGCGATAATGCCCGGTGTCACGCATCGCGTCTCACTCGGCGGTTCCTAAATGAAGCCAATATGTCGACACTTAACTGGCACGCAGTCTAGACATCAATCCTAAAAACCATTTTCATACTTTTCAATTTTCTCTACGATTTCGTTCAAAGAGCATTAATTTTAAAAGTACTTCCAAAATATTGGTTAAAATGGTACCATAATAAAGCCGAGGTGTCAGGATTTTGAATGTCATACGATTTTTACGGATAACTACCGTACTTTTCAAAAAACACGCACAAATTATAGGTTGAGTCGATACTTTTGTCCTACACTTGCGGACATAGTCCGATCAGGGGGTATTATGGTGTGGAACTTTTCAGCTCAGCTCAGCAAATCCACCATGAACGCAGAGTGCTATAAAGACGTACTTCAAAAGACTTTTCGGGGTTTTAGCATCCTATTTACACTTTTAAATTGGAAGACAAACCTGGAGCGCTAGCGTTTTGAAATATGGATTGGAGGCCGGAATTTAGAGTAATCACGGGTTCTTAGCATTTACGCATCTAATTCTTAGGAATCCAGTATTTCAATGAAACTGAATTTTTGCAGGCTATTAAATGGGGATCTTGTTGACTTTGTATGTATAGTTCGCATTTATGTGGACGATAAAATATTTAAAAAGGTAATTTTGGAAGCGGCCTATTCAAAGTGTCGCGAAGTGTATAGCTGTTGTGAGTGTTTCGTACAAAATTTTCTTTTTCTATATTTGAAAAAAAAAGTTTTATTTTTTTTTTCAAGATGTGTATTTAAACTTTCTTTCAACAAGTAAATTAAATTAATTTTTATGGGTTGATCCTTCTTTTTGGGTTCAATGCGTAAACGTAGATATCGCTGAGTTTCTTTTTTCACGTGCCAACAATTTATTCTTTTACACGTCGCGTCGTACGGTCTCTAAATTTATTCTAATTTTTTTGAACTGGAATAATTCTGAAGTAGTTTTATTCCTACAAATAGTTTTGAAAAAATCATCCAATATAATGTGATTGAAATGACCTGAATGAAAAAAAAAACATTTCTAATCGCCGCACCGGCGCCAAATTTTACCGAAACTTCGTCAGGTATTCAAATCATACATACATAATACATATTCGTAGTATTTCCGCCTTTCATTTGATACTAAAAATAATTTTCAAAAAATACAAAAAATATGTATTATAGTATTCCTCTCTGAGCTACATAATATTCGTACCAGATTTTTTTTATTCAATTTCGAAATAAACAAAATGTCAGTCAAGGCTCTTTTAACAGTTTGATACTAAAGAAATTAGCACGGATACTTTGTTGGTTTTGCTCACTTTTGTGGTGCAAAAAAAAGTAAATAAAAAAGAAAAATAAAAAAATTAATTTGTCAGAAATTTGAAGAAGGAATGTGGGAAAAAACTGAATTAGGTGCGAATGCGGTTAAATATTTGTTTTATTTTTTTTTTAGTGGAAATTTGGAAATTATAAATATTTCTATCCGCTATGACTGCGAAGCATGGGCCCTAATTGAAGCCTCTGAAATTCTTCTTGACACGTTCGAGCGAACGTTCTTCGTTTACTTTCGGGGCCATTCGCAAGCAATATGAAAGGAGTTTCCGCAAGAATCATACGAGTTTTGTGAACTGTAGGAGATTAATAAGCTTGATGTTTTGAAAATCGCATTCGCCTGCACAAAAAGTTTATAAATGCGCAACGAGTGGACATAGATTACATGACCGCTGCAAGTGGAAATTAACGCTAAGAGCATCGAAAGACCGACTTCACGTTAATATAGTACTACAAGAGTTAATTGAAGCATAGACGCGTGTACTATAGGATGCTAACGGCAGCAATCTTATATCACGAAACGTGCTATATTAACCTTCAACTATTCTGATAAACGGATAAAATGTACACATCAATAACGTCATCCTTAATCTGTACTTCTGCCTCCATTCGCTCTATCGCAGACACGTCAAACTCGCGACCCGCTAACTCGCTAAGAAGTCGGTGATTCATGCAAGCTTAAAAATCGTCCTTCATGTTTAAACAGTTTTCTGATGATTATTTGAAGTATGTACATTTGTTTAAGGCAGCCTTTTTGAGCAGGGGGACTTTGAGTCCTTTCGTGAAATTGTTTTGTTCCGAAATTAGGTTCAGAAAAAAGTTGTTGGCTTTGTCGAAACGAATTTAAAGTTATCTGCCATGTTTGCATTACAGTTCCCGTTCGCATCTTTCAGGTTATGGGAAAGAAACATTTTGGATTGAAATTTATTTGAAAAGAAGAGCAAGCAAGCAATGACCCAAAAAAAAGTATTTGATGAGGAAATCACTCGGATATGAGATTTTGTAAACATAACAATTTCAGCCCATTACCCGATTTTTTGCCTTTTAGCTTGTTAAGCTTTCATGTTGGATTCACACCACATAAGAAACAATTTTGTTTTTTTTTTTCATTATTATTTCAAGCCAGCTTTCTGTCCGAAATTACTTTATGCCAGGTTGTTTTGGACTACCTGGATGTTTCTGGATGACATGTGCTACAATGTTCTGATCTGCTGTCAAAAATTTGGCGGAATTTTTAACTTCTGGTCTAAAGTTTCTCTTCAAAACAGGTTTGAAGAACATTTTCAAAATATGTCCATGACAGGATATAATTCTGAGGTCGTTAGTATGGGAACCATACGAAATCCCCAATCACAAAATCCCCAAACGTATAAAAATCCCCAAAATCAAAATCCCCATAATCATAATACCCATATACAAAATCCCCCGAAATATGCTGGTAGATGGTAGATGGATGGTAGTAAAAAATGGTAGGTGGCTGGTAGATGGTAAATGGTTGATGGATGAAAGACTGTAAATTGTTGATGGTAGATGGAAGGTGTTGAATGGTAGATGGTAAATGGCACTAGGAGGGACGTAAATCGATACTAACTTATTTTTTAATTAGCACAAACAAAATGTTCGAGTTCATTGCATATATCGTTCTAAACATATTAGGTTTTCTTTAACATCGTCGAGACAAGTCCTCATCCGAACGAATATTCGCGGAAAACTTGGTTGGCTTATTGTTGGAACCAATTGCATATTTAATCGACTGCACATTATCTGCTGTTTTTCTGTGTTACTTCAAAGAGTTTGCCGTTGATTAGCATTTATATCAGTCCACGACGGTGTTTTTTTTATTGCATAGTAGGACTATTACAATTACAATAGTCTAAAGCACCTACCATTTATTATCTACCATTTACCATCTACTATTTGCTATTTACCATCCACCATTTGCAATTTACAATCTACCATTTACCATCTGTCATCAACTATTTACAAGCTACCATCCGTCTGCCATTAACCACCTACCATCTACCATTTATCATCTACCATTTAACATCTATCATTTACCATCTACAATCTCCATTCCCCATTTGAGGTGTGATTTTAGAACGCGCGCGCGTTCTTAGATCACACCTCAAATGGGGAATTTCGTTTGGGGATTTTGGTTTTGGGTATTTTGGTTTCGGGGATTTTGATTTCGGGGATTTTGATTTCGGGGATTTTGATTATGGGGATTTTGATTTGGGGATTTTGGTTTGGGGATTTTGTGACTGGGGATATCGTATCCAACCCCGTTAGTATCTCTGATTTTTAGACATAATTTAAAAAAAAAATATTACAATAAAACACGGATAAGAGCAACATGCTTAAGTGCAAAACTCGGATAAGTGCACACAATTTTCATGCACCATTCGATGCGATTTTCATACATTTCAAAACGGATAAGTGCATAACACGCTTAAGAGTACGCATTTTTTGGCAACATTAACCAAATTTGCAAACGACATATGTTGAAAATTCATAAAAAAACGTGCCAAACCAGCGGCGAATCGTACGAATTAATGCAATCGGAGTCGGAGCAATTTTATAATTATTAATTATACTCTTACCCTATACCTGGGATTCCCCAACTCCCTTTTGGGTTTATTTTTCTTTGCGACGCCCCTCTCAAGCGAGACAGTTGGGTGGGTATAGTTTTAGCGGGCAACATCATTTCATTTTCCCTCTCCCTGTTTGTAGTTGGCCATAAGGGATTAACTACGTAATTTCCAATTTCGGTATTTCCTGTTTCTACAGGAAATATTCTTCTTCTAGCTCAACAAACATGACGTGTTTTTAAGGCGGCCGGCGCGGCGGCTTTTATTAGTCGGTTCCGGATTTGAATTCAAATTGTGTGCCCTATTTGTTGTTCGATTGACGTTGCACGAATTTAGCACCTCCAGCCCTGGATTAGGCATTCGTAGATGCACACACTTCACAGATTTCAAATTTATTTCGAATCATACAAAATCCTCCATTTAGTCTTTGTGGAGGAGTTGTAGTGCGTAAATCTCAAAATTAATTTTGATAAACAAAAATAAATCAAACTAGACTTCAAATTTGCCACGTAGATACCTAATTCCAAAGATATGTTGTCTTGCTTTCTCAGTCCCTGCTTTTCCTCTCTAGCTATTCAGCCGTTATCGATAAGCAAGGAATATTCATACAACTCAAAATTAAAAGGCGAAAATCACACTTAGAGAACATTGGAAGACCTCATCTCAAAACAGCGAATTAACATCAAATTCTACCGTACTAATGACAACCCCCTCCCCTCCTATTGGGCCTTAAGTTTCGACGAAATATCGCTAGCGATCTGAAATTTTCACCAATACCTAATTGTGACTTATCCTTGAAGTTGTCCTCCACCTCCCTTACAGAGTTATATCTAGCCATATCCTTCGATTGAATTTTTTAATCATTCATCAACATTGAAATTTGGATAAAATTGCAGTTGTGGGAAAAAATATTTAAAGATGGATCCGACCCATCTACCCCTATTTCTCCTACAAAAAAACTTGAATATTTCGGATCTTGCGCGCCTTTTAGGTCTGTAAACGGGTACAGTGCCATCCGTCTTGTTCGCACGATTAGAACTCGGTCTCGTTCAAATTATGGAAATGTAGACTTGTAACTTCAATTAAACTGGAGTCTCTTAAAGTTCAGATGAGTGGCTGTCCATTTTTGTGATTCAAGCGTTAATCATATCAAGTTGTGTCTACGATGGCAGAGCTACCATAATAAAATAGTCGTCAGCTTGGCAGAAGAAAAATTTTGGTTGTGTGATTTTTATGTCAGTTTGGCAGTTTTCTGCATGAATAATTTAAAAATGTCCCTGGCAGTCCCAGTCGTAATTTTAGGAATCAGTGAAATCGAAATGAGTTTTCGATGAGAATTTATTTATTTTTTCCAACTCTTACCAACAGCTCTACTCACTGATTAATTACATGCCACTAGTGCAGGTAAAGAGGTTTTCGCAATCGAAATGCGCAATTAAATCGACTAAATATAAATTGGAAACTTTCCTTAAAACTTATATTTTGTTATTAATCATTTTCAACATTTTTAACTTCTCCAAACTTAAAAATTCATATGAAATCAGTTAATATCACTATAGTTTTCATTTGCCTAGGTAAATTAGAAAATTTGTATGGAAAACTGAAAACAATACGTTTAAGTGCATGAAAAAATCTTGCATTATCGATGTCCAGTTATCCGTGTTTTACTGTATGTGATTAAATTAAAAAAAAATCTATGGAGCTTTTCAAAATGTTCATCCTGCGGCCCGCTTAAATTTGAAGACTTTGATTTTTGGCCCAGCCCTGGTTTTGAGTTTGACACCCCTGCTCTATTAAATAGTTTTATAATTTCTTATTTGCAATTTATTTTAATTTAATTTGTATTTATATATTATACGAAATTGCGCGACCAACTCCACTGTGACACTTATAACTTAAAGCATTATGATTGTGTTGATGATGGTGGGCGATTAAAATTTTGGCAGATGAAAATGTTTTCATTTTTAAAGCTGACGCGACGTTTTGAATTCTGAATGAGAAATTGAGGAAAATATAGAATGTGCAGATTTATTTGAAAATTGGGTTATGATCTGCTTGTGTGAATGAATAGCTTTACATTTCCGGAAAATTTACAGATTTATTCAATTAGATAAACATATCTTGGGGACTATCTTTTTATTTTTGATTGTTTGTGATTTGGATGTCACTGATTCACCGAAAAAGTGATTTGTATCTTGTTCGTTATTATTTCAATGTGAATGTTGGGAGATTTATTTGTGGTGTCACTTACCACTGAGAGAGTTTAGCGTAACGGTACATCTGTCTTGCAATTTTTTCGACGGAGCATTGTCTTATTCGAAGCCTTTGCCTCTAGGGTGACTTCATTTGAAGTGTAGTGCAGTAATTTAACATTGTTATTTTCAGGAAATTGAAATTAACCCTGTGGCATGGGTCAAGAATGTTGCTACCGTCTTTCCCGACGTGGCGTAAGAGGCGACAGGAGTGAGTAAAACTCTCCTGAGTTTCGTACATATCTCTACAATTGTACGCCCAACGATTCTGCTTCGTGCTGAAGGGTGCAGATATGTTGGAAACCTAACAAAAAATTGACCCCTGTGGTTTTGGGGTTAGAATCATTCCACAGCGTTCCCGGCTTGACGCAAAAAGACGACTCGAGGGATAGGGTATGTAGGTTTGTATCCCACGTATCTAAAATCTACCTCGGATACCTCAGACCGATTCAACGGCAACGACTTTTGGCTATAAACAACGGACCACGATCGGTTTTTGGAACGTTCGGACGATATGGGGGGTGAGTGTAGTAACACAAGTCGAACAGGGAATGACAGCATGCAACGCTATACTAGGACTGACCGAATCACGATGGCTCGGATCGCCCCGATCACCAAGCTTTCGTACTGTATTGCTCTACTCTGGAAGTGAAGACGTTAGTACACCTCGACAAGCGTGCGTCGGAATCCTGTTGACTAGGAATGCACACCGATCACTAATCGACTGGAAACCAATTTCCGATCGTATCATCACAGCCAGATTCAAATCCAGAGTACGAAACAACACAATATCCAGTGCTACGCACCGACTGAACCTGCAGATCAATCTGCAAAGGACGTTTTTTTATATGCGACTAGGCGACACCTATGATAGCGCTCCCAGGCTTGACATCAAAATTATTATGGGGTATCTCCATGCCAAAGTCAGTACTGATAACTTAGGCTTAGAACACCTTATGGGCAATCACGGGCTTGGCTAATGGAACAAAAATGTCGAATGTTCGTTGAGTTCTGTAACTCTCGACAACTAGTCATTGTCGGCACCTTGTTCAAGCATAAGCCCTGCCACCTAACAGCTTGGGTTTCTCCTGATGGCAGAACAGAAAACCATAAATTGACCATATTGCTGTTTCAAACACATGGAGAATGTGCCTCTTAGACGTCAGGTCGAATCGTGGGACTGATGTTGGCAGCGACCACTATCTTGTTATCGCAAAATTTCGCTTCCGAACGGCAGCGATTCAACGATCTCATAACACGCGAATCTTGCCAAGATTTAATGTGCAAACGCTAAAAATTCCTCAACTAGAGATAGAAATAGATGAAATTCTGGTTGAAACATTTAAAGCGGATTCGAATGCTATACAGCGGATATTCTGCTTCCCCTCATCAGAGAGTGTTGGGAAACGGAGACTCTTCCAGTAGAATGTCTACTTCCAGCTGTCTCCAAGCTGATGGCTAAAATTATTTTGAACCGGATCAAGGATGAAGTTAATCGCACTGTAAGCAACGAACAGGCTGGCTTTCGTGAGGGTTTTTCATGTAGCGACCATATAAACACCCTCCGAATTATTATTGAGCAATCCGCCAAATGGAGATCCCCATTACACCTCATGTTCATTGATTTCGAGGAGGCGTTCGATAGTGTTGATTGGGAGTATATCTGGAGAGTTCTTCGTATAGGAGGGAGGGGCATACCATATAAAATAATTTCCATTATCAAGGAATCTTATCAGGGAGCTCCATGTCACGTTTTGCACCTTGGCAAGCTTTCAGATCCTTTTGAGGTGCACAGCTGAGTTAGACAAGGTTGCATTTTGTCACCTATTATTTTCCTCATAGCCATTAATGATGTACTTGTGAGTGCGCTTCCAAACCAGAGGAAAGGTATCAGATGGAAAATGTTTGATTACCTGCAACACCTGGACTATGCTGACGATATTTGTCAAATAAAAAAGAGGATGTAGCTGAAATGGCCGATGCTTTGCATTGCGAAAGTCGTAATTCTGGGCTCAAGATAAACACTGCCAAGACCAAGTACTTGAGCTCCGATCCTTGGGGACATTCATCCTGCGTCTACCTCGCAGTTCGTCATTGGAAGTGTCTGAGCCTAATGGCCATAACCTCCCTCCATTGCGGGACGACGAGATTTATCCGACTAATAGCCGGTAGGGTGTTCTCCGCCGGGATGCCTCCCTTTGGAACCCCACCTTGAGATGCGACTCTAGCTGGCCGACTTGTCTAACAACCACGAACCCCCTCGAGTCCAACGCCTACATGGGTAGCGACCATGGTCCCTTGGGCACGCCCATCCCCGAAGTACACTATTCGCTAAAGATTTCTCAATAGCAGGTGTGATCCTCCCTTGGCCCCTTTCGGTTAGACCTAACGAATTCGGTTTGCCTCCGCTGGATCGTTATGCCTGCTTACTATTCGTCAGCTTAAAGCAGACTCGTAGCGCTACCGTTCACATTAGGGCGGCCCCCATCCGTTTACTAAGCAGCAATTTGATTCGGGCCGTGTGGTCATCAATCCACAAACCAGCTAGGTATAGGCGCATAGGCCATTCTCCCTAACTAGCCCCTTCGTGGCTTGGGTTATGCGAAGCCGCCAACTCCGAGACTGGACACGTACGCTTATAATGTGTTTCTCCCCTACGAGGAAGCACTGCGTCGTGTAAGCTGGTATGGCTGACTTTTCGAAGGAATAGGGAAAAAGTCAGGCCATGCTGTGTCACCCATACATGACTAGGGAACTCGGGAACGTCATCGCCCGACGGTCTTTGTACAGATCCACGCCATGGCGTATCAACCATACCAGGGGCCTTCCTGCGCTGCTCAGGTACGTGTTGGCGCAACTCACCAAAAATGTGTGTCACAAGGACACACACCCCCTGCGGGAATAATCCTGGGGGACAACGCGGAATTTGTGTTTTGGGCCAGGCAGTCAAAAAAGGTTGACGAATTCTGCTACCTCGGAAGCATAATCACAGCAGATGGCGGCGCGGACGCTGTTGTGCAATCACGTATCAATAAGGCTAGGGCAGCCTTCTTCACTTTTACTCCTTTCCGGCAAAATAACAACATGTCCATGCGCACCAAACTCCGAATCTTCAATTCTATTGTAATATCTGTGCTTCTTTATGGCTGTTCAGATTGAAAGGTGATCAATGAGATAACAACTAAGCTGCACACTTTCGTAAGCCAGTGTCTACGGTGTATCCTGCAAATCCTCTGGGCGGAGATTATTTCCAATGATGATCTCCTGAGTATCACATGCCTGGATTGGATAGGCCCTTCTGTCAAAAGCCGAAAGTGGCAATGGATAGGTCATACTCTCCGAACAGGGCCAACAAATATTGCAAAGCCGGTCCTAGATTGGAACCCTCAACGAACCAATGCTAGATGCTAGTGTTGGACGACCAAGAAACACGTGGAGAAGATCGAGGCTGCTTCATTAAATAAACAGTTGTCAGTTTCCCCTCTTGTTAGCATTTGGCTCATTTACTTATTTAGCTTAAAGAAAATTTGAAATACATTCATACTATTTCACTGTACTGGTAGGTTTGCAGTACAGTGAAATAGTATGAATGTACCTTCCTATATAATTATTCTCGAATTTTATTTTTGTGAACCCGATTATCCTTCTAATCTGCGTTGAATGTCCCCTTATATTTTTTTACACTACTCTAATAGAACATAATTAAGTTAGGCATTTCCTAAATCCATGGTTCCTTATTCGAAATACGTTTCGCTTGTTTAGCAAGGATACCATAAAAGTTAATGAAAACCGCAGACATACAGTACTAGGCAATTATTTCTCTCTATAAAAAACACCAGACGCACATAGCATTTCCAAGCGCTTATAACTAATGTATGTTTGGGTCTATGGTGTGGTAAACATATTTGTTAAATCAATAATGTCTAGAAAAAATTGTGCGTGTCGCTGATATGATAATTCGAAGGAAGGGCGATAAATTCCACCCCATACTGTATAATAGAGCAGTGCAAATAGGCCGTATTTCATTGTTATCAAGCAAACAATCGTACGATACTAGCAGACGACACTGTTGCTTTCTGTATATAGGGATAGTATTAAAATCGAAAAACATAAAATAAAAATACCGGCGTACAGAGGGCTGCGCCCGCAATACGAGGGTTTTTCAGATTTTGGATACATACATAGTGAATAATTTTGCACATATATTTTATTGGTAATAAATAAGAATTATGCACAATGTTAATGAAATGCTTCTCGTAAATCTATTTTTGGATTGGTCTAAATAAACACTTTTTAGTTAGACCAATCCAAAAATAGATTTACTATGTATCATGGCTCCACATATTAACTGGATTTATTAGCTGTAACGTCGTTACCATGACTCCAAACTGGAAAAAAGCGACTGATATGAAATGTACCCATCGAGTTCTTTGATTTGATAAAAACTAAAAAAGTCGACACCCTGTTTGCTTTGTCCTACCAACGTCTAAGTATTTCGTGCTAAAGACTGTTACGATTCTACACATTCCTACCAAAATTCATAACGATCGGTTAGTGAACAAATTTGTAAATGTCCGGGACACCTTTTTATCTTGGCCATACCAATTTTTAAGTATTTCATGCCAAAGACTGTTACCATTCTACACATTCCTACCAAATTTCATGACGGTCCGTTAAGCCGTTCGCGAGTTATTTAGTGAACAAATTTTCAAATGTCCGGGACACCCTGTTATTTTTGTCCTACCAACTTTTAAGTATTTCGTGCCAAAGACTGTTACCATTCTACACATTCCTACCAAATTTCATGCCGATCGGTTAAGCCGTTCGCGAGTTATTTAGTGAACAGACGGACGGACAGACGGATGGACAAAATCGATTTCATAAGGGTTTTTTGTAAAATCTAAAAAACCCTAAAAATCGAATAAATATAGAAAGTTACAGCCGGAGATAATTAATAATTATTTAGGTCAAATATAAAAAGTGTAAAATAATTACATGATCGAGAAGGCCTTTTCTGTGAAAGAAGTAAATCGATATCCTTTTTACAGTATCATTACCACATACGTATACATTCTAAGGTATTTATCAAAAAAATAAAAAAATATGCAAAAGCTTATCTACTATTTAACAAAATCACTTTAACTGAAAAATTTAGTGAATACATTTTAAAATTTCTTTTTCTTAAAATTTTTGTTGGAACATTGAGTCATTTTCATAATATACGTCTTTATTTCACAATTAGATAAAAGCCAAAATCAATAAAATTTGATTTAAACATTATACACCTTCTCAACGGATTTTACCACATAAACCACTCTTCTCTGACAATGGTCTCAAGGGTAAATTGTTTTGACGATTAAGACCAAACTTTGTAATTGATTACACCACTACACCATTATCACCTCTATACCGTGTGGTACATTATTATGTATTTGATATAAAACTGAGCTTTAATGACTTCCAAACATATTCCGCGATCAATGAAAACATCCAGAACAATATTTATCTACGATTTTATGCTATTTTCTCATACTATACGAGTTCGAGTATATAACGGGTGGGCCAATTACAAGTTCGTTTTTAAATCATGATTTGTTTGACACTGACAGCTGTTTTTCGCTCCAAATCTTTATAGAAAGTCAGAATCATAACTCTGCCGAACGAAATGAGTCGCTTTATGCTTGAACAACGTTGGGAAATATTGAAAACTTATTTTCAAAGTGAGTGCTGTCTAGCCCAGAGCCATGTTATCCGACTATTTTTTTTTTTACTGAAATTGAAGACATGGATTTGGACGACCTCTGGTTCATGCAGGATGGCGCGGCATGCCACCCATGCCACAATCGATATTTTACGCACCAAATTCCCAAATCGTGTTATCAGCCGTCTTGGCGATGTCAATTGGCCGCCTCGGAGCTACGATTTGACTCCTTTTGAGTTTTTTTTGTGGGAAACCGTGAAGGACCGATGCTATGCAGAAACGATTCAAGCACATAAGGCCAATATCATCCAAGCAATCCGTGAGCTACAGACCGAAACCATCAACAGGGTCTTGGAAAATTGGTGTGACAGAATGCGTTACTGCGACGCCAGCCGGGACAGCCACTTGAATGAAGTTGTGTTCCATCATTACTTACTTTCTAATAAAGTCATAAGACATGGAAAAAAATTAATTTTGTTCATTTTATTGCATTCTTAAAAACGAACTTGTAATTGGCCCACCCTGTAATGTGTATACGTATTCCGAAAATAGTTTTGCTCATCGTTGCCAATTTATTATTATTTTTTTAATTTTTCGGGATCTACAAATGAACGCATCACAAATTATTATGCAAACATATCGTAGAGTGTCTGTGGTCTAGTCTACTCTACTCGTATATTGAAAATGCATACCATCAAGCAGGATATGTAATAGAAACAGCTGTTTTAATTTGAAACGATCTAACCCAAATGTTTGTAAGGCGAAAAAAACAATCTAAATTCTATACGCATACTAGAACGGGTGCATATGTATGCATAGATTATCTCATCGACTGAATCATTTTCCGGCTTGATGAAAATATGCAAATTACGGTAATTTGTTTGCTACTTAATTTAAACACATCACATACAAAATAAATATTTTTTACCAGAAGGAAAATAAAAAGATAAATATTGAGATTAATGACGAATAACAATGACGATTTGCTCATTATTTGACAGCATGGCATTTTATTCGCATATTGTAATTTAACAGGTGTCGTTAACAATAGACGATACGTTTGTGTTTAGTTTTCGCGCAATGTGTAATTAATTGTGCGAAAGAAATGTTGATTCGATCAAGTCATAGTGTCAGTTTTCAGGTAATACGAGTCTTGTCACTACTTTGTTGTATTTTATATAGGGCCGGATTTCCCATATGGGCAACCTGGGCAATGACCCGGGGCGCCAAATTTTGAGGGGCGGCATATTTTTGAAATTTTCGAATAATTTAAAGTTCTGAGAAATACGCATTTCGAGATTTCAAGAGGCGGTTTTGATAAACCAAAAAAAAAAAACAAACTATACTTAGAAAAATTGTTCAAAAACTAATATTTGCCTGTAGGCTTTACAAATTTGGGCACCATCCAAACGCTACAAGTTTCAGCCAACTTATTTTTGTAATCCTACAATTGATTGAAATAATAAATAATAAAATTGTACGTATACAATTTTATTATTTGATTTGATTTGATTTTGATGAGAAACCAATTTTAAAATTTCTTTAAAATTTGAATGGGTGTATCTCGGAAGGTACGAGCAACTTCGCAACGGGCGAGGTGTCGTTTTATTGGAAATTTTATGTAGTTTCAGAAAGTGAAGTCATATCTCGGATGAAATGTTTGATGGTGTGGCAAATTTTGATTTTGTTCAGGAAGTCGGGCATTTTGATAAAAAATGCTATTACATAGTAACGGTTAAAAATAGAGGGGTCCCGTTGTACATTAATTCTCCCCAAATGAGCCAGGCTACCTCCCATTAAAATATTCTCCACCATGAATGGGACACCCTGTATAGTAGGTACAGGCGAATTTTCGATTTATTTAATATCCACGTAGAACAGTTGTTGGTTGTTGGAATTGTTTTTTTTTCTGATACTCAATCGACAGATATTTAATCTGTCGGTACGAAATTTTATTTTTGCGATCAAATTTTAATAAGCTATTCTCACAGCTGTATTTGTCAGTCCAGTGATAAGAGATAAATCGAGAAAAATTTGAAATGGAAATCCGTCAATTTGAAATGGACATTCGTCAAAATGATTTAAAATTTGATAGTTTGATACGGAATTTCGTAAGTTTTAAATGGATATTTTGCCAACGTGATTGGAAAATTAATTATAAATGGAAATTCGTCAATATGATTTGAGAATTCATAGTTTTGACGTGGAAATTCGCGGGTTTTGTATTATAAATTTGTCAACATGATTTTAAAATTTTTCAAATTAAAATAAAAATTCGTCGATTTTGACATAGAATTTTGTCAACGTGATTTGGAAATTGGTAGCAATGATATCAAGATCATTCGTCAATTTTTTCTTCAATTTCGGTGAATTTGATCTGGAATTTCGTTAGTTGGAAATAGAAATTCGCCTATGTGTCATACAAATTCGTCAACATGATTTTGAAATTCGCTAATTTGTAATGGAAATTCGTCAACAAGATTTGAAAATTCGACAAAATGATTTTGAAATTAATCAATTTGACATGGAATTTCAATAAATAGAAATGGAAATTCATTAACATATGATTTTGATATTAATCGATTTGTAATAGAAATTCGTCATCATGATTCAAAAATTCCTTAATTTGTGTCAATATTTTAAAATCGTAACTTCAAATTTATACTTTTACTTTTTTGACTAATAAGCATGAAACAAATATGGTCTGTGAGGAACCCTTTGGCTTGGGGGCCGGTGTTCCACTGAACACAAGGAACACCGTACGTTACGCCACTCTATAAGAAGTTTAACAAAACGTAGAATCCATAGATTCTCCATGTGTGAGCGGCATAAAAAGGCAAGGAAGAAAAAGAAAGCGGCAATTTGATCACTGCCCAGGGGCGCCATTGAGGGTAAATCCGGCCCTGATCTTATAAAATACAAATGGCACTCTCAGCCTCTTTCATACTATAGAATTTAGAATGCTAACAAATATAAAATTTAAAAAATCTAGGGGAAGAACGCCACACAAAAGAACTTACTTACCTTTACATTGTTTATTTTTAGGGTTTTTAGATGTTTTTTTTTTTTTTTGTTTTTCAAAAAACCCTTATAGTGTAGTTAGTACGTGATAAACCTAGTACATTAGATTGCAGTATGTGGTGGAGACATTTTTTTTTGGTTCTTATGTTTTTTTTTGGAGTACTGTTCACGAGTCCGGAATTTCCCAACAAAATTCCGTTGCGGAACAGGGTCAAAATCGTGAAAAATCCTAAAATGATTACTGTCTTCCGTTATTTGGCCCCTAACTCGGAAACTGTTTATTTCTGGGAAAAACTCTTGTTGAATATGTTAGAGAGCACATAATTGTGCGTCTAAAGAGACCTAAATATTATTTATAAATCCGTTAAACGGTTTTACTGCAATTGATAATCTAAATTTTATATCTTTAACATAGTTCCAAGTTATGAATAAAATTTTAAGATACAACGGTTTTTAATTTTTGGTAGCAAAATTTGGTTTTTTTTTACATTATGTATATTTTGGGGTGCTGAACCTGAATCTGTAACTTCCCAAATTGCAAAAAACGCCAAAGAAATGACTGTCAATTGTGGCTATACCGCTTAACCGCTTAAAGATTAATGGCGCCTTGGACCCACAATCATATTTTCTCTAACATATTTATGGACAGGTTTTCGGAGAAATGTACACTTTTGGAGTTTTAAGCCAAAAAACTGGACAACTCCGAAAAAATGTTCGCCGCTTTGACCCTGTTCCGCAACGAAATTTTGCTGGGAAGCTCCGGATTCGAGCTCAGCACCGCAAGAAAGCATATGAAACAAAAAAAAATTCTACACCACACTTCGCAATCTGAAATCACCTAATGACTACACTATTATGAAATTGATTTTGTCCGTCCGTCTGTTCACTAAATGACTCCCCAACGGTTCAACCGATCGTCATGAAATTTGGTAGAAATGTGTAGAATGGGAACAGTCTTTGGCATGAATACCTTAGAAGTAGGTAGGACAAAGATAACAGGGTGTGAAGAGGTGGACTTTTTTATTTCTTATCGGAGATGAACGAATGGGTACTCAAATCAAAGGACTCGACTAGTACATTTTATATCAGTTACTTTTTTCGAGTTTCAAGTAACGGTAACGGAGTCATGGGCGTTTCAAGTTAAGCTTACGTTATTTCCTCGGTTTTTCTAAACCGCAATAGGTACCGAAATTAAACTTTGCACAAACATTGGTTAGTATGAGCTTACATACGTTAAATATTAAGACAGTTGGCATTTGCTAAGAAAAAGTAAATAACAGTAAATTTGTGAAATTTAAATTTGCGAGTGTGTAGGTCTTCCTAGCTCTGGAAATATAAAAATATAAAAGGGAATTTTAGGAAATGACATAATTAACCTGTCATTCGAATAACTTTATCCAAACCGGAAATATAGCGAATTTAATATACATATGTATATGGTAAAGGCGTTTCACAATACCAGGGCAGCGTCTTAAGCATTTTTATACCCTATACCCATAAGATGGTATAGGGTATATTGTTTTGTTACGCCGATATTATGTAACACCTCAAAGGAGCCACCGGAGCTATGGCAAAGTATATATGTATATAAATGATCAGGGTCGGTCCCTGAATCGAATATGTGTCTGTCTGTCTGTCCGTGTGTCTGTCTGTTAGCACGATAACTCCCGAAACAATAAAGCTAGCGGTTTGAAATTTTGGTCAAATGTTTGTTTTGCTAAAATCTTGGACGGTGTTGAAAATGGACCAAATCGGACCACGGGTTCCCCTATCTCCCATACAAACTAGCCCTCCTTTATATTTTAATTCGGCCATAACTTTCGGTAGAATATTGCTATCGACTTGAAATTTTGATAAATGTCTCATTCTGATATACATATACTTTGAGTTGATGGAAAGTGGAGTAGATCCGACTACCCCTACCCATACTTCCCCTACAAAGTTATATTCAGCCATATCTTTTGATAGAATGTCACGGAAAACTTCAAATTAGTATCAAATGGTAGCCGTTGGATGCCTTGACAAGGTAATAAAGATGTGTCAGATCCGACCCATCTAGCCCTCCCTCCCCCACAAAAAATATGAAATTGCATATTTTGAGTTTTGCGTGCCTTCTAGGTCTGTACATTGGTATAGGGTATACACTCATCGTGCTATTCGCACGATTAGAATTCGGTCTCGTTTTCACTGCTTATCTTGTGACTGGATAAAAAAATTAATATGAAATTTGGTGGCAATGCATAGAATGCTAATAGTGTTCAGCACGAATAGTTTTGAAGTTTGTAGGACCAAGTTAACAGGATGTCCCTGAATAGCTTCAGAAGTCTACTTTTTCAATACTTATAGGAGAGGTTTGTGTGGGTACTCATATAAACGGGCTCAACAAAGTCATTTCATATAAGTTCGTTTTTCTGGATTCGGAGAAACGGTAACGGATTTACAGGTAATAAATTCAGTTTATAAATGTAATCATCTTTACGTTTGCCTGAGTTTTTTTTGTTGAGAACTTATCAGAAATTATAAACCGAAAAATGACGATTGAGTACTTTTATCCAAACTGGATATAAATGCCTTTTTGGATTGGTCTAATTAAAAGTGTGCATTTTGGAACGCGTTCATTTAGACCAATCCAGAAATAGATTTACAAGAAGCATTTCATTAATGTTGTGCACAATTCTTATTTACTGCCTGTAAAATATATGTACAATAAATATTCATTTATTTATTTAGTAGTCTGGCTGGTCTAGCGGTTAGTGCGCGCACCTTCGGTGCACAGGCTCATGAGTTCGAATCTCACCGTGTTCCATGGTGTTTTTCGAACTCACGAGCTTGTGACGGACTATGATCTCACTCAGATGTTAAACGAGTACCCATTTATGGGGATAAATAACACTGCTGAGCGTGATGCTGATCTCATTACCTCAATAAAAAGCAGATAAGATCTTGGAAATAGGATGTCACTAACACATCCTGCGGCCTTAGTCCAATGCTGGATTGTCGCGCCTGTTATTTATTTAAATATTCATTTCCCATTAACATTCTGAAAGAGGCGCAGTCCTCTGTACGCTCGGCATTTTCATACGGATTATTTCACTATCCACTAGCGGGATTTTAAAATGGCAGTGTTTTTAGTGGGCGGGATGTAGCGGGATCTTGTAATGGCGGAATTTTATGATGGCGGAATTGTTAAGTTGCGGGATTTCGTTATGTCGGGATAATGTAAACCGGTATTTTTTTTTAAAGCGGGATTATGAGCAGGCGGGATTTTGTTTTATGTTTTAAAATCTACCACTTTCTACCAATATTTCGAACACAAGTCTACCAAGGCCCTCATAAAATAAGTCAAAACACTGGCTATATTTAATGCCATATACGCCTAAGAGTGGCGAATTTCTTACTTAAACTGCGTTTATGCTTTCACGCTTTGTATGTAGTTTAAGCGATTTCCCATTCGTAATTCGAAAGTGATCGTAACCTAAGGGAACGAATATATCATTATGACCATTTCGTCCGGCCTTAGAAAACTCGGTTCTAAAACTCCAAATGAAATGTGTTTTTTTTTATAGTATTCAGCAAACATAAGTTGGAGTCTATGGACAGAAAATCCTGGATTTGAATAGTGTATGTGCCATATTGTACTAAAATTTGAATGATGCCAGTACATTCTACCGCTCTGTGGCTCACTTGGTTGAGTCGCACTCTATAATGCTAGTAATCTAGGGGTCCGGAGATCGAATCTCGGCGTGATCCAAAACGTCCGTACTTGTGCGGATAGGAAATATATAGTGCTTGCACCATTATATACACACCGAAATGATAATGCAATGTAACGTTGACTCGAAATTGCCTATAAACGGCTGAGTTAACGCACCATGGCCCCAGATGGGGATATACGGTACTGAATCTAGTGACAAGCGATTCGATCTAGTCAGTCGGTTTTGACTGGATTAATTTAGATCAAATGTAGTATTAGTTTACAGTGTGTATCAGCTATCTTTGGCCTAAATGACCTGGGTCACCTGCAAAAGAACAAAAAATTATTTTGAATTATTATTATTATTATTATTTGTCGAATGGTTGTCCTTGGCCGCCCAGCTTGCCCACCCCTAGACAACGACGTAGCCGGGATTTAGTTTCTGAAGGGGTCCAAATTTTCGGTTTCTCATTTTAATTTTTTTGTTTTGTAAATGAATTTAATCGAAATGCGATCTTTTTTTGTCACTACACTCAGAGAAATAAGATTAGTCAAACTAAAAAAAAATTGTTATTTTACTTTCTCTTGAATGTTGGTATATTTAACCAAGTATTCGATTGAATCGATGAGCCCGCAATTGTTAATTTAAACAATGAAAAATTGTTGATAGAAATTCTTAAAAAAAAAACTATTTTAATTGTTTATTTTGATCTAGTGAAATTATTAAATTTCATCCGGAAGTCTAAACTGACTCTTCAACAGGTAATTTCAAACATGTAATTGGTTGAGAGCTACTGTGATAACTGTCATCTAACCAAAAGTTTGGTTAAGGCTTACAGTGGTATACATTTTTATACGAACAGCGCACTTCACAGACGCCAAACTGCCAAACTGCCTTGGGGACTTTCGCTGAAAGCTAACAAGAAATAGACGCAAACGGTGCAGAAACTTTTAAACCCATAAGACGAAATTATTGTTAATAATTTATTTAAAAATATTCAACAGAAAACTGTCATAAAAACATACTTTACTAATATTTGTTGTGTTTTTAGTAAAACAATAGTGAAATTATTTTCAGGAAATTGACAGAAAATAGTAATCCAACATTTCATTGGTTACTATTTACAATTTAGGCACAGGTCGTACAAAAAAATATTTAAATACAAATAAAACGTACGCTCACCAGGAGTGCGTTCCATAATTCACTCGTAGTCGTAGCTGTAGCCATCGCTGAATACCGTCAGAGTTGTGTGTGAGCAGTGTGAAAGAGTGAGACGGAAAGTGAATGTGAGTAACTATTTTTACTCAGATCGTATAAATGGAACGCGCTTCAGAATCATTGTCAAATCAACTGTTGAAATTATTAAGTAACGAAAAATTTGTCAGTTAACATTTTCGTTGGAAAGTTAACATTAAGTGTGGTTGATTTAATAATAATCACTAAAGTTACTATGGCTTGGTGTGATTCAACAAAAAAAAATAGTAAATAAGAAATCGACTATTTGTTGTGATTTAATTTTACAAATTTTCATGATAGGATCATTTTCATAGGGGAAAATTGGTTGTTTATACCCTTCGCTCATAGAGTGAAAGGGTATATTGTTTTTGTTACGCCGATATTATGTAACACCTCAAAGGAGCCACCGGAGGTATGGCAAAGTATATATATAAATGATCAGGGTCGGTCCCTGAATCGAATAAGCCATGTCTGTCTGTCTGTCTGTCTGTCTGTCTGTCTGTCTGTCCGTGTGTCCGTCTGGTAGCACGATAACTCCCGAAATAATGAAGCTAGCGGTTTGAAATTTTGGTCAAATGTTTGTTTTGCTAAAATCTTGGACGGTATTGAAAATGGGCCAAATCGGACCACGGGTTCCCCTACCTCCCATACAAACTACCCCTCCTTGATATTTTAATTCGGTCATAACTTTCGATAGAATATCGCTATCGCCTTGAAATTTTGATCAATGTCTCATTCTGACATATACTTTGAGTTGATGGAAAGCCGATTAGGTCCGACTACCCCTACCCCTACTTCCCCTACAAAGTTATATTCAGTCATATCTTTTGATAGAATGTCACGAAAAACTTCAAATTAATATCAAATGGTAGCCGTTGGATGTCTTGACAAGGTAATAAAGATGTGTCAGGTCCGACCCATCTACCCCTCCCTCCCCAACAAAAAATATGAAATTGAATATTTTGGGTTTTGCGTGCCTTCTAGGTCTGTACATGGGTATAGGGTATACACTCATCGTGCTATTCGCACGATTAGAACTCGGTCTCGTAACTTTGTCATTAAGTTTGTAACGCATTAAAGGAAGCATCTCCGACCATACAAAAAGTAAAGTATAAGATAAGTATCATATATGATCAGCATGACTTGGGGAGTCGATTGGAGCATATGCGTCTGTCTGTCTGTCTGTTGCGACGCGTTTTACTCGGCGGGTATTGAAGCTAGCAACCTGAAATTTTTCACACGTGCTTCTTATCGTTGCAGGCTGTTTGTATGTTTGATTCACTCAAATTGGATCACTGGGTCATGGGGCTGCCATACAAACCTAGCTCCCCAATTTGAGTTCTTCTAAGAAAAACTTTTTTATTTGTGTACCAATTTCAACCAAATTTCACACAAATATGTTTCTATAGAGACACAAAATATATGCAAGAATGGATCAAATCGGACCATGGGGTCATGGGGCTGCCATACAAACTTAACCCCGCAAATTAGGTTATTCTAAGAAAAACTTTTTTGTTTGTACACCAATTTCAACCAAATTTCACACAAATGTATTTCTATTGATGACACAAAACATATGTAAGATTGAATCAAATCGGACCATGGGGTCATGGGGCTGCCATACAAACCAGACCCCCCATATTGGTTCTTCTAAGAAACATTTTTTACACCAATTTCACAAAACCTTGAATCAATGTGTCTTTAGCAAAGCAACTAAAAAGTTCGAAACGAATGGAATCGTACTGTGGGGTCATGCTCCGGCAACCCCAATAAAATTTTCCGAGTAAATATTTTTATTTGGCCACTAATTTCAACCAAGCCCAAAACTTTTGTCAAGACGGAAGAAAAAGAATGAGGAGGGGGATTAAATGCAAGTCATAGGTACGCCCGAAAGAACTTTTAGTCCAAGCGAAGGGTATCCAAATTTCGGCCGCGCCCGAAATTAGCCTCGGCCCCGGGGTTGGCGAGCGAAGCGAGCAGGGGGCGAAGCCCCCTAGTTTTATCAAGTTGTTTCTCTGGGTGTACTTTGTAGCAACGATTTTCACTCTTAAAATGTCGATGCGTTGCTTTGTGCTGTTGATTGATTAAATTAATTTAGAATTATAGAATTCCTTAAGTGGATAGGTGGCAGTTATTTACAGGTCCGCAGCAATTCCTTCTCCACTATTTTTCCAGAGTTAACGTTAGACATACAAAAATGTTTCCACCTGATTTTTTGAAAGGAAAGACTGCCTCGGCGGCGATCCAACTTGTAACTTTGTCTAGCATCGTAGAGCGTCTATCGAGCCTGCATATGGATGTCATCGACAGCAAAATTAATTTCATTCAAATTTAAAATAATCAGTTCAATTGAATACAGCAGTGGTTTTTAGTCTTTTGTACATCGACGATCACTCGCTATAACTTGTTAATTGACTCGGTCCACCGAATTGGAAATCTGCGCCATAAAACTCCTTAAGAATTGTACCGAATATCACATCCTGTGGTCAATGAAGAAAATACAACCAACTAATGGAGTTTATTCAATTAATAATTTGAATACAACGTATCGCATTCTTGTCATTGTAAGAAATTCTAAGACTTGTGTGGACCAAAATATCGATTGTGAATAGTCGGATCCTCCATACCCATACGATCTGGACGTCAATTTTGTCCTACGTATTTCGTATAGCGTTCTCGATACTGCTCAGGTTGAAAGCACTCAGGAAACCGCAACGTTTTGAGAATGTGGCAAATTCGTGATTCTGTCCAAATGTCATTATAAGGAGGAGTAATAGGTAAAAATGCCGACAAAATAAGTTCCAAGACTATTTAATCGGATCGGGGAACACTGGTTAAGAACCATTGCTTTAAAGTAAAGGGGAGGGGCGTTTTGAACGGAATAGAGAAGAAAAAGCAGGGCATGCCCGAAAAGCAGGACGCCTGGGTCATTGCATTTTTTCTATACAGCAGTAGTAAATGTTAGGTGGAATAACCGGCTATAGAATAATCTATATCGCAATCGGAAATTTCTTAGCGACGCCCAGGAACCACACTCTAAAAA
Organism: Microchrysa polita; assembly: GCA_949715475.1. Taxonomy (NCBI): domain Eukaryota; kingdom Metazoa; phylum Arthropoda; class Insecta; order Diptera; family Stratiomyidae; genus Microchrysa; species Microchrysa polita. The sequence continues at coordinate 75,361,285 of OX454421.1, read as the reverse complement.
ACTTTACTCCAATAATAGGAGGAAACTTTTTTTCCTTCTATTATAGTAGTAAATTTACACCATGATATGAGCGAGAGTAATTTTACACTTTACGGTGTAAATATTTACTACAAAATTACTTACATAAATAAGTAAACTTACTCTTAGAATTATGTAAATTTAAATCAAAAATAAGCAAATTTGCACTGGAACAAAAGTAAATTTACACCGGCGAAAATGTAAATTTACATCTGGGTTTATGTAATTTAATTAATAATATTCACGGCAGCCGGTTCTTCGATTTTAATCGTCCTGGAGCTAGTCGTTATTCCAACGGCCAAGAGCTGGCACACCCCCTTTGGTTCAACATCAAAAAAACGCTATAACAACAACAATAATATGATGCTCACACGAACGCACTTCGGACGGAACAGACTAACTGCACACAGAACAAGCCACTTGACAGATACAGGAAAATGCAATAATTCACAAAAGTATTGTAGCACACTCAGTTTTACACAAATGTAGGTGTCACACCAAAATCGCAATGTTACATGAAAATTACACAAAAATAAGGTAATGGCACATCTTCACACCAAATGTGGTGTAAAATTACACCAAAATAGAGAAATATTAAAAAATCTGTGTAATATTACACTATTTTGTGGGTTTACTAGAAATTTGGTTGAAAAATAAACGTTTACTGTAATTTTGCGAGAAAAAAGGTGTAAAATTCAGCGAATTTTCGATGTAAAATTCAACTTTGTTTTTACAGTGCATGCAGCAGGCGCTGGGTAATGTACGTTCCGCAATAATTCTGTAGTAACACACAGGATCTCTACAGCAGAAAGTTCCAACCACCAAGCTTTAAGCAAAATTTGTAAATATTTATAATATTAACAAAGATATGTCTTTTCTGAGTGAGTATTCTTTTGCTACACAAAGTACATATGTATTAGTAGTCTTCCCGAGCACTCACAATTCTTCGACTCCACTAACAAAACTAATAAATCGTAAATAGTGCATCAGTTATTGATTTTCGGTATTATGCCTTACAACAAAAAATCGATTGTCCTGCCAAGAAACACAGTCTACTAAAAATAATAATCGCAAATTAATGATGATTTGCATCATACAAATTTGAATTACTCAAAACTCAAAAATTGCGTTTCTGTAGGTCCATAACAGAATGCTAAATAATCAGTCTTTTCATACAATTCTTGTCTAAAAAAAATTATCAAGTTTAAATGGAAAGCTTGGTCATCCTTTACTGTTCAGAATCTAGAAACCGCTGCCATGATCTTATGCTTGCATGTTAGATTAAACACAAAGTTGTGCCCTATTTTGTTGTTTATGAGATATTTTTGCAACATTTCTCCTGGCGTCATAAAGATTACAAAGGAATACTGTGAAAAAGTATGTAATTTTGTAACAAACGGTTTAAACCTAATTTTTACAAAATAAACCTTTTAATGTCAAAACCGATGAATTTTCTTCTTGTCTGATAAAGGTGAGAAAATTACTTACAAAAAATAGTTCATTTCTGGATTTCAGTTGAAAAGTTTTTTTTCAATGCGTGTTTGTAATGCATATCCTGCTTCTAAGCTATTGAAGCGATTTGGCTGAAATTTTGTATGTCTGATCCTGGATATTGCGAAATTGTAATAAGGAGGGATACCGGATACGTGTTGCAGGTCATTGAGCCCACCACAAAAGCTGGTCCTTTCAAATATACATTCCCAAATGCTAACCGCGCCATTGTTATATTTTTTTTAGTAAATTGGAGAATTTTGTAAAATTTTGCGAGCGATCCGAGGCTTGTTATCCTTTAAAATTACAATTTTGTCTAAACTTTCGCACAGCTTATTTTGGTTCGCCTTAATTTTGTGTATATGCGAACCACGTAAATCCACGTGACAATCTTATCGTTTTATCACTATCACTATTTTAGTTAGGCGCGACATGCGGCATTGATACCACTACCTATAATACTATTTACAAGAAATGACGTCACTATAGATAAAAATCATAAATTTGTTCGGTAAAAAAGAACGTATAGTTACCTGGTTTGTGTGTTACAAATTAAAGTCACGACTGTATAAATATTAGTTAAAACCAAACAAATGACACATACCATAGCACACTATACACAGATGTAGGTATGTTACAAGGTGGGCCAAAGGTAATCATCCGATGTTGTTTTGCTGTATTTTTCTCAATAAAAAAAAAACTTCGGTTTTGCTTATGAAATACGTTTATTTAATCCCTTAGAATTTATTGTATCAAGTCGCAAAAATGATATCGGCCAAGTGGCCGCCGCCACAGTTTATTACCATACGGGCCCGTTTTATGGCATTTTCCATCACTCTTCCCAGCATATCGGGCGACAGGTTTTCGCATTCCTGGCGAATATTCTCCGTAAGGGCTTCAAGAGTCTGAGGCTTGTTGACGTAAACCCGCGACTTAAAAAAAAACCCATAAAAAGAAGTCTGGAACAGTTAAATCGGGTGATCTGGCCGGCCACTGCAAATCACCAAAACGAGAGATTAACCGACCCGGAAATGTTTCCTTCAGTTTCCGCGTTCCTTATAGAAGTAAACCGATTCATGGCTTGACAGTTCGTATTCTACGTTTGTTTACTTCAGAAATTAGGAAAAATTAAAGAAAAAAAAAAGAAGGAAAAAAAGTTACAGCGATTTCTAATAGAGTGATTACTTTTGGCCCACCTAGTATATGGCGGCAAAGGGTTTAATGAAACAATTAATTTATAATATCACAATATTTACCCCGCGCGAAGATTAAGAGGTAATTGAAAAAAGCCTTGAACGGCAATTTGGTATTTATTCATTTGTTTTTTAACATTTTTGGGTCTAATTAGAATTTTATTTGTGTATCCAAGAGCCATTATGTAGGTATGTTTGTGTATGCACAGACTCAAAACAATGTAATTGAAGCAATTAACTATACTAATTGTCTATTAATGTATACATAAATTTACTAAAGAATGTACTAAGCAAACTTTTTTTTAAAGTTCATTGAACTACATATATTTGAAATTTTGCCCAAATTCAACATTTTAGATCATTAGCAGAAAATACGAAATAAGACAATCAAAATGATTCATCTTTATTGTAAGCTGCTTTTCTGGTCTGGACTCACTTTTTCCTGCTAATTGAATTTAAAGACATTGCCAGCAATGTAAAGATATTGCCAGCTGCTGATGTATGTTTCTTTGGCGGGAACCTTTCCAACTAGTTTTCTTGTTAGAAATTAGATTTATTTAGTTGGTGCTGTCTTAGACATCACACCGAAAACGTTAATGCTCAATGTAATATTCATATATTTACCTTTAAAATGTCGATGGTCCTTCCGAATAATATCCGTATTATATTCCTTCGAATTACACCCATTTTGCTTGCATCCAATGTCCTTCTAATCATTATGTGAAACTACTCACTCCTCCTTTTTGCTATACATATATATACATACATATATTTATACGAGGGTTACTACAAAAGTTTCTCGAAAATAAATAAAATCGATTTTTTTTTTTCAAAAATGGTTTTGCTGTTTTTCAAAATATTTGCAATGAGCATCTATACACTTTTGCATGCGCTCAAACCATTTTTTGAAGCAATTTTTCCACTCCGATGGAGAAACGTCCAAAACATGGCATCTGAACGCTTCAACAGTTGCTTCGGGCGAAGAAATGCGTTCACCACGTAATTTATTTTTAATAAATCGGATCAAAAATAAATCATTCGGTGCCAAGTCAGGGCTGTAAGGCAGATGCCGAGTCAATTCAATGTTTTGACCGTTAAATAGACGCTAGTTTCAACTGATGTGTGAGAGCTCGTATTGCCATGATGAAGAATGATTCGTTTTCTCTTGTTCGTTTTGCGAATTTCCCCGTAGACTTCGGGCAAGCAAATGGTCGTGTACCACTCGAAATCGACCGTACTACGTTCCACAATTGAACAATGGCCACAAGACCCATTCGGCCAAAGAAAAACGACACCATTTGCCTCGCATTGCTTCGTGCGCGAACAACTTGGATCGACCCACACGGTCGACTGCTGTTTAGTTTCCGGCTCATAGATCCATGATTCGTCGCCGGTGACGATTTTATTCACATCATTTGATGCACAGTTGTGGTACTTTTTTATCAATTTTCTGCACCAATCGACACGAGCCTTTTTTTGAGCTATATTGTCTAATTATGCGGGATACAAGGGAACAAACCTTTTTTACGGCCAAGTATTCATGCAGCATTGAGCGTGATGCTGATCTCATTACCTCAACAAAAAGCAGATAAGATCTTGGAAATAGGATGTCACTAATACATCCTGCGGCCTTAATCCAATGTTGGATTGTCGCGCCTGTTATATATTATATATATTTATTCATGCAGCATCGAATATATGGCCGGGGGAGAAATGCCGAAGGATGCTGATCTCACGGTATGTCACATTTATTTATTTATTGAATTTCAAACGGACAAAATGTCCTTTGAAAACAATATTATACAGGATGATAATGGTAGACTTAAAACTAAACTAAACTATTACATTATAAATTCAATATGTATGTATATATGTACTTAACATTAAAATTATTAAATTTGGAATTCAGTTTAACAAAGAATAAAATAGACAAATTCAGATGTTTCGAATTTCATTCTACTCAAATAAATCTAAAATAAAAGTTTTTAACTGTTGGCGGTTTAAGTTAAAAATATCGAGGTGATTAGAAACTAAATTTCCAACAGATTTGAAACGTTCTACAGGTGAATTGGAAATTAAATTGGATCTATTAGTACCTAAATAAAACAGTTCATGACGTCTTGTGTTTCTTGCTGGAATTTTTAAAGAAATATCTTGCAGAATATCTTGCAGAATATCAGGCAAATCCAAAATTCCATTAACAATATTATATAAAAAATTGGCATCAAAATATAATCTACGAGTTTCAAGAGAATTCATCTTTAATAAGGATAGGATAGCGGGGTAATCAATGTTTTCAAATGATAAATAAAGTTTTCTTGACACATGTCTTAAAAATAAATGCTGTACCTTTTCTATAGTGTGTGAATGAGTCTTATAGTATGGATTCCACAAAATAGTGAGATACTCCAATTTGCTCCTAACTAATGCAAAGTATAAAGTTTTTATTGCATGAATGTTACGGAAATCGTTAGTATTTCTAATGACAAATCCCAGTATTCTACGAGCTTGATCCGAAATATAATTTATATGATGCGAAAAGTTCAAAGATGCATCGAAGTAGATGCCAAGATCTTTGACTAAATTAACAGTGATAAGAGGAACATTATTAATTGAGTATTCTGGGTTAGAACATGAGTTACTACGATGGAAAATAATAAATTGTCATTTTGTTAAATTAAGTTCCAATTTATTTTGGGTACAGTAAGTGCAAAATTTTTCCAAATTATTTTGTAGTATATTTATGTCATCGGGAGAGGCAACTGCTTTAAAAATTTTGCAATCGTCTGCAAAAAGTAAAAATTCAACATTATTTAAGACTAAATTAATATCATTAATATACAAAAGAAATAGAAGAGATCCCAAATGAGAACCTTGTGGAACTCCTGAACTAGGTGAAAAAGGTTTCGACAGATGATTTTCTATATTAACTATAAGAGAACGATCTCTAATATAATCGTTGATCCAATTCAACAGGGGTCCACAAAAACCGAATTGCCTTAATTTTTTCACAAGAAGATTAAAATTGATTCTATCAAATGCTTTTACGAAATCTGTATAATATTGAATGCACTTCTAATGATTTTTTAAAAGAATTATAAATGAAATTAACGTAAGAAACAAGATTAGTTGCAGTTGACTTTTTGGCACAAAAACCATGTTTGTTGGGTATAATTAGTGAACGTACTAATGGCGTAATATATTCTGTAATAATGCTCTCAAATAATTTCGGGATACACGAAAGAATGCATATTGGCCTGTAGTTTCTTATATTTTCCCGGTTACCTGTTTTGAAAATAGGAATAACGAAGCTCGATTTCCACTGCAAAGGGAACTGACCTGATTTTAACGATAGATTGAAAAGGAATTGAAGAGGTTGTACTATACTTAACATACAATTTTTAAGAAAACTGGTGGTATTCCGTCGGGTCCTGGGCTCTTTGAGTCATCCAATTCAAGAAGTTTTTTCAAAAGAAAATCTGATTCGATTGATAATTCGGATAAACAAAACGAATTGTTGAGCATTGGATCTGTTATACAATCATCTGTGGAATATACTTTGGAAAAGTGTTCAGCAAATAGGTTCGCTAAATTACCTGCATCAGAGCTAATTTTATCATCTAAAAACATTGTATAAGGTAAACCGCTTTCCGATTTTCTGCAATTAATATGTCCCCAGAAATATTTTAAATTATTTGGTATTTGGGCTTCTAGGCTGTAAATATATCGCTGATAATCAATTTTAGATATTTTTTTTACATCTAGATCTTAAATCCGAGAATTCATTATAATAGCGTAAATCGCCTGTTTTTTTAAAATGTTCATGAACAACCTTTTTTTCTCTTATGATATTCTTTAGTTCAACTGAAAACCATTTTGGAAAACAATCGTTATTTACATATATACGGGGAACATGTGTAGTTATTAAATTGTTAATAGAGTCGTAAAATGTATCTACTGCATCTTTAAGTGATTTGTGTTCGAGAATAGACCAATCAAAGGAATTTAATACAACATTTAGATTTACAAAATATCCGCATTTAAAATTTAAAAAACTGGATGGTGAGGAATTATTACTTAATTTAGAGAATGACAATTTAACAAAAATATCAAGAGCCGGGTGGTAAACATCAATGGGAATCAAAGTATGATTACAATTATTAACAATAACATGATCAATATTAGATAAAATGAGATCAAGAATTTTATTAGTTTGATTTTTGATCAAATTATGTTGATTTAAATTTAAAAAAGAAAAAAATATCAACTAAGTCGAAGCTCTTAGGATTAGAGTTGCAAATGGCCCAAGAAGACGAGTCCCATAAAATGTCACTCAAATTGTAATCGCCCGTCACTATGAAATTAGCTCTCGTGTGAATTTCCGATAAATGTAAAAGATCTTCAGCATACTTACGATATTTGTCGGGCAAAGCATCTGGCGGTAGATAAACAGTGCTTACAATTGTACGAACAGGTTTAGTATTGATAGCCACAAATAATTGTTCAATATCGCTGTTATGACATTTTAAAATGTTTGATTTTATTTTTTTATTGACCGCAATAAGAACTCCACCACCTTTTTGTTTAACAGATGTTAGAATGTTACGATCAAGACGATGAATCGAATAATTGTTTAAACCAAGTTCAGCAGAGTAAAAATTCGGTGAAAGCCAAGTTTCCGTAAATATAATAATATCATAAGAGGCCGTGGATAATGCTATTCGTAAATCGTGTAATTTCGTTCGTAAGCCGCGGGTATTTTGATAATAAATAGAGAATGTTAGTTTTTTGCTGAATGATTTTTTACTATGCGGGGTGTGCCTTTGACGTACTTTATCGTGGCATTGGAGCCCACTTTTTGAGTTTCAATGAGCTGTAATCGAAGCGATTTCAAATATTCTCTTTGTCGCAATGTTTGATCTGATACGATCTTGATATTAGATTTAGATTAGATTACATGAGGGCATCGGCATATTTGCCATAAGCACTGCGACCGGTGGTCTATTGTGCCATTGCCCACTCTACAGGTTAGATAAATTTATCTAACCGACATCTGTCGATAAATCGATTAATTTGTCCCATGCTAAGGGAGGCGATGTCCTCTGTGAGAGGGAAAGTTATGCCGAAGCATTCCTCCCGTCGCATCGCCAGTTAGTCAGAAGCGGCAGGTCGCGTCTGCGACTAAGCGCATGGTTCTTAAATGCCCGTTCAGACGGGAGTGGCCTGTAAGGAGGCCAGTTATGATTCTGACCCTGTTCCTGCTGAGCTTAACTAACTCCAGAGTGCGTTTCTTAGAGTAGGTTGCTACAAAAAGCTTCGACTGCCTTAGTCCTGGAAGGGCTTCCCAGCATACGGTGGCTGTCGTCTTTTCCCACTCAGTGATTTCGTTTCTGCATAGACACAGTGGAATGCCGCAGAAGGGTTCCGGACCGCAGAAGGGGCTAGCAGAGGCTGCCCTAGCGAGTTCGTCCGCGAGCTCATTCCCTTCTATTCCAGAGTGTCCGGGAACCCATAGGAGTGTAAGATCATTGCGAGATCCTACCGATTGAAGTATTTCCTGACATAGCCCCACTAGTTTTGAAGTAAAGGTATGTTTTGTAAGAGCTTTGATTGCCGCCTGACTGTCAGTGAAGATCGCTATCTTCCTGTTGACATATCCTTTGTTCTGACATTCTCTGGCACAAATTTCTATTGCATGTACTTCCGCCTGGAACACAGACGCTAATTTGACCACTGATGCCCGCTCCAGAGCCTGTCTCAGTTTTAGATCCATCTGTGTAAAAGCTGATAGTGTTGGGGTGGAGGGACTTGAACATATCCGTCCAACTTTCCCTCGCCCAGATTGCTGATTTAAAGGACGCGTTGAAGCGTAATGTCTTCACAAGGTAGTCCGAGGGTAGGCAGAGGGTATTGCTACCTTGTAACCATCCCATTTGATCATGGCTAAAAGTGACTGTTGTGCTGGAGGCCCTGAGCCTACCAACAGCCAGCCTCGCCGAAGCCTCAATATGAATGTGTAGCGGAGTTAGGTCCAGAAGAACCTCCAGGGCAGCGGTGGGGCATGAAACAATAGCTCCAGTGATAATTAGACAGGCAAGCCTCTGGACCTTCCCTAGATCCGACTTACCAGTGCTAGTTGAAGCCCTTTTCCACCACACCACCGCTCCATACTCCACTATAGGTCTAACAACTGTCTTGTAAATCCACAGAATTAAATGTGGTTTAATTCCCCAGGTCTTACCTACATAACCTCTGCAGGTCCATAGTGCCTTGATCGCCTTTTCCGTGACCGATTTCAGGTGGTCATCCCACAGTAATTTGCTATCAAGGGTGACTCCCAGATATTTGACTTGGTTTGCCATTTTAATTTGGGAGTTGTACATAGTAGGACAGCTCAGGGTTCTTGTTGTCCTGCTCCTACTGAAAGGAACTACCGTGGTATTGGACGGGTTGACCCGTAGACCACTCTCCGTGCACCAATCTTGAACTATTCGCAGGGCTGTGTGGAGCACATGGGGCAGGACTTCCTCAAATTTGCCCTTAACCATGATGACCAGATCGTCTGCGTATCCTTGGGTGGAGAACCTCTCTAAGGTTAGTTTCCACAACAGTCCATCAACGACTAAACACCAAAGAAGGGGGACAACACCCCTCCTTGTGGGCAGCCACGAGTGGCTAAGGCGGAGAGGGTGGACCCTCCGATGCTGGTATAAATGTTCCTCGATGAAAGCATGCGTTGCACCCAGTTGATCATTGTCACATCTGCCCCTTTTAGACTTAGCGCCGTACCAATGGACTCGAAGGACGTATTGTCAAAGGCCCCTTCTATGTCCAGGAATGCACAAAGTGCCATCTCCTTCTTTGATATGGCCACTTCGATATCGTCCACTAAGGTGTGAAGTGCAGATTCCGTCGATCTGCCTGGTTGGTAGGCGAATTGTCTGGGGTGCAGCGGACTTTTCTCAAGAAGCGTGCTCCTTATGCGTGCGTCCAATATCTTCTCCATTGCTTTCATGAGGAACGAGGTTAGACTGATTGGTCGATACGATTTCGGATCATCTGTCGACCTTTTTCCCACTTTGGGAATGAAGACCACCCTCACTGATCTCCAAGCTGTTGGGATATAACCCAACGCGTAACTACTTCTATATATATTGACTAGGAATGGGATCAACTCTTCCTGCGCTTTCTGCAATAGCGCTGGAAAGATGCCATCCATGCTAGGCGATTTGAAGGGATCAAAGGTCCCAATCGCCCATCTAACTTTGTCATAGGTAAATATAGCCCGTGCTGCCCTCCAATCGGACTGGTTGGACCTATTGGAGGTACGACAGTTTGGGAAAGCGGTCTGGTTTAATTTGCATCCTGGGAAATGAGTTTCCAGGAGCAGTGTACCTGTGTCACTCGAGTTTACAGTGATTGTGCCATTCGGCCTTTTGAGTGTGCTGATTGCATTAGCCCCATTTTTCGCCAGCACCTTGTGCAGCCTAGCCGCTTTTGTGGTGCTGTTTACATTGTCGCAGAAGGTCATCCAGCTGCGCCGTTTCGCTTCTCTAATCGTCTTATTATATTCTGTCAGGGTGGAACGATACACGTCCCAGTCTCCGTTACGCTTGGCCCGATTAAATAATTTCCTCACGTTTTTCCGGAGGCGAGCAAGATCATTGTTCCACCACGATACACACTTCTTGTCTTTAATTATCCTTATAGGGCAATTTTCCTCATAGGAAGATACAATTGCCTTGGTAGTATCGTCGACTAGCCTTTCTAAGCTCAGCCACCCAGGGGCCTTCCTGTCTATGTGCTGCAGGTGCTCCCTGAGTGTCTCAGAATATCCAGGCCAGTCAGTTAGCTGAGGGACCCTCCGCTCGATGGGCACAGGGTCCGAGGAGGCTATATTAAAACGAATGTGCATGTGGTCGGACAAAGACGGTTCGTCCGACACATGCCAGTTGCGGATGCTGTCCGTAATCGAATCGCCACACAGAGTTATGTCAAGGACTTCCTTCCTTGCTCTGGTGACAAAAGTGGGCTGACATCCCCTATTGAGGATGTCAAGTTTTAGTGAGGTAATAATGTCAAGTAAGTACTCACCCCTTCGGTTGGTGTCTGAGCTGCCCCAGAGCGTGTGATGGGCATTCGCATCACATCCTATCAATAAATCCTTACTGTACGCTTGACAGTGAAACGCAAGCCGCTGGAATTCTATCGCCGGCACTTCCTTGTCCCCCGCTAGGTAAGCTGAAACAACTACTAGTTTGTGGCCGCTCTCTCTAGCGGGGTTGATTTCGATGGCCACCATGTCGCTGTTGGTAAATTCTGAAAGGCAAATGTAATCAATGCGCTTGGTAATCATAATACAAGCTCTAGGTCGGCTAGAGCATCTGTCGTAAACCACCTCCGCATTACTTACTTGTAGTCCTTTGACGATTCCTTCGTGTTGCCACGGTTCTTGAATAAGGGCAAGGCCTAGCCCCTCGCTAGAGAACCGCGCAGATATTGTATCCGAGGCTCGAATGGCATGGTGCAGGTTGCATTGCACCACGCCAATTCCGTCGTTACGAGCTGAGCTCATCATCGGATACACCGTCTCCTGCTGTGAGGGTGTCCTCAGCTTCCATCGACTCTGGAGGCAATGGATCGTCGTCTTCGGGCATCTCCACGTCTGCTTGGTCTGGAACCTCGGCCATGGCGGCACTGGGCTCCTCATCGTCAGACTTATCCACAGTCGGTGGAGTTAATTGATATTGCTGTCACTCAAATATTTTTTGCAAGCTGGATAATTTTTCTTCTTGACAATTTCGAGAGCTATGGAAGGACTTTTAGTAATTACCTTCGTAAGTCTGGGTTTGCCAGGAACGCCTTTACCAATTCTAAACATTTTTAGCTCGGACGGCTGCATACATACTGGTGAAATAATTTTGTTTATTACTTGCAGACAATTTTGACTATCGACATCACTATTGACTTCCGGAATACCGATAACGATAACATTTGACTGTCGCTTATTTCGATCCTCGATTTCGGATATAATATCTTCCATGTTTGTGGACGTTGTTTGGCGCTGTTGTAAAAAGCTGATCTCTTGCTTCAGATCAGAAATTAAATTCTTCAATGAAGTGACACTATCAGCAAGTGATTCAACCTGATTGTGTTTGCTGGTACAAGGGGTACAAACAAAAAGCGACTTCTGCGTTTTCACTGCATTTGTCTGCGTCCTAGTCAGATCGGTACAAGTGGAGTGTTCGGGCTTATGGCAAAAAGTGCAAACGAAATGATCTTCACCGGATTTCAGTTGGAGGTTGCACAAAGAGCACTCAATTTGGCTTATTGTTGACATTTTAAGGTTATGCCACTGCTTGAAAATTTAATCACAAATTTCTGCGATGGTCCCAATTCGAATCACAATTATTTTAATATATGGTGATTTTGCGAATAATCAACAAACGAATTGAATATAGTTTTGAATTAATACGTAGTGTAACTAAGTAAATTTTAGAAAAATAGCGGATTGATTTTTGACACTTCTACCACTATCAATGACTCTTCTTCTTCTTATTGCCAGTCTTGCGTAATCGTTTCACACACGGCATCCACGTTTTCCGGTACAATGGCTATTTTTGGGTGACCTTCACGAAATTCGTCCTTGATTGAATTACGCCCACGTTTGAACTCGTTAAACCAGTTATCATTCATTGAGGGATTTTCGGACGAGAGGGTACTTCATCCCCAAATGCAAAATGAAGCCGATCGAAACATTGTTGGTCTGATAATCTTTAAAATCTTAGAAAATCATTGCACGAACATTTTCACGTGTTAATTTTTTTTTTTTTGCTAAATTGACATTTTTAACTAACTGTAACTTGCACGTCATCAAAGTGTTCTGAGCAGTCATATGCTAAAATAGGTCAAACTTTCTGATGAAAATAATATATTTAACGAAAACCTACTAGAATATGCCTAATCTAGAAACTTTTGTAGTAGCCTACGTATAAAAAAATGTCCTCACTATATGTAATATGCGACAGGACACTACTTTCATTTTACTACAGCCATAAGTAAACTACAACCCTGAATATCTAACAAAAGGGTCGGGACACATTGGGATGTCATCATTTTGTTGAATATAAACATTATTATACCCTTCGCTCATAGAGTGAAAGGGTATATTAACTTTGTCATGAAGTTTGTAACGCATTGAAGGAAGCATCTTCGACCATATAAGAAGTTATGATCAGCATGACTTTGGCAGTCGATTGGGCGATGTCAGTCTGTCCGTCTGTTGCGACGCGTTTTACCCGGCCAATTTAAAAATTAGGTTATTCTAAGAAAAACTTTTTTATTTGTGCACCAATTTCACACAAATATTGTTCTATTGATGACACAAAACATATGCAAGAACGGATCAAATGGGACCATGGGGTCATCGGGCTGCCATACAAACCCAACCCCCCAAATTAGGCTCTACTAAGAAAAACTTTTTGTATGTGTGCACCAATTTCAACCAAATTACACAGAAATGTATTTCTATTGATGACACAAAACATATGTAAGAATGGATCAAATCCGACCATGGCGTCATGGGGCTGCCATATAAACCCAATTCCCCATTTTAGTTTTTCTACGAAACATTTTAACACCAATTTCACAAAACCTTGAATTAATGTGTCTTTATCAAAGCACCAAAAAATTATCAAAACAAATGGAATCGTACTATGGGGCCATGCTCCCGCACCCCCCAATAAAATTTTCTGAGTGAATATTTTTATTTGCCCACTTATTCCAACCAAAACCCACACAAATATTGTTTTGTCGACGCAACGGAACTTTGGTGAAGACGGAACGAAAAGAAAGGGGGAATTAAATACAAGTCGTAGGTACGCCCGAAAAAAACTTTTAACCCGAGGAGAGCGAGGTGTATCCAAATTTCGGCCGCGCCCGAAATTAGCCTCGGTCTCGTTTTACCGTTATTCCAGTTACTAGTCTAAATGGCGATTTCAGATTCTCTGATACGACCATTAGAGGATCATGCATCAAATTAGAAAAGACCGAGCATTGGAAATCGGAAATTTGGATACCCTTCGCTCTCCTTGGGCTAAAAGTTTTTTTCGGGCGTACCTATGACTTGTATTTAATCCCCCTCCTCATTCTTTTTCTTCCGTCTTGACAAAAGTTTTGGGCTTGGTTGAAGTAAGTGGGCAAATAAAAATATTTACTCGGAAAACTTTATTGGGGTTGCGGGAGCATGACTCCACAGTACGATTCCATTCGTTTTTAACTTTTTTGTTGCTTCGGTAAAGACACATTAATTCAAGGTGCTTTGGTAAAGACACATTAATTCAAGGTTTTGTGAAATTGGTGCAAAATTTTTTTTTTAGAAGAAACAAAATGGGGGGTTGGGTTTGTATGGCCATCCCATGACCCCATGGTCAGATTTGATCAATTCTTAGATATGTTTTGTGTCACCAAAAGAGACACGTTTGTGTGTAATTTTGTTGAAATTCGTGCACAAATAAAAAAGTTTTTCTTAGAAAAACTCAATTTGAGGTGGCTGGGTTTGTAGGACAGCCCCATGACCCTACAGTCCGATTCCATTTATTCTTATATATGTTTTGTGGCATCAATTGAAACACATTTGTGTGAAATTTTGTTAAGATTGGTGCACAAATAAAACAGTTTTTCCTAGAAGAACTTAAATTGGGGGGCTAGGTTTGTATGGCAGCCCCATGACCCAGGGATCTAATTTCGGTGATTCAAACATACAAACAGCCTGCAATAATAATAAGCACGTGTGCAAAATTTCAGCTCCGTAGCTTTTATTAGTGGCCGAGAAAAACGCGCTGCAACAGACGGACAGACTGACAGACAGACGGACATCGTCCATTCATCGACTCATCTCGTCATGCTGATCATATAATATGTATACTTTTTATATGGTCGGAGATGCTTCCTTCAATGCGTTACAAACTTCATGACAAAGTTAATATACCCTTTACTCTACGAGTGAAGGGTATAAAAAGATTTTCCTCCACTCGGACATACAGCTCAAGTTAGCTCTTGTCATGCTAGAGACCCCCATGAAATTCGACCGTCTAAATTTCAGTATGACAGCTCTATCATCCAATTTCGGTGATTCACACATACAAACTGCCTGCACAGACGAACAGACAGACAGGCGGACATCACTCAATCGAGTCCCCTCGTCATACTGATAAGGAGAGGATAACGTAAATGACATTATGCAAAATTCACTGAAGTTGTTCTGTATAGAATAGTCCCGGACTCGATTTTTATAGAATGTTAATTTATTCTTTCCTGTTCCGAGGACAAAGAAACGGAATTAGTAATTAGTATGTTGGGCAAGTGCAATCCTAATATTAACAATCAATTTCTATAAATGCAATTCCGTTCGTATTGTTTATTTTTGCATGCAATATTTGCACATATTGCCAGCATCTTTTTCCATATATTGGCATCCAACCATACTATGGCTGTATGCTCCGCGTCGTATTAATAACTTATAGCGACGTCAATTATACGCGATCTGACAAACAAAGATTCAATATTTGTTCTTCTCTATAGTCGTATCGTAAAATAATACCTTAAGTTGACTTATCAAATAGGCAATCATATTTTATGTTCGAGACAGCTTATATTGTGATATGTGATGTAGAAGACATCATCTTACATATGCACTGAGCAGGGTGGTCTTCTGATAATTCATACTAAATTGATGAACGTGTACATTAACATTATTATTCAAGTAATACGACACCTAAGATCTAAATGACTTACTGCATTCAACTAGCTTACATTAAAATTACATTTTGTATATAAATGTCCAATCTAACCTCAAAATTTTCTCTTTAACTACAGCGGCGCTTATCTGCAGTTTGCTGCACTGCTCATAGATCCAGGAAGGACTACGAATTCAACGACAATAGTAACCACAATAAGGAACACAACATATCCAGTGTCAAATCACAGATCAATCAGTATCGTAATAATCACTGCCGATCGAATTGAAGCCATGTGCCTGCTGCCTGCACTGCCAAGTGTCTATGCTGCATTGTCGTAATGGTATGCCACTGCAACAACAGTAGTCCTCATATTCTTTTAGTGTTATAGTCCCATTGATCGAAAGTTCCTTTTGTGCAATCCGCGGGACTGCGTAACACACATCTGCGGTTTTATATGGCAACGGAAGAAAGGTTGGCTTACATACGTTGAGTACTGCATCCCGGTATAAAATCTGATCGTTACATTTTATTAATATCTCAGAGCAATCTGATGAAGAAATTGCAAAGGAAAAAGGAAAATTTCTGTTTATAGTGATTGTGCGCGGAAAAAAGTGTCGAATAAAGGAAAATCAGAAAATATCCAATCGGATGTATACGCATATAAAATTGCATCATATTTATGCACTAGTTCGTCGAACTTGAAGAAAGATATAGTTCAGTCAGACCGTGAATGGTGCTTAACGTATTCAATTTTTTTTCTTGAAATCTCAAGTGTCTTAATGTGTTCTTGTCAGTGGATGTGTAATCTTTTAAGAGGATCAAAGTTATCTGGCGTTGTATTGCGTTAGAACTGGAGAGAATCTTGAATATACATACGGAAAATCTTATAGTGCAAATTTGAATCTAGCAGAAGGCTTATCTCTCGGTGGATAATTAAGAAGCGGCTAGACACCGCGAAGTGGATATAGTGTTTCGTTGTGATCTAGTTCAATAGCAACATAGTCAGTGGAGGAGGTTTTATTGTATCTTTTTCTTGGTGGATCATCTTACACGAGTGAAAATTAGCACAATGGATGGCGGTTATATAAATGAAGGTGAGTAAACTTTCAAGTGAAATAGGATATGTTAAGTTGTTAGATTGTTGCAAAAATAAGTTGCTAATGTTTGCATAGATACAATTTGCAACGAAGAGTCATTCTTACCATAATGATGTTCACATGTTATGATAGTCACATGAGTGTCAAATGTACTTATGACACATCGATAGGTTTCTTTGTAGAACATTAATCAGGACAAGTGAAACAATACATAATTGATTCATTTCCAAGAAATAGTTTTCTTTTTCGGCATTTTCAATCACATTTTTTTTTATTTCTATGAAAAAATTCCCATCATTACCACTAACTAACGTCATTCAAAACAATATCTAACAAAGACAAAAAACATATTTCTTCCAAACATGCAATCACAGACGATTCGGATTCGATAATGGAAGGTACAGGTAAATTAATTAAAAGCAGTTACCCATACTCATACACAATCTAATACTCTCCTTCTTGCACTAATACAAAATTAGAGCTTGTTCCTATTTTTGGTTGACTTTTGTCACGTTTACCTATATGAATTCTGAGTTGTGTGTTTTTTTTTATTTTATCTATTCGCTGATAAGATGTTTTGTCGTCATGTGTTTGTCAGTTTGAGGGATTTGTATAGTTTTTTAGGTTCCTGTCTAGTTTTGTGTTGGTCCGAATATTATGCAAAAAGTTGTTCGAAATTAATTTTTAAAAAAAGGTTACATAAGTAAGCTGAATCTCAGATATAAATCTTGACCTTCAGGGCTTCTATTAATAAACGGATTCATTTAACTAGCAAGGAGAACTGAAGGAAGAAAGAAATTTCTCGAATACCTATTAAAAATTACCGTAAACGTTTTTATTTGCAGACGAAGTGGGTTAAGCGATTTACCTTACTTACCACTACTATACAATGTACAAAACCATACATTTATGTTCGAACTCTTTTTTTTTTCGATGTTTGTTTATTGATCTTAATTTCCATGTTTGTATAGTTTTTTCGAAATTTCTAGAAAAGTAGTCAGTTCAGAGATAATAATTAAGTTAAACACGCGATTATGTATAACTATGCTTTATTTCCGAGTTCTAAATACAAACTGAGTTTCTTATGCCTAAAGGCCATATTTATATCTTACAAACTATTTACATTATATTCTTATTCCTAGAAAAGGGATCGCGACGAGGAAGATAAACAATAAACGACTCAAGAAATGTTTATGACCTGAGTCGCATCTTTAAATGGTTTGTTCCGGATGCGTTTATGATGTAAGGGACGCATTCTCGGAAACAAGGATCGCTATGAAATTGCGGAACTAAAACAAGGCCAATAAATCTTCATGACTCAAAACCAGGATGTTGGCTGTTTTGAGTCGTTTATGGGCTGTTTCGAGTCGTTTATGGCTACATATGCTGGTGATGACTTAACTATAATATCAGACAAACAGCGAAAATATCTACGATCTATACAGAAATTGACTTTAATCGCTAAATCGCTTCTATAGGTATATTTCGGTCGGAGCTAGTAAAAAGTCATCGTTTATTGGACAACATTATTAAGTGATATTAGTTTCAGATTTTCTTATAGATAAGAAGTTATTGTACATCAATAATCAATGACGAGTAAACGCTAGTCAAAGCTGTGATTGATGTTGCAGTATAATATCGTCAGCTCACGCATTCACGGATTAATGCCACTGATATGGTGGTAAGGTTAAGGGGTCAATCGATTTCATGATGAATAAGAATTCTACGACGGACAACATTACATAATTACAGTTGTAATAGGCTACTTAAATGGGGTAAATTACATTTTGCGATTGGGTTAGGTTATTGTTTGTTTTATAGATTTGTTCAAGCCAAGATTTATCAGTGATAATGTAAATGAAAATTAAAGAGAAGGGCCGGGGGTACATTCAGCGTTTATAGGAGCAGTTAGATATACATACTGTCGGAAACCTTTAGGGAAAAGAGTATGTACATAGTAAAACCAGTGGCGTAACGTACGTTGTTCCATGTGTTCGGTCGAACACGGGCCCCCTATCAATTTGACAAGATTGGGAAATTTTGGACTGTGGCTAAAAAATAGCTTTTTCTAGATTTCTAGGTCATTGGAATATTGAAGGTTATTTAGCGGATCAACTAGTTAGGAGCGCAACGTTTTTTTCCAAAGCAGAATGAAACGAGAACTTCGAGCCGCATTTTACCAAAGATGGCCTCAGCTTTTGGTCGAGTCTCCGGGAGAAAAAAAATTATTGCTCATTGATTGTCTATTTGTCCCTCACTCCGTAAAAGTTGCACCAAATTTGAAAAATAATACCAAAATACTGTAAATCGCAATTATTGCACCTTTTTAAAATTTTTATTTTAAGTTCTTAATTTGTACTAAAGAATGAATACTTTCAAAAGTACGAATTTTCAAACAAAACTGCAGAACTCCATCCTACCAGCTGAATATTTGCGAAAAGTCTTTAAATTTGCTGCAATAAGAACGATTGATCTATATTAGAAGCACTTGTAATTTTTTAGCGCAAATTAGTATACATAATTCCACTCTTAAGTAGCTAAAGAAGAAATGGCTTCACCCATTAACAAACAGCTCTGGTACTAACGCTAAAACTCAATCAACAGAAAAAAATCCACTCGGTGAAAATACAGCAAGTTTGATGTACTAAGTAAAGCAGATTTGCATACATTTTCGCGATTTCAACCAAAATCTTAAACCAAATCTATACGAAATCGTGGTAAAGTGTTGTGAACTCTGCCTGCGTGAATCCACAATCCACCACACATCTTTGAATATAAATGTCATTAATGTTAGAGGGGAAATTTGGACTTATCCTACCGTACCTACTGTCAAATTTTGTAACAAAGTCAGAAATATACTGCGAACAGTGAGGCTTCAGGATAAACCTAGATTATGTTGTCAAATATGAATCGTGAAACTAATGTTTTAACTATTTTGTTTAATTATAATAACACATTGTGTTGGGGCCCCCAATTCCATCTCGAACACAAGATTTTTTAGAAACGTTACGCCACTGAGTAAGAGCTTCTGAAATCTTCTAGGAAGGAAAGAAGACCTTCTTTTTACCTCCATTTATATATGCACCATTTTGCATTTCAATGTCTGCGGAAAGAATTCATTCCGGTAAGGAGTTTTTTTGTAGTACTTTAGAATAATTTGGAAAGGACTTCTAGTAAATCACTTATTTTCAGTATGATTTCTTCTATTTTGCTCCCAAATACCTACTCGGGAATGATGTGTTGTTGGTTCCTAAACTCATTCTAAATCTCTCCATATTTGCTTCCTCAGAATAAAAAGTGCTTCTAAGGCCCTCCACGGAGAAGGCTTTCTGATTTTCCCTAGTGGTGGTAGTCATAAGTAATACATAAAAGTGTTTCGTATTATTTTTTCAGTACTATGTGTATTTAGAAAAAAATTTACATTTTTGCAGCAAAAAATCAACTAAATCACATTTTTGCATTTTCTCAAAAAATACTCTATTAATTTCTACGAAGACTTATGAATATAGCGTGTCATATTTCAGGGACAATTTAAAGCGTTTAAACTGACTAATTATTATTTATTATTCTTTTTCATAAGAAAACACAATATCTGATAAGATAAAATAATTCAAGGAGTGAATGTGTGATTTGATTTGACCTCATTTTTCGTATCTGTCATGTTAGCATTGATATATGTACATGCATTGCGTTTCTGTATAAAATAAAATGAGGAAGATACCTGGTGACAGTAGACAATATTTTTCCGTAGTTATTTACAATTTTCATGTGTGTATCAGCTGATGATGATTCACATAATTCATAATGGAAAGATAAATCTCAAGTAAAAATTTGTCATAAGCTAATTACATGCATATGTACACTGCTCGTCGTCAGATTAGCACACCCCTTCGCATGAATAGTTTCGGCTGATTCCCAACCAAACTAAAAGATAGATATTTAAGTCGTCCGCTGTCTGTGGTCGTTTCGAAATAATTCAAAAACACGAGTAGCTTCACCCAGTTAAACCACAGTTTATTTTATGTATTCATATATACTAAAAAACTAATATGGAGTATCGAAAGTAAACTCATTCGCGACACATTAAACTCGCTATACGCGAAACAGGCGGATCTAACACTCAGATCATATAGCAGTCATCTACAAATCGCAAAAGATGCAACAAAGAACGGCGCGTGCATAAACGAAATAACCGGTAAGCTACATCGCGCGTACGAATGTGAAATAATACGAAAACGGCGGATATTAAATAAGAAATGGTCGGGGTTGAGGCAAACTAACCAGCCCGTACATATGCCTACTCCAGAGGTCGCGATATTAGAGGACTTCGTAATAAACAAATCGTCGGTCGACTTCGTCGAAAACGAAATCAAAATGTTAAACAACGGTTTAGCATTCGCGCTCCCCCCTCGAAATCCCATAGAGGAAACGGTCGTAAAAATTGAAGCGGGCATTAAACGGATTGATATCGACTCGAAAGATGAAATTAGATCGGGAATCGCGAAAATATTACGAAACGCGAACCGCGAAAAACTCAATAACCGCGACATACAAACCCTACAACAGCTTCGCCAGAAACCGGTATATTTCGTGAAGGCTGACAAAGGGAACAGTGTCGTTGTGATGGACAGAGCGGATTATGACAGTGCGGTCGAGTCGAAACTGTCGAACGGCGACTTCTTCAAATTAAGGATTAACCCGCTACCTCGCTCGATAGCAAGAGTTGAGAGCGCCTTAAAAGAAGCTAGTGCTGTGTTCGACGGGATGACTCGACTGCGCATGCCAAACCCCTCTCTGCCCCGAATCAGATGCCAACCAAAGATCCACAAGGAAGGTGACGAGATGAGGGAAATTATTGGCGATTCGAACTCACCAACCTATAACATCGCAAAGTGGCTTGTCAAGGAGTTTGCCTTACTGGGAAATACTCACAGTAAATATGCAGTGAAGAACTCCCAGGAACTCATTGGCAGGCTGCAGACAGTCGATCGCACTCAAGGGGATGAGTCCATGGTTTCTTTTGATGTGAAGGCATTATTCCCAAACACGCCGGTTAACCAATCCATCTACCAACTCGAGCGATGGCTGAACAGATTTGGTAGCGACTCGGAATGGAAGAAGAAAGTCAAAATCTATACAATGCTAGCACGGCTATGTATGAATGAGAACTACTTCACATTCCGGGGTGCTTACTACAAGACTACATCTGGAGTAGCAATGGGAAACCCACTCTCACCGCTGCTTACGGAGATGTTCATGGCGTCAATCGAGGAGGATATTGAGGCTAAGGGAATCATGCCTAGGGTATGGTTTAGATATGTCGATGACGTGTTCGCCATAGTTAAAAGGGATCAAATTGACCAAGTCCTCTCTAGTATTAATGGTATTCACCCAAGAATTACATTCACTACTGAGATGGAAAAAGATGGAGCAATACCATTCTTGGACTTGATGATTCTCAATAACAATGGCGCACTAGAATTTGAGATCTATCGAAAACCAACTGCTACCCAGCGAACAATACCAGCTACATCAAACCATACACACTCCCAAAAAATGGCGGCATATAACAGCATGGTCCACCGACTGGTCACTTACCCCTTATCAAACGCGGGGTTTGCCAAAGAACGCCAGTTCATAGTAGACACCGCGATAAAGAACGGGTATAATGCGACGGACATCGAGCGAGTGATTAGTCGGAAGATCATGCGGTTGAACAGAAACACACATACGACATTGTTCACCCAGGCTACTGAGGAGCCCCCAAAGCGAATCAGTATCCCCAACTCGGGCATGTTCTTAAAAATTAAACGGTTCTTGGCTTCTTTCAATTTCCAGGTTGTAGGATCAAGTAGGAGTGCATCACTTCGGTCGGTACTAGGCAGCCCCAAGGACCATTTACAAATCGAGGAAAAAAGCGGTATCTACAGGATCAACTGCGAGGATTGCCAAAAATGCTACATAGGGCAGACGAAGCGATTAGTGACGACCAGATTCAACGAGCACATCCGAGAAGCCGAAAATGCCAGACGTCATCCAGGTAGAATCATCCGATCATCAGTCGCTGCGCACATAGTAGAGGAAGACCATGCCGTTAACATCAGCAACTTGGAGGTTATACGAAGCATCCCGAAAACCTACACCTTGGACGAGTGGGAGAGCCTGGAAATAATACGCGAGGACGCTAATAAACTTCTTAACACGGATCAAGGAAATTGCCCATCGAAACTAATTAAAATCGCCGCAGGATATCGTAACAGGTAGGGGAAACTAGAATCATAAAAACCGCCCTTAAAAGCATAAGTTTGTGATGCTGGTTTACCTGCCTAAAAGTGAATAGGAATTTTAGTTAGTTATAAGCAGGTTAGGTTTGCCATTGTTGTTAGTAGCTTACATACTGAGGAAGGAAGTAGATAGCTTCCGAAATACATGTATATATGAATACATAAAATAAACTGTGGTTTAACTGGGTGAAGCTACTCGTGTTTTTGAATTATTTCAAACTAAAAGAGCTAAAATTTCAAAATTATAACTGTTAATAGTCTATTCAATTCTGAGTTAATTAACACAAAAAGAATTGTGTTTACATTTTTTATTATTGATTTATAATTGTATTTCGAAAAAGAACACACAAAGTAACCATTTAAAATTTGTCATCAGGATAGCACATGCAATTTCATTTTTGTCTATCTTCCACAATTAAAGACGTAGGACCCCTAATTTTTTGTGGTTGTTTGAGTAAGATATTGACTTTAATATGAATAAGGGAAAATCATTATCTGCGGAAGAGGGATCAAAATTTAAGGCTTACAAGGAGTCAAGGTGGTCAAAAAGTTAAATTTCGAGAAAAAGTTTATAAAAGCCGATAAGTTGAATCCGAATTCCTGTGTAATAAGTAGCGTTAAGATAAAAATAACAGAGGCGATAAAAATTGAGTGTTTGTCAGTCCCTATGAGAGAGTAATTTTGAGAGAAGCATCCAGTCCTCATGACTCGGTCGCAAGGATTAGGGCAAATTTTAACATTAAGGTGAGCATATTGTTCAAATAGTGATACAAAAATGCTCCACATCTAAAGAAACTAAAACTAAAGGAAAATGCGCTTAAATTAAACTCGAGAGCACTTAACATGTAATAAAGAATGTCGCTATGTTGTCTTTTCGAATAAAAAGAAGTATCATCTCACAGTATCACTTGGCCCTCGAGACCATTACACAATCTGTCCGACAATGAATGCGATCCTAATGGTGTCCTTCCTAGCAAAGATCCTGGAAGTAGGCATTATAACTGTGTTACTCTTCTAAAGTGAACTTCTTTTTATCCGAAAAGATAACATACCGCCATTCTTTGTTCCATGTCAAGTGTTCTCATGATTAATTTTAACGTATTTTCCTTCGGGGAAAGTTAAGTTGGAGTTTATTCTGTAGTTTTAGTTTCTTGAAATGTGGAGTTTCGTTATCACTGTTTGAGCAAAAGATAGGCTCGCCTTAATGACAAAATTTACCCTGATCCTTGTGACCGAGTCGTGAGGGCTAGATGTTTCTCTCAAAATAACTCTCTCATAAGGATTGACATGTACTCAATTCTTATCGCCTCTATTATTTTTACCTTAACGCTACTTATTACATACGAATTCGGATTCAACTTATCAACTTTTATTATTTTTTTCTCGAAATTTCACTTTTTGACCGCCTTGACTCCTTGTATGCCTTAAATTTTGGTCCCTCTTCCGCAGATAATAATTCTTAATTATTCATATTAAAGTCAATATCTTACTCAAACAACCACAAAAAATTAGGGGTCCTACGTCTTTAATTATGGAAGATAGACAGAAAAGAATTTGCATGTGCTATCCTGATGACAAATTTAAATGGCTATTTCGTGCGTTCTTTTTCGAAAAACAATTATAAATCAATAATAAAAAATCTAAACACAATTCTTTTTGTGTTAATTAACTCGGAATTGAATACACTATTAACAGTTAAATTTTGAAATTTTAGCTCTTTTAGTTTGGTTGGAAATCAGCCGAAACTATTCATGCGAAGGGGTGTGCTAATCTGATGACAAGCACTGTACGTACACATATACCTGGCATGATATCTTGACTCATGTCGGAGAAAATAACACGATAAATTGCAATAGAATCCTGCATGTGTATCTTAGTTCTTGTTTAGCAACGGAACAATTGGAGCGTGTAAGGCTGCGGCTACGATCTTTTGCAAATTGGGAATGTCGGTTTGCTTGAACTGCATATAAAGCTCAATCCGGAAATTTGGGGTACACAGGGCCGAATTTAGGTTCTATTGCGCCTCTGGGCCGAATTTCCGCCCTCTGAGACTGGTTAAGTAGTATAGTAATAGTCACATATGGTAGAAAAAAGGACAACTGGGATATGTTATGTGTATGAAACAATTTTTTTTACGGCTAACCGATGTACATATTTTGTTTTCTTGGTGCTTCCCAGGAACGTATGTAGGGAAGGTCTAGGTCTAGGGGATCCGGACTCCTCCCAAAATTGTTCCGAAAGCCTTGAAATTTTAATGACGACAACATGAAGACTGAAATTATGCGCACTCATTATAATCGGCTGTGCATTTTCATCATCGTTTAATGCTTTCAGAATATTGACTTCGTTCCCAAATTCTGATTGTTTTTATACCCTTCGCTCATAGAGTGAAAGGGTATATTAACTTTGTCATGAAGTTTGTAACGCATTGAAGGAAGCATCTCCGACCATATAAAATATGTATATATATGATCAGCGTGACGAGCTGAGTCGATTGGACGATGTCCGTCTGTCCGTCTGTCCGTCTGTCTGTCTGTCTGTCTGTTGCGACGCGTTTTGCTCGGCCAGTTTAAAAGCTATGGAGCTGAAACTTTGCACACATGCTTCTTTTTGTTGCAGGCAGTTTGTATGTTTGAATCGCTGAAATCCGACAAGGGGGTCGTGGGGCTGCCATACAAACCAACCCCCCAAAATTAGGTTCTTCTTAGAAAAACTTTTTTATTTATGCATCAATTTCAATAAAATTTCACACAAATGTGTTATTATTGCTGATACACAATATATGTAAAAATCGACCAAATCGGACAATGGGGTCGTGGGGCTGCCATACAAACCTAGACCCCCAAATTAGGTTCTTCTAAGAAAAACTTTTTTATTTTCTCATCGATTTCAATCAAATTTCGCACAAATGTGTTTCAAGTTATATCACAGAACATATGTAAAAATTGACCAAATCAGACCATGGGGTCATGGGGCTGTCATACAAACCTAGCTCCCCAAATTAAGTTCTTCTAAGAATTTTTTTTGTTATTTATACACCAATTTCAACTAAACTTCACACAAATGTGTTTCTATTGATGACACAAAACATATGTATGAATAGATGGAGTCGGACCATGTGGTCATGGGGCTACCATACAAACCTAGCCCCCCAAATCAAATTTTTCAAAGAAAAAACGTTTTTATTTGCACACCAATTTCAATCAAACCTCAGAAAATTATATTTCTATTGATGCCACATAACAAATTCAAATTCAAATTCAAATTCAAATTTATTGCAAAAATAATATAAATAGTTAATTACATAATTTGTTAACGTGGAAATAAATGAAATCGGACTATGGGGTCGTGGGGCTGGCATATAAACCCAACACCAAAATTAGGTTCTTCGAAGAAAAACTTTTTTATGTATCCACCTTTTTCAACCAAATCTCATAGAAATGTGTTTTAATTGATGCCACAAACATATGTAAAAATTTATGGAAAGGCCATGCGTTCGTAGGGCTGCCGTACAACCCCCCCCCCCCCCCCCCCTTTGGTTCTTCTAAGAAACCCACATCCCCCGCTTCTCCCATTAAATCTTCGCCACGGCACTTATGTGAAAATTCAAGGAAAAGCATGGAAGCGGGGAGGACTAAACACAAGTCATAGATACGCCCCAAAAAACCTTTAGCCCGAGGGGAGCGAAGGGTATCCAAATTTCGGCCGCGCCCGAAATTAGCCTCGGTCTCGTTTTTTTTTCATTTTCTATCGTTTTAGAAATCATGAACGTATAAACCCAACCTGTTCTGTTTTTCCAATATTACGACAGCTTACATTGAAAGGGACACTTTGACCTAATCTTGGGCTTTCGAAAAATCACTTGGCGCCTAAAAAGTGCTACATTTCCCTCACTTTAATTATTATTTTAAATATATGTTTTTTGACAGTAGAATTTTTCGTTTTTCTCTGAAGAAAAAAATTACTAATTCGACAATTTACACATAAAACATTTTATTGAAAAATTTATCCGAAGCAGCATTTCTTCAATTAAGGAGTTGGGCTCTAGTTGTTTCCCGGTTAATTTAAAGTAAGGAATAACTAAAGTAGTATAAACGAGACCGAGTTCTTATCGTGCGAATAGCACGATGAGTGTATACTCTATACCCATGTACAGACCTAGAATGCGCGAAAATATTCAATTTAATTTTTTAAGGGTCGAATCTCGCACATCTTTTATATCTTATAACGGCATCCAGCAGCTATCATTCCTGTACATTTAAACTTCTCCAGCATTTACACCTAAAACAAAATTACATATGAGCGGCGGATTGGAGTGATATGTATTCTTTTTGCGGCAGGTGAATTTGTCTTTGGCGGGGTAACTTTTACAACTTTGTTGTTTTTGGTCAGATAGTATGTACTTAATTTTTCTTTTGTGCAAGAAAATAAATATAAAAGATGCCTACTGAACGATAAAATGTTGTTAGAAAAAATCTCCGCATGAAATCAATAATTTGGGTACGAAAGAGTTAAAAGTTTAAGCTGAAATTTGAACCATGATTGGATTATCAAGAAATAAATAACCTGGTCAAATTTCAAAACTAAGACTCTCTTTACACTATAAATACTAGGCAAATTTATAACACAAAACGGCCTTTGGGTCGCGAAGATTTTAGTCTCCCTGCAGCCTGCATGGCTGGAAACATCGGAGCTTGCGCCTACACCATTTCTCACGAATATACTCGTACACAGTCAGGTATTCTTAATAATAATGCCAATTAAAAAAATTATCAATATTCGAGCCCACAAACAATAGTTTACATAATTATAATCACACCCTACATGTCCACGTGCACTTGCTAAATTAGTACGTTTTAGTTACGCATACTCTCGTAGTTACTGTGTAGGTGGGTCTTATCAAAATATCTAGCCTATCTTCAGTAGCAAATTCAATTTGAATTTTGAAAATTTTTTGTGTGGGTTTTTCCATAATGTTTTCTTATGCATACATGGCATGTATGTATGTAGTACCTTTTCTCATAATTATTTTCTGAAATCTATACATTTAATTAGAGAAAACTGTCGCGTCTATCTCCATATATTCAATTGTATGTATACGTTATAATCATAAAACCTACGCCTCCTAATCAAAACACAGTG
The DNA here is from genome assembly GCA_949715475.1 of Microchrysa polita. Taxonomy (NCBI): domain Eukaryota; kingdom Metazoa; phylum Arthropoda; class Insecta; order Diptera; family Stratiomyidae; genus Microchrysa; species Microchrysa polita. The sequence goes on along the minus strand of OX454421.1, from coordinate 75,333,320 downwards.
AACATGAGACATTTAAATTATAATAAAGACCATAATTACAAGAAGACAAAATTTTTAGCCAATATTTTTAACAAATGTCGTTGATGAGTGGCCATATATGTATAACATCGTGGAACCCGAACTAGTCTTAACCTCTTAACTAAATCAAATTCATAACAAGACGTGACTAAGTTCAACACTTTTTATGTATTCTAGTCAGAAAATTAAATCACATAAGTTAGCTAATTAACATTTACTGGAAATCACGAAATGTCAGTTTTTTCGTGAAGTATTGTACTACATACTTATGCATGTATATGGCGAGTATCGGCCGACCGGACCGTGCCGGTAAGCTCACGTCTAATTTGCATAAAACATAAACATTGAGGAAGAAAAAAATTGTAATAAAATTAAAATAAAAAAATGTGAGGAAGGCTGTTTGTCGTTGTGTTTTATTTCATTTTTGAGAAACAAGACGAAAAGTAAATAATTGAGTTTTATGTTAGTTTTGGTGCGATCTAGACACCCACGTGCCACTTGCTTGAGTGGTGGTTAGCGTAGTCGACGAAATTAGCATAATTTGAGGGGTAAGTACAGTGAAAGCTCTCATAAGCGGACAGTCACGGTCCCCGTATTTTTGTCCGCTTAAGAGAGACGTCCGGTTATTGGATAGATTGAAAAAATATTGCCGGATAAAAAAAATAAACCAAATTAAATTCTTTTCTATTTTTATTAATTCAGCTGCTAACATGTTAACATTTTTGCAACCATTATGTATTCGTTAATTTTTGAAAAGTTAATCATCTACATATGTTATTTGAAAAAAATCAAGGACAGTAGTTTGGCGCAATTTTGACCCTTTTTGCTCTATTAGACGGTTTTGGAAATGAGTCTTCAAATTTTTCAAATGGTTAAATGCAATGTAATCGTTACTTGAAATTTTTTTTATGTTCCGTATTTGGCGTAAAGCTGCTTCAAAACAAATTATTCCATGAGCATCCGAAGCTCTTCATCTTCTCAAGCAACTTCTTCACCATTATCACATTCTTCGCCAAATTCCAATTCAACACTGCTATTATCCGTTTGCAAATTACTACCGGTATTTATAAATGACTTAATAATTTGGTCGCAATCGGTAACTTTCTTTTGTTTGGTGCCATCTTGAATGATTTTCAAATCATGCACCCTTTTGAAACCAAACCTAAACTTACAATTTAGCAGAAAATGGAAGGGTTTAGCCTTTTTTCAATCGAAAACGTCTGCCAGTGGAACAATTTCTTGGGAACATTTCCAACAAGCGGACGCGGGGCTCCCATTAACGGACATTTCTGAGAATACCAACGTCCGTATGAAACAAATTTGTTCGGATATGAGAGCGTCGCGTCCGTTTATTGGAGATGTGTCGACTGTCCGTGTCCATTCTTTGGAGTGTCCGCTTATTAGAATGAAAGTTACACACAAATCACTGGAAAAACATATGTTCCAAATAATTTGTCCGTTTATTAGAAATGTCCGCTTATCGGAGCTGTCCGCAAAGAGAGCTTTCACTGTATCCAGAGACGCGAGAGCGTCTCGCCCGCCAAAGGAAAAAGAAAAACGAAAGCGAACAAGTCTATGATTACCGGAGACAACTTGCTTTTTTGTTTGACCAGGCTACAGCCTTCCAGGCAACAGCCCCCAAAAAATTTTTTTTACCAAAATATTCCACATATCCTGTTCTAGTGCCTTTCCAAATAAAATCTTCGATCGGCACAATAACGGTTAAGATATATTCAATAAACGGTGAAATTTTCACCCTGACAGACTTAAGCGAGTAACCCAATTTCAGAATGAAGTCTACAGTTGCTGAAAGACTTGCTTCTACTGTCTCTCTTCGTAATGGGATTTTTATGAAATTTGGAATGAATGATCCTCTGGTGGTCCTTCTAAAGAATCAATGTCATCCATTTAGATAAGTGGATGGAATAACGGTAAATTAATAGGTAAAGTTAACAAAAGATTTCCAACAATTGCAACTATCGGCTCATCGCATTGACCATATTTTAAAACACACTGCGGCATTGGGACATTTGGATATTGGGACACCGGGAGACTGGGAGACTAGGATCTTGGGGTAGTGGGATATTAGGAAATTGAGACATTAGGGACTTGGGACATTAGGGCATGGGGGCATTAGGCACAATGGGGAAACAGGGACGTGGGGACATCGGCATATTGGGGCATTGGGACATCGGGATATTGGGGCATTGGGACATCAGTATATTGGGACAATGGGACATTGGGATATTGGGACATTAGGACACTGGGAGACTGGGACATTAGGACACTGGGATATTAGGACATTGGGACATTATGACCTTGGGACAATCGGACATTGGGACATTGGGACACTGGTACATAGGGGCATTGGACCACTGAGACATCGGAATGTTGTGACATTGGGACATCGGGATATTCGCACATAGGGGCACTGGGATATAAGAACATGTGAACATTAGGGTCTTGGGTCATTAGGACATTGGGATATTAGGACATCAACACATTAGGACATTAGGTACACTGGGGAAACTGGGACGTGGGAACATTGGGGCACTGGGACATCGGGATATTGGAACATTGGGACATTGTAAAATTGGGATATTGGCACATTGGGATATTGGAACATTGGGATACTGGGACATTAGGGCACTGAGATACAGGGCCATTGGGGCACTGGGATATTAGGACATTAGGCTATTGGGACCTTGGGACACTTGGTATACTGCGACATTGGGACACTGACCACTGGTACATTAGGACATTGGGCCATTGGGATATTATCACATTAGGATACTGGGACATTTGGGACATTGGGGTACTGGGATATTAGGAAATTGGGGCATTAGGACCTTGGGACATTAGGACAGTTAGACATTGGGATATTAGGACATTAGGTGGGAGACTGGGACATTGGGATATTCCGATACTGGGACATTGGGACACTAGAGTAGTGGGACATTCGGACATTAAACCATTGGGCATTGTGATATTTGCACATTGGGACAATAGGACCTAAATTGGGACACTGGGATATCAGGATATTGGGGCATTCTAATTTTGTTTGCTGGATGTACTTATGTTTTAGGTGTAAATGCTGGAGAAGTTTAAATTTACAGGACTACTTCTTAAAGTAATTTGGAGGGAGCCGTCAAAGTGGCACTGAATAAAATGTTTAAGCTCCCACCAAATTACTTTAAGAAGTAGTCATGTAAATTTAAACTTCTCCAGCATTTACACCTAAAACATAAGTACATCCAGCAAACAAAATTAGATATGAGCAGCGGATTGGAGTGATATGTATTCTTTTTGCGGCAGATGAATTTTTCTTTGGCAGGGTAACTTTTACAACTTTATTGTTTTTGGTCAATTTATATAATTTTCTTAAGTTTTTTTTGTTACTTTTTTTTTAACAAATGATTCTAGAGGACTGCAACTATACAGTTGAACTATCTGTCTCATGTATGTATGTACTACATGTAAGTGTTCCGGTTGCCAACTGCACCTTTTATTTCATTTTTACGACAATTTTATTACAATTGCAACCATAAACATTGAGCGCAAAACCTTTTTACAATTGGCATGACCTAAATAAGTTTTTTTCCTTCTATGACTACGAGTTAGTAACAATGAAAGTAGTGCGATGATATCATCACAATCGCAACTATTGTAATGCCATACCGTGTCGTGATAGAAGTACTATTAGTGTCTACGTATGTTCTTGTAGTAGGTCACTGATGATGTTTTCAGTGGATATGAACCAAACCAACCCTACCCTACAATATTCTTTTTTTTTTAACAAAAATTCTGAAATGATACCTTTATTTCTATTTCTTGTGCACTTTAACTTTAATTCATGCTAGAGTGTTCTAATTTCACACTCATTTCAATCTGTGTTGGTGAGCAAAGAAAAATGAGCGAACGGAAATTTATTACAATTTTGCATCACGCAAACTGAATGAATGTGGCCTTCCTTTCATACATTTTGATTCATTCAATGACATAATTGTACGTAACGTACATCATAATGTAAGTATACTGGACACTGGAGGAATATTCTGTTGTGGTGCAGTCGTCGCGTTGTGTTTATCAGTTTCTATTGCACTTGACATTTTCTAGAAACTGCATCGTAGAGTGAATATCTGTACATATCCTACATACGGAGGAAGAACAACGTAAGTGCAAAAATTGTCTTTTTTGAGTTAAATACATAACCATAGTGGTGAAATTTACTAAATTTTCAATTAAAAATAATTTAAATTTAAAATTCATGTTAAAATACATAAATTTTTCAAACACAAAATAAAGCACAATACGTACAGCCGTACGGAATGAAATTGTCAAACACGATTTCTGATACATCAAGAAATTTGCACTTACGTCGTTCTTCTTCCGGATGTACGATTTGAAAATAAAAAAAATAAAACTAGGGGGCTTCGCCCCATGCTCGCTTCGCTCGCCAACCCCGGGGCCGAGGCTAATTTCGGGCGCGGCCGAAATCTGGATACCCTTCGCTTGGGCTAAAAGTTTTTTCGGGCGTACCTATGACTTGTATTTAATCCCCCTCCTCATTCTTTTTTTTCCGTCTTGACAAAAGTTTTGGGCTTGGTTGAAATAAGTGGGCAAATAAAAATATTTACTCGGAAAATTTTATTGGGGTTGCCGGAGCATGACCCCACAGTACGATTCCATTCGTTTTGAACTTTTTATTTGCTTTGATAAAGACACATTAATTCAAGGTTTTGTTAAATTGGTCTAAAAAATGTTTCTTAGAAGAACCTAATTTGGGGGGTTGGATTTGTATGGCAGCCCCATGACCCCGTGGTCCGATTTTATCCATTCTAACATATGTTTTGTGTCAACAATAGAGATACATTTGTGTGAAATTTGGTTGGAATTCGTGCACAAATAAAAAAGTTTTTTCTTAGAAGAACCTAATTTGGGGGGTTAAGTTTGTATGGCAGCCCCATGACCCAATGGTCCGATTTGATCCATTCTTGCATATATTTTGTGTTTTCTATAGAAACACATTTGTGGGAAATTTGGTTGAAATTGGTATACAAATAAAAAAGTTTTTCTTAGAAGAACTCAAATTGGGGAGCTAGGTTTGTATGGCAGCCCCATGACCCAGTGATCCAATTTGGGTGAATCAAACATACAAACAGCCTGCAACAATAAGAAGCACGTGTGCAAAATTTCAGCTTGCTAGCTTTAATACCCGCCGAGTAAAACGCGTCGCAACAGACAGACAGACAGACGGACATGCTCCAATCGACTCCCCAAGACATGCTGATCATATATGTATACTTTTTATATTGTCGGAGATGCTTCCTTTAATGCGTTACAAACTTCATGACAAAGTTAATATACCCTTTAACTCTATGAGCGAAGGGTATAATAAAAACTGATAAATGTATTTAATAAATAAATAAATACAGGAATCCTATACTCTATGCAATAAAATCGTCCTTGTACCATTTGCCATCAAGGACAAATGATACCTATTTGGCATCATTGTAATAGCATTTTTGTCTTTTGAAATGTATCGGTTTGACAGCAGATGTTCTAGGGCCAAGATGATATCAAATATCAAGTCCTTTATGCGTTTGTATTAACACCCTCAAATTAGATTTACGCGAACAAATCACTCTCATGCATGCAAAAGTATCGAATGTCAATTGATATTAAATTATGTACAGACACGAGTCGAATAGAGCCGGGCAGCTGCATTTTATTTTTCTGAATTTTTTGTGTTTTCGTATTTATATACGGAATCAGTGATCCAGATTCAGATCAGATGTGCAAAATCAATTCAAAGGATCTATTAAGGGCGAATTAAAATTACATTTGGGTATATGTATATGTATGATTTTGGATTGTTGTCTGTTATATTTGTTTTAAATACCTACTTGAAAAAGTATATACAGGGTTTTCTCAATCAAGTTCTCCTTCTTCCTTGCCTCGTTCTTTATACCGCTCCATGGCGTCGCGTCGCTCGAACTGCGGTGTAGGCACATCGCCCGTTCTGGCGGTAATGTCTCAGAATATTTCTACAGGCAGCTCTATCTTGGATCGTGTCATCGCTAAGACCAATCCGTTGTTGTTAGTTTTTCATTTGACACATCCATGTTCTTCGGTCTGCCTCTGGGCGTAGGTCCACCAAGTGGAATTTCCATTGATGTCACTTTCTTTGCGGGGTTCTCAGGCAGACGCCTTAGAACATGGCAATACCAATCTATTTGTCGGTCTTCGAGCTTTACGTTGATTGGTTGGTCTATGGACAAGTTGCCCCGGATGTGGCTACTTTTTATGTGGTCCCTTTTGGTTACACCAACTGACATGCGTATGCATTTTCATTTCGGTATTTTCTTTTGCGTAACCTTCTTATACATGGTCCAGCATTCAGATTCATACATACTTGCCCTTTACGACGTCTAACTCTAAAACTTTGACGGAAAAGACGTTACACTGTGACTACGAAATCAGTGTTTCTAAAGTATTGGTCGACAACGAACACATGATGCTCTACGCTCCAATCCTCTATAGTGACTGAACTGAATCTGTGTTGTATGGGTAGTCTGCCAACATTCATTCAAGGTCAATACCCTCTCTCGTCGCCGCTTACTAGCAGTTCAAAAAACATGCGTTTCCTCTGCTCCACCCTGTACAACGGCTAATCAAATAGAGGATTAAGTAAATCCTGTCGACAGTCTGAATTTCCTTTAAGGCGCTTGATTCGGTGGATTATGATATTCTTTTTGAAAAACTTGGTATTTGCGACTAATTGTGGAAATCTTGACTTATCGTTCTATTCTACCACCAACTGCGGTGCATGTCTGTAGTAAAGAGTGATTTTTTAAGAGCTTTCGGATTTGATTTTAAAAATAAAAACACATAAAATTCAGAAAAATGTATGAAATCTTTATTTGGGCCGATATAAAGATCTATATAATTTAATGTTTAAAGATGATTTTATGTAAATGTTGAACGCGGCTGCGCCTCAAATGGTTCATACGCTGGGTCCAATTTTGGCATACTCTCTCCAACATATCGGCCGGTATCTCACGAATAAATTCTTTAATATTGGCTTCCAGTGCGTCAACCGTTGCGGGCTTGTCGCTATAGACATGAGCCTTAACATAGCCCCACAAAAAAAGTGTCGAAAGGCGTTAAATCGCACGATCTAGGCGGCCAATTGACCGGCCTCAAACGTGAAATAAACTGTTCACCGAACTCGCCTCTCAATTGGGCCATGGTTTCGCGTGCTGTGTGGCATGTGGCATCGTATTGTTGAAACCACATGTCAGTCAAGTGCAGCTCTTCCATTTTGGGCAAAAAAAAGTTCATAATCATCGCACGGTAGCGCTTCAGAAAGTTACCCGAACTGACCATAAAATGGAAGAAGTGCACGATGCACTTTCTTAACTGAGCATGCATTTTTATAATAAAAAATCACCCTTTATTTTTGACATGGCAACTTACCAGCTCAATGGGAACTACGCAGAACTTTGTCTGGTGGAGGAGAAGTAACCCCTTCACGTCGGTTTCAAGGCTGGAAGACGCTATCTCGTTGCAATATGATCGGGATGCCTTATTTGAATGGTGTCTTAGGAGTGGTGTAGACCTCGATATTTCCAAATGTGCTCATATATATTCCGTAAACCCTTTTCCAGTTTCGTATGTCTTAAATGTGTTTCAACAGTTTATAGGTCATAAAAGGAAATTTTGAAAATAATTTTAAGTTCAATGATCATATTGAAAATGTAGTTGTAAGACACCTAAGCTTTCGGGTCTCGTACTTATATTACGATGCTCCAGCGAATTTCGAAACATTGCGACTGCAATAATAAATTATACATTTCGCTTTACGTAGTATACTACAATATGCGCCTGTTGCTTGGGCCTCTGCCTTGCCTAAATTTTGCTTTGTAGTCCAAGAAATCGGGTACGAAAAAGCACCGATTCTTGCAAAAGGTAAAGTATCTCTGATATTTAAGAAATTAAATATTCTAGAGAGTCATAGAAATTAGTTGATTGGATACTTATGGTGGCGGCTAGAACACGACAGCGATGATCCGCAAATTCCGAAAACTCCATAATCTGCCAATTTATATTAAGTAAGATCAAACGCTCAACATCTACCTATCCTATTATACAGGGTGTCCCGTTCATGGTGGAGAATCTTTTAATGGTAGATAGTGTGGCTCATTTGGGGAAAATTAATGGTCTACGAGACACCTCTATTTTGAACCGTTACAATGTAAAAGCACTTTTTATAAATTGTGTCAAAATACCTGACTTGCCGAACTAAATCAAAATTTGCCAAACCACCAAACATGTCTTCCGAGATATGACTTCACTTTCCAAAACTACATAAAATTTCCTATAAAACGACACCTCGTCCGTTACGAAGTTGCTCGTATCTTCCGAGATACACCAGTTCAAACTTTGAAGAAATTTTAAAATCGGTTTTTCATGCAAAATTCAAATGATAAAATCGTAACGGTACTTTGAACTGAGAAATCTGCAAAGTTGAAAAAAGTTGCCTCATTATGTTAGCTCTCGAACGACATATAAAAATTAAGGGCTCACGATTTGAAAATTTGCGAATTTAACGTTTCAAAGGTAAAAAAATGTGGTTTTCGTGTAATGCAAATCATCTGATATGATGAAGATAAATTTGTACGATCAACACAGTTCATTTTGTTGGGCGAAAAAAACTTTACATTGAGACCACATTTTTTTACCTTTGAAACGTTAAATTCGCAAATTTTTAAATCGTGAGCCCTTAATTTTTATATGTCGTTCGAGAGCTAACATAATGAGGCAACTTTTTTCAATTTTGCAGATTTGTCAGTTCAAAGTACCGTTACGATTTTATCATTTGAATTTTGCATGAAAAACCGATTTTAAAATTTCTTCAAAGTTTGAACTGGTGTATCTCGGAAGATACGAGCAACTTCGTAACGGACGAGGTGTCGTTTTATAGGAAATTTTATGTAGTTTTGGAAAGTGAAGTCATATCTCGGAAGACATGTTTGGTGGTTTGGCAAATTTTGATTTAGTTCGGCAAGTCAGGTATTTTGACACAATTTACAAAAAGTGCTTTTACATTGTAACGGTTCAAAATAGAGGTGTCTCGTAGAACATTAATTTTCCCCAAATAAGCCACACTATCTACCTTTAAAAGATTCTCCACCATGAACGGGACACCCTGTATAGGGAACCGATTCTCGAATGCTCGATATAAATGTACCTGTCTTTAGCTGGCATTCGCAAAGAATGTGAGGAACGGTTACTAATTACAATAGAACGTCCATTACCCGAACGCCCATTACACTGTTCAGCACAAAAAAAAATCTTCTGTTCGAACATTCGATGAAGCAAACCGAGGAATTTGCTTTTTTTCGTGTGAAATGTATCGAATAAAACGAAAAATCAAGTGTGAAACGAAAAGTCAATTTTAATCGCCATCACTTAATTGGGTTTTGCACATATTCTGTTTGTCGCCTATTCCTTTTGGGCAATTTCTAATTTTTCTATGAAAACTCGATTAACCGAACCACCCTTGTCGACATTAGTACGGATAATCAACTCTTGACTGTAAAAGGAATTCTGAGCCAGGATTAGCATGGACTACCAGAGGAGATGCTATACATATTAAAGGGTCCACCCATCTGAAAATCGTACCGATGTGATAGAGACAAAATGTTCTTCAAACTAATTTAGAAACTTTAGACTAGTGGTTCTCAACTCTCAGATGTCTGCGGACCACTTAAGCTGAAAATGAGTTGCTGCGGACCTTTTCTTTCTTCTTCTCTGTACCGTAACCCCTTGTGGGGCATGGTGCGTTCACTCGGCCATTTATAGAGATGCTAATGGCACTATACATTTCCTGGACCACGCCGCGATTCGATCTCCGGACGTCTAGATTACTAGCATCGTAGAGTGCGACTCAAAAAAGTGATGTATACTGTATGCTTTATTGGAAGAGACTGGCTAATGGTTTACAGATCCTAATGCTAGAACTAGTTAGACTAGATGATTATACAGTTAGGCTAGTTGATAGTACACTGCTATGTAATAGTTATAGTACAAGTACAATATTTAAATCTATTCATACAACACCTTTCCTCTTTTCAGGATGAATACATAAGATTATTTAAAATTAATTCATTTCAATTAATTCACATAGTTTACATATGTAGTTGTCTTTACTTCGATTAATTTAAATTCAATTTTGTGATAACTTACTATTACAATCCCTATCAGAATTAGTTATCTCTTGTTTTCTTTCTTTCTTTTTTTTTTAATACATTTTAACTTAGCTTAACTTAAGTCTATCTGGCTGTCTAACTAAACGACCATATCTAGTTCGATATCCTATTTCATGAGAACTATTATCTTTTTCGTTGTTAGAATCGCCAATATCTTGGTTTGAATTCATATTTTCATCAGTTTTTCTTTCAGTAATTGTACTTTCGATTTCATTATCAGATCTGAATACTGGTGCATTATACGATTTCCTTAAGTGATATGCATTTCTTCTGAGTACATTTTCATTTTCCGTGCGAATAAGATAAGACCTAGGTTCGTTACATTTTTCCAAAATGACTGCCGGTTCCCAAATTTTACCGTTTTGAAAAACTATATTTTCACCTTCCTTAAACGGATAATCTTTTAACAATTTGCGTTTGTCATGAGAATGTTTTTGTTCTGTCTTCGATTTCACTAGCTTCTCATTTAAGTCTGAAGTCAACTTAGGCTTAAGAAGTACTCTGTTGATAGGAAGTTTAGTTCTCAGTAATCTACTCATGAGCAATTGACAAGGAGCAAGCCCTAATCTGGGAATAACTGTACATCGTTGCTCCAATAAAGCAGCTTCCAAATCTATATTTTCTTCATCTACCTTCCTTAGAAGCATTTTTGCAATATGGACACCCTTTTCGGCCATTCCATTGGAACGGGGATACCTAGGACTCGAGTAAATAAATTTAAAATTCCAACTATTGGCAAACGCTTTTAACTCAAATGAGTTAAATGGCTGGTTATCTGCAATGATTACCTCAGGTATGCCCAATCCTGCAAATATTTGTTTTAGTGCTTTCGAAACATGTGTTGCTGTCTTCCCTTTCATTTTCTTGATGTCGAGCCTTCTAGAATAATAGTCCACCGCAACTAAATAAGGTTTACCTCCATACTCTAAAATGTCAACCCCTAATTTTTGAAATGGGTACTCTGGAGTCTCGTGAGGCAAAAGGGAGTGATGCACGTTTTTGGGCCTGAATTTTTCACATACGCGACATTTATTGATCATGTTTGTAATATCTCTTGACATGAAAGGCCAATAAACTAATGTCTTAGCACGACCGATCGTTTTAGTGATACCTAAATGTGATTCGTGCAAGCGTTCTAAAATGCAATTTACTAACTTGGCAGGAATGAAAATTCTATCATCATAAAAGAGAAGATGATCTTCGAAATACAACTTATCTTTCAAATTCCAAAAGTAAATATTTGATTTCATCCGGTACCTTGTCTTTAGAGTTTGGCCAACCATTAACACAATAGCCAACTAATTGCTTGGAAACATAGTCTTCTTCTAAAGACTTTACAATATTTTTCTTAATTTCATCCTCTACATCAACTGAATGAACTAAATCTGTTAGTATATCATTCATACTAGCTTGCTGATCTTCAATCGAATTGCGCGATAAAAGATCAGGAACTAATAAGGATTTCCCCGGAATGTACTTAACTTCAAAGTCATATTTTTTTAGTTTGATACACATTCTCTGTAGTCTTGTAGAATGAATACTACTGATAGGCTTATTTAGTATAGCCAACAACGGTTTGTGATCGGTGTGGACCACAAAATGTTGTCCATAAAGGTAATAATGAAATTTCATTGTAGCGAAGACTAACAATTCCTTCTCTATTTGTGAATAGTTTTGTTCTGTCTGAGACAAACTTTTCGAAGCAAATGCAATAGGCTTTTTCTCTTGAGAAATAAAGCAGCCCAATCCATTCCTCGAAGCATCTGCTTGAATTGTAATTTCTTTTTTGGGATCAAAAGAGTGCAAAGTAGTTTTCTTTGCTAAGTCAGCTTTGATGTCTTTCAATACCTCAGAATGGTAAGAAGACCACTTAAACTCGACATTTTTCTTTAACAATGCCCTCAAAGGTGCGTTCTTCTCAGAAAATCCTGGAATAAATTCCCTCAAATAGTTTAGTGATCCCATGATTTTTTCCAAGTCTTTACGATTTTCTGGATCTTTAAGATTGACAATAGCAATAATCCGGCCCGGATCTGGTGATAGACCGTCTTCATTAAAAGTGTGCCCTAAATAAGTGACCTGCTTCACTCGATATTGCAATTTGTCTCTATTGAACTTTGCGTTTATTTCCCTAGCTCTTTCCATAACACGACCCAAATTTTGATCATGTTCCTCGATAGTCTTACCTCCAATTATAATGTCGTCGAAAAATACAAAAACTCCTGGTAAATTTCCAAAATATTTCATGTTGAGTTTCTGAAATTTTTCGGGTGCAGTACTCACTCCAAATGGAAGAACGGTGAACTCATAAATACCAAATGGAGTATTAAACACCGTCAAACTCATGGACTCTTCCGTAAGTGGAATCTGCCAGAATCCTTCTTTAAGGTCTAGCACCGTGAAAATACGCATTCTCCCCATCGCAGTTCTAAAATCATCAAGAGTGGGTATCAAATGATGCTCAAATTGAATGTTTTTGTTTAAGTCGCTAGGATCCAAACATTTTCTAAGAGACTTGTCTTTCTTCTGAACGATAACAATATTATGTGCCCAATTCGAAGGCCCTTCCTTCTTTCTTATTATACCTCTACTTTCCATACTCTCAAGAGTACTTTTAAGTCTTTCGCGCAAAGAAAATGGCACTCTTCTTGGTGGTTTATGCACCGGTACGGCATCGGGTTTAAGTTTAAGCTCACAAGCTTCCGGATATTTCCCAGATCCCGAAAATAAATCTAAATTGTCACTTATAAATTCATCAGCGCTACTGCACAACCTCATTTCATTCACAGGATAAGTTGCTTCTCTTTTAATTAATTTTAACCCAAGACACGTTTTTAACCCTAATAGTGCACAACCTCGTTCCGCAACAACAATAAATTCAACGTTTTCCCGTAAATTGTTTTTGACTACGCGAACTAAAATATTAATTTTTCCCAAAACTTTTATCATTTGGCCTCCATAAGCCTCTAATCGAGCAGAAACCGGCAATAATTTTGGATTAATCATGCACTTTTTTAACAAATTTATCGGTATTATATACACTGCTGCACCACTATCCAATTTAAATTTCAAAATCGTACCATTAATCTCTAAATTCTCAAACCAAAATTTTGACAAATCCTCATTTAACATATCAATATAAAATTTTTCACCGTTTGAAATTACATTAACAGAATCCTTTTGATTACACGCATTTGAAAAATGGTTTTTCTTATTACACTTGAAACATGTCTTACCATAAGCTGGACATTTGTTCGGTGCATGTACCCTTTTGCATTTTTTACAAGATGCCTTCTTTGGATTTGACTGACCTCTAGATGACTTTGATGACGATGATTTTGAAAATGGCTTCGCCGATTCCCAAGGCTTCTTCACTTCATGTATGGGTTGATGCATTTGCCTTGCCTGTGAATCCGTTACTTCGCTAACCCGACAATATTCCTTCGCTTTTTGCAAAGTTAGATCATCGATTTTGATTAATTTCGTCTTGATGTTCGAGTCTGATATGCCAATTACGATTCGATCACGCAACATTTTGTCCTTTTCAGCTCCAAAATTACAGCTTTCCGACAACTTCGTAATATCGGCCATGAAATGGTCGAACGGTTCACCTTCGGCCTGATACCGCGAATAAAATTTGAAGCGCTCGTACACCTCGTTGGTTCGGGGGTCGCAATACTCTTCAAACGCCTTTACAACAGGGTCAAATTGATTTCGTTCCGAGTCCGGAATATTGAACGTATTGAAGAGCTCAATCGCTTCCTCACCGGCACAACTCAAAAAACGTGCCACCTGTACCGTATGATCCTCTTTGTTCGTTTTCGTGGCGACGGAGTATATATCGTACAAAGCCTTGAACTTCTTAAAGTTATCTTTAAGATTTCCATCTAATTGAAGCGGTGGAGGCTTTTTAAAATCCATGGCGAGTCTTCTTTCACTTTATGCAAATTTAAATTAATGCACTTCTATGTATGCACTTATGACTTGATCCGTGTCCTTTTAACTTTTATCAAGCTACCGGCTGCGCCATGATGTATACTGTATGCTTTATTGGAAGAGACTGGCTAATAGTTTACAGATCATAATGCTAGAACTAGTTAGACTAGATGATTATACAGTTAGGCTAGTTGATAGTACACTGCTATGTAATAGTTATAGTACAAGTACAATATTTAAATCTATTCATACAACACAGAGCGGTTGCGGACCACTGTTACGAAAATTGATTAAAAACTTCCGAGAATATTTTTATGCCTATTCAGTAAGTAGTGGCCAGGGTTTTAATTTTTGGATTTTGCTTTTTTCGGCATTATGCCCTCTCGGGTTATTGCACTTTTCCCATAGTGGTAATGATTTTCATACATAATATTTCACACTTCTATTTTCAAAACTTTGAGGTGATATACACCTCAAAGTTTTGTCTTATTACTATTTACGTGGGTGTAGATAAATTATATAAATTGGTTATATGCGTATATGTATTATCGACTAAATTTATTTATTTATTTCATTTTTTTCGGTTTTTTTTTACAATTCATTGATGAAAGCAATACATCAGCATAGTGACTATTCCAATATCTCAATATACAGAGCGAATGATTTACAGCTCCTATGAAAGCATCTGGTCCATACGTAAGAATCATGTGAGTTCCATCAAGTAAAAAACTTAACAGGATCCCTTCTTCTGTCTAAGTATCTGGATTAGGAATCTATCCCCCATTGTGAGGCCATCATCAGCGCAGCCACACCGTCAGCAACTTGACGAAACGACCAAGGTCATCCCATTTGAAATAGTATATTCTTAATTCAAATATACAAAAAGAAGCATAATTTAATGTAGTGTTCTATATTTATAAATAAATGTTCTTGCTCCCATATAATTCATTCATATATGTATATGCATAAAGTTGTATGTATGTATGTATATGCAAAGGAAAGAACCATGGTGAATACTGTCTATGTTTTTTAGATCTTGATCTTGATGATTTTCCATACAATGTCGTCATTTGTATGGTATAATACATTTACAGTCGAGACCAGCCCCAGATATTTAGTTGATGACGGGGCTCGAACTATTTGTTTATTTTAGATATCGCCCCCACTATTTTCGACGACCACCGATCTTGCCTTTAATAAGTAGTACATACGAGTACTAGACTAGAGCTATAAAGTAACTTCACCAATTTCAGCGCTAAAGGTCTTGAACTTATACATTTCTTTGATTTGGAGTGTTTCGTTCGACATGAAAGAGAAACCTTGGAGTTAATTAATTTTTGAAAATGTTTGGGTTTTGGCACGTCTCGTCGCCGCACAATCAATACTATTTTATTAATACCTTAAGGCTTAAGTGTTTGCATTGTGGGGTGCGTGTTGTGTATTATGATGGATAATATGGTGCGGCGCGCTTTATGGTTCTCTCTAATGTATTGGACGTGTTTATGTTCTCTTGAGTATCATGTTCTAATGTGTTCTTTAACGATCATATTTCGATTTCGATCGTATTATTAGACTTTGTAGTCAAATTTTGAATGAAGCATCTGATTGAATCGGCCTGAAATCTATAATAGTATGTTTTAAAATTACATATAGCTCTCAGGCTAGGCTAAGTTAAGCGTTACTATGGTATTTGTGTTGGATATTATACAATACGTAGTCGAGTAGTCTGGCTGGTCTAGCGGTTAGTGCGCGCACCTTCGGTGCACAGGGTCATGAGTTCGAATCTCACCGTGGATCATGGTGTTTTTCGAACTCACGAGCTTGTGACGGACTATGATCTCACTCAGATGTTAAACGAGTACCCATTTATGGGGATAAATAACACTGCTGAGCGTGATGCTGATCTCATTACCTCAACAAAAAGCAGATAAGATCTTGGAAATGGGATGTCACTAACACATCCTGCGGCCTTAGTCCAATGTTGGATTGTCGCGCCTGTTATTTATTTTATTATACAATACGAGTATAAATTAATTTGTCGAATTCAATTATTTTGTATGGACAAAACAAAAAGTACAATTTTCTTAGTCGCAACTTTTTCGTTCATATTTTAGAACGAAATCCATTTTATTAGCCGGGCGCAAATTGAATTTTCAGTCGACTGAAATTAATAAAAACCGAATTCGATCACAAAAATGCAATTGTGCGCAACATGTTTTGTTCTTGTAGATTCCTGGCTAGTAAATCGATACCACGCATTTGTTTATTGAAGTAGGAAAGTCAAAAACAGCACAGCACGACCCAAAACCGATATTTTAATAACGGACAACTGAGTTTTTTTTCGGTTTTCTGTCTTCTGGTTTTTAACCTGGTAGGTTGTTTGACTTTTCGGTTAGCCGGAACTCGAATTTCCTTTAATATTTGCGAATATATTTTCAACTGTTCTCTTCTGTTCTGTCTACTAGAAAAAAATCCATGTATGTAAAAACAGAGAAATGAGTATTGTGAACTCGACGGATCATTATTGTTCTATGTCTTGTAATATGTTCATCATAAGAACAACAAAAATTGATTAATTAAGGACTTATCATGACTTGGAATTACACAAATATGTATAGTTCGACTCGCTTCGGGTCGGTTCCTTGTTGATCGTGTAGGCCTATTAGATATTTAATGTTGATTTCGGTGCCAATTAAATTGATGATCATCTGCGAAAGTAGTTTTGCGTAAGCCGGAAAAAGTGCTGCTGGATCAGATCTTGTATTGCACGGGATCCTTTCTTTTTGTGAGTCCAATGGAAAGGCATAAAGACCAAAGGGGCAACTCACGCTGGGCTCCAAATATTTTTTTTTGCAAAAATTTGCCTATTCGGGATTATCCTTTATCTCCTTTTGTGGTTCTTATAGTAAATTAAGGATTGATCTGAACTTACTCTGTCGAGGCTCTCTACTCAAGGCGACACTGCCAATTTGAAGAGGTTTTACTTAAGGAACATTAAGTGGCTATGCTGGATAGTTCAATGGGAAGAGGTCATTACGAACGCTCTTACAACTTCCATGTCTTACAACTGCCGCGTAACAGTGTCAGACTTCCGAGTAACAATGTCAAATTGGAACAATCGAAATTCGATTCGTTGGCACGGTTTTAACATCCTAATTGAAGCTCTGTGGCTCACTTGGTGGAGTCGCACTCTACGATGCTAGTAATCTAGAGGTCCGGAGATCGAATCTCGGCGTAATCCAAAATTTTCGGACATGTGTGGATAGGAAGTGAAAGCTCCGTTCGGGGACAGCTCCCGCAGGCGGACATCTCCCGTAGCCGGACAATTTCCTTAGTCCCAACTTTTTCCATCATATTTTAAAACAAAATCCATTCCACCAGCCGGACGCTCTACTGGCCGGGCACGGACACTATTCCTTTACATTTCTCAAGAATCATCTCCCGTAAGCGGGCACAAATTTAATTTTTAGTCGACTTGCTAAAATTAATTAAAACTGGATACGATCACAGAAATGCATTTAGGTTTTGTTTTTGAAGAATTTTGGCTCCACGGATACCATGCATTTGTGTATTGAGATAGGGATACAGAAACAGGGGTTGGACCCAAAACCCATTCTTCCGTAACGGACGACCAATCCACTTGGCTTTTTTATCTTCCATTTTTTAACCCGGTCGGCTGTTTAACTCTTCGGTTAACCGGAATTTAAATTTCCTTTCATATTAGCGGGCAAAGTCTCAACTGTTCTGTCTACTAGGAAAAAATCTTTGTGTGTGTGAACATACAAATGGGCCGTTTGGAATCGGCGAATCACTTATTGATTTGTGTGTTATAATCTGTTCATCATAAAACAGTTAATTATAAACATATAATTATAATTCCTTTATGGTCGGTTCCTTGTTGATCGTATAGGCCCATCAGAAAATTCACGTTAATTTCGATGCCGAAACTGATCATCTGGGGAGGGTGGTTTTGCCTATTCGGGCAGAAGCAGAGCATGTATTGCACGGAATCCTATTGTGTGAGTCATATTGAAAGGGTTAAAGCACCAAGGAATGCAACTCACGCTCTACTCTAAATTGAATTTTATTACAAGTTTAGGGTAAACTGCATTCCCTGCTGAAGCTTTTCGAGATTTCCCTTTAGTATGAGTTATCCTCCTCCTGTGGTTCGTAAGGAATTCACGCGTTGATGTAGACTTACTTAGTCGAGGTTCTCTATACCAGGTGAAACTGCAAATTTGAAGAAGCTTTACTTAATGCCCTGAGGGTTAATTCAGTGGAAAGAAATAATTACGAACGCCCGAGTGTCTTACAACTTTTAAGTAACAATGCCATGCTGGGTCAAGTGGTCACTCTGGGTAAGAAACTCACAAATGTGGGTAAGACACAACTTTGCAAGGAACATCTCACCGTTGGGCATAGTTAAACCAAAAATGAATTAAAGCACATGCATATAAAAACAATACTTTTATCGGTTTAATGTTCCTTTTGAATTATTGCGTGTATATATTAATGGGCCCATAGAAGCAATATTTTTTAACCCTCTCCCGCAAGCGGACATCTCCCGTGGCCGGACGAAAATGCTGGAACCGTGAGTGTCCGTCCACGGAAGCTTTTACTGTACTCGTTTAACATTTGATTAATACATAGTCGTATCACATATTTAGTGAATTTAGAAACTTTCCATCATCAATCCGCTCACAGATCACGGTGCGATTCAAACCCATGACCCTGTCTTTCGAAAACGAGTGCACTATAGTAGACGTAGACACCTAAATATGTGTGTATGTACTAGGGATGTAACGGATATGGTTTAGCGGATGCGGATGCGGATCAATAAAAATGTAAATTTGCGGATGCGGATGCGAATGCGAATGCGGATGCGGATGTCATAAAATTTGCAAATGCGGATGCGGATTAGTTAAAAAAATATATGAAATGAATTTTACTAATACCGAAAATCAGATACTATTCAGTTTTCAGGAATATTCGACATGTTAGAAGTAAAAGTACAAGGAAGAGCCATCTTAGCAAAATGTGCAATCCTTTTGAGTTCTGGACAAAGTCATTAGCTTCATTAAAATGCAGTGTTATAGTCGAAAGCCTTTTCCATTAATTTTTTTCATTTTGGACCTTTTTTAAATAACCTTCATAACTTTTTAAAGAATGCTATTTCAGCCGTAAAATTTTGTATACGTATTCACAATAAGTTCAAGATCATTTTAAGGTAAAAATTGAGTCGCTCCGGTCAAGGACACCCATTACCCCCCCCCCCATTTGTATTTATCAAAACGGCATGTCCATAACTCCCCCCAAAATTGGAGCAGAGTGCTAAATTTTGGTTTGTTGCGATTGGTGATCATAGTCACCCCACCCACCAAAAATCGGATAAAAACTGAGGGTATCTTCCATACAAAGTGACCCATCAGCAGTTTGTTCTACTTACTACTAATTTTATAATCTGTATAGACAAAGTTGTCTTGGGTCACTAATAATTTGATGTAGTGTTTTTCGTCCTCGGACCATTTTTCTGTATCTCTTGCCGTTTTTGAAATAATCGCAAAAAAACCGAAAAAATGCCCCCTCTCACCCCTTTTAAGGTTACTGTACGGACCCCCAAGCGGTTGGGATTTTTAATGCCATAATCTGGGGACCATCCCCAACCATAATCAAAAAGAAATTTCTGATGTAGGATTTTTGCCGTTCGATGGCCATATTTTGGCCCAATTTTCTTAGACTAATATCTACATGCATTAGATTTGGTTTCTTGCAATCGCTATCAATTCTCTCTTCTATGAGTGTCTTAGAATGTAGATGATTAGATGAGAAATTTGTATTAATATCCGCATCATATCCGCATAAAAAAATGCGGATTGCGGATGCGGATGAGGATGTCAACATGAGGATACGGATGCGGATGCGGATGTAGAATTTGATGCGGATTATCCGCAGTTGCGGTGCGGATGCGGATATCCGCAACATCCCTAGTATGTACATAGGTAGTAGAAAATTATTTTCAAAAATGTTGTCTTATGAAGGAGTCACATCTAATACAGATTATTTCATTCAGATCCAGAAATTCTTCCAGCCACTTCAATATTCTGTCAACATTTCTAATATACATACATACTCGTATATTATTGCTTACTTATCATCTGTAATGTCGGATCTGCTAATTTCATAGTCGATCTTCTGCCAATTAATCTTGCTTGTGTCTGTCTATCTTCTTTATACAGAAGCTGCCCGCGCGCCGCTGCCGTTTAATTGAAGTGTGTATACGACTAGCACTAGCACCAGCTAGGCATAGGGTACTTTTTTTTTCCGTGCAGATAATTTCAAACACCAAGTAATGAATGAATGAAAATGATCACGTTTTTTCTGCTATCTAGTCGTATCTTTTTTCTAGTTTCCGCCACTCATTTTTTGCACAACAACACTCGCCTCGTCGCACTCTATTGAGTATCTATTGCTTGAATGATGTGTGCCGGGTGAAAGAGGTGGAGGTCGTTTGCAGTTTTTTTTTCTGTTGCTAATTCAAATCAAGTGGCGCCTCAACAGAGCTCATCAGTAGGAGCTTCTGTTTTGCAGCCAAACAAACCCGGGTGTCATACATCATCATTTCCATTTGTATCTATTGTATGTATGTATCTACTATAGAAGTATGTTGTGTGTCTGTCTAAAGCCACAGTCACATTTGGCGAGCTACTAGTACTAGTAAAGTTACATTCGAGAAATCACCATAGGCGACGACACGTAATAAACAACGAAAACAGTGTCATGTAAATGGGTGACTATGCGTTGTTACGACGTCGTCACCGAAAGTGTGATGCAACTAGACGCGCAACTAGTCACCCTATATACAGGAGTTAGTTGCAAACGTGAAATTACTACGGTGACGACGTCGTAAACAATCAACAAACTGTTGTGCAATTTGACTAGTAGCTAGTCAACAGACACATTTCCTAGATACTAGTGGAATAGGACATGTTCAATTCGACTAGCACCCAGCCAGCGAGTGAATATACGCTAAAATTATTTTTCGGTGGATTTCGAATTAACTGCTCAACCGATCGACACGAAATTCAGTGTCAATGTGTAAAATGGTAGGGTATTTGCTACGAATGCCTTCGAGATTACGAAATGGTAACAGGGTGTCCGAGACGAGGTGCGAAAGTCGATTATTCTATTTGTCATCGGAAAAGGGTGTATCGGCTCGTATATCGACATGAAATTCAGTGTAAATTTGCAGAATGGTAGGCTATTTGCTACAAACACCTTTGAGATTACGAAATATCAACAGGGTGTCCTAACAAAGGTGCAAAAGCTGATTATAATCGGGAATAAATTTTGTTTGAATGTGTAGAATGGTAGGGTATTTGCTACGAATGCCTTCGAGATTACGAAATGGTAACAGGGTGTCCGAGACGAGGTGCGAAAGTCGATTATTTTATTTGTCATCGGAAAAGGGTGTATCGGCTCGTATATCGACATGAAATTCAGTGTAAATTTGCAGAATGGTAGGCTATTTGCTACAAACGCCTTTGAGATTACGAAATATCAACAGGGTGTCCTAACAAAGGTGCAAAAGCTGATTATAATCGGCAATAAATTTAGTGTGAATATGTAAAATGATAGGGTATTTGCTACGAATACCTTCGAGATTACGAAATGGTAACAGGGTGTCCGAGACGAGGTGCAAAAGTAGATAATAATCAGCAATAAATTTAGTATGAATGTGTAGAATGGTAGGATATTTGCTACGAATACCTTTGTAGTCGGGAAATGTTATCAGGGTCTCTCAAACGAGGTGCAAAAGTGGTTGTCATAATCAGCATACCCAACAAACAATGGCTAACAACACAATACAAAAATTCGAAAAACCTGCGGTTACAGAAAACATTCACAAAAAGTGACTGTTTGCTGTGCATTTTCGTCGAAGGGTCGCTACCCCTATTTTTTCTATAGTCTGTATCTGCGACTAGTGTCATTTTAGCATTTCAAATAGACAAGGCAGAGCCAGGCTACTTTTAGTGTTTTGGAATCAGTAGAGGGCCAGGTGTCTAAAAACTGTTTTTGGTAAAAAAAAACATGTTTATCATATTTATTTATAATTGTGACTGGCATATAAAGAAGAAGAAAACACATAAAAAGAGATGGAATACATTGCATATTAATTACTAGTTTCCTGTTTAAAACAACCACATTGGAGAGGATGGGGTCAGAAAAAATTTATATGAAAAAGACTTGCTTTATCTTTTTTATTTGAAATACTAAAATCGGGCTAGTCGCAGATAAAGACTATAGAAAAAATAGGGGTAGCGACCCTTCGACGAAAATGCACAGCAAACAGTCACTTTTTGTGAATGTTTTCTGTAACCGCAGGTTTTTCGAATTTTTGTATTCTGTTGTTAGCCATTGTTTGTTGGATATGCTGATTATGACAACCACTTTTGCACCTCGTTTGAGAGACCCTAATAACATTTCCCGACTACAAAGGTATTCGTAGCAAATATCCTACCATTCTACACATTCATACTAAATTTATTGCTGATTATTCATGTCGATATACACCATTTTCCGATAACAAATAAAATGAACCGGCATATACAAACACTGGTCATCTGGTAAATCCATTTAACCATTATTAACAAAATGATCTACTTTTGCACCTCGTTTGGGACACCCTGTTAACATTTCTGATTCTCAAAGGTATTCGTAGAAAATACCCTACCACTCGATACATTCATACTAAATTTATTGCTGATTATTATCTACTTTTGCACCTCGTCTCGGACACCCTGCTACCATTTCGTAATCTCGAAGGTATTCGTAGCAAATACCCTATCATTTTACATATTCACACTAAATTTATTGCCGATTATAATCAGCTTTTGCACCTTTGTTAGGACACCCTGTTGATATTTCGTAATCTCAAAGGCGTTTGTAGCAAATAGCCTACCATTCTGCAAATTTACACTGAATTTCATGTCGATATACGTGCCGATACACCCTTTTCCGATGACAAATAAAATAATCGACTTTCGCACCTCGTCTCGGACACCCTGTTACCATTTCGTAATCTCGAAGGCATTCGTAGCAAATACCCTACCATTCTACACATTCAAACAAAATTTATTCCCGATTATAATCAGCTTTTGCACCTTTGTTAGGACACCCTGTTGATATTTCGTAATCTCAAAGGTGTTTGTAGCAAATAGCCTACCATTCTGCAAATTTACACTGAATTTCATGTCGATATACACCCTTTTCCGATGACAAATAAAATGATCTACTTTTGCACCTCCTTTGGGACACCCTGTTAACATTTTCCTACTTCAAAGGTATT
This sequence comes from Microchrysa polita, assembly GCA_949715475.1. Lineage (NCBI taxonomy): Eukaryota > Metazoa > Arthropoda > Insecta > Diptera > Stratiomyidae > Microchrysa > Microchrysa polita. The sequence goes on along the minus strand of OX454421.1, from coordinate 75,309,746 downwards.
CGTAGCAAATACCCTACCATTATACACATTCCCACTGAATTTCGTGTGGATCCGTTGAGCCGTTAATTCGAAATCCACCGAGAAATAATTGTAGTGTATATTCACTTCCCAGTAGAATAATTGAACATGTCCTATTCCACTATTAAATACATTTTACTACTTACTAGTAAAATTGCATAACACTTTTTTGATTGTTTACGACGTCGCGTCGTCACCGTGGTAATTTCGCGCATACAACTAATTCCTAGGTAGATAGGGTGACTATTCACGCGTCTAGTTGCACACACTCTCGGTAACGAACGGCGTAACAACGCGTAGTCACCCATTTATATGACACTGTTTCGTTGTTGACGTCGTCGTCACCGTGGAGATTTCTTGTATGCATGCACTAGTAGCTAGTACTAGCACGGTCTGACTGTAGTTTAATAGAGAAATGTCGAAGACATATTGGAAACAGTTGGCCATTTTACCATTAGTACTCGTATGGGTATCGATTAACAATGGTGTGATGACTGTTAATTTTTCAACGATTGTCGGACGGAACTAATTTTTATTATTATTGTTGCCAAAGAGTTTATTGACATTTTGTACAATATGGGTGCACACTGACGAGCCGACAGATATTGATTGCTTGCGGATTTGAGTGAATTCGCGAGTAAAACAAGAAACAGGTGACATGGATTTCATTAATGATTAATGAATGTGATGGTGTGCGCCAATTCAATCAATTTATATTTGTTTCCATGACATGAGAAGCGGAAATCTTGATTTGGCGCTTGGAAATTTAAATACATATGAAGTATGTGATGTGTTCAGGACGTTTGTTGGATGAAAGTGATATGATGGATTGGGGGTGTATATAAAGTATGCAATATGACGGGATCAGAGATTGAGATATATGTATTTATCTTTTTAATTGAGGTGTTTTTTGTCCCAACTTTTTTTCTTTTTAGATTATAATATAAAAATTACGCCGTCTCATATGTTGTTTAAATAACGATTCGAAAACAGTTTTCAATTAATTTTTCTTGTTGCCATATTCCTAGCTCCAATCAAGCTCACATAAAATCATTTTTCCTTAAATGTAAATAATCTAAAAATATGCCTTCAACAATTTCAAAAACATCCACCCAATTGGTGTCAATTATTTTAATCAATGCAAAAAACAAGACTATTAACATTTATACTTATACATACATATTTAAATTTATTATTAAGCAATAAAAAACATGTTTTTTTTTGCATTTCTTCGCTAATTGTTTAATCGTTTTTAAATGAAACCTAATCGTTGCGTACGCATATTTTCGTGTGAAGTCATACAGTAAAATGAAGTCAACCATTTTATATATTATGTATGCCTTCAAGGCATTCATGTAATGTAATGTGTTAATCGATTAAAAACAATTGTAGATTTTAATTGATCTCTGTCAATCTCAATTATAAGAGATTGGAAAGAATTGTGACAAAATCAACGTTATAGACAAGACGAGGATAAATTGATATGTACATTCGTAATCAGAATCACTAATCAAAATTATGAGAGTACGAGTATTATAAATGTATTATGTTTATGGTTGTAATTTATGATGAAATCTTCATTGGACAAATTAACCATTTCTGTTTGAATGCTTGCTTCAAATTTGATGGAATTTCATAATTGAGTTTTAAGTCTACCATGAAAAAAGCAACCAGTAAAAATACTCACACCTCGGAATATTATTCACCACAACAGGAAAAATGTGTTCTGTTTGACCGATGGTCTCCATACTAAAATGGATCAAAAGTAGCAAAATGCAATCTGAGCAGGAGCAGCAAACTAATCTACATGGTAAAAATAATCAAAGATACCTTGGTAAAGATTTATCACAAAAAAAAAAGACAAAACCTCACAGTAAGCTTCATTCGCCTTTACTAGAACCGAAATAGAATAATAAGGAGCAATCGCAAATGCTAGTCGATCTTCAACGATTGTCAATGTCCATGATTAATTCTTTTTTTTTTGCAAATCCTTAATGTTTCTCAAGCTGTATCCACCCACACTCGCTGTCGATGGCTGCCAAGTTTTGATATTTAATATGGCAAGTAAATCATATGTCAGCTGACACTTCGACAACCGCTTGTCAAATTCAAAGTGATTATTTTGCAAGCTTTGATCGTTTTTTTTGCGTGAAATGGTATAATTCTTGAATAACAATTTAAACGCGCCGAGTCCGATTTGGATATTTAAATTTAAGAAAACCTCCAAACTGAAAGTTTTATTATGCCATTTTTCTGCTTGGTAGCCAGTAGTTCAGAAGACTGTTTGGATGTCAAGTAGCTGCCAAAGGAAAGCTCGCGGTGCCAGTTTTATGGTAAGTCGCCACGCCAATTGATACGAGTGTGGATATACAACTTTATGTGATTTAAACGCATTTAATTTTTCAATAATTTATTTCAAACACTTTTTTGTTTTTACTTTTTTCAAATTGAATCCGCCGTATGCTCAAAACTAGTGGTGTACAACATATTTTTTTTACGCAGGCCACATTGTTGGTTTGTAAGGCGATGACGGGCCAAACATTAACATAAATAAATAAATAATTTCGCTCAGTCTCACAAATATCTTTTGCTTGATGAATTTCAAGTACCTACTGATATTTCTAAGTGTTCCGCCATATTGAAAAATTGGTATTTACGTGGGTGAACTGCCATAGAAAAAACAACTGCTTTGTCGCCATGATGCTGACTAGCGTTTTTCGCGAGATTTGGGTTACAGTTGTCAACAAGGATTGTTTTTTGTTTCGGAAGTGTTTTGCGGAATAGAACATACTTGACAGTTTTGTCTGAAGGACTTCCTTTTTGATTTAACGAGAGGTCGCTTTTTGCCAAGCAAGCCCAGAGAATTTTCGATTAGTGCCAGCTACGATCTGTAGTCCCTTTACAATGTGGGTGGCGATGATTAGTTTCGCCAAGAAGCGTTCCAGGTCGATTTATGTTTTTTAGTAAATGGATTAATCCGTATAATTTTTGCGTTATTATGTTCGCCTTGCTCATTGAGCGAAAGAAATTGAATTAATCCACCGAAGTGGACGGACGATCGAAGTCGTCTGCCATTGAATTGTAGCATCCTGGGTAGGGAATAGTAAGGCGCCTATTATACCAAGACAGATTGTGTACCATAACGAGGAGACCTACTTGTCCTTCTATTCTAACTAAAATGTTCTGCGCAACTGCTGAAGGCTTTGTCATGTTGAATTCACGCCATTTATCTTCATATTTTCCCAGATTTTTAAATAGATCTCTATAAAAGCAACTCCAAAAAGTTTTTTTGCGAAAAATTGCGGGAGCCTCGACTGAACGATTTTATAGATAATATTTTTATTGTGCCAATAATTTTTTTTTCATTTATTCATTAATTGTGTCGTTGTTGCCCTTCACGCTATCACCATAAAGTAAGTACATATGTAATTGGAAGAGAGATGGAACTCCATATAAAATTAAAATCTACTGAAAAACATTATACCTTTGAGTGTGTGCTGTAAGTTACGTGTAGAGATAAGAAGATATCTTCCTGTATGTACACGTTACTTACAGCACACACTCAAAGGTAAAATGTTTTTCAGTAGATTTTAATTTTATATGGAGTTCCATCTCTATTCCAATTACATACTTACTTTATGCTATCACTGCCACTAGTTTGTAGTTGTTTTTCTGTTTATGTATGAGGACAAAAATCACAAGTCTCGGCAATGGGTGAATTCAAATTGTAAGACGAAACCGGACTGGTAAACTTGCAAGACAAGAACCATCGTTCTTACAATCTGAAATGCACAATGCTTATGTGTTGGCCACTACAAAAGCACAAACAAACGGACGGCGAGAGCTTTTGTAGTGGCCAGCAGACAAGCATTGTGCATTTCAGATTGTAAGAACGATGGTTCTTGTCCAGTTTCGTCTTACAATGTGAAGTCACCCAATCGGTATTCATTGCCTACGACTTCATTAATGTATCACTCACAATCGCTGAAAGGTGTTGTTTCGACGTTTGATTTTTTATTTTGCATTTGTGTGTTAAGCTTTCAGAAGCCCTGTTTTTGTCAAAAGTCCTTAGTTAAACTAGCTTATGGCTTTCATAGTATTTATTTGATTTAACAATTAAAAAAATTCGAAAACACGGGATTTTCTTTGTTCAAACCTTGAAAATGTTAAATTTTTTATTTTAACTACTAGACTATCGAACAGTGGTTTAAAAGTGAATTACTGCTGACCACCATTAGATGAAACTCTTTCTCTAGGATTTTGAATTCAGAGAATAGTACGATTCTCTTCTCTTCTCAGTACCGTATAGCCCTATGTGGGGCCATGGTGCGTTGACTCAGCCGTTCATAGGCGATTTCGAGTTAACGTTACATTGCATATCATTTCGCAGTGTACACTGTAAGTCTTTTTCAACTAGATTACAGTAATTCACAACTAGATTTTAGCTCCTAGATTTTCTAGTTGTCAATCTAGTGAAAAAAATATTACTGGAAATCCAGTAATCTTTTCTAATAGAAATCTAGTGAAAATAAATGGATTTCTAGTACCTAATTGCTAGAATTCTATTAAAAAATTCATTGGAAATCCAGTGAAAATCCGGTTATACTAGTGTATTTCACTAGATCTTCTCCCTAATGAAATTAATGGAATCTAGTAAATTCGAACAGATTTAATTTGAATTCAATAAAAAATCTAGATAATTCGAATAATTTCTTTTGGATTTTTCATTACATTATTGATTTTTGCACGAACATTCATCTAAAAATTGAACGAAAATAAAACAGTCTGGTAAAATAATTTTATATTTTTATCAAATGTATTATAATATCGTGTAACGAGTTTCAATGTAAACCGGCCGCCTTTTCCATGGAAGCTAAATATTTTGTGGTCCACTTTCATCACTGCACTGAAGAGAAAAAATAAATAAAAATTCATTGAAGCATTCATTACATATTTTAAACACATTTTCACTCTTGCCTTCGGAAACTTACCTAAGAATACACAAAATTTCACAGACACTAATTATAGCAATATACGACTTACTCCGTGTATAAAAATCAACTAAAGAATTAGAGGGTGAGACGAAAATTAAAGTAGGATAACATTCACTTATTTTCTAGCGAAATTTAATAGTCTTTCATTAATATTTACTGTTAATCTAGGGGCAATTTGCAAGAAATCTAGTGATATTAAATGGATATCTAGTTTTAGGAGAAGATTCGATCCTTTTCACAGCCATTCTAGTTAAAATCTCTAGATAGCAGTTATAATTTTCCACAATTAGTATAAAACTAGTGATTTAACATACTAGAAAGTATCTAGTAAAAATTTACTGGAAAAAAGACTTACAGAGTATATAATGTTGGAAACACTATATATTTCCTATCCGCACATGTACGGAAATTCTGGACCGGGCCGAGATTCGATTTTCGGAACTCTAGATTACTAGCTTCGTAGAGTGCGACTCAACCAAGTAAACCACAGAGCGGGTCATTCTCGGAAAATTATACATACATCTCTTTGTCAGCATTGACCTCAAAATTTCATACTTTTTGCTCGATGGGAACACCTTTTTTCGCCTTCGTATAGCCCAAACAGTTCAAACTTTCGACTGCTGGTCGAGTTCGATGTGAAGTTGTACATAGATCCATACTTTACGATGACTATGAATCGGCAAGCATTTCTTTTAGCTTTTGTGTGTTTTCACCACCAAGGTCTGCTGACATTTTTAGTGTCTTGGCATCAGAAGTTACAGCCGTTCAAAGGTGCGACCGAAGAAAAAAAAACTCTAAGAAAGGACCAAGGGCAAACGGGGTCAAATCGTAAAGAGGGAACCAAGCGCACACCGGGTCAATTTGTCGTGCTACTCATGAACAAAAATATCGCAAAAGAGATGACCAAGCGCAAGCGGGGCCAGTGTTTTTTATCAAAGCACTTTAAGGGGTTCATGTTGCGGTGTAAATTTTGAAATTAAGTCTTGTCTATCTGTATTGTGTACTTCCAGCCGTACAAAGACGCTACCCAAGAAAAAATAATTTGCAAAAACCAAGGTCAAATTGATTGACCCATGAACAAAAACAAATTGCAAAGGGGGACTAAGCGCAAACGGGGACAGTTTTTCGAACATTGGTTCCCAAAATCGTTCGGTAAAATGTACCTAAGTATACGGTCAAAGTCGCTGTTGCATTAGGTGGAAACCAGGTTCAGAAACTTGGAAACGCAGTTGCTGATTTTTGAAATTCCGAAGCAATAAGGTTTGTGGTCATTCTCCGAAAATATAGGCCTACCCAGAAACATATTACTCAAACAAATTGTTAAACGATAATCGTAAACTTGATTCCTTTCCGGAAAAATATTACACTTTCAGTTCGCGGACCACCGGTTGCAAAACATTGCTGCAGAAGAACAAAGAACTTATCCATTACTGGTGTGATTTCACTTTGACAAAATTATTTGTTTATATGGCAACCGTAATGGAATCAAAACATCAAAAGTCTTCATCTATCGTTTTACGCATGTTTCGTACGCCCATCTGGAGAATCGTCAATATGAATGAAAATTATTTTGCATGTAGTAAAATGTAGATTATCTTTTCTTTCCTGTAGCTTTCTTCGCATAGCACATAAAACTGCCAGCGTGCTATTTTTAGTTTATTCCTACATGCAGATGAGGAAAAAGCATTTCATTGCACATTTGCGGTAAGAAATGCGGGTACACAAAAGGAGTACTAATCGTTCCATTAAATTCTCAGGTTGGTCAGCCGTTAGGCTCCCGCCGTACTTATACAACCAGTGGCATGCATGATGCAAATAATATGGGAGCTGCGAAATATTATTCCCACTTATCTAAAAGGATATTATTTTCAAAATATTTATGCTCGCTGTTGCTGGCATACAACATGAAAATAATGAAACTATTTGCAATTTTTGTATGACTACGAAAACTGGAAGAAAGTAGTTAGTTCCACATTTTTATTGAACGCGATAGAAATTAATCGACGGTTCGGGTGAACCTGACTTCGAGTGTAAGCTGATCACTGATGGGCACGATTTGGAACTCGGGTGACACGCGGAGGAACAGCAAGAACTGGATGTAGGTCGTATTTCATTGGAACAACGGTGGTTATAATAGATAGATAAACGTTTTATTTATAGTTCAATATTCACAATTGTTTATAATGTAGGTACATAGTTTAAAAAACGATTATGGAGTGGCATATTGCCGTCTGCCCGGTTCGATTAACTAAATTCATTAACTACATTCAAATGTTTATATTTAGCTATAGTTTAACTCCTATTTCGCTCGCTAGACTTTTAAGGTTCGCAAAAAATCTACAATCGCTTGCGACACAATACTTCATCAACATTTTTGGCATCCTGTAGTCCCTTAAGGCTGCAACCTTTATGATGCAGTTAACATGAACTTGCAACGATTTAGCAAATAACGGTTTTAGGCCAGTCTCTCGTATAAGCATGTAGTTGGGGCTTTTTTCGGGAAGATGGAAAGTGCGCTTCAAATAGTACCATTGTAGTTTTTCAACTCCATCGTACTTAATCCCACCCCATACTTGCGCTTGCGCACCATATAAAAGCACTGACTTCGATACTGCTTTGTAGATATTGTATTTCATCGTATAACTACACATGTCAGGATTATGGAAACAGTTCTTCCAAATCGAGTTCATCGCCCATTTAGCCTCATTAAGTTTCTTCTCCAGATGATAATTAAAGTTCAGATTGCTGGTAATGTGAACACCGAGGTTCTTATAAATCTTAACGATTTCGATCTCCCTTCCGTCGAAAGTCCATTTCTCATTTCGTTCCAGTATACGACGTTTCTTAAACTCCATCAATTTTGATTTCTTAAGGTTTATCGTCAGCTTTCATTGATTGCAAGACGCCTCTATATGGTCAATCAGGCTTTGCAAGTCTTCCTGTGATTTGGCGAAAAACACCATGTCGTCAGCGTTGAGCGTTGTTCCAAAAGCATCTACACCGCCAGGCATATCGTCCAATATGTCGTCCACATACGCCGAAAAAGCATCCGGCCTTATGACACACCCCTGACCCTGACGCACTCGCATGTAGTCTGCGTCCTTGCTTAAAGTACACCTGCGTTAAATTATACAAAACAAAGTCATGATCATTCGTGGAGTATCCTGGATGAAATCCCGCTTGATTCTCTAATTTAATTTCACCCCCGCTTAACCACTTAGCAAATCTTGCTTGTAAAATACCTCGATACGATGCAGGGTCATTGATATTTCCGGCTTTAAACAGATGAAAAATCACCGCCTCTCAAAATTCCTCTGGGATATCTCCGTGGTCGAAAATACGATTAAACTCCGCACATAAAATATCCATAGAAACTGTTCAGTCCCGTATTTGTAAAATTCAACGGCAATTATGTCGGTTCCTGGAGCCTTCTTGTCCTTGCACTTGTGTATCTCTCTCGATTACCGTAACTCCTAGTGGAGCATGCAGGGATTTGGAGCGACACTTTTTTTCGCTCCGCTCCGCTCCCGCTCCGACCAATATGAATACGCTCCGCTCCAGCGCTCCGCTCCGACTAAAATTTTTTCGCTCCGCTCCATTACAAAAATACAACAAAACTTTATTGTTCTTAGTAAATATTTATTATTTTCCGCGAATTCATCAATTCAACTTATATCTACTCAAGTATTCTAGAAAATGACTTGATAGGTGCGTTTCATTCGATCAAGTACAGAACAATTTCGTACAAATTTGAACATAAAATTGAGTTTGTTCTAGATAGGGTGTCCGGAAACTAAACTCTCGCATAAGCGCGCCGAAATATGATACTATTAATGTCATTTCCAGCAAAATAGGTGTACCCGGAATATCCCGAATTTTACAAAAATGTTACCACTAAGACCTCCGTCGGGAAAAAAATTTATATGAAGTAAGATAACAAAATTTTTTCTTTGAAGCTTTTTTTCACAGTTTAACCTGCTTATCCGATTTTTAATGGGTTTATTCTTAGGAAAAATTGTTGGCCACTACCGAAAGAAAATATGTAGGTAGTATGAGTATTAAATTTTTGAAAAATCTTTAAATGTCTGCGGTAGCTGAAGAGTTAATAATTAGGGCTTTTTTATACTCCTTTTTGCTGGAAATATGCGATAGTTTCCGGACATCCCGTATAGAGCGAGATCTGTAAAATTGTTATGGCACTGTCTTGTGCTACATTCAATAAAACGCACCTAATAACTAATTTAAATTAAAAAGGGCGTTCATTCATCGAGTACAGGACAGGACTTTTCTGTCATGGATGATCTTGAATTTCTTATTAATGTAGAGTGATGATTATGACTAAATGCAAAACCTCTTTTATCATAATGAATTTCACGATATTCCGAAATTTTGTAAGTCTCTCAACAAACTCTTCGCCTTTAAATCGTCAAAAATCACCAAATCGTGCCATAAAATGAAAAATTTCGTCGAAAAAATTCTTTTTTTTTTTCTCGGAATATTTTCGATTTTTTACTTTGGAGCGGAGCGACTTTCAACGCAAAAATCGCTCCGCTCTAGTCTGCCAAAAACCGCTCCACGCTCCGCTCTTTCGCTCCGAAATTTAAGGTCACTCCGCTCCGCTCCATCGCTCCGCTCCGCTCCGCTCCAAATCCCTGGGAGCATGGTGCGTTGATGACTACCGTGTGTAGTCCATCAACGTTACAAAGACAATTGAATTCGGAGTGTGATACGTTTGTCAGCCTTACCACTTTCTAGTCGCATTGTTAGTTTATTCTACGATAAGACTATTTCTTATCATCTTCTTCTGAGTGTGTGTAGCTACACGGGGAACAACATTGCGAGAACAAAACCGGTTTTTATATGAAAATTGAATCTATCCTTGCCTTGCTCCTCGCGAATCTCTTCTAAAAAACCGGTTTTCATCTTGTTCTTGTGCCGCGTGTAGACAGGCCCAATAATTAACTGGTGACGAGTCGTGCCGAGTTTGGAAACTCGTTTCTCTATGAGTGTGTATTTCACAGAGTGGCGACCGAACGATCACGGCCACAGAGCACGTGTATAGTCAAACAAATCTCCTCTCTCGATATAACATATCCTCCAGTCTTACTTTGTAAGCTCTTTTTGAAGTGAACTTCCAGCATGTCAAGATCGATTTCTGCTCTGTATAGGCATCGGCACCATTGATGCATTTTGCGATTTTCCAGATTTCCTTGGAATTCGTACATGTTGTTAATCTTGCTGCCTGCACTTGGAAAAATTGACGATTCTTTAATCTGCAGAGTTGCTTAAATTTTTGATTAGCTTGTACCATAGACCTACATACTGGACCGGACATATGCTTAAAACGTTGAAGCATTTTTGTGCGATCCGCGCCTATGTATGTGTGACATGGTCATAGGCGCCGCAAAAAAAGTATAAAATGAAAAGTTTGAGCAGCACTATCAATTATTGTTGATTCAAACCCTAACTAGAATTTAGAGGAAATTATTTTGCAAAGTTTGAGTATTTCATCTTGGAATAAATTAACTCATACAAATGCTTTAGTATTAAAGATACATAGAATTATTATTTAGATATGTGTAAATGGGTGTATTATACTTATGAATTATAGCATCTCGTTTTAGTTGCTGTATAGTTTTTACAATGTCGGTATGTGTATGTGCGTGTATGATAATGGAACTATAATTATGTAGTTAAAATGATGAATGTGCCTGTCTAGACAGTTTCAATTTTCGTTCGTCTTCATCATTTTGACAATTGAAACTTGAGATGTATGCGCTATTGAAGAAACGCATTCATTCTTGAACGCAATTGCCAATGTTAAATATTAACAACACATCATCTATTCATACAATTCATGAAAGAATTTATCATTTACCCGTCCTGACCAAAGCCGTGACATATATTTAACGATAAATAATGAACAGATCTGGATAGAATGAGACATTGATCTCTTCTGTTCACTTGACGCAATCAATGACATGTTCAATGTTGAAAGTGGAAACGGAGCTTGAAGACGATAGGGAAGACGAAAGCGCACATGTGTGGACATAGCCAATAGGTGTTTTCAGATTATTTGTTAACGTACAAAAAAATTACAAACATCTTTGAAATAAACCCAAATATGTAATCAAAGAAGGGTTCAGAAGGTCTAATAAATTCCTTTATTTCAATTCAATTCAATAAATATGTAGTTTATTTATATTATATTTTATATAAATGGAACCATTGATTTCTTTATTTCCAAAATCACCTGAAATGGTGGTTATTTCAAAAAAGTAAAATTAAGTTACAACCTAGGTCAAAAAAATGTGCTGTGAAAATTCGGCGACAATTGCAAGAAGTGTTTCAGATATATGTCACACACGATCAAACCAGCAATAAATACTAAGCCTGAAACGGTTACTCAGCGAAAAATCAAATAATTTATTGGGTTTATTTATTACTGTATTCAAAAAAATTGATGAATTCACTTTCGAGGTTAAAGTGTTAAAGTGTTTGTGACATATTCTGTTTTGTTTCGCAGTTATATTTGTTTTCATTCGGCCTTTTAAAATAGTTAGCCATTGTCTCCTTTGCCGCACTTCTAATAGAATCCTAAAATATATCAAAAATATTATAACACGATCCCTTAAATTTACAAAAATTCACTACACCTCATTCTAATTTTTAACAAATAAAATACATGAACTACAAGTTATACACTTAGTTTTTTTATAGTAAAAAAGTGTCTGCGAAAACACACAAATCCTCCCCGGTTTCGACCAACAGCATATGACACCGCATATCAGTAAGTGCCAGTGCTTTGCGGCGCCATGCACTGCCGGGAGTGGCATGACCGGAGGTAATATATCTTGGTTCCGATTATGTGCCTTTAACAATCATCTAAACTCGGCAGGGAAACGAATCAATGCAATCATGATCCCTGGCCTGTTTTGGCGAACAGAGCATTTCACGTCGCATCTCATCAGATGCCACTTCTTTGCGACGCAATAAATTGCGGTTAGGAATTGCAAATCTGCACTTAGGTATGTTATTCTTAAGATGCATATTCACACATTTCGGTTATTAATCACAATCACATTATAATGTCTATAGCAATCGGCAGATTGTGTTATAAGATTCCATTTATGGAACCCATAAATGGGTACTCACCACTAACCGCTAGACACTAACGCACTAACCGCTAGACCAGCCAGACTACTGGCTGGCTGTTTGAAATGGAAAATTATAATATTAGATGATGTTGCATTATGATTTTGAAAGGTCCAAAATCGATAGTTGCTGTTTTTATTTAAGCAATATTTAGACATTTGACGCCAGCAATAGTTACGTTTTTTGGTATCGAGGTTTACTCTGACTCAAAACTCACGATCGTGTTTAACAACGCTGCCCAAAACTACACGGGATGTATAGCAATAAAATGAGCCAGTTTCTTAAATTTATTATAAATAAATAACAGGCATGACTGTCCGAATCTGTACGAACGCCGCAGATGTGTGACATCCAATTTCCAAGATTTTGCTGTTTTTTTGTTGACGGGTTGAAATCAACAGCACGCTCACCAGTATTATTTATCCTCATAAATGGGAACTCGTTTAACATCTGAGTGGGATTATCGAAAAACACCATGTATAAACTGAATTTGTTCACGGTAAAGGCAAGTACTATGCTCACCGACCGAAAAACTTGCATTTATGTCTACCATGAAAAATGTGCCGTGGAGACATGCCTTTTATTCTCTAAGATAAATGAGAACTCGCGGGCTAATTGATTGTGGATGACAACTTTTCCCTGTGAAATAAAGTGCAATGGCATTGTTATCGCAGGCGAAATGTCAAAATACGGTGTGGAGACTTTCGTGTAAAGTAACTACAACCAAGCGAATTCGTTTTCACGATCATCAAAATTTTGACAGTATTTGCATGGATTTCACGTGAAATGAAGATGTTAGTACCTACTCTAAGTCTCCACCCCATGACCCTGTGCAACGAAGGCGCGCGCACTAGCCAGACTACTAAATATTTTGACTCCAACACTTGTTAAATTGTTTTTGCATGGGTTTAAATTCATGCGGAAACGCAAAAATATTTCAAATGAGGAATAATTATGCGTTGAATAAAGCTCTGTAATGTGTTTGCACATAACGTTAGTCAAACATTTAAATTTTTGTTACTTAAAAGACAATTTTATATGTTATTATGCAATGGCTAAATTATCCTCTATGAATGTAACAACTCCACTTCACATGAAAATTTCCACACCGGTTTTGCCGGTTTTTGACATTTCGGCAGCGAAACAATGCAGTTTCTCTTTGTTTCACAGGAAAAGATGTGGTCGACAATCAATCAAAACGCGAGTAAACGTTTATCTTAAATTGACTAAATAAAAAGCAAGTCTCCACGTAAATTTTTTCACGGGAGACATAAATGCAAGTTTTTCGCTCGGTGAACTCAGTACATACTTTTAATGTAAATTTAAGCTTTGCTGAATTTTCTGGTTGAAATTTGAAATATAAACTAACCTGTAAAAAAGGATCTGCTTTTATATTAGACAGACTAACGAAAAGAAGAGATTATTTCTGATTCGCAAAATTGTAGTTAGGGAATCAGAACGGCACAACACAACTGTTTTGTTTCGTAACCTCACAATTTTTTACAATGACTGTGATTGATGGCAAAAACAACATTAGTTTTTATCAGCATTTTACCTGGATTGTATTGCCCCATATGGTTTCAGCGGCTAGTAGCTCAAAATCGGAATCAGGGTAATTAAATAGATACGTCGAAACCACTCTGTAAATGATACACATTATCATTATGATAAGACAAAAACAACGACACAATTTTAAGGTAATATGTATCAACATTCAAAGTAGCTAACAGCAATTTCTATGAACATTCTAAAACGTAATTTCGGTTAAATTTAGTTTAGTTTACCTTTTTAGCGAACATCCGAAATATTCTAATTAGTTCACAATTCGAATCTTTCGCGCCATATTTTTATCATAAACAATCACCAAAAAAGGTTTGAGGTGAAGGTGAAATTGGAACGATTGGAACAAAAGAACGAGAAAATACATACTACACGGCGCTACTGTGAATTCACCCGAATTTTCCGAGAAAAAATCACTTTTTATCTATGAAATATGCAACTAAAAACATTCTCACATATTTCATTTTCACCGCCACTAATTCAGTTTTTCGGATTAATAGAGCCTTTTACGAGATTCACTGGTTAGCATCATGAAAAATACATAGAATTCCGTGCCACGTATGGGAAAGCTCACCGAAATCATATTTTTACCGAAAATATTTATGGCACTGATAGTACCATCTATAAGAAGGTACATGCGATATTCAGTAATATGTTGTTTACACCTTACAAGTTATCACTTTACCAGCCGACGTGGTTAGCTATTAAAAAATCTTCAATTTGTATCACCAGAGCACGAAGCTTACACGAAAAATGAAATTCAGGCTCAAAGTTTTCGGTAAATCACTTGCACAATTCTTTACAGCGCACTTCATTATTTAAGTTTAAAATGTTGTTAAGGGATTTGAATTAATGAAACTCACTAAAAACTTTAAATTTTAAAGTTATCCCTGAATACAATTCTTAACGATGTGAAAACAGACGGGGACTTGTCACTCATGTCAGAAGTTGGAACGGAACGGAATGAGCGAATTCCCCGCAATTTTCCAGTGTTTCTCAGTATTTTGCGGAAAAGAGTTTTGTAATCAGATTTTGATAATGCGATTTTGTTGTACTAAAAATAAGTTACAGTATAATTCCAAATAAGTGCTAGCTTTAATAATTCAGGAAGAATGTACAAAAATGAGAAAAATGCGGAATCAACGTTAAATGTTCAATGATTTCTTCCGAAAAAAATCAGTTGAGAAAAAAGGTTGAGAGCCAGTGTTATAATCGCAATTTTGGACAGTGACGTGAGAGGGGAGAAAAAAATTGCCGTGTACGAATACGGGAAAATCAAAGTATGTGTGTGGCTTCACGGGTTGCAATAGAACGATATGCTTTCTTCGTATCCAGTATGTATATCTTTGCTTGTACGTACGTAACGTACTGCGTGTGACTGAATTTTCGGCTTTTCGAGAGATTCTTAATAAGGCAAAACAGTGTTTATATATCTTACCAGGCCTGTTTGAACGGTCTCTATACTTGTCTATCTTGGCACTCTTATGATGTGATGACTTTAGCTAGGTCTTTCAGATTGACATTCGTCAGCTGTGCTAGATTTTGCTCCAAATTTGATTTGTACGCATACTCTTCTTTCCAGACTATTTGCGGCAGCATCTCCTTTGGCTTAGCGCTTGTACTGCCGATGCGATCTAACCCAATCTGAGCCACAATAGGGAGATGATGGGAGTACTGCTTATTTTCCACAATGAAGTCCGTAATGAGGAGGTTCTTTTTAGGATTGTTATTCCAATAAAAAATATTTTTTTATTTTTTTATGTGTCTCGACTTTTTTCTAATGCATGCAAATATTAGAACGCAATTGAAGGATGTGATAAAAATAAATTTCAAAAATAAATTCATGTTACCCAGACGCATGGTAACATGTATTTAATTTTCAAGCAACCAACGCCCACCATGCAAGCTCTATATTTTTATTGCAGAAGTCTATTTATGACAACAGAAAGTGTATATGTATATACATATTTACGTTTATACCGCCCAACTAACTCAACGCACTTAGCTCCCGCGGCTTAGATCCACGCTAATTTCGTTAAAATTTCTAGCCACGCACTATCGTCAAGAAGAAGGTCACAGCAACTGGTATTCCCAACGCATGGTCTCGGCAATAAATATTATATAACTAGTGAGTTCCAATAGTTTTATTACGAGATGAGTGTGTACTATAAACAGCCAAACAATTTTTATTAATTGGCCATGCCCGGCACACTAAATTTAAACGAAGTACTTCATCAACGAGGAATTCTCTCAGTTATTCCTTCGGTTTGCAATTTTAAAATGTGCTCGTTATAGTTGACTTGGATATCTTATACAATTACGTCATTTACATTCATATCATCCATCATGTCTCAAACTGTTAAAACTAATAAATTGTCCTCGACATGCAGTCGATTTTATACATATCAGCATAGTGAATGCATTTTATTCTCGCCATTCAAACTGCATAGTAGGTATGTACATATTATCATGCCCACAGAATGCGAACGAATGAATTTGTTGTAGATCAGGACAATGGAGACAATTTGCAATAATAACGACTGAATCAACGAATAATGTATATATACATACATATCTGGGTTTGGTCGATTGAAAAGATGGATCACGTTCTGCATAAAAGATCACGACTTGACGTTTGCTGTCTTTTAGCCAAAAACTTAACGACCTCACAACAGACCAGACGTGATCCGCCACGCCATCAGAATAAATTGATGATGGTTCAAATAAGCAGAAAACTTTGTAATAACTCTTTTGAAATTTTAATGACAGTTGGTATGCGAATCAAATAAAAAAGAGACTTTAGTATGTACATACACATACTACATGTGTTTACGATCGTCCTGAAACATGGATCTTGAACGCCGACGCGACCTGGGAGGAATTTTTAAATGGAAATCTTCCTTTTCATGCTATCACATATCCCGAATTGTCACGAAAAAAAGCAATTTATCTTTGAGCTTCTTTTTCAAAGGCCACCATCTGGTTCGGCATGCATATACATATGTATGAATGCACCTAAATGTTAAAATGTATTTTTTAGCTGTTCTTCCGTTCACTTGACTCTTGCCAAACAAGTTTGCGGTTTTTAATGTCTTTTCTTCAAAAGCAGTGTGTGCAGTCTTGCATAATACCTCTATACGCCAAAGACATGGGGCGCGATTTACTTCATAAATTTTATGAATGCACATATATTTTGTTCGTTCGCCAATTGGGGTTCGTATTCAAGAAATGTGCTTTTAATGTATATATGAAAATGCTTATGACTTCTTATAAGATCCGTCGGCTTAGCAGAAAATATAAATTCAAATCTGACTTTTAGATTCAAGAGAATTGGGCTGTGTTTTATTCTGAGTTTCTCTATCGGCAAAAGACAAAAGTTGGCCAACTTTTCATAACAAAGCGTTACAAACTTCATGACAAAGTTAATATACCCTTCGTTGACTCTACGAGCGAAGGGTATAAAAAGGAATTTTGATAATAGATCAAAGCTTTGATCTTTCAAGGAATAGAATTGAAATTATATTATATGTACATATACATGAAGCGGTTTAATTTGAGAAATGATGAGTTGAGTTTCACATTAACAATTTGCAAAATTATGCCCTTGAGATAAAAAAAAAATGGGGGAATATACTAGAGGCTAAAATTAGTCATTTTTAAGTGAGTTTCCTCTATCCTTGGTGCCAACAACTAGAAGAAAAGAGTGGAAATAAAATGTAGTCGATGTCTTCTTTTATATACATATAATACCAAACATGCCTATCTTCGGTTAAAGCTAAATTCTTGTCCTCTTTTAAACTTTTCACAATTTTTTTATTTTCAAAATAATTTTTAGATCGCCCTACTGGGTCAAAAATAACCAAAATTTGACGGATGTCAACTCTTTTTTTTCTTTAAAAACGACATCTGGGTAGTATTATTTCTTTCCCCTTTCACACGTTTTAATAAAAAACTTGCATGACTAAGTGCCCATTTGTCTTTCGAGAGGTAAGGTAATGAAGCAGTGGCGTAGATAAGGGGGGGATTAAGGGGATCAATCCCCTCTCCCTTCGGTCACACATTTTTCATTACTACTTAAGGTGCGTAAGACAAGGCAATAGTAAACATTTTGGTGGAATTATTCAACGTGTGTAGTGTTTCATAAAAATGTGAAACAATTTTAAGAACTGCAATAGAAAATTTTGCAACTCCTCAAATTTCAATTGTATAATAGAATCGTATCGAAAGAATAGAAAGACTACACCACAGGGCTTTACGTTCATCCACTTTTTCAGATTGAATCTGAAGTTTCGCGCAGGCAAGCCCTACTGAAGTAATGTAGACGTGCTGATCAATTTTTGAAATTTCGAGAATTGAAAGATAGAGCCTTATGCAGGCAGTATTTCGAAAGCAAATTACCAAAAAAAAAAACTAGTTCCGCGGTACGCTAGAGTTCCGTGAAAATCTCTCAGGGGTTTCGCGAAGCTATCCAAAAATTGGAAAAACGCAGAAAGAGCTTTTGAGCACAGAAAGCAAACAATCCCCACGAGAAAATGTTTGTAAGCTTTAAAAATCCGAAGCTTAGTCTGCTACACTGTACCGAAAATCAACTTAACTGTAAAATATTTGACCAGCATCAGAGACTCGACCGATTTTCTTTTACAACTTTCGACTATATGGAATGGAAACGGAGGTAGTGTGCACCACAAAATAAAGCATGTCCACAGTGTTTGTGACGAGTTTTTTTTTTTAATTTAAATTAAGGCGCAAATAAATTAGATGATTAAATTTGTGTTAATCAAAACTTTTCAACGATTTTTTCAAACGAATGTTTAACAGTCCAAATTTTAAGTTCTACTCATATTTTTACTATCCTATTTTAACAATTGGTTGATAGGGGCCTCGAAATTTATAGCTAATATATATAGCTACAAATTTAAATATTTTGGAAATATCTATTCTCGAATTTCTGTTTTATCGGAAATTTTCTTTTTAAAACACAAAAGCTACACTTTATCCACATATACTGGGCATTCTCAATGAGCTCTCGTCTTCAAAATATCCCTTTTCTGGACATATAACAAAATGATTTATTTTAATCCCTGTTTTGTTCCGTCCAGAAAAGCGGCGATGCTGAAAAGTTTCAGAACCACTGATCTAACCCAATACAAACCTTTAATCACAGAAGCGAAAACTTAAACGAAAATTAGAAAACTGTGGATTTACTCACTGTAGTAAAAAAAGACAAAATTATCGATGCAATATTTTCTGAACTCAGTTTTTTGGTATGGTGAAACTGCTACCTATTTTGCACCAAAATTTGCTAAAAAACTGCTAATTTGAAGTGTAATAAATACAGAAATTCTTATTCTGAAATTCAACATTTGATAATTCGAAAACAAATTTGCAAAATGATCCCCCTCCTCTCCAAAAAGCTATCTACGCCACTGTAATGAAGCAACTTTTATCAACTTGGCAGATATGTTAGTTCAACATAGCGTTAGGATATATGGGCTTGATTTTCACAGTAAGAAATTGTTTTCAAACGGACGTTCCTCGGAAGACATGAAAAACTTGAATACGTCCAAGGTGTCATCTTGTCAGAAATTGTGTGTTACTCTAAAATATGGTGCAACGTGCAACTTAATGAGTTTCAACGAATCAAAATCCGCTTATCTACAAGAAACGCAAAAAATTCAATTACTCCGTAGCGATAAAAGTTGGAACAATAATTCAAACTCAAAAACTGTCACGTGCCTAATATTATTGTCTTTAAGTTTGAGCGGGCCGCCCGCAGGATGAAAAATGCCATACCTTTTTTTTCGAATTCATTAGCGGTAAAATTCTTTTATTTGTGAATTCATTTCCATCAAATTTTGAATAGTTGGCCAGAAGAGAACGCCGGTCGGTCGTCTAGAAACATCCAGGTTACAAAGCAACCTTGGAGCTGAAATTGTTTTGTTTACGAATCTTGTATATGATTTCCTATCATATACAAGATTCCCGGTCTTTAACCCTCGGCCTTCTTTCCAAATAAATCTTCTTGTCCCATAACCTTAAACATGCGGACTCGAATTATAATGCAACCGAGGCAGATAATTGTAGGGTTCGGCAAAGCCAACGATTTTCTATCGAAATTTCGGAACAAATCAATTTTACGAATGGGCCCAACATTTCCCTGCTAAAAAAGACCGTCTTCAACAAATGTACCTCAAATATCTTTAAGAAATTTGTTTATAAAGGGTGTCCAGCGGAAGATTTTCAACTTCGAAATGCCATGTAAATAAAACGACATTGTTTTTTTATATCTTTATTTCTTTAAAATGTAGGCAGACAATGCGGATTTTATTTTTTGAAAATTATGTCGTCCAAATGTCGGCCATTTTTAAAAGCACACCCTTGTATCCGAACCTTGAGATTTGCAAAAACGCGCCGGCAAAGCGCTGGGGTAATACCTTCAATTTCACGCCGGATATTTTCTTGCAGGGCTTGAATAGTCCGGGGACAGTTTATATAAGGTATCCCCACAAAAATAAATCGCAAGAAGTGAGATCTGGCGATCAAGGTGACCATGGGATGTCTCCATACTTGCTGATAAGTTTATTCGGAAAAATTGCCTTTAACTTTTCCATCGACATCCTAGCAGTATGCGGAGTAGCACCATCTTGTTGAAATTGCGTTCGGTTGTTATAACCCGAATACAGATGCAATTGTGGTAACAGAAACTCGTCTATCATACGGCAATACACCGCAGCAGTGACTGTCTCCCCTTGGTAAAAAAGGGCCAATTACACCGCTGGCTAAAATGACACACCAAACTGTCGTTTTCGGTGAATGCAGACGTTTTTGATGGCGTTCTTTGGGGTCTGTAGGGTTCCAGTATCGCATGGTTTGTTTGTTAACATACCCATAGATATGAAAATGTGACTAATCACTGAACAAAATATTACCAATCGTCTGTGGTGTCCGCAATCGTTCCAGTATTGTTCGTGCAAAGGATTGTCACTTTCATTAAGACCCTGAACAATTTGCTATTTGTACGGGTGGAACTTTAATTTTTGTTTCAAAATAACATGCACTGATGACTTTTTGATTCATGTGGAGGCCACAATCTTCCTTATCGATTTCCGTGGATTTCGAATAACTTCATTTCGAACTTGAGACACATGTTCTGGCGTTGTTGCTGACGTTGATGGTCCAGGAGTAGGTCTATTGACTGTTGTCCCTTCTTGCCTGAATCTTTGCACTCACGACCAGATAAGTTGCGTGCTCGGCCCATCACTTAATCGTCGAATATCGAAGTGAGTATAAAAAGCGGGACGCGCATGGACCAGTGATTCGCAGCACTTTAAATATTGCTCGATCGCAAACGCGCGATGTGTCCCCGACCAGTGATTCATGGCGTCAAACAAAACAAATCCGCAAATCGTGCGCTTTGAATGATACCCCTCCCGCGTACCTCAACCCGCTTGTACTTCGATGATCGCGACTTGAAGTTGAAAAATTGCAGCTGGAAACCCTTTAGCTCCGATAAGCGACCGACTTCTTGGCGGTTTGCAGTGAATTCCTTAGAATGAGCTACCTGGCCGCAGACCGCGAGCTTGACATATCTGCTGTATACATATTATGTTGTATACTAAATCCAATATGACACCTTTGGTTCGAGTCACCACAATTTTAATTAGTCATTGAAATATTGTAAATGCCACCAATCTTCCGAATGACTCAACTTAAAAAGCTGGCAACCTTCCTCATGACAACCACATCCCGGGGAACAATTTAAAAACCACCACGACACGATGCAATCATCATTCTATCTGAAAAATTTATTCATTCATTTATAAGTAGCAACGCTGCTGCATCATGTAATGAATGCAGGTGCATGCGTAATCTACATCGTATAGTCACTAAGTACATGTGTACAGTACTCGTACATACCTACTTTTATAATACATACTATGAGATGAAAGTATCATTTTCTTGCGGGCGTTTTACGACATCATATTGTTCTTCGGCTAAAGCCGCTAAGTGTTTTCCATATTCTTAAGAGAATAATCTCAGGGCAGCTTTACGCGATTAATTTGGTATGCACCTTCCATTTGTATGTTGGGTCAATTACATATGCTCTCATAGTTGGTTGGTATCAGTGAGATACTCTACTAAACTTCACGACTTTTGAGTGGGTTTTTAAATTAATTTCTCACATATGTCTTAATGTGCTGACACAAATACGCGTGAGGTAGTTTTATGAGAACGACGACGATAGAGCTTATGTTTATGAAGCTATCGAGCTGCCTCCACGTCTCCTTAAATGCGAAAGTGGTAGGTGGATGCTGCGAGTATTATTACGATTAAGATACTTAGACTTAGGGCATAGACGGTAAGATTGATTAACCCGCGCGACACAACTTGTTAGCAGCTCCTTCTTAATACGTTTAACTATGAATTGGGGCCAAGGAGGTATTGATTTGCAGAATGTATTTGTTAAATTATGTAAGAATAATGGCGCTTATGATGTATAAAAATGAGGAGGTGGTGAACATATTTTAATTTCTTTTCTCAACGATTTTATGCTGAAATTGTAGTTTTTTAGTTGGAAGGAGATAATCATTAGAAACTTAATTCTACTTTCAGTAGAGTGCCGATATTCCGGATTGACTATCCGGATTATTATCGAAATGTCCGAATTTTCTAAATGCACTAATAGTACAGTAAACGGGTATGTTTTACTTAAAAAAAATACGTAATCGCTGAAATTTGGTGGAGATGTTAAGCAACGTGCCCTAAGTCTAAATCTGAGTTTTCGTATTTGTGGGAGTGGGGGAAGTTATAGTAATTTGCCTACTTATAGGGGAATTTTGCGATTTTCCTTAATATCATTCTTACTGGTATTCCTACATTAAATCGATGTATAAAAGTTTTGTTTCTAATTAAATTGTCTATTCAACGGTACCTAAGCCAATATCGTAGACCAAATAGTTCCGTTATAATGACCGGTTAAAGGGCAAAATAGCACAATAATAATGAGAATATTTGGCTTAAGTAAAACACGTAATGACTGAAATTTGGTGGAGATGTTAAGAGACACATCCTAAGTCTATATCTGAGTTTTCGTATTTACAAAAAAAAATCTCCTACTTTTCTGGTATTGAAAAAAATGCAAAACCCGTTCTTATTGGCCTACTTGACGTATGACATTGATTTAAATACCGTCTGATAGATTTATTTGATAAGAAATGAAACCTCTATACACTATTTTACTGTAGGGTCAACAATAACAATGATATTAAGCAAAAACGGAAATTTAGCCTATAAGTAGGCAATTTACTATAACTACCTCCCTGATATATACGCAACTTCAGATATAGATTTATAACGCATCCCTTAACGACTCCACCGAATTTCAGTCATTACATGTTTTATTTAATATTCCTTTTATTGGTACTGAAATATTCTAATTAAAATAAGAGGTAATAAACCAAGTGTGATACTTTCTTTTGACTTGACGTTGACTTATGGGACACCCTGCATGTTCATTTTTTTGAAGGCACGCATCTTGAAATACTTAATTAAAAAAAGCGTTTGTTTTTTATCGTAGGTCGTAATAATAATAACTTAAAGACACTATGGTAATGCAATTCATGCGTTAGTCGTTAGTCCCAATGAAGAAGAAAATGAAGGAAACGAAATAACTGAAAATAAAGGTGACCATTTGCTTTTATAAACAATGAGCAGTGGCGTAGGGAATTTAATGTTTGGGGCTGGTATTATTTAATACTTATCGGATTTTCATTGGTTGGAGTATACATCCGCAATACAATTAATTTACAATTACAATATTAGTACTTGTACTATAAGATTTTAATTTAATTCTATCAAATTTGCAAAAAGTAGTGAATAAAAATTATTCCGCACGGAACGAGTCCAATTTCCTATTTCCAACTTTTCAGACAAATTAACGGCAATTTAATATCGTTGGTGTTATGGTGGTTACAACACGACATCCGTTCTAGTGAGAGAAGTTGGGAAGGGACTGCGTCTATTTCAAATACACCGTATAGGCAAAAAGGTGTGATTAATATCAACCACTTAATCAACAATCACCTTTCCCAACTATACAGGGTGTCCCGCATTGAGTGGTCAATACTGTAAGGGTTGATAGCGCAACTTGTTTCAGCAAGAAAATTACCAATACAATCGGAATTTTTTTGACCGTTACCTTGTTATCGCTCTTTTTGTGAAAGTCATCGAAAATCGTGACTTGTCACGCAAAATCGTAATTTGCAGCACTCCTGATGACTTAGTCCAAGATTTGATTTCAGTTTCAGAAACTACATAAAATTTCACAAAAACTGAAGGTTTTCCTGTTGCCAACATTATCGGCACTTTCAAGATACAGTTACTCAAACTTAATAGAAATTTTGAAGTAGATTTTTCATCGAAAATTCAAACAGTAATTTCATAACGGTGCTTTATACGTACAACTCTGCAAATTTGATAAAAGTTGTCTGTGGCTCACTTGGTTGAGTCGCACTCTACGATGCTAGTAATCTAGTGGTCCGGAGATCGAATCTCGGCGTGGTCCAGGAAATATATAGTGCTTGCAACATTATGTACACTCCGAAACTCTATATGCAATGTAACGTTGACTCGAAGTAGCCTATAAACGGCTGAGAGAACGCACCATGCCCCACAAGGGGTTACGGTACAGAGAAGAAGAAGAAGACACAAACAACAAATGAGCATGGCGGTCGGTTTATCGCGTAGCTAATGTAATATAACCTATCGTCCTTAGCGATTCGCAACAATTGCAAATTCATTCTCTTGTTGAACCCTGACGTTGACACCAAAGGCCAAAAATGTTCGCGAAACCGTTCGCATAGCAATATCGCCATGACATCAAAGAATATTTTTTTATAAATAAGGAATCGCTACTCCCAAAACTCCAAGTAAGTGCACCCAAAAAAAACGTGTAATGAAACCAATGGAGTTTTTACTTTACTTCTAATAAGCAGAACATTTCTTTATACGTTAGAAGTTTGAATATAATTTATTAAAAATACCATTGCGTCAAATACACTTTCATAGAAATTATAATGTCAGTTAATAGAATTAAGAACATGACTATACATAAACTAATGCAAAAAATTATGTACCTAATCAAATTGATTTAATCTAGTACAAAATTAATGGATAATCATATTATTTTGCACAGCCTTAATGTATAAACATTTATTAAATAAAATGTAAGGCGTATCATTGAATCTATGAAATATTTTTTTCAATTCAAAGAATTAATTTTGTATTGCAATGCGTGTCAAGTAGTTCAGATATTAGAAATGTCGGCGACATTCCCCATCTAGTGACATGGCAATGTGCACGGACTAGCACACAGGCGGACCGGGTTCGAATTCAAGTTTCGGCATACGGTTTTTTATGAAAAAAAAATATAAAAATTTGAAATAAAAAAAAATCAATGAAATTTTTACATAAGATCGACGAACAGTTTCATTGTTATAGTCGAATATGTATTCACTTCATGTTCATATTTTCAATGATGTTTCTATCATTCTCCCAAAAATACTATTTCATCGGCTCCAAATCATAGCGAGAATTTCATACGTCATGTATGTAATTTTTCTTTAATAAAAGTATTTTTTTTCTGGGTGTGGACAATGTCTTTCTGTCTTTCTACGGTTCTGATTATAGGGCTAACAGATTAGCAAATAATGACACTAGTGTGTTATAATAAAGCAATAATAACGTAATAGCTGGTACAGACTATAAACAGATTCAAATTTGGCTGCTAGCTTTAAATGTTTGGACAAATTAAAAAATTTGATTATTCATATCTGACATCTTTTTAGAAATTATGGAAACTCTACATTCAATACCACGTGACGTGACACGTGTTTTTACCACTTCCATTCTACCAAAGAAACCCCAGTTAATTGTCTAGTCTGGAGTATGTAATTACATTTGTAACGCACATTAACCGCCTATTCATCGGCTATTTAAAAATGATTTTTCATTTACTGTTCAGCAACCAGCATACGTGACTTACAATAGATAATGATGTAACACTTTAAAATGTCTCACCACAGGGTATACAACTCTATGACCGATCCATGATCGTGAAGTGGAGTGTATGGTGTTCACACCTCAGAGCTCAGAACGGTCTTTCCTAATCTATCAATACAAAATTTGTATGCATTCTGTATTTGAAAAGAATCTTAATATAACTCGTTATCAATTCATATGGTGCAGATGCAGGCAGACTGCATTCACTGCATTTGTGGAGGAGGATGACGAGATAATTTTTCCCGAAAAAGAAAGAAAAATTCAGTTATTGAATGTTAAATAGATTTTCTAACACGTTCTATTGAAATTGATTTTTCAATCGCGTGCTCCGACCGGGATCGCACCGTTTCCAAATACATACATTCATGTTTTGTGTTCAAAATTGATTCAATTTGTTGTAAATACGAGTTTACACACATATCGCTATTCTTCTATCCGGTTCCGGTGTTCGTTGTAGGCGAATAGAACGTGTTCTATTCATATGAAGCGAAAGCAGATGGTTTTTAAATCTATCTGCTCTAGTGTTGTGCGATAGATTTTTCTTCGAGTCAATTATAAAAGATTCTTGCGGGAATAATAACCAGTTCTTCGGGCATTTTTTCATAAGAGTTTTTCGTTTATGATTTTAACGTTGCGGCATGAATTGGAGTACCTCACGTTTCGCAGTGCTGTTGATAAATATTTTAGACCTAGAGTGCCTCAAATCTACATAGCAGAGCAACACCACAAATCGGATTAGATAAGTTTGCATCTTTCACAGCTGCTCACGGCTCATATTATGTTACCTGATCCACGTGTGAGTCCATCTATAATAATCTTGAAACGTGTTTAGCTGTCGAGATTCTAGATATTAGACCATCATTAGGGTCATCATAATTTACGTTCATTGGTTTTAAGGTGCGAGGCGCAGATTGCATGTACATGTTAGATGATACGGCCATGTGATTAGCATGTTGTCTGATCTCATAAATATAACTTAATTAGTCCGGTCGATAGAAGACGAAAGAAGGCAAAGAAACTGAATTGAATTGAACCATTTTTTCTCGAACACGTAACTCAATATTGTGTGAGCAAAGCACAACGCAACGACAATACTGATAAATGCCTACTAATTGATCTGACGGATCGCGATGTGGATTAGTCCTACTTTCAGGCGTTCTGCATTTCAGTTCTTCAGTTTATGTAAAGTGTTGGAGCAATCTGCACTTTAACACGTTTAATTAAAGATGCACCATAGGCATGCATTCATGGCATGTTGTGTTATAGATAGACGTTGTACGTTGACAGAAGAACAGAACGATGTGATGGGATGGATAGGCGGTATTATGCACTATGCAGTAAAACTGAGTTTGATAGAACTGCATGCATGGTGGATGTGTTTCCATAGTTTGCAATGAATTGTATACTATGCAATGGTCTTGGAGACAAACGGGAGCAATGTATCAAAACTTATTGTATGAAAATATGTTTCAATATTTTCAAAGTGATTTTTAACAGCAAATTCTGTTTCTTGTTAAACCAAATTTATTGTTTGCTATCCAATGATTTTTTTTAATTGCACGATTTTTTAATAATTGTTGGGTAAAACGATTTGATTGTAATTTAATTAATTTTATTAAAGGTTGTGGTATACATATATGAATTTTAAAATATATGATATTCCCCAAAAGAGCTGCAAAAAAAGAAGTGATATCCTTTCAATCCGCCACTTAAATCCTGTTTTGTATTTTGGGTGGATACAATGTTTAAGCTTGAATGTGCATGACTATCTTTCAATGTTCTTTGGCAGGAGCTTCAATTTTCAATTTTATAGTTGAAATGTTCAACTTTAAATGTAAAATGTAACATTCAATGGAAATTTCCTATGCACCCACCATTTTCCTTTCAAATTTCGAAGGTCTTTTCGAATACATATAATCTGACCAAAAACAACAAAGTTGTAAAAGTTACCCCGCCAAAGAAAAATTAATCTGCCGCAAAAAGAATACATATCACTCCAATCCGCCGCTCACATGTAATTTTGTTTTAGGTGTAAATGCTGGAGAAGTTTAAGAGTACAGAACTACTACCTAAAGCAATTTAGTGGGAGCCGTCAAAGTGGCACTGAATGAAATGTTAATGCTCCCACCAAATTACTTTAAGAAGTAGTCCTGTACATTTAAACTTCTCCAGCATTTACACCTAAAACAAAATTACATATGAGCGGCGGATTGGAGTGATATGTATTCTTTTTGCGGCAGATTAATTTTTCTTTGGCGGGGTAACTTTTACAACTTTGTTGTTTTTGGTCAGATATCATATATTTTTGCATACTTAAATAGCCAACTAATATTTTTGTTTTGGGATCCTGATGTCCCAGTGTCCCAATTTCCTAATGTCCTTATGTCCCAATGTGCAAATATCAATGTCCCAGTATCGCATATCCCAATGTCACAGTCTCCCTGTGTCCCAGTATCCCAGTCTCCCACCTAATGTTCTAATATTCCAATGTCCAATTGACCTACTGTACCAAGGT
The DNA here is from genome assembly GCA_949715475.1 of Microchrysa polita. Lineage (NCBI taxonomy): Eukaryota > Metazoa > Arthropoda > Insecta > Diptera > Stratiomyidae > Microchrysa > Microchrysa polita. Next base: position 75,281,444 of record OX454421.1, on the reverse strand, counting down.
CCTAATGTCTCAATTTCCTAATCTCCCAGTTCCCAATGTCCCAATGTCCTAATGTACCAGTGTCCCAATGTACAAATGTCCCAATATCCCGATGTCCCAATGTTCCATTGGTCAGTGTCCCAAAGTCGCAGTATACCAACTGCCTTAAGGTACCAATAGCCTAATATCCGAATGTACCACTGTCCCAATATCCCAATTTCCCCAGAGTACCTAATGTCCCAGTATCCAAATGTCCCAGCGTCACAATGTCCTAATGCCCCAATATCCTAATGTCCCAATGTCCCTATGTCCCAATATTCCAATGTCCTAATATCGCAGTGCCCCAATGTTCAAATACCCAAAGTCCTCATGTGGTAATGTCTCAATGTCCTAATGACTCAAGACCCTAATGTCCCAATGGCCTAATATCCCAGTGCCCCAATGTCCCAATATTATGATGTCCCAATGTCACAATATCCCGATGTCTCAGTGGCCCAATGTTCCTATGTACCAGTTTCCCAATGTCCGATTGTCCTATTGTCCCAAGGTCATAATAATGTCAAATATCCCAGTGCCCTAATGTCCGAATATCCCGATGTCCCAATATCCCAATGCTCCAATGCGCCATTGTCCCAATATCCCGACGTCCCAGTTTCCCCAGTGTACCTAATGCCCCAATGTCGTTAATGTCCTAATGTCCCAATTTCCTAATATCCCACTGCCCCAAGATCCTAGTCTCTCAGTGTCCCAATATCCTAATGTCCCAATGTCCCAGTGTCCCAATGTCGCAGTGTGTTTTAAAAATTGTCAATGCAATGAGCCGAAAGATGCAATTGTTGGAAATCTTTTATTAACTTTACCTATTAATTCCATCCACTTATCTAAATGGAAGACATTCCAAATTTAATAAAAATCCCATCACGGAGAGAGACAGTAGAAGCAAGTCTTTCTGCAACTGTAGACTCCAGTCTGAAATTGGGTTACTCGCTTAAGTCTGTGAGGGTGAAAATTTCACCGTTTATTGCATATATGTTACCCGTTATTGTGCCGATCGAAGATTTTTTTTTGGAAAGGCACTAGAACAGGATACGTGGAATATTTTGGTAAAAAAATTTTTTTGTGGAATGTTGCCTGGAAGGCTGTAGCCCTGTCAAACAAAAAAGCAAGTTGTCTCCGGTAATCATAGACTTTTTCGCTTTCGTTTTTTTTTCCTTTGGCGGGCGATACGCTCTCGTGTCTCTTGATCTTTCGAATGATAACTAAACTCCACACAACAAAACCTGTGTTTTGATATACGTATATGTATAAAGCCTGTAAGTGGGAACAATAAGGATATTTGGCCTTCACTATAGTATGCGAAACTTTTGTTGTACTATAGCCATGAGTGAAACTAAGGGCGGAATTCATAGTCGTTACTTAAGGAATAAGGATTCCCTTAAGGGAATGCAAAACGTCACTTATAAAGGCATTACCGAATTCAATAAAATAATTTAATTCAGGAGTCCGATTATAGTAATGGACAAATAAAATATTTAAATATTATGTATTAGTATCAAAATTGAATTTTCTTTTTAAGTATTGATGACTTTGAATCACAAAATTAATAAGGATTCCGTTAAGGGTTCCCTTAAGTATAAGTGGGGACTATGAATTCCGCCCTGAATATCTAATAAAGTTGTCCATGAGAAGAGTCGGGGTATGCAATAGGAAGGCATTATTTCGTTCACTTTAGACACCGTTATATCATCCGCTGGTTTCTAAAATTGGGTTACTCGCTTAACCCTCGGATGGTTCAGGTAAATTTTACTTACGTAAATGGTTCAGTGGGGTCTGACAGACCCCAAGGCAAAAATCGCTCTAAAACTTAAATTTTTGCTTTTTTGCGACATTAGTTTGAACTAGAAGTAACTGTGAAGCCTTTTGATTGAGTGGTATATAAAAAAAGTGGAATTCGGACAGTAGCTTTTAGTATGTGGAAGAAAAAATTAGGTGATGTCAAATTTGAGGGTAATTTGAACTTATCACAAATAAATCAATATAAAAACTAAAATGTTAACAAAATTTTACTTTTATTAGTCAAAACGTATTTAATACTAATTAGCAAAGGTAAATGCATCAACATTTTTTAGCTAAGGTTAATATTTTTTCTTAAATCGGGATCCAAAGTTAGTCAATATTTGGAGCATTCTTCTTCACAGCTTTTTCCTCAATGGTCTTCGCAAATTGGCTTTTTGCACTCGTTGCAATTGTATTTTGTCTTCCGATCATTTGCTCGTGGGCATAGAGAACATCTTTCCCTCTTTGGGGGACCATCTGACCCATTGGGGGGCATTTGGCATCAGCCCCAGGAGGAGGGGGCAAGCTGAACAATGCACAAAATGTCTTAAATATTTTGCTCGGTGCTTGGGGGAATATTGCCCGATGATTTTCTCCTTCTTAGAAGAGGTTCGACAAGTGTACAGCCAAGTTCGCTGAGGAAGCTTTATGTATTATGTAAAATACCCACCTAATTCTTACGCTCATAAAGTCATTAATTTATGTCTTGACTTAAAAAAACATAAGGTAATGACACAATATTGAAAATAGATCCTCATAAATGAAAACCAGGTAAAAAAACGGCATAGTTTTGAATTAATTGAGTAAAAAATTAAAAAACCCCTAATTCAAAACACCCTAAATTTTCCATTTCTTTCAAAATTAACATATATAATTTCCCAAATGTACTCTAATTACAAAGTTTCAACACTTCCCGACTATTATTATTACATTTTATCGTTTGCCAAATAACATACTTTGAAAATTTCCCACAAAACGAAAAATGGACTTTTGTAAAAAAGACATACGTAAATGGTTCGTGGGGTCTGACAGACCCCAGAGCACTTTCAAAGTGCTATAACATATTAACAAAATCACGAATTCAAACAAATTCATGCTTAAATGAACGTATGTGACACATACTTAAATTACATATGCATCAAAATACCATTCAACAAGTTTTTCTATGAAAATTTTAAGATTTAAATTTCTCTGGGGTCTGTCAGACCCCACTGAACCATCCGAGGGTTAGGTCTTTCAGAGAAAAATGCCGTTTATTGCAATTATCTTTCCCGTTACTGCTCCGATCGAAGAAAAGAGAAAAGCATTTCTTTTGGAAAGTGGCATGGAAACGTGTATCCTTGTCAATCGGTAAACCATGTTTTGTCCGGTAGTCTTTCTCGTCCGCATTTCGTTTTTTTTTTCGGCGGTGAGACACTATCGCGTCTTTTGATATTTATTAACTGTTTTACTATAAAACATATTCGACTGCATTTGAATTTATGGGGTTATCCAAAAACTTTGCTACTTTCTTAGGCCATACATTTTCTAGTTTTTTGTTTAATACATTTATGTTTCAACAATACGATAAATTGACCAAAATCAATTCTATTGATGACTCTATTCCATTTTAATATGCAAATATAGATCAAAGCAATGAACTTTAAATCGTTTTACTATAACGGAAATTTTATAGCTGTGACCAGTGTCGTCCATAAATGAAAAAATGTTTCGGATTTTATTATGACACATACACTTAGTTTAAAGCTCTATAGGTATATGGCTATACGTACAGATTATAAAGACATATCTAGCAATATAAATTAACTTGTGGGTGGATAAAGTATCATGGGCAAGGTCAATGATTTTCACCGCGACGAAAGCAAAATTATCCATTCCATTGCATGCTTTCAGTATCATCATCATCATCATAATCGCAACATGGATGATCATGGAAATTGCAAATAATGTTTTATGTATGCATGCCGCCCACCAATTAAATGGTGTTTTGCGAATGTATGTGTACATAATACATATTTTATGCATATATCAGATATCAGATCGGCTTAATATAGTGAAAACATATTGAAAAAATGTATGGCTTCAATGATCTTATTCAAACAATAATTTTAAAGAAAAAAATGTTGTTGCATTGAATTAATTGAATTTTGTTTATAATATGATTTCCCACCCAAAATTTTCTATTTCAATAAATCTTTGCTTCAATAGATACTCGTACACTCTAACTCTAGTATCATTGTTTGAGAGTGTATCCTTTTATCTGCAGAGCGGATCCCTTGTACACATAATTGTACTTACTAAGGGCTGTTCGGAGCAACTAAACATTAAAATATGTATGTAATGTACAACATGATTGCTAGCATTGCTAGCATGTTTCTTTTGCAAAACGTGATTTGTCGACTTAGTACGAGTATCTACTCAGTTCTGTGTAGATTAGCCGACAGCAATAAGAACTACAAAACAAACAGCAACATTATACAATACACACTTGAGTAGAAAAAAAAAACATCTGCGCGACTTGGCTCCAACGACCCTTTGTCGGCAAACATGTTGTCTTTTGTAAATAAGCAGATACAAATGTGCACCTTATAACTTGTTGGACTTTTAACATATGCAACACTTTTCAGCAAATATATTGCGCAAGAATAAAGGGCTTGAAAGGGCGTGCGAAAATAAATAGCATCCGATTAGTTTTTTTCGGCGATTTGTTGGAAAAATAAGTTCGAAATTCTATTAACGTTCTTCAGATATAGTTTTGTGAATACCGGCATTGTTTGAAAAAAAAAACAACTATTTTCCAGAAAATTACCATATCCTTATCTCTAATCAGTAATAAAGTTTCAACCATCCATATGGATCCATATGGGAACTTTTTCTCGAAATTTTTAATTTTACACTTGCTTAAAGGACGAATTTCCAGATATAGAATTATACTATAATACTTTCTAGATAGACCAGGACTCTCAATCAAATGTGAAAGAGGGCGTGAGTACATTTCAAAATTTTGATGTAGTTTCTGTATTATGGTATAGATATGCTTCAGAGGACCAAAATTGCAATTCTAAATAAAAAAATTTTATGTCGTTTGTTAGAAAACTAGATCATAGTTTAACATTTACAGCGCATCAACTGTATAGCTTTATTTATCGTCGCCCGATTTCAAATCTTTTGTCAGGGTATCTTATTTGGTTGCAATTCATAGAATCACGTCTTCATTATGTACCGGCCTTTACGGTTGCTTCGTTTTGGTGCAAGGTAGATGGTTGTTATAGGTCCAAGTCCAAGATAGTCTATTGACGCCTGAACTTTTTGACGGAGAAATTATTTTTTTTTTTGCTCACTGTCACTGGAGCTATGATCTTGATTGAACTCACGATTGAAATCACGTTGCGGACTTCACACAATTTATCTTACTTTACATCAGTGGCGCAAATATAGCTTTTCGTAGAGGGGGGATCATTTTGCAAGATTACTTATACTTTACGGTTACGAAATGTTGAATTTCAGAATAACTATTTCTGTATTTATTACACTTCAAATAAGCAATTTTTTAGCAAATTTTGGTGCAATTTTGTCATAAGAAAAAAAAAACTGAGTCCTGAAAATATTTCATCGATAATTTTCGATTTTAAATCAGTGCTTACAATTTCTCTAGCAGCACTTACAGATTACTTCAGTAGGGCTTGCCTGTGCGAAACTCCAGATCCTATGTGAAAAAGTAGATGAACGTAATGCCCTGTGCGGTAGTGTTTCTATTTTTCTATTCTCGATACGCTTCTATTATACAATTGAAATTTGAGGAAATGCTAAAATTTCTATTGCAGTTCTGAAAATTATTTCACTTTAATGAAACACTACACACGTGGAATAATTGCAAAATGTTTACTTTTGCCTTGTTGTACGTACCTTAAGTAATAATAAAATATGTGTGACCGAGGGGGCGGGATTGATCCCCTCTTATTTACAACACTGCTTTTTTAATTACCATTATATACGTTAATTCCCAATGTTCTAGTTAAGTGTGAACACACATATGTATGCATATGTTATTAAATATTTTAATGAGCTTAATTTGACTACAACCGATCATAATTCTGAAAATAGAATCCATTTGTCCAAAACCTGTGTTTTAATGATAAATATGATGACGAATAATTTTTTCGGTATTTCCCAGCCAGCAAAAACACAGGTGTGACTTATCATTAATGCACTACACGCCAGTCGAGATACCTTTGTCATTTATCACGTTTTCATACAAACGCCTTATTACGGATAAAGACTACAAAATCGCTGCTCATAAAAATGATGTATTAATTATATGCTGTATGCTTCATGCATCGCTCGTGAAAGATATTCATAGCTTGCGCGAAATGAACGAATGGTGTATCATTCGAGATAAACGAAAAATGCATACATCAAAATAAATCCATAATGAATCCCACCTGAAGACGCTGATTGATTTTTTTATAATAAGAAGATATGACATCTGATTTAAAGGCACACTCAGGTATTGCGGAATCAAATTTTGAAAACACAAAACATTTTAAGCTACGATCTTTTATTTCTTGTTGTTTCCAATAGTATGGCCAACTTGCCAAAGCTCGTAATAAGTTTTATGTGTCAGGATTGAATAGTACGCCACTGTGCATGAGGGATATAATTGTTTTTCCATATTCTGTTGATATGTGCAATTCATGGCATTTCCCTCAGCTGGTCATAATGTGTTTCACTTTCAAAGCGTCCTATACATACAGCACGTTGTCGTGATGCTCTCGTGATGCATGAAGTAAAGATTGTTTTGAGCTATATCGATTCATTTGCAGGGATTGGTTTGTATGGCAGCCCTATGACATAGTGTTTCGATTCCATCCGATCCTAGATATGTTTTGAGGCGTTACTGAAATCACATTTGGGTGAAGTTTAGTTAAGATTGGTACATAAAGTCAAAAATTTTTTTCTTAGAAGAAACTAATGTTCTGGAGCAGCCCCGTGACCCCACTATCTGATTCCATTCTTTCCAACATATATACCGCGCACACTAAAAGGAAACTTGCATAGCAAATTTCAGTCCGATAGCTTCAAAACTGAGTCACTAGTTTGCATTGAAACAGACGGACAGACAGACAGACGTACATGGCTCAATCGATTTCTCTCGTCACATTGATCAATAATATGCAGGGTGTCGCGCATTATTACTGTAAGGGTTGATAGCACAACTTGTTTCAGCAAGAAAATTACCAATACAATCGGATTTTTTTTTACCGTTACCTTGTTATCGCTCTTTTTGTGATAGTCATCGAAAAGCGTGACTTGCCATGCAAAATCATAATTTGCAGCTCTCCTGATCAGTTAATCCAAGATTTGATTTCAGTTTCAGAAACTACATAAAATTTCACAATAACCGAAGTTTTTCCTGTTGCCAACAATACCGCCACTTTCAAGATACAGTTACTCAAACTTAATAGAAATTTTAAAATAAACTTTTCATCGAAAATTCAAACAGTAATTTCATAAGGGTGCTTTATACGTACAACTCTACAAAAGTTGATAAAAGCTGCTTCAACATGTTGGCTTTCCAACGGTATATCACTTTTTATACTTACATTTCAGAATTTTACGGAAACACGCATTGAATGGTAAAAATCAAGGCTTCACTAGAATCGCTAACAATTTTCCTTTACACGAAAAAAGACAAACAAAGGCTATTATAATCAAAGAATATTTCCGGAAATTTCCCGGAAAGTGGATTGGCAGATTTGGGACAGTTCGTGGCCTGCAAAAAGTCCCAACCTTTCACCCCTAGATTTTTATTTATGGGGTAACTTAAAAAACAATGTCTATTCCGAGCCGATTACCTCCCAGGAACAGATGCTGCAGCGTATTAACCCTTTCATGCCCAAATTATGGATTTTAAGCGGGGAATTTTTCTAACAACATTATATGTCGCTCAGTAGGCATCTTTTATGATATTTTCTTGAAAAAAAAAAAATTTTAAGCGCTATAGTTAACAAATTAGAGCATGATGCCATATGGCATCATTGGCACTGAAAGGGCACTCAGCAATTTCCATGTGAAAAATGAGATATTTGGTCGGCAAAAATCCTACATCGGAAATTTTTTTGCAGAATGGTTGGTGACGACCCCCAGATTATGGCAAAAAAAAGTCTCAACCGATTGGGGGTCCGCAACCTTAAAAAAGGGGGAAATGGGGGTCATTTTTAGTTTTTTTTGCGAGTATTTCAAAAACGACAAAAGATAAAGAAAAATAGTCTGAAAACGAAAAAAACTACATAAAATTATCTTTGGAATGATATATAACACATTAGAGATCTATTCAATGATTCGGCGCTAGCTTAAAAATAAATTAGAACTTTTTCATTTTTACCTTTTTTAAAAGCCCCATAACTCTTGAAAGAATGCTATTTCAGCCGTAAAATTTCGTACAAGTATTCACAATAAGTGCAATATTATTTTGGGAGAAACATTAAGTCGCTTCCGATCAACGACCCCCATTATCCCCCCATTTGAATTTGGCGAAAGGAAATGTCCATAACTCCCCCCAAAATTAGAGCAGAGTTCTAAATTTTAGTTTATTGCGATTGGAGCTCACAATCACCCCGCCCACCAAAAATTAGCTCATTCGGATAAAAACTAAGGGTGCCTTCCATACAGCAAGCAACTATAGCATTTATATGAATAGGGGACTTGCTGATGTGCCTTTCACGCTCATGCAAAACCACTTTATAGGGTTTTCCTAAAAAAAAATCGAAAAATCTTTTGATTTTCTCTTACAACAACTTCTTTGCAAAATAAAACCATTAAAATGATTTGCATAAAATGATTATTATCAGGAAATATGGGGAAATGGATAAATCAGTTTTTCTGCTTTACGACAATCGTCAAACCTTCTCTAAAATTTCATTAAAAATAACATCCCAAAACCAAAAATTTCAAATCAACTAGGTATTACACTATTGGGAGAGTCTAATATCACACAAAAAGTTAAAATTTATTTCTTACATTTTCTATGAAAAATCATTAAATTTCATGATGCCATATGGCATCATTGGGAGCGAAAGGGTTAATGATGCTTGTGACAGCATAAAGGAAACCTCTCCTGAAATCCTTCGGGACGTTTCTTCCATGGGCCGATGGTGTCGAGTCTGCATACAAAATAGAGGAGGCCAATTCCAGCAGCATTATTCCAATTCATCAAACAGACCCATTTAATCATATATAAGTTAATATTTTTAGCTTATTGGTTATTTCTCATATTCAAAACTTTATTTTCATTTTTATTGAAAAAATTTTCAAAATTGCGATAGTAAAATATAAAAAATAATTCAATAAAATTTCAGTTTGAATAATCCGATAAGAAAATAATTACCTTGTTTTTTACATCCAATATGTGTAATTCCAAAATCCCGCAATGTAAATATGAAAAGTGATATACCGTTGGAAAGCCAACGTGTTGAAGCAACCTTTATAAACTTTGCAGAGTTGTACGTATAAAGCACCGTTTTGAAATTACTGTTTGAATTTTCGATGAAAAATCTATTTTAAAATTTCTATTAAGTTGGAGTAACTGTATCTTGAAAGTGGCGATAATGTTGGCAACAGGGAAAACTTCAGTTTTTGTGAAATTTTATGTAGTTTCTGAAACTGAAATCAAATCTTGGATTAAGTCATCAGGAGGGCTGCAAATTATGATTTTGCATGACAAGTCACGATTTTCAATGACTTTCACAAAAAGATCGACAACAAGGTAACGGTAAAAAAAATTCCGATTGTATTGGTAATTTTCTTGCTGAAACAAGTTTCGCTATCAACCCTTACAGTATTGACCACCTAATGCGGGACACCCTGTATGTATATACAAGAAAGTTTTAAAAATGCAGAGTTTATGATTAATTAAGAAACAAAGTATAAGTAGTATAGCCTAGCCTTACAGATCCATTAAGGGAATTTAAAACCGTTAATGTATGCAAACTTTTTTGCATATGTCCAGTTTTCTTTATGTGTTTTTCTTTTATTTTTCCACACGTGGTTACCATGTACGGACTTCCAAGTTTTCCAAATGCACGTGGGTATTTTTTGCATGATTAAGCTTTTTTTGGAATGAATGTCTTTGACATTCAACTATCAAGTTTTTTTTTGCGTTTTGTGACATTCTTTTTTTCTCTCCTAATTAGAAGTCTACAATATATCTCCGAAAATAAGAAACGCACAATCTAGATATGTAGCTTGAAACTAATGAATGAAACCCACACTGTCTATAATACACAATTCATGTCCATATGTTAATATTTACAAACTAAAGTTTCAAGGTCGTCTATATCAATTGAATGAATCGTAAAAATTAGTCCAAATGGTGTAATACAGTATTGTAAGCGATTGATCACCATATCACAAGATCATAGTTTTTTTTAGATAGACCCATATGTCCGAAATCATATTTTCAGAAGTAAGACAAATACCAAACAATTGGTCACTACATTTTACATGGGCGTTAATGTGTGTACATTACACATACGAGAGTATTCGATCCATTCTGTTGTATTACTGGCTATAAAAGAAATCGCTCCCCTTTGATGTTGATAATTCCATCTTTTCATGATTGAATGAGTCTGTATGAAAGTCTCTGATTTGTTTTCCTAAGACTCAATTTTCAACATAATTAACACTAGTCCGATTTATAGAGCCTTAGCCGTAGCACCCAGCATTATAATGAAAAATACAATGTACTCGTATAGTCGCCCTGAAATGGGAAGATTCGTCTATTGTGAATCCGGTGTTGTAATTCAATTGCTAATAGACTGAGCTAACACTTACTGCGTACATAGAGTATCTTCAATTGTCATAAAACTTAATCTGTACTCGTTCTTCGCGCTGAAAGAGAAAGTGTCCATATATCATTAGCCCTTTCTATATACTATACCCGGTGGATTAGAAAAGTTCTGTGTTACATAAAGATCAATTTATTCATGCCTCATTTAAACAATTAAGATTGAATTCATGCTTAAAAAAATATATTATCTAATGTATCTTGTTCTTAAGTCGACTAGCAAACGTTCGTGCTTTGTAGATAAGACCTAGAAGCGCTTCATAATTGATCAGTCAAGGCGCTAATTTAATTCACATAAAAATGTCATTTCAATAGAATTGTCATAGTGTATGATCATAATCACGAATGAAGAAGGGTACAAAAGTGCTGGTCCAGTTCGGGCCCATTCATTTGTCATCATATCATTTTAAATTTCTTGAAATTTATCTATCAGACGGACAAGGGTGTTAGTTATTCGTGCTGGTTGGACTTAGGCCAATATTCACATATGTATATCCATTCTTTAGGAAGATAGTGTACTAGTGACTTTCAGGTCGCCACTGATTTTTGCGAAAAAAATATCAGTGGACTTTGAATAAACCACGAGCATGTTCCATGGCCAGTGTATCAATGCTAATGATGAAGATTGCGCAATTGTTAAGTGTAGAGATGCAAATCCGTTTTTTCGTAATTTTCGAATCCAATGTACTAAAATCAGTCACTGCAGCAAACATGAAAAGGGGAAAATACTTTAAATTTTTCCGTTCCTTACTTAAAATTAGGACAGAAAAAAAAGATTTTTCTTTTTTCTTGGGAAAACCAAAATAATTGTGAAACTTGTCGATTTTAGAAAACCAGATTGTCAGTGTATTTTGCAATGCATTGATTATGATGAAAAAATGTAAAATGTAAAAATTTCCGAAACACACTAAAACGTACTTTTTTATTTCTAATGTCAATATTTCCCAACTTCCGAATTCCCTATACTTCCTAATCCCCAACTGCCAAAAAATGTCTATACATACCACTTTAAATTAAATCCTTGGATCAATCTCCATAAATCCCATCGTAAAATCCATAATGATTAACAGATCAACGTGGAAAGCCTTGCATAAATCATTACGCGCGGTCATCACGATGACTTGCCAATAAATAATTTGTTTTGACGACGCGACACGCAACAACACCGAAACCAACCGCACAGACACTTTAATTTATTTTTCTTGGACACGTCTTTATTTTTGGCAACTGGCTCATTTTAATTTGTTCAATTCCATGTCAGTTTTATTTTTTATTGTTATTTTGTTTTAGTTTGTGTTTTTATGCGATATCCGGTGCGATTTTATTATTGTGGGGGATAGTTGAAGGTTTTTTTTTTAAATACACATTAGGGAGCACTGGATAGATGCCTTTTCTATAAACATCTGTTTTTTATTCGTATTCGTATAAATAATAAAAATAAAAAAGAAATTTTATTTTGCTATTTGGTAATACTATTTACATGGTTTTATTCACAATTTTGCTTTTGTAATTTTTTGTTACAGGTGGTCCCATGAAAAAGAATGGCGGAAAGTATGTGGTGAATAAAGAACCGCGTGGAATATTCGTTCCCAAAGCCACGGCAATACTAACGGGCATCATTGGATTGTTTGTGCTAATTATTGCCGTTTTAGTGACATATTTTTTGACAGCGTCGGGAAGCAGTTGTAGGTAAGTGAAATGTTAATTACATTAGACAACCCTTAAGGGCGCTACATATTCGTTGACATCACTTCAATATGAATTTGTATAAGGTTGTTCAAAACCTTAAGAGTTAAGAAATCCCTAACGCGACTGCTTAGGTCAGGCATGTCAAACCCACCTCCAAATTTTGTGCGGCTCGGGAGCAGGTCGGAATTGCCTAAAATTTGTCAAGAAATCGGTGGGTTATGCCACCTTAAACCATGTTTTTTAGAAATCTTCCTCTAAATTTAGGTTAGGTTAGGTAATGGGCGGCTGGAAAGTATAACCAGCACATTTAGACCAGTGATCGGTTCATTGTAATACCGCCAATGAGAGCCTAAAAAATGTAAATATTTGTTTGGAACGTGTTCTGGCAATACACTCATACCTCGTCATACGGCATAGATTGGTTCCGGAAAATTTGGCTGTTAAGTGAAAAGGATGTATATCGAAATCATACAAATCCATTAATAGCAAAATATCGTATTAAGTTATCAAAAAATGCAATTTTTTTATTACTGAAACATAAACAAATTTGATGTAAAATAAATAAACTTAAAATGGAAATTTGTAGTCTGGCTGGTGTAGTGGTTAGTGCGCACACCTTCAGTGCACAGTGTCATGAGTTCGAGACTCACCGTCAACGAATTCAGTTTATGATGTTTTTCGAACTCACGGCCCATGTGGCGGACTATGATCTCACTCAGATGCTAAAAGAGTACCCATAAATAACACTGCTGAGCGTGCTGTTGATCTCAACACCAAAGAACAGTTAAGATCTTGGAATTGGGATGTCACTAACACATCTACGGCGTTAGTCCAATGTTAGACTGCCACGCCTGTTATTTATTTATTTAAAATGGAACGTAAACATGTTCAAATAAACTTAATAGTCCATTTCATAATGGTTCATTCATGCTTTTTTCCACTCTTGAGCTGCGATCGTCATCAGGATCATGTTCAGAGATAATTTTAATCCCTTCCTCGAAGTGATTGAAAGCATCGTTTATGCATTTTCAGTTTCTTCCTCGTTGGTGGTTCATCTATGTCGTAATTTTCCGAATTTGATTCCAGCTGAAGTAGATTAACTTATATTTTTATGGCATTGTTCATCTTGTTACTTATCCAAATTTATTTAATTGAAAGGTTTCCGTCGCTTCCATTGATAATCTGCTGGAAAGTTCTTCGTAGGTACAATATAACCAGGAGACGATTTTGCGTCCTCTAAAATGAAAAATGGCATCCCCTTCCAATATAAGCCGGTTTCGTCAACAATAAAAACCTGTTCGGGACAATGTCCTCCCTTTTCTATTAGACCTTTTAATATTGCCGGATACGCCTCTGCTGCAATTGAATCGGCACTATCGGACTCGCCTTTTAATTTAAGGTAGTGCAAATGAAACAATCCGCTAGCACAGTTGTTAATCCTTTTAGTGAAATTTTCAACATAAAACTAGTTCTTTCTCCATTTCTTTACCTTGCATATAAAATGGGGAATCCTCAAAACCATATTCGGCCGTATAACGAATTATAGAATGCCGTATATCGAAATAGTGCCATAATTGAAAAGCGCCGTAAGAGTGAAATGGCGTATAAAGAGAGGCGGTATAATGAGGTATGAGTGTATATTTATTGATCTGTATTGGGCTCACATCTCTGAAATCATCCAGATCGTAAAAGTACATAAAACCAAGGAACTTAAAACGTTTCTCAGCCAAGCCGAGCAATTACATAGATCACAAAGATGATGTACACTCTCCTCTTCCTCTTCATCCTCACAGCTTCTGCAGTAGTCGTTGTGAGGAATTTTGAGTCTTCTGGAAATTTCCCCGATAAGATAATGCCCCATCATAACCCCGACCACACTGCGAATGTGCATCCGGTCCATTGACCAGCGCCCGCTCTAAGAGGGGGCAAGCCGGGCGGTCGCCCGGGGCGCCAAATTTTAGGGGCGGCTTTTTGGCTAGCACTAGATTAAAAAAACCCGAAAGAAAAAAATCAATATCACCTTCGATTTAGTGGAGGCTATGAAAAGCCCACAATTGATACGAAATGCTGCATTTAGAATCCTAAAATGCTAAGAAAGAGCCGCGCAAATTTTACGTCTGTGATGCTAGCACCCGCCCTATTTTCGAAAAGCAAAGTGGGATTCGTTAGTTATGCGCTAATTAAGTTATTCTTTGAACAAAAAATTACTCGTATGTAATACAGTTTCGTCCTCCGATTAAACATTCACTTCCTCTTCTTTTCACCAGAAGGACCTTGCATAAACCCTAATTTCTGCCTTCAGAGGGCGAAATTATAGCCCCAAATTTTCTTGTTTCATTAAATGCGATTCGATTTCCGGAAGATGAAATTCAAAGTTTTTGTTTAGTCTGTTGACTAACAGGAGAGCAAGTCTACTAAATTCGTATAAAATTAGAAATACGGAGTCGAATAAACGCTGAGCACATTTAGTCGTTTAAAATAGACTCCTCTGTGAGAAATGTCATCAACAAAGGCATTATTTTCATCAATAATTTTTTGGAGTTGTTTTCCGTAATTCCAAGCGACATTTCGCAGCATAATTTAACTTCAATTCGCGAAACCTTCGCGTAAATGGATTACTTAAGTTGGTTCCAATCGCATTGCTTCATCTAGCTTTGGAGGGCAGAGGCAAACTACGAACAAGGTGGCTTGCATTTTAGCAAGATGAGAGATCAAACCACAGAACACATTGCCAGAGCTGCCTAATTTGTGTTCAGACATGCTAATATTGAAATTTGGCTAGGCTCCCCCGATTTGACTAGCTCTGACCTTATTCTCTTTAAAAAATTCTCGAGATGAGGCATTTATGAAAATAATCCATGCACATTGAACAGCCTGAAGCAATCAATGAAGTTTTTATAAAATTTATGGAAAACAACTGCAGGAAGTTAGTAATGAAAACGAGCACAATTTTTGGCCCAACATTTTTTAGGGCACAGTTTTCTAAAAATGTTTTGTCTGTTTTAGTGGAAAACAAAATTTTGCATTTATTTTCGATGTCTTTAAAATTTTTAAATTCGAAACAAACTCTACAGGGTGTCCAATTCATGGTCGAGGATCTCTTAATGGTATAGGTAGTTTGGCTCATTCGGGGAAAATTAATGTACAACGGGACGCTTCTATTTTTAACCGTTACCTATTACATAGCATTTTTGTATAAATGCCCGACTTTCCAAACTAAATCAAAATTTGCCACACCACCAAACATTTCATCCTAGATATGACTTCACTTTCTGAAACTACATAAAATTTCCAATAAAACGACACCTCGCCCCTTACGAAGTTGCTCGTATCGGGTTTTCATAAATTTTAGTCATTTGATTTTTTATGAAAACCCGGTTTTTTAAATTCTTCAAAGTTTCAACGGGTGTATCTCGGAAGATACGAGCAAATTCGTAACGGGCGTCGTTTGATTGAAAATGTAGATTATGTAGTTTCAGAAACTGAAGTCATAATTCCGGATGAAATGTTTAGTGGTGTGGCAAATTTTGATTAAGTTCAGCAAGTCGGACATTTTTACAAAAAATGTTATTACAGTGTAACGGTTAAAAATAGAGACAGGAGTCCCGTTGTACATTAATTTTCCCCAAATGAACCACACTACCTACCAGTAAAGTATCCTCCACCAAGAATGGGACATCCTGTATAAGGCCTTGCTGAACTGTGGTGAATTGCGCTTAAGAGTATGAATGATCCGTCTGGTTTTTAGAATCCCAATGAATTTTTGCGTTGTTTTTTTTTAAATTGCTCTTACGTCAGCTGGTTTTACTATGTAAATCGTTTTGGAGTAACTGCCATGAGTACAAACACTTGATTCAAAAGGAAACTTTGATTCGATTCTACAACAATCATTGTATACATGTAGATCAGTGATTTCCAAACTAGGGACCCCCTTAGGATGCGCGACGATTAGGGAAGAGGACGCGAGCGCAACTCTAATGTTTATGCCGTTTATGAATTATGGTTTCCTTCAAGACCATTATTCTGACTAAAACTTCTTTCGAAACTCACCAGGGTAATCAGTTGTTGCAAAACGTTGCAGTATACCAATAATTTTATTTCATCGAGTAAAAAAAAACGCTGCTACTAAATCTGTTTGACCTGTTTGGTAAAAATCTTGCGGATTTTGGTCGATCCGGTGATATTATTTTTCGTGCTTGACGTATCACTGAAATTATGGCCGAACTCGCGACGAAATTCAACATGCGGAGATCATGAAATTTAATTAATACTTCTCAAAATGTCCAGTATTTGCAAAATATGGGCTGCACTTACAAAACGATGTTCAAGAATAAGCAGACCTCGCAAGGGGGACACGAGCTGAGAAAAAATTGGGAACCACCATAATATCTATATTATAGATAATATGGCATCTACTATCAATCTGTTTGGTACAGTACCTAAGGGGCGGCAATTTTTTCTCTTGCCCGGGCGGCGAAAGTCCTAGAGCGAGCGCTGCCAATGACAATAGTATGGTAGAGCGGGTAAAAACTAATTTTGTGCAGATAATCTTCGTGGTTGTACAAAATCTACCATTCATCCATCTTGCGTTGGTTCTGCGCTCAGAATCTGCTGTAATTTCCAATTTGCAGTTCACGGGGGAACAGCATTTTGTTTATTTAGATTTGCTATTCATTTCTAGCTAATTTTTGGTCGTAGATTCCGGAAATGCTGACCGTATTTCTCCTATACCTATGTCCAGTTTTTGACATACAGGGAGCTCAAATTTTGGCCCCCATACAAACCTTCCCTTCATTGAAATCAAAACAAACGAAACTCGTTGCTTTTTTTTATTTATGAATATTGATTATACATCTTAAAACAATTACCTAAGAATTAAAAATCAAATATGGCAAAAATTTTCGTTTGTAGCTTACAGGCTGCACTAATTAGTTTGAACTAAGTTGTTTACCAGTCGCGAACTATTTTGTTCGTGTTTGACAAAGTGACTGCAATGAAGTCCTGTATAAACACCCCATAGAGAAGGTACTGTCTTAAAAAATGTTTTAAGATACATAGTATATTTGCAGAATGGCTTAAAGGATCGTTTTGGCCATATATAATGCTTAAAACAAAATAAGGGCCACTAATAATTTTCTGATTATTTTTCTGTGGAAAAGGAAAATCACAGTTTTGTTGGTCTAATTGAATAAAACAATATGTTTTTTATTAAATATAATGAATTTTATTGAATTTTGACCAGAAGTTACACTTTTTTTTAGCATTTTTTCAGATTGCTTACTGTTTGTGGTCATGTAATCGTAACAATAACAATTAATTTGTATGTCTAATCTGTAAAGAAAATTTGATTCTTTGTTTTTTAGTATCGAGTATAGCCTCAACTTTTTGATATGCAGTCTCGAAGCCTGGACGGAACGCTTTCAATAAGCCGATAGACACTTTCTTTTGATATCTCGTCTCAACACATTTTTAGCAATTGAATCAGCTGTTGCTGATTGTGTATGTCCTTTTCAGCAGGCCACTCCATGACCTCAATATTGGCCTCCCCGAAAACAGACATTGTCGCCTGGGCAGTATTTGGTCGTGCATTATCCTGCATGAGGATAAAACCATCCAACGCCTATTGTGAAAAAGGAATGATATGTGGCCTAACAATCCTTTCAATATAACTTTTGGACGTAATTGTCCCGTTATATAGGATAACAAGGTCAGTTTTGCCTTGCAAGCTAGTTCCAGCCCAGACCATCACACTGGGACCGCATTGTCTCTCAATTTGATTAATGCAAGGATCCAAAAATTCTTCTCCAGTTCTCCGCCAGACTCTTTTTACTTTTTGCACTCATCCGAGAAGAGCACCTTGCGCCATTGTTGCATGTCCCATTGGATATGTCAATGAGCAAATCTTAAACGATTCGTACGATGCGTCCTAGTCAGTATTGTTCTGGTAATATGTACTAGAATGATTCTAGTAAAAATTCAATGGAAAAAAGAAAAGGTAGATATGTTTTTTTTTATTTTTTTATGAAATTAAAACAAAACCTAAAGGAATTACAAAATAGGCTATCGAGCGACAAAATTCATGTTTCATGTATTAAATCGTATTTTTTCCTGGGCTAATATTAAATCAGGTGTAATATGATTATTTTCAGAAACAGATTTTGTCCTTCAACAAATATGAATCAAAGCTCTTTACAAATATTAACTGCGCCTTTAAATCGCGTTAAAGCGGGCTTTTGCCTATAATGGAAAAAAAAACTCCAAGGCCTCACAATCAATTGGCCATATCATTAGCAAATCGCATACAAACTAATTAGCATATATCCTTCCGTCAAATGGAACATAGGTGACCTACTTATGTATGTCATTCTTCTTCCAAATGCATTTGAATTAAGAAATTTCGCTCGAACTCAAATGTGATTTCCACACCTTAACTGGCGAACGAAGGGCACGAATCCACTATTTGTGTGGTTGTTTCTCAAGAAAATTTCTATAATTTATTATCCTTCGTAGCGTTAAGGTAATTTAGAGTGGGCAGGGACATTATATAGTTTGGGGTCAAATGAAAGAAAAACACCCTAATTAGGTTAAGGACTAGGCTGACATTTATGCCGTTTGTTTTGCATTTTGCTTGGGGAGAGGTGTTTTAAACTGTTTTAATTCAACGGGATTGGAGGAAATTATGATTAATCAAAATAATATATTTACGCGACTATATAGTCTAAGAAAAATGGCAAATTTAGTCGGCGAAAATCCTACATCGGAAATTTTTTTGGATTATGGTTGGGAATGGTCCCCAGATTATGGCATTAAAAGTCCCAACCGGGGGGTCCGCAACCTTAAAAAAAAGGGGGAAAGGGGGGCATTTTTTAGTTTTTTTTTGCGATTATTTCAAAAACAGTAAGCGATACAGAAAAATGGTCTGAGGACGAAAAAAACTACATAAAATCGGCGTTAGACTAGAACATTAAATTAAAATATTTTCATTTTAGACCTTTTTTAAAAGCTCCATAACTTTTTAGAGAATGCTAGTTTAGCCGTTTTGACAAATTTAAATGGGGGGATAATGGGTGTCCTTGACCGGATGTTTACCCTAAAATGATCTTGAACTTATTGTGAATACTTATACAAAATTTTACGGATGAACTAGCATTCTTTTAAAAGTTATGAAAATATTCTAATTTATTTTGTTAGGCTAGCGCCGATATATTTCATTAAACTCTAATGTGTTTTATATCATTGGAAAGGTAATTTTATGTAGTTTTTTTCGTCCTCAGACCATTTTTGTGTATCTCTTGTCGTTTTTGAAATAATCGGAAAAAAACGAAAAAATACCCCCCTTTCCCCCCTTTTTTTAAGGTTGCGGACCACCAATCGGTTGGGACTTTTTATGCCATCATCTCGGGACCATCCCCAACCATAATCAAAAAAAAAATCCGATGTAGGATTTTTGCCGTTCTATGGCCATATTTTGGTCCAATTTTCTTAGACTAATAGTTTTTTTTTAGCATAACAAAATGTTAAACGATAACAATTTTAACAATTTTGCGATTCATTTTTTCGCAGTTTAAATGGCAACTCAAAATCAGTTTCAAATCAAACATATGCTGCTGGAATATTTGGTGGTGCACCACTATCAACACAATCGACCTCTGGTTTATTTCAAGATGAGGCTTTGAAAGGATCATCCCGACCATTGGTGCAGCATAAAGGATGGGATCCGGAAATGTACAGGTAAGCAGATATATTAGATTTTGTATTTTTTTTAGTCAGATGATGATAATGATTATGTATCCAGATTATTATTATTAGTATTTTTATGGGGGAGGGGACAGTTGTATAATTTTTAGTTAAAAATCAAATGAAAATGACATTTTGTAGATATGTACATATGTATTTATCAAATTATTTCTTACAGTTTAAGAGTTTTAATTTCGGTTTTGGTTTTTTTTCTACGAGGGCCATTTATTAAAAAATGGTTTTATTGGTTTCTTGAAATTTTTTTATAAACATTTATTTACTTTTGCTTGCGGTCAAAAGAATTTAAACACTTTAAAGTGGATTTACAAAGAAAACCGTAGGTTCTTAGTTAGGTCTAAATGACAGATCACGCATGAACTCAGTGCTTTGACCGATGAAACAGTCGTTAATCCAAATTGTTTTTTGAAGGATGCCACGTTAAGGCTAAGTCCCATTAGACCTTCCACCAAATATTACTTCGATCGGATTAAAACAAAGGATACCTCCCATACAAATTATTCAAATTCAATGCCACTAGTTTATTAAGAAATAGGGGAACAAGTCAACCAAAATTGGAAGGTCTAATGCTGGTTTGGTGGAAGTTAATTTCTTTCAACGCTTATTGGCGGGGAGCTTGACGAGGGTGCTATTTGCTCCTATGCTCTTTTCTGATCAAATTTAATCTCGAATCTTATCCAGCCTTGTAAATAAAATGTCTTACAAACTTTTTTGCTTTCCTTCGTATAGACGACTTTTTTATACAATAAAGTTCTTTCGTAATTTTCTTAAGATTGGTTTTATCCTGCAATTACTCCTATGAAAACTCCCCGCCAAACAGCATTGCAAGAAATTAGCTTCCACCAAACCAGCGCGGGTGCGGTACGCGGTCGCTTTTCACTTTTGATTTGTTCAAATTTCTTCTTTTTCCTTTGGCGGGCGGGACGCTCCCGCGTCCCTAGATTCAATAGAATATTCAAGCTTGTATGTAACTACGCATTTTGCTTAACCATGCTAAGTAAACAGATACATTATATTCAATTCAAAACAGCCACAAAACAATGTTCAAGCTTTGTGTCTTCTCTATACGATAAGACTAACCATTCGACGGGCACAAGATAAGATGTAAGAGTTTTCGGCTACGCGATAGTCAATTCAAACAATCAAATCGAACACTGCCGAAACTTTTTTTAGGGTACGGTATAACAAGGTTGTACTGCACTGCCTATTTCCATCAATTTGCGCATGTAAATGATTTTATCATTAGAATAAGAAAAGACATGGAGAGGTAAAATGTCGAATTTCACGTTGATTTATCCGCTTACGCATTTACATAATAAGTAAAGATGCCGCGACATTTTGATAAAGTGCACGAAAATTGCAGTATGATTATAAATGTTAAAATAATTGTATTTGGCCAGTTCTTGCAGTCATTCTCTATCATGTCTAAGTCTCTTCCTTACATAAATCTAATACCTTTTCTAAGGCAACAACATGATTTCAGCTGGGAGTGACAGTACCCAGCGAATTATTCGCGACGCGCCGGTGTGGGCACCAAAAAATGTGCCGCTAATTTTCCGGCGCGGATTCGCGACGGAAAATTCGTGACGCGTTGGTCTGGGCATCACTTTCATCGGAATACTGCTGGCTTTTTCCCAGCGAACATTTTGAATTCATACTGAAATCAAAGTGAATTCATTTCATGAAAGTGAATTCACTTGAGCTTCATTTAGGCTTCAGTTTGATATCACATCGTAGTCTGGCTGGTCTAGCGATTAGTGTGCGCATCTTCGGTGCACAGGGCCATGAGTTCGAATCTCATCGTGAGCCATGGTGTTTTTCGAACTCACGAGCTTGTGACGGACTATGATCTCACTCAGATGTTAAACAAGTACCCATTTATGGGGATAAATAACACTGCTGAGCATGATGCTGATCTCATTACCTCAACAAAAAGCAGATAAGATCTTGGAAATAGGGTGTCACTACTAACACATTCTGCGGCCTTAGTCCAATGTTGAATTGTCGCGCATGTTATTTATTTGATATCACATCGGATCCACCTACGTATGAAAATTTTTACGCCGAAATGAAATCATTTGGTGGATTCAGAATGAATTCAGTAGATGAATCCCAACTGAAACCATAGGGTGGTTTCAAAACGAATTCAGAATATGAGTCCTAAATGAAATCATTAGGTGGCTTCAGAGTGAGTTCAGTAGATGAAAGGCAAGTGAAATCATTAGATGGTTTCAGTAAGAATTCAGTACATGAGTTCAAAATGAAATCACTGGGTGATTTCAGAACGGATTCAGTAGATGATTTTAAATTCAAATTAATAGTAAGCTATCAAAAGGCTACTTTTAGTGCATCATTGGGTTTGGAAAATTCACAATTAAAACATTACATTCTACAAATTTTAATAAAAGGCCTTAGCTTTTTTCCAATTAAAAAACTAGGAATATAAACCAAATTTATTTTATTAATAAAAAAGACTACACGATGATTAAATTATAAATGATGATGATAAACGAAATGGTGAATTTCAATTTCTGTCTCTTTGTCCTTTCTGAAATTTATAAATTTATTATTACGCATAAAAATAAATATTATTACAATATTTTACCAGTCGCTCATTGGCATATTGGAAATGCCTTTTTATATGCTTTTCTATTAAAGCATCTGTCGAGTTGGGCACTGCTGCCATACACGCTCGTAAATATAAATTATTTTATTATAAATTGTATAAGGTAGCGTAGTGTAGTCCAAAACACTTGAAAAAAAAACGGTAGTATTCCATTTACTCCGTGATAAATGTCGAATTTGACTGGCCTAGATTAGACACATACCTTTTTAAAGTTGCTTTTAGTAAAATTTTTCAAAATTACTTTAAGTTTAATTGACACTTTTATAAAAATTATTAAAAGTTTTCAATATAGCATTCCAACGATTGCTACGGGTATTATAGGTTTCAGTTGCCTTTCACTTCATGAAGCCTAAGTGAAATCATTTCCTGAAAGAAAGCTGAATATATTCAGGAATTATTCAGCTGCTGAAGATTAAGTGAATGCATTCACCTAGCTCTCATTTCCTGAAAAGTGAATACGTTCATTAATAATTGTTCCACGACAATTTATGCATGTTTGCTATAGACATATTATAAATTTATACTATAACGCTAACATATAACAGGAGAAAACGATAAAAATACACATATACAAGGGTTAAAGTATGCAAGAAGACTTGCTCCGAAATTAAAATTTGATTTCTTGTTTTCTAAATAAAATCATGGATTTTGAATTAGCATTTTCTGTACATATAATTTTTCTATTTTTTTTTCACTGACTGCATTTGCTATTTTAGCTCATTTCGTATGATTCCCAATCTAAATAAAATTGTTATTTCATTTCCATTTCGTCAAATATGTATGCACAAATAATTATCATCATTGTGTCATGCTATCTGGTAAACATGAGTCTCTCTCTGTCTCTTCTAAGGTAAACAGAAACCGAACAGAATGCATAAAAGTATTCTTTCCACATTTGAATACACAAAAAAAAAACATAGAAAAACACTTTTAATTTCTTTTCCTGTTACCACCGCAACTACCATACACACATGCAATGCAAATGATGTCATTTTCACTTCATATTCCACATGAAAAGAGCGTGTTCTATTTATGTCGATGGATTTTTATGAGAATAAAATATTTTGCTCGTATAAAGTTGACAGTTCTTTCATTTTAATTGAAGCTTTAGTATTGTTTATGTTATGGCCCCGCTACTTCTTTCATAATAAAGTTGACACGGATATAATGATGATGACACACTGAAATGATTTTCTCATTAAAATTAAATAAAAACATTTGAATACGTGTAGTGTAGTGTGTTTAGATTCAGTTTCAAAGCGAATTATTGTTTGTTGTGGTTTGCACCGTTTGTTTGTTTATTTTTAGTTTATGTATGTTACTTCCACTTCACGCTTATGGCAATGGGACTGAAGTGAGAATATGCATAACTAAACAAACAATAAATCCAGATAACAATTTTAAATGTCTAATTCTAAATTACTTGATGCGGTTTTTTTTAAATTAATTTTTAATTTTACAAATTACAATTTTAATGTGAGGGTTTCCAAACTCTGAGGTCCTACAAGTTGTCCGTCTACATAAGAGAACCTGGTATGATAAATGATTAAACTACAAAACCTCAAATCGAATGAAAACGTATGAGCATTAAAATTGTGCACAAAAATTTAAATAGAAATTTTGTCTACACTTCCATTCTATGAAAGCCAGTGTATTTATTAATTAAAATCTTAAAATAACAAACGATTCTAGTAGCAATCGCTACCATGAGAGATTGGCATTAATTTTTTTTTGCTGACAGAATATTTTTTCGTTCTCTTTCTTGTGATTGTTTGGAATTGGACTAATCTGTAAAAAAAAGGCAAGCACCACAAAAATATTGCAATTGATTCACAAATTGCTGATGCCATTGCATTTTGTCTATCAACACCCGACGTATGGCTTCAGAGCCGAATAATATACACGTTTCAAAATGATGAGATAAAATGATCAGAATTTATTTATTTTATTTGAACGTTGCAGTTTAATTTTTTTTTTTTTCTAAAGTAATAAATTACTCGAGTTTGATACGAAACGTCAGCTAAATCTTGACGGTCAAATGGCATTGCTATTTTGCTGAAATATTTCATATTTTAATCGGTGTAATTAATTTTAATGTTAATGTTAAGATTCGACAGATGAATTCTGACTGAAAATATTTTCTCATTTCCACAATTGAATTCAGAAATGGTTTGAGTGTACCATAATTGTTAGATATCTAAAAGTTCGCAAACTTCACTTCACTTCTTCTTCAAAACATATATTTTTTTTTACATAATAATTTGGTCACAGATAATTTGTGTATGGTCTTAAAAAAACACAAAATTATACAACTTAATTCAACTTGATTTTGCCAGCACCAGCACATCATTTGTTAGATGGCTTTATTGTGTGATGGGTGCAGAATCTTCGTCCTTCTGTTGGAGGGAGACGTAGCCAGGAATTTGTGTCGGGAGTCTCAACTTTCAAAATATTTCCGGGCTTGAAAAATGTCTGCTTATAAAATAAAAAATTTAATTTTATTAAATTCAGAAGACAATTTCTATTTTCCAAGCGTGTTTTTTTTTTGTACTCCGATGTAGGTTAGTTTAGTATAACTGCATGGGATTACAGTAACAAAACAACCTAGATAAACCCAGTAATTTATGACCAAAGCTAACCCGGAGGAATTGTTACAGATGTAACAACCAGAGGCGCTCTATCACGACTAAGCTCATTTAGACGTTAGCTAATACCGTAACCATTGGCTAGATGACACGGGTGGAAGGTTTAATGACGCGGTAAACCGACCGGCACACTCATTTTTTTGTTTGTATAGGCCATTTTAATTTACTGGTTAATGGTTTACCACAACTTTGAAACTTCACTTATAAAGTTAATGGTTGGTGCATTAGATGTAAGCAGCTTTTAATCCGAATCGTTCGTTGCGCTTATTTATCCATTTTCAATTCTTCAACTAAGGAATTTTCACGTCATCATCATATTCGCTAATAATTCCTCAACTGCGCCCAGCACCGATGCAGACGAAAGTTCAAAGCTCCAATCTCTTAGATGCAGTGGCGCAACCAGAATCTTGTCCTGGAGGGGCTATTGCCATCTATATTAGTGGGAATTTGAGCTTGCCTTGCACGACTAAAAATATTGCGTGGAAATTGTCAAAGAGTTTTAGATAAACAAATTAAAGTGTGTAGCAGAAAAGATGTAGGTACATTAAAAATTAAAAGAAGTAAAAAATTACACAAATGGCAAAAGCCAAGCAAAAATACAAAATAAATCGGGAGTACCTACATTTAATTAAATTAAAAAAATTAAAAATAAATAAGAACATCGCAAAAGCAACAAAGTTTAAATGAAATTCGAAGAGAAAGTCAAGAAATGAGAACAAAGCAAAAGCAACGATGTACACAGGTCTACAAAATTAAACAAAAATTTTGGTGCCGCAGCGATTCAAGCATAAGTTTAAAGCATCGGTCCTGTCAATACTCTCAGTGCCATTTTTTCATAAATACTACATGTAGTTTTTAGTCTACGCAAATTAATGAAATTGCATGGTAATCGACAGCCACGAGCGTTCCCAGATCGACTAAATATATCTAAAATCATTTGAATTGCTAAATATATACAGTTTGAGCATCGCATGTTCAGACGAAATAATATTTGACGTTTTGATGTAGTCCTGAATTTTTTCTGTTGTGATTTACCGTTACTTTCAGGTAAAAGTTCAAATAGAGACTCATGGAGCAATTTGTTAAGGCTTTGGACAAAAATGGTAGTTGTGGTAGCTGGGTTAAGTACAGAGAAGCTTAGGTCAGGCATTTTTGACGGCCCTCAAATAAGACTTTTAATAGAAAGATACCAGTTTTGGGCATTCGATGAATGATTTAGAGTCATTATCGTGGATTTCTTTCGTCGACGTTGTGAAAAACTTTCTCGGCAATCATAAGGCTGAAAATTATCGGATTTTAGTGCAAAATATGCTGGAAAATTTCAGAAATCTCGGTTGCAATATGAGTACCAAGATGCACTACCTCAATTGTCATTTTGATAAATTTCCAGTAAACCTAGGGTCTTATAGTGTGGAACAAGGCGAACGATTCCACCAGGACCTGAAAATTGTGGAAAATCGTTATCAAGGTCGATGGGATGAACATATGATGGCGGATTACTGTTGGAGTATCATGCGTGAGTCCCCTGGAAAGTCTCATCTCAAGAAATCTCGAAAAAGAAGCTTCCTTCATGTCTGAAGAGTTAACAACATACATATTTTGGAACATTTCATCATTTCATCATATCTCGAAAACTACGCGTAGGATTTAAAAAAAATTATATACCGTTAGAATCAGTAGAGCAAGGCTACTCAAAAACAGTTTGAATCTCCCCGGCACCAAAACCCGTGTAGACCTGTGAAATAAATAACTTAACATTCAACAATTAAACAAAAATGACTAGAAAGAAATAATAATGAAAAGGAAAATGTTAGCAATAAATAACAAAACTATGATGTACGTAGGATATAACGAATTTCATAAAATCAAATTAGGCGAAACAAAGGCGAGTCGATATTTCCCATGTCGGCATTCATAGCTGATTCATCTTTATGAATGAAGATGCTCTCATAGGCGTCGAGTTTACGTTCATCGGCAATCGATTTCAGTAGTTTCACCTCACTGGATGAGACTGGCAAATGCTGTTGTTCTAACACATGAGATGCAAACGCTGATTTTTTAGGTTCGTTGTTGTGTACGTATTTTTTATGTTCTTCAAATCTCTTTTTAATCGAACGTTTAGTTTGCCCATAATATTTCTGTTCGCAGCCACCACATGTACTTTCATAAATTCCAGTTTTCTCCAACGGCTCAGTGGGATCTTTAATACTTCTTATGTAATTCTTTACTTTAAACGGGTTTGAATTGACAATTTTCATTTTGTTCCGATGGAACGTCGTTTTGACTTTGACTTTCTCTTCGAATTTCATTTAAACTTTGTTGCTTTTGCTATGTTCTTATTTATTTTTAATTTTTTTACTTTAATTTAATGTACTCTCAATTTATTTTGTATTTTTGCTTGGCTTTTGCCATTTGTAAATTTTTTACTTTTTTTAATTTTTAATGTACATCTTTTCTGCTACACACTTTAATTTGTTTATCTAAAACTCTTTGACAATTTCCACGCAATATTTTTAGTCGTGTTGCTGAAGATGGACGCAAAGCCGTCCGAAATGTATCCGAATTTTTTAAATTTTAATAAAACGGCGAATTCAATGTAAAGGTGTTTCTTTTATTCGAGAATAATATTGTGGAGTTCGCGAATTTCATTTCAATAAAACGAACTAATAGAGTTCGTTGGTTTTGAGTGTCTGTTCTGTTTTTTTTTTAATATTGGCATCCGCAAACTGTATAGTCCAGTGAAAATATCCCAAATCGGGCCTCCAAATAGAAAAAAAATTGAGTAAGGCTAATTTTTATTGTTTTTGAATCAGTTGGCTCCCAAGAATCTAAAACTCATTTTGCTAAAAAAAATTTTGATCGGAAAGATCCCAAAAAGGACAAAAAATTATGCTCTTTAATACTTGCGGAGGGTCCTTGAAACAGGAAACAGACACGAGCTATGTAATGTACGTGGCGTCCCTTTGATATGATATCCCGCATGCCGACCTCCGCTCAAGTATTAAAGAGTATTTTGTCCTTTTTGGGACCTTTCCGATCAAAATTTTTTTTAGCAAACCAAAACCCCTATGTAGGATATATTAGCAGAAACAAATTAGGGTGCACTTAGCGGCGAAGGAACTCGCGAAGACATCGGACGAGTTGAAATTAATTAATGCAAAAAGTGGATGGAAGTTATCGAAAACGACTTCAAAAAATTAGCGACGAAAATTGAGCTTTTTGGTCATGAAATTTCTCACAGGTGGATTTTTGGATGTTTTTATGTGTTGACAGTTTATGCGATTCCTTATCTCATTTCATATTATTATTGAGTGTAGGTGCGCTCCTGTCATTCAACAGGCTACACAACATTTTTAGACTTAATCTTTCCGAAATTAAATTGGAACATATCGCATCCCCTCCCCCTTCCTTCAGCGGGCGCTGGACACTGTCCTGTTTACAGGTGGTCAAAATTGAATATAACGACATTTTTAGTGGAATTTTCGGGGATTGTTTGAAGGAATGATCCGCCATTTGTCAGCCGATTTAAAAAAAAAATCGTTTCAGACTAAAAGCCTTACCAACGATCACTTTAATTTGAATTGGCCCTATTGTTAAAGAAAAAAATATTAGTTATGGTGCTGCTTCCCTATAACATTCTGAAAATTTCTGAATTTTTTGTTTTTAGGGTTTTTTAGATTTTTCAAAAAACCCTTATGAAATCGATTTTGTCCGTCCGTCTGTCCGTCCGTCTGTTCACTAAATAACTCGCGAACGGCTTAACCGATCGTCATGAAATTTGGTAGGAATGTGTAGAATGGTAACAGTCTTTGGAACGAAATACTTAAAAGTTGGTAGGACAAAAATAACAGGGTGTCCCGGACATTTTAAAATTTGTTCACGAAATAACTCGCGAACGGCTTAACGGATCGTCATGAAATTTGGTAGGAATGTGTAGAATGGTAACAGTCTTTGGCATGAAATACCTAAAAATTGCTATGGCAAAGATAACAGTGTGTCCCGGGCATTTACAAATTTGTTCACTAAATACCTCGCGAACGGCTTAACCGATCGTCATGTATTTTAGTAGGAATGTGTAGAATAGTAACAGTCTTTGGCACGAAATACTTAGAAGTTAGTAGGGCAAAGATAACAGGGTGTCCCAGAGATTTAAAAATTTGTTCACTACACGGAGAGAAAAATGTGCAATGAATTCTACAAAATCGTACAATGAAATTCACAACATACAATTTCACTAAATTTGTAGTGAAAGTTATTAAAATGTAGTGAAATTGATTACAATGTAATTATTGTGGCCTATTGTAAAAATGATTGCAGTGTAATGAAAAAAATCATTGCATGATATTTGTATGGATAGTTACATATACTGCGTTTGAGGTAATTTTCACCACAGCCTGTAATAATTATTATTGCATGGTGTTATAGTTTTCATCATTTCGTACATGAAATTACCAAGAGTGCGTAATAATTATGAAACTGTCAAAAAATAAAACGACTAATTTATTCACATAACTTGTAATCGTAGATAGCTTAGGTGTAGGACGTAGGACTACGAAACGATAGGTCCCCGGTTCAATTCCCAGTAGAAGCAAATTGTAAAAAGGTAAAATTAAAATAGGAAAAAAAGAAGTTAAGGATAAAATAGAAGTAAAAAATAAAAAAAAGTAAAAATAAAAAAAGGAAAAAATAAAAAAAATAACTTTTTGTATTTTTTTCTATTATCGCCAAATTATTTTCCTGGCAGATTTTATTACCAACCAATTGTTAATTTTATTACAGCACAATGAAATTTTTCATTAAAGATGTAATAACTTTCACATCAGTTGCAGTAGGGTCAAAAATCATTACAAATGCAATGGTTTTCATTACAATTTTAATACCTTTCACTACATTTTTTCTCTCCGTGTAACTGATCGTTATGAAATTTCGTAGGAATGTGTAGAATTGTAACAGTCCTTAGCACGAAATACTAAGACGTTGGTAGAATAAAGCTAACAGGGTGTTTCGGCGATTTGAAAAAGTTGACTTTTTTAGTTTTTATCGGACATGGACGTATGGGTACTCACATCAAAGAACTCGATGGGTACATTTCATATCAGTCGCTTTTTTCCAGTTTGGAGTAATGGTAACGGAGTTACAGCTAATATATCCAGTTAATATGTGTAGCCATGATACATAGTAAATCTATTTTTCGATTGGTCTAATTAAAAAGTGTTACAGAATGAAAGGCGTTAGCCTTTCATTCTGGGACGCGTTTATTTAGACCAATCCAAAAATAGATTTACGAGAAGCATTTCATTAATATTGTGCATAATGCTTATTTATTACCTATAAAATATATGTGCAAAATTATTCACAATGTGTGTATCCAAAATCTAAAAAACCCTCGTATTGCGGGCGCAGCCCTCTATACGCCGGTATTTTTTTTTTTTGTTTAAAATATTAGGCAGGGCCTGGTGCCTCACTTTGCTCAACCCTGGCATGCTGCCTTTAAAAGTCTGCGGAGTCTGTAATCGGGGGTTTGTAACCACTAATCGGTGTAAGGCCTTGTCTCGCTTAGGTCCAATTCATATTGAGGAAACAAAGTTGAGATAATTGCTTTGAGCAGTGCCGGGCATTTGAGCTCTCTGTCCAATTTTCTTTATTACCACCCTATAAGCCAGGGATGTAACGGATGTGGTTTAGCGGATGCGGATGCGGATGCGGATCAATGAAAATGTAAATTTGCGGATGCGGATGCGGATGCGAATGCGGATGCGGATATCATAAAATTCGCAAATGCGGATGCGGATGCGGATTAGTTAAAAAAATATATGAAACGAATTTTACTAATACCGAAAATCAGATACTATTCAGTTTTCAGGAATATTCGACATGTTAGAAGTAAAAGTACAAGGAAGGGCCAGCTTAGCAAAATGTGCAATCATTTTGGGTGCTGGACAAAGTCATTAGCTTCATTAAAATGCAGTGTCATAGTCGAAAGCCTTTCTTTTCCATTAAATTTTTTCCTTTTGGACCTTTTTTAAATAAGCTCCATAACTTTTTAAAGAATGCTATTTCAGCCGTAAAATTTTGTATACGTATTCACAATAAGTTCAAGATCATTTTAAGGTAAACATTGAGTCGCTCCGGTCAAGTACACCCATTATCCCCCCATTTGTATTTGTCAAAACGGCATGTCCATAACTCCCCCCAAAATTGGAGCAGAGTGCTAAATTTTGGTTTGTTGCGATTGGTGGTCATAGTCACCCCACCCACCAAAAATCAGCTCATTCGGATAAAAACTGAGGGTATCTCCCATACAAAGTGACCCATCAGCAGTTTGTTCTACGTACTACTCATTTTATAATCTGTAGACAAAGTTCTCTTGGGTCACTAATAATTTGATGTAGTTTTTTTCGTCCTCAGACCATTTTTCTGTATCTCTTGCCGTTTTTGAAATAATCGCAAAAACAGAAAAAAATGCCCCCCTTTCACC
This sequence comes from Microchrysa polita, assembly GCA_949715475.1. Classification (NCBI taxonomy): domain Eukaryota; kingdom Metazoa; phylum Arthropoda; class Insecta; order Diptera; family Stratiomyidae; genus Microchrysa; species Microchrysa polita. The sequence continues at coordinate 75,249,591 of OX454421.1, read as the reverse complement.
TCTTTTTTTAAGGTTATGGACCACCAATCGGTTGGGACTTTTAATGCCATAATCTGGTGACCATCCCCAACCATAATCAAAAAGAAATTTCAGATGTAGGATTTTTACCATTCGATGGCCATATTTTGGCCCAATTTTCTTAGACTAATATCTACATGCATTAGATTTGGTTTCTTGCAATCGCTATCAATTCTCTATTCTATGAGTGGTTTAGAATGTAGATGATTAGATGGGAAATTTGTTTTTTATTGATATCCGCATCATATCCGCATCCAAAAATGCGGATTGCGGATGCGGATGAGGATGTCAACATGAGGATGCGGATGCGGATGCGGATGTAGAATTTGATGCGGATTATCCGCAGTTGCGGTGCGGATGCGGATATCCGCAACATCCCTACTATAAGCCGTTCCCCATTGATTTTGTGTTCCCATCCTCACGGAGCTTTTTGAAGCAATTTTGTTTGTATCTTTTAATTGCGAGTTTTATGGCTTCATAAGCACCGAACAAATCATTGTACGCTGTTGTTCCTGCTGAACTTAGACAATGGCGACGAGTTTGGCGCACTCTAAATGCATATTTGTGAAATCACGTTTTCCAGAAAAACCTGACGTGATGGAAACAAAAAGGGGTAACAGATTTGAGTTCAGCACGGGTCACCTATCAGAGTCAAAGAAATTTTCAAAAATCTTGTTTTCTAGACCTGTGATGTCTATGCATATTATGCAAAAGTATTTTAAACATTTTGACATTTTAAAGTGCGACCTATCAAATTCCACTTTGAATCAATTGAAACATTCAAATCAAGCATTCTCTTCCTTGATCCATTATATACACTATACAATTCCATTGTAAACCTCTTTACTTATCATTTCTACATCAAACTCTGCAATTTATTGAAGCTCTTAGATGCACAACAGATGATTATTGCAATAATGCGGCAGTGGCCTCTATAACGCGACCCATTATTCTTTATTGGGTGGTCCTGGCCACTTGTGCTATCATTCCATCAAATTAAACTGAGCTTGAGTGGTGATGTAATACAATCTGAAGCGTGCACGTTATAATGCAATTCATTTCCCGGTCTCGTTAAGTGAAGTGCAATGTCTCTCCGTGTTTCAAGTGCAGTGAACTTCTTTGGCCAAATAAAGGGAATTTATTCATATCAAACAATTTGCTACATTTTGTCTTTTTAATTTTTTCCAAGTAAATGAAAATGCTTACACGTTTGCATGCACTTTTTTGCGGTCATACATAAATATATTTATTCCTTTAATTGAAGATGATTTTTATCTCATTTCACTTAAACGGCAAAATTGTTTGCCATCGCCTTGAAGGCGTGCCATTCAATATTCGTACCCAATGCGCTCTTTTGTACATAGCTCAGAGTTGCATGCATGCAATAATTATATCACATGGAATGATTTTAATTGACATGACTCTCTGATGTGTCGATCCAGTAATACATTATTAATTAAAACTTATAATTAGTAAAGAGTACATTATGCTGTCGTTTATTGGAAGTGACGGCCGACATGGTGTTCAAAATGATAATTAGTAACGTTTAAGTGAATATGATTGAAAAGCGGAATCGAAAAAGTTGGATATGAAAACAACGAGAAAATTATGTACATGTAAGATTATGGATTTTAATTTGTTCTTATTATTAAGTCTAATTCAATTGGTGTTAACCGGCAGGTGAAGACTGTCAGGGTCGTACATAGGTTTCCAGAGAAGGGGGAAACTGTATCCAAAACTATATTCTCGGCATATGAAAATATGGAAATGTACTTCCGGGCAATACACTTTTATCACATTTGATAGAAACAAAATTTAATTTGGGCAAAAAAAAGTTACTAATACCATATACGGCATAAGCCGACTGTCGTTCCAAAACTCCCATAGTTACTTTCAGGAACGTAGCTAAGTAAAGTATTTCCCAAAAAGTAAGAATACTGTGACACAGTCAAACTACGATTAAATATAATATACTGGCATTTACTCACATTAAGTTCTAAATTGTTCTGGGTACAATAAGTGTGAAAAGCATCCAAATTGGATTGAAGTATGGCTGCGTCAAAATCCGAACTGATATTTTTAAAAATTTTGCAGTCATCTGCAAAAAGTAAGAAATTAACATCTTTGAAAACAGTACCTATATCATTTATATATAAGAGAAACAAAAGGGGACCTAAATGAGAATCTTGCGGAACTCCAGAGCTGGGATAAAATGGTTCCGAAAACTGATTTTGTATTTTTACAATTAATACACGATTTGAAATGTAATCTTTTATCCAATTGAGAAGTGGGCCATGAAACCCAAAGTTATTTAATTTTTTTATAAGAAGAGTGAAATTAAGCTTATCAAACGCTTTTACAAAATCATTATAGATCGAATGTACTTCTGACGAGTCTTTTGAACGTTTTATGAATAAAGTTTGTGTAAGAAATTAGATTAGTTGCTGTAGATTTTCCTGAACAAAAGCCATGTTGGTTGGGTAATATTAAAGGGCGAACTAATGGTGTAATAAAATCTGTATAATGAATGTCTTATATTCGAATAATTTTGGTATACAAGACAGAATACATATAGGCCTATAATTAACAATATTGTCCCTATCACCCGATTTATGAATTTGTAATACAAAACTTGATTTCCAAACAACTGGGAATTGACCTAAAGATAGTGATAAATTAAAAAGGAAGTGAAGTGGTTTCACAAAATTCAAATCACAATTTTTTAGTACAATAGCAGGTATATCGTCGGGGCCTGCACTTTTTGATAGATCCTAGTCTTGAAGTTTTTTTAGGATGCAATCAGGAGTAATAGAGAAATGTGAAAGGTAAAAAGAATTTTGAATTATTGGAGGATCAATATTGCAATCAGTCACTGAATATACTCTTGAGAAGTTTTCTGCAAATAAATTAGTAAATTAAGATAATAAATCAATCATTTACGAACATTACGAACGACTTTGTATTTTTCGATGTTTACATGAACGCTCAAAAAATATATTATAATTAGAAATACAGAAATTTTGCAAATATAAAACAGCAATTTCGCATAAACTAATTTTGGATATTGCAATTTTCGCTGAAATTTGGATAAAAACCTAGTTTTGTAAAAACGTCGCGTATTTATTATTCAGTATGAAGTGTGTCTGCCAACTTTTTTTTTTTTTTTTTTTTTTTTTTTTTTTTTGCCTCACAGAAACTTTTGTCCCGGGACTAGGCTTCTCGGCATCACTTTACTTACTATCCGTACGTAAGTGACTAATCAATCAATCGAGTGTAAACTCTAGCAGATCGTAAAAAAAACTGAAAACAAAATATATTAATAAGGAAATTTATCACAATAACTTCTTTTAAACATTAGTTTATTAATACAATTAAAATTAACTAAGTCCTTCAAACTATTATAAAGAATAATTGACCTTGTAATTGGTTCATTAAACCCATAGTTTACTCTATGATAAGGCTGAACAAGAAGGTTGTTCCGCCGTAAATTGTGAGGAATATTTCTCACTTGAAAGTTATTTAATATATCTTCACAAACAATATGAGAGCAAAACAGGTCTCTTATAAACATAGCGTTTAAAAATGTTCTTCTATAATCTAAGGCTTGTAAACCCAATAAGGAACAGCGAGTTTTATAATCTGGCTTGAAACGCCAGCCAATTTGATAAATGGCAAACCGTGTAAAATTGTGTTGAATTCTTTCTATACGCTCGATATGCACCTTATAGAACGGATTCCACACAATAGAACAATACTCCAGGTGCGAACGAACGAAAGCTGCATACAATATTTTTAAAGTAAAAGCATCATTAAATTCGCGCGCATTACGTTTAACAAATCCTAACATACTATTCGCTTTTGAAATAATGTAATCAATGTGTTGTCGAAATGAAAGCTCATGGTCGAAAATTACACCAAGATCTGATATTTCGACAACCCTTTCAAGAACACTACCTGTTAAGGAGTACTCAAAGAAGACCGGAGTTTTCAATTTATATATGCTAAGTACTTTACATTTACTAACATTTAAATTTAAATTATTATCGCGGCACCAAAATTGCAGCTTTTCTAAATCGGATTGCAACTTAAGGCAATCATCAATGTTGCGTATTTTCATAGCGATTTTCATATCATCGGCATACTGCCATACACGCACGAATTTAAAATTTTGGATGATATCGTTTATGAAAACTAAAAAGAAAAGTGGTCCTAAATGGCTTCCTTGCGGAACCCCTGATGAACACTTTATAACAGAGCGAGATGTACAGCCATTTAACTTCACCAACTGAGTCCTATCCGTTAAATAGGATCTCACCCAGCTTAGAAAAATTGACTGTATTCCTAAATGTTCTAGTTTTTTAAGTAAAATATTATGATCTACTCTATCAAAAGCCTTCGAAAAATCGGTATATACCACATCAACCTGCATTCCCTGCTCAATACCATCAGCAACAAATTTAGTAAATGATACCAAATTTGTTAAAGTTGATTTTCCTTTTAGGAATCCATGTTGACATGGCGATATCAAACGGCTAATTAAAACATCTATTTTATTTTTAATAAGCATTTCAAACAACTTCGGTATTGCAGATATTTTAGCTATGGGTCTATAGTTATCAATAAGATGCTTCGGACCCTTTTTGTGAACAGGCGTTATGTATGAAACTTTCCATTCATCAAGAAAAACACCTGAAGTCAAGGACAAATTAAAAATAAAGGCTAAAGGACGAAATAACGATTGCATGCAATTCTTCAAAAATATATTAGGAATGCCATCAGGTCCGGCCTGAATACTAACATCAAGATCACGCATAGCATTCAATAGGTCATCCTCAGAAATCTCAAGAGCACTCGTAAGGTCCTCCTGAGCTATCCGAGGGACCAATGCACTCTGACTTCCATTGATGTTAGCATTCATTTCTGATGAAACGGAGTCTGGCACTTTGTAAACTGAACTGAAAAATCTAGCAAATCCGTCACAAACCGATTGAACATCTTTGTAAAAATTGCCATTGAATTCTAAATTTTTTGGGATTCCCGTATTCTTACGCTTGCTGTTTATAAAATTCCAAAATGTCTTACTGTCATTCTTTATATTATTTTCAGCTCTCGCAATATACTGTTTGTAAAGATTTTTATTCATTAATTCATACTCTCTTCTCAATCTAAAGAAATTTTCTTTATTGGCAAGAGAGGATGACTTCTTGTATAATTTATGGGCCTTATTTTTTGCTCTCTTAAGTTTGAACAATTCTTTGGTAGCCCAAGGATTTTTTGCTTTTATTTTGTTCTTTTTTAAAGGAACGTACTTGCGAATAGATTTATTTAAAATTGAATTAAAAATTGTATAACTTTCAATAAGATTACTATTCGATATAACTGGAGCCCAATCCATATTAAAAAATGTTGAATTTAGTTTTTCAAATTGGGCTTTTTGAAAATTTCTAGTAGGAATAACTTCGGGCTCTTCTTCAATGTAATCATAAAAAACAAACTCAAGAAGAAGAGCACTGTGATGGATTGAATTGGGCAAAATTGGTTTATCTACTTTAATTACAGAAGCATTCAAGCAAGTACTAACAAAAATTAGATCTAAAATTCTACCAATCGAATTTTTAACAAGATTCATTTGCATCAAATCCATTGCAAACAAACAATCTGTTAGAACAGATTCACACTCAAGATGTAAATCACGCGGCAGAATTTTTTTCTCGTCGTCGTTCCAGTACCAACTTATATTACCAAGATTGAAATCCCCAACAACGATCAATTTGTCTTTTTCCTCAAAAGATGCAAATAGCTTGGAGATATTATCTACATGTTTGTTATAAACATCAACTGAACTCAAAGGTGGTAAATAGCTATTAAAAATATATACTTTTTCGCTGCGAGAAACATTGATAGAAACACATATCTGTTCTACGTCCTTATGAAAAAGCTCAACTTCATGAGATGGGAATGTTGTTTTGATAGCCACCAAAACACCACCTCCTCTCTTAGTCGAAGCCTCATAACGGTCGCGACGATAGACATCATAGTCTCTTATGAAAAGTTCTTCATTTGAAATGTCTGTGTGAAGCCAAGTCTCGGTTAAGCAAATGGCAGCATAATCTTCTTGTGAAGCTGCAAGGTAAAAGTCATTTGTTCTTGAACGAAGACCGCCAACATTTTGATAATAGACCGAGAAAAATGAATTGGAAATTAAGTGTTCTGCTGGACACTGTTTTGGCGTTTGTCGTTTTTTGAAAATTTGAAGGGTGATATGTTGACGCCCTTGGGCCAGAAGTTGGCACAAAACACTTGCTTCGAATATTCATGAGGAAGTTTCAAACCAAAACTGATTGAAACTAATTTGGATATATCACAATCTTTTTTTATCAGAGGATAAACCGAAAGAAAACTGTCATCTGTTTAATTAAGTTTTTTCATTACATATTCCTTTAAATCTTCTGCTTTTACCGAAGCATGTAGCTTAGAAACATGGAATACCTTGAAACTGGGGACACTTCGAAGAGAATCATTAGCTTGATCGATACCGAAGATTCTTTTGTGTCGCCTATTATTATTATCACTCTTTTTGGGAATAACATCACCAACAGATGAAGGTTTTTTAATATGTTTCCCTTTCTTACGAACTGTGACAAATTTATCAATCGGAGATTGATTTTTGTCAACGTTGGAAGGAATTGTAGAAGATGAATCTGAAATAACAGTGGAAGTCCCCGCTTCATGGCTAACGAAAGATTGCTCAGAAGATATTGAAATAATATTTTTAGTTTTTTTCTTAGTGTCTTTCCCTATATTACTCTTCTTATTTTTTAAAGTTACGTTTCTATCTCGCAATATTTTGGAATTGTTTTCACAACAATTTACAGTTTTCATAAGGGATCTCAGCTTGCTAAGTTGGCTCTGCAACGACGAAACGAGCTGAGATAGACCGTCAATTTGAACTTTGTAAAATTGTTCGCAAACACAATTCATTTTAATTGAAGAACTAAAATAATAAATTAATAAAAAGAGAAAAAATGCAAAAAGAAAAAAAATTGTAAAAACTGGGATTCGAACACAGGACCTCACGGGCGTGAGTCGTACACGCTACCACTGCGCTATATGCTTATATGAAAATCTATGCCCAGATAACTCAGTTAAGCCGAGTTGAAATGACTACTGGACCAAATGAAAACAAAGAACAAAGACCGCCCGAGCGGCAGGTAGAAAATGCAAACCACCAAAAACTTTTCAAACAAATTTATGATTATTCACTAAACCGATTCGCGAAACCACTTTTACCGATGAAGCGAACGAGTAAAGGAATCATAAAATAATGAATTTAATATTAAATCTTATGAATTTAATGCAAATTATGAAATTTAATATTGTGCGAAAATTTTGCGTGTGTTTGTTTTGATAAACGTCAAACGTCAGTTTGATCATCATACTCCGAATTCAGACAACCCACATATACTAGTTGACAAAACAAAACTCCTCAGGGAGTTACGGCAACGGTAAAACGAGAAACTTCGCAGGCATATCCCCCCCCCCAACAAATGTTTTCTCGGTACGTCCCTGGTTACACTTCGTTGAATAAATTCTTTATACGGTGTTACTGTCCAAAATTTCACGTCAATTCCGTTGTCAATAATGATTTTTGACATTTCAAACATTATGGTTTTGTGAAATGATTTTCACGAAACCATCAGTTGGTTCAACCAAAAAGGTATTACCTACAATTTAATAATGAGACTTTTTTTAGAGATGGCAACACCGTTAAACTAATGGTAGTTCATCTTTGACATATGTACATACCATTTGAAGCTTCTATTCATAAGCTGGCAATGTCAGTATAAACATTTCGTTTTGATTGTTGACAACGCATTTACCGGAATATGGAAAGTTTCGAAAATTCACGCAAAAAACAACATTTGCGGGAAGTTTTACTTGAACATTATTTTGCTAAGAAGACTGCAGCTCAGAGTCATCAATTGCTCGTGGAAGTTTACGGTGACGATGCTTTTTCGCGTGCACAGTGTTTTCGGTGGTTTCATCGGTTCAAAAATGATAATTTCGACATTACCGACAAAGAGCGACCTGGCCAGCCAAAAAAGTGTGAAGACGAAGAATTGACGAAATTACTCGAAGAAGATTCGTGCCAAACGCAAAAAGAGTTCGCAATTTCGTTGGAAGTGACTCAGCAAGCCATATCGCAGCGGTTAAAATCACTGGGAATGATCCAAAATCAAGGCCACTGGGTTCCGTACGAGTTGAAGACAAGAGATGTTGAGAGGCGCGTTTGCATGTGCGAACAACTGCTTCAAAGGCAACGACGGAAGGGTTTTTTTTGCATCGTATTGTGACCGGCGATGAAAAGTGGATACATTATGATAACCCAAAGCGAAAGAAATCATGGGGACCGCCCGGGCACCAATCAACATCGACCACGAAGCCAAATATTCATGGTTCCAAGCTTATGCTCTGCATTTGGTGGGACCAGCTCGGTGTTGTGTATTATGAGCTGCTAAAACCAAATGAAACCATTGACAGGCAGCGCTATCGACTGCAATTGATGCGTTTGAGTCGAGCATTGCGTCAAAAACGGCCACAATATGCTGAAAGGCACGACAAAATAATTCTTCAGCATGACAATGCTCGCCCTCATGTTGCGCGAGTCGTGAAAACGTACCTGGAAACAACCAAATGGGAAGTGCTGCCCCACCCGCCGTATAGCCCCGACATTGCTCCATCTGATTACTATTTGTTCGCTTCGATGACTCATGCGTTGGCTGATCAGCACTTCACTTCATATGAGGATACTAAGAACTGGCTCGATTCATGGATAGCCTCGAAAACCCAAGATTTTTTCCGCGACGGAATTCGTAGACTTCCCGAAAGATGGTAGAAAGTTATCGCTGCTGATGGCCAATATTTTGATTAATTTAGTTATATGAATAAATCTATGAATAAATGCCCAGAATTCCAAAAAAAGTCTCATTATTAAGTTGTAGGCCTATGTAGATTGCCCCAACCTATCAGAGAAAACAGGGTAAGGGAGAGTAAATATTTTATGGCTAAAGTTCAAAAGGATAAGGATAATGACACGATTGAGATTTGGTATGGCAGCTATACACAAACCAGCTTTTAAAAATTTGCCCAACGAAAACCTTGCTTTGTCAAAATTCACCTTTATGCCATTAAAATTGTTCTAATTTCAGTCGGTCTGCGTTCATCAAAGAACTATAATTTTATGTAGACACATCTCGAACCCGCGAATATTCATGTGTGTTTTGTACCAGCATTTTTAAACATGTAATTAAATTTGTATTCTATAATTATGTGCGCATTTGATAACCAAATAAGTCTACAAGACAAACCAATTAAACTATGTAATTAATTAAAAGAAGAACATCGCTTTTGATGCGGTATGTATAACATCAAGTAGAAATGCTTCAGAAAATTACCGCAAAGGAATAAATCAGGTCAATTACTACGTCTGATTAATTGTTGTCCATATTACGAGTGTAAGTACATATCAATAAAAATTAATGATAGCGTACAAGCTACGTATTATTATTATTCTTCAGACAAATAATACTCGTAAGACATAAAATGGAATTTACTATAAAATAATACTGAATTAAAACAGCGGAATTGATTTAATAATGTAGAAATAAAAAAATTAAAAATCTTGACAACATTTATTGTAGATGTAAACAGCCAATGTCTAGACGCACGATGCAAAAAGACGCTATCAAAGGATGCACATGTATATAGTCATGCGCCGCCTTATAATACGAACATCGCTTAATATACTTACGTACATGAATCACTTACCTTTGCATCAAGTTATACATCATAAGCAAACCAATGTGTCATCATAGTTTGATTAATATTTTCTTTTACAATACACGATTCTCAGTAATATGGGTACTTTTGCAAAAGATGCACTGAACCCATATGTTATCATTGTTCAAATAGCATGTGCTTATGAAGAAATTTTTACAAAGTTGCTTTAGATGTACTTTTGCGATGTCTGGAAAAAAGTTCCCTAAACCTTGTAGGTACATGTTATGCCGGCCCACACTGTCCGGGGTTTGCGGTACCTTGCGGTACAAAATATCAAGCTTGTGGATGATGGGGGCCTTACATTTGTTTATTAAGTCCATATGCACTCCTCGTATGCGAGCAGGTATGATATTTAGCTATTTTTTAAAAACACGTTTTGATGGGATTGGCATTTTATCGAGAGCCATAGCATCTTCTATCTTTGTTATATAATACCCTTGAGATCAGTGTGGGCCTGAATTAAGGCGGGTTTTCGACCTCCTAGGAAGAGTTTTAATGGGTTCTAATTTTTAGAACAAATCCCTTAGTTTGTTTCCTCCCGCAACTAATTTCATTCAAAACTGTGTAACACCATTTACTGTTTATGACAGTCGTTTTAATTTGTTAAATGTTCTCTATTTTTTTAATTTTTCTATATATAAGTAGCGACGCACAAATGTTTTTATGGCGAGCGACGCTCGAACTGTGTTACGAAATCCAGTCCATCAAAATCAAAACCACATTTTCAGTAAATAAATTGGCAAAGGTTTTTTCCTTTTTTCAATATCCATCTTTAGTTACTATGAAAAACGTTTAAATTTTATATGGGTGGATTTCAACCAGATTGATATCTCTTCTTGTGTGGATCAGGCGATTACATACAAAAAAAAATCCGGCCGGATAACGGAACTTGGCTTTTTGCATTTAGTTTCCATTGCAATTTAGATTTTGTAAAAAATGGAGTAAATGCCCATCACTGGCTGTGCAGTCAAAGTAAAGGAAATTCCAGTTGTGGGAGTTGAAGTGCACTCTCGGTAAAAGCTTTTAACGCGGAAGCGCCTGGCGCGCGCCGCGCCGCTCAATGCAGGTAATGGACGGCAGGCGTTAAAAAATCAGTCGCAAATAAGTGTGTAGCGTGTATGAAGAGACAATAAGCAATAACATGGCAGAATCTCTCGTGCCTTGCCATTTAATGCTGCAATTAGGGATGGGACTTTTTGACAAAAATACCGCTTGTCCGGTTATTTTCCTCATCGGTTATTCCGGCTCGGTTTAACCGACCAAAAATACCGGTTATTGAAATAGCCAGTTAACACCGACTAACAAAAAAAAGGACCTCCGGTTCTATATTTTTCCATATTTTCCATATATTTGTTCTATATTTAAGGTAGCATTGTAAACGCTGCGTAACTTATTACCAAGCCAGGCACCTCGCATTAGCTTCATTTCTTAAAACACGACATTTTGTGGAAAAATTTGAAAGTTTAGGGATCTTTGCACAAAAAAATGACAAGTTTCAATAGGAAACAATAAATTTAGGCGATACGGAATTTCGAATTTTAATAGAAAAACTCAAATGCATTGGATGTACTAATTTGATGGCGAAGCTGTGCATCCTCACCTCCTGCACATACATGGCGAATTAATGAATTCAAACGGATTAAAATTCCATTCGCTCATTTGACAGAGTGCAGAGTTTAAGCTTTATCCACACTGCCAATTGGCAGCTCGCGATGCAAACTGGCAGTTGTCATTGCATCTAAACTGACTGCCATTTGTTTGGCCGTCCAGTTTGTATGGCAGCTCCATGACCCCATGGTCCGATTTGATCCAATCTCACATATGTTTTGTGTCATCAATAGAAATACATTTGTGTGAAATTTGGTTGATTTTGGTTCCCCAATTAATAAGTTTTTCTTAGTAGAACCTAATTTGGGGGGTTGGGTTTGTATGGCAGCCCAATGACCCAGTGATCCAATTTGGGTGAATCAAACATACAAACAGCCTGCAACAATAAGAAGCACCTGTGCAAAATTTCAGCTTGCTAGCTGCAATACCCGCCGAATAAAACGCGTCGCAACAGACAGATAGATGGACATGTTCCAACCGACTCCCCCAGTCATGCTGATCATTATGTATACTTTTTATATGGTCGGAGATGCTTCCGTTAATGCGTTACAAACTTCATGACAAAGTTAATATACCCTTTCACTCTATGAGCGAAGGGTATAAAAAACCTTCAACATGAAAGTAGTTTGGTTATATAATTTTCGGGGTCCTTTTGGCAGCTAGTGTAGATGGTAAGCAGCTAAATGGCAGCTCACGACGCCGACGCCTGTTTTTTGACGAGCTGCCATTTGGAGGCAATGTAGGTACAGCTTTAAATATATTTTAATTTGTGGATTTGCCGTTTATGTGCGCCGTTCGACTAACTTACTCCATTTAATCGTACACCCAATGCCTTTTGTATTGCACAAGCTGCTTGTTCTCTGTTGAAATTTGGTATGTGCGCCAACTTTAAAAGTAATCTCCGGTTATTTCGGTTTTTCCATTTTAAAAATAGTACCGGTTAAAAACCGGGCAAAAATATTACCGGATATAACCGCTTTTTTTTTTAAATTGTAACTACCGGTTATTCAAAATAACCGGTAGTTTCAATTTAAAAATTCAAAATAACCGGTTGTCTCTAGCTGCAATGGCACCTTCACTTCACTATTCATCGGGTGACCAAATGATCATGGTAAGAAAGGGGGATAGATACGGCGACGTTTTACCATTGTATGTACATTGTAGAGGACTTGTATTATAGGACTTAATTAGGAAATTAAACAATACGCAACGATTTTTATCCCTCTTTTACAATATTTCCTTAAATAGTTTTGGAAGATACTAGTTTTTCATTCTCTTTTATATCCCTTGCACTGTATTTGTGGGCAAACTGGAAACATTTTCTAAGACTGTTCTCTTCCGAGCTACTCACCGATTCATTCTTTGCTTTCATGAACTCTTCCGAACAGTTTCAGTGTGTACATGGAAATCGAATTGAGTTTTGATAAATTGCATCAATATAGAAGCACGAAGATGATGGATCCTTTCAATACAGGGGACCAAAATAACCTCATCTCTGCCTCAGATATGGCTTTTCTTTGGATGACCTGCAACTATTTCTTTTTTAGACAAACGGAGAATGATGTGCTGGCTTGTTTCACACCATTTTTGATAACAAAGGACTATTCGATAGTGTAATACCACCTCTATACTTATGATTTCATGCGACGTAAATTCAGGAAAACATTATTTATTTTTGCGATTCTAAATAATAAAAAAGGAATTTTTGAAGTCACCCCTATTTACCACAATTTTCAATGTAAATCGACCACGATCCTCAAAAAAAATAAGTGGAAACACCGATGTAAAAAAATCACCCACCTGTAAGTTGCCTTACTGGTTGAATGTGCAGTTTTTGGTTTATTATCAACTCAGTCTGGTTCCGTGTACATGTTCGTGGGTTCGAGTCTCACCGTGAGCGACAGTTGGTGTTTTTCGCACTCACGACAAGACGTATGATCTCACTCAGATGTTAAACGAGTACCCCCATTTATGGGGATAAATAACTCTCCTGATCGTGCTGTTTGATCTCAAACACCTCCACAAAAAATGCAGTTAAGATCCTGGAAATTGAATGTCAATAAAACATCTGCGGTCTTGGTTGTTGTAGTAGCGGCACAAATGGGGAAACATTCAGTCTAAGTTGCATATTGTCATTCGAAGATGGTGGGCATTCCATCCTCGAGGTAAAGATTTAGGAAAAAAGCTGCTTCGATGGGTTGTGTCCATAACGCAAGTGGTGTGAGATGCGTAGGCCGTAGGAGCAGCTGAACATTCGAAAATATGGTCCACATCATGTGGACTGGTTCCGCAGGCTGGGCAGGTGTTGGCGACTTCATTATTTATTCATGACAAATAGGAGTTTAGTCGCGGGCACCAGCCGGATCGAAGTTGAGCTAGGGTGGTACGAGTTGCTCTTGGTAGTGATTCTTCATCTGGAGATATGGCAGGAGGTTTAATGCCAAGTACACGGTTGTTCGTGAGACTTTGGGTAGCTTTATGAACTTCGGATGTGTGTAAGTCTGCAATGGCCGCCTTGTAGTCGGAGTCATCGAAAGGAACTTTTTTGTAACGCTTGACTTCACGCTCTTTGTCCCTGATTCGACGTGGTGGTGTAGTGCAGTCATATTAGCATTTCAAATAGAAAAAAATAGAGTAAGGCTAATTTTTGTTGTTTTTGAATCAGTGGGCTCCCAGTAATATAAAACTGATTTTGCTAAAAAAAATTTTGATGGGAAAGGTCCCAAAAAGGACAAAAAAGGATACTCTTTAATCCTTGACCGGAGGTTGGCATGCGGGGTGTCATATCAAAGGGGACATCGAGAACATTATATATCTGGTGTTTGTTTCCTGTTTCAAGGACTCTCAACGGAATAAATCGAGCTTAAATGGAAAATTTTCGCCTTTCCCGTGTATCTTTTCAAAGCTATAACTTCGACAATAATTCAAGTTGTCACTACTTTTATCACTTTCCAGAATCTATAATAGCTGGAGGTACTACCATTAAATTTGCTAAGAAAAAAGATGATCGGAAAGCTCTGAAAAAGGATATAAAAGGACACTAATTCCACACCTTAGTCGAACGTGGGCATGTGGGGTGTCATATCAAAGAGGATGTCAAGTACATTCCATATCCGGCATTTATTACATGTTCCAAGGACCCTCAAAGGAGAAAATTGGGCTCAACTTAAAATTTTTTGTGTTTCCCTTATATGTATCTTTCTAAAGCCGTAATTTTCCATTTAAGCCCGACTTATTCCATTTAGTGTCCTTGAGACAGGAAACAAGCACCGGATATGCAATGCACTCGACGTCCTCTTTGATATGACAACCCACATGCCCACGTTCGATCAAGGTATGAAATTAGTGTCCTTTTATGTCCTTTTTCAGAGCTTTCCGATCAACTTTTTTCTTAGCAAATTTAATGGTAGAATCTCCAGCTATTATAGATTCTGAAAAGTGATAAAAGTAGGGACAACTTGAATTATTCTCGTAGTTATGGCTTTGGAAAGATACACGGGAAACTCGAAAATTTTCCATTTAAGCTCGATTTATTCCTTTAAGGGTCCTTGAAACAGGAAACAAACACCGGATATGTAATGTACTCGACGTGCCCTTTGATATGATACCCCGCATGCGGACCTCCGGTCAAGGATTAAGGAGTATCCTTTTTTGTCCTTTTTAGGACCTTTCCGATCACAATTTTTTTTAGCAAAATCAGTTGTAGATTCTTGGGAGCCCACTGATTTAAAAACAACAAGAATTAGCCTTACTCTATTTTTTTCTATTTGGAGGCCTGAATTGAGATATTTTGACTGCACTAGTGGTGTTTGTCCATGAGTAAGAAAGCGTTGAGAACCCGCAGGTATTCGTTGATTAGATCGCACATTTCGGGAATGTCGTTACCAGTTGCCATGATTGTGCAGTCGTCTGCGTATGAGATGATTTGTAATCCCGTTGGTTGTGTGGGTAATCCTGCCATGCAGAGGTTGAAGAGAGTGGGGGATAAGACTCCACCCTGGGGAACTCCTTGTTTGATTTTCCTGAGTTTAGACTTCCCGTTTCTAAACTCTGTACAGGATTGACGACCGGCAAGGTAGTTAGCGATCCATTTATGGATGTACGGTGCCGGTGGTGTAGTATTGCGGAGATCTGTTAGAAATAGAGTGTGGTTGACAGTGTCAAATGCTTTTGACAGATCGAGAGCAACCAGGACGGTACGCTTGCATGGTTTCGGTTGGTTGAGTCCAAAGCCATCTTTATACAAAGCCCGGAAGCAGAACACGTTCATATACTTAAGCGCCAAATCATAGGCCTGTTCAGATCGAAAATTTACATTGCGGTAAAGGCAAATCGGGTTGGGTCGCGACAAACTTTACACGAAAAGTATTGGTTCCCGGTCGATTTTCGTCGCGAAAAGTGCAATGTGTCGTGAATTAAAGTGTCTAGAATGCAGTGAAAGAACAAAATCCCGACAAAAAGTGAATTTTCCACATGTTTTCGCGATTTTTATCAGAGCAGACACGGTTTTTTTACATGCGCTGTGCTTGTGTTAGTGCATCGTGCAACGTATATACGACATGTTCATAGGCTCGTTTTGTGTGCATGTATTGCTGCTTCCCGGCTTCTAGTGAAGGTGGCTTTGGTTGAGTCCATTAAATATGTTGAACGTGATTGTATCGAGAGCGGTGGTGGTGCTATGCATTTTACGAAAACCATGTTGATGATTTGCAAGCTGTATGTGCTCTAAAAGTTTCGGCAATACAAGTGCTTCCAGTTTTTGGCCACAGTAGACAGAAGCATTATTGGACGGTATGATTCTGCTAGAGTATGGTCTTTACCTGGTTTGGGTATTGGGTTTATGCGGCCTTTCTTCCATAGCTCAGGAATGATGAATGATTGTAACGATAGATTCATCGTGGCAGTGATATAATCAATGGCCGGTGAATCTAGATGTTTCAGCATGATCATAGCAATGCCGTCAGGGCCGAACGCTTTGGAATTGTTGGCATTTTTAATTGCAAGTCTTACTTGGTTTGAGGTAACCTGAAGGTGTTGATCGGTGGTGCTGTTGCGGATAGCTCTTGTGATAGTGCGCGTGAGCCTATCTTTTTCAGGATGTTCGACGAATTGTTGATTAAATTTGTGTGCGCATTTGCCGTCGTTATTGTAGGACTTATCACCGAACTTAATGGCTACCTTACCTTTGGGTTTTGTGGGGTTAGATAACGCACGTACCGTTTTCCAAAGGTTGCTTACACCGGATTTTATGTTGCAGGATTTTAAATGCTTGTTCCATTGTTGTCTTCTGTGGTCATTTCCTTGCTGGGTTATCACATTATTTAGGTCGCTGATACGAGGATCACTGGGGTCTATTGCTCTGAATTCATCCCTCATTTTTGCCATTACGGCACTTGATGGAAAATGTGGTCTCAAGATTGGTATGCGGCCGGAAGGAATGTATCTATTAGCAGCATCTACGATAATCCGTCTCAGATTTTTTTCAGCGGTACGTACGTCGGTGGGAATTGGTAAGGCAGAAAACGTTTCGCTGGTATATGCTTGAAAGCCGATCCAGTCTGCTTTGCTGAAATTTGTGTACGTTTTCTTCTCAGTGTACGCGAATTGGGATGGTTTGTCGATCGTGAGGACTATTGGCAGGTGGTCTGACGAGAAGGTGATGAATGGCTCCCATGTGGTGTTGTTGATGAGCCCGGGACTGGCAATAGATATATCAGGGGAGCTCCTGCATGATCCTGTAACGCGTGTTGGTGAATCATCGTTCACGGGACAGAAATCGGAGTCTATTGGCTAGTGATGAGGTTGCCTCTGGTGTCGTTGTCGAGATTCGAATGCCATAGATCGTGATGTGCATTGAAATCACCAAGTATTAAGCGGTATTGTCCAGTGAGTAGTGGAGAAATGTTGGCCTGAAAACCAGTGGGACAACTTGAGGCTGGTGGTATATAGATATTTAGAATATCTATATCAACATTGATCTTTTCGAATGATGTTGAAGCCTCCGTATGAGTTAAGAGGTGAGTCAGCTTTTAGCTTAGTTTCCTGAGCCGCAGCGACTTTGATGTGATGTCTGTCCATGAAGTCAGTGAGCTCTATGACTTTGTGTTGAAGACCATTGCAGTTAATTTGAACAATCTTGGTGGTAGAGTAGTTCACGGTCTTGGTAAAATACTGTACTGTCGCGCCAGTTATTAGTTTTTTTATTTTTATCAACTCATGGGATGGCTACAGATGGATCGAGTTGAATCAATCTTTTAAAATCGTAATGTTTTCTCATCACAATAAATTTCTATACTGCTTTTAAATTGAATGCAGATTGAATACTTTACATATTTATTCGTAAACAACATTCTGCAAAACTACACAACTCCATCAACATCGAAAACGGCTATGTCAAGTTCAGTATACAAATTTGAATTTCTAAATCTAAACACTTTAAAAATATACATCCGTCTCATTTCTCTCTATGCAACAACCTGTAGGATTGGCATAAATCTTTATAATAGCCGCATGACCTATCTCCTACGACTTTACATAATATGTATGCGAGTAATATAAACAAAATTTAAAAATAAATTTATTAAAAAAAAATGATACCGCGCCAAGATGTGAAACATGCACACGTATCTGTGCAATTTGCTGTATGTTATCGCTTCTTTTTCAGCGGACTCCTCGTCGTCGCCGTTTAGTCAGATAGTTTAAAAATAAATGGCAATTATTGCAATATTATCTTTGAGAATATTATTATTCGATTTTATAAGAGAAAAAATCGTACAATTTATGTTATTGTGGCATTTTTCATACGATTCGTATAATTTAGACGAATTATCGACAATTTTCCGACCGAACCGGCCGGATCTATAATTTGGTACATATCGTTGATAATCGGTTTATTTTTATTATTTTGACTTTATGCCATTAAATTTGTTAGAAAAACTCGACAATTTTTAGTTTTAGCTCAATTTCTTTATTATTAATTTAAATCGGCTTATATTTTTACAAATGACGTTTTGCTCCATTAAGCATTCTCTTATTCTAATCCCTAAAGGGAATCTTTATTTCTTAAGTGAGGATTATGATTTCTAACCTAATTTTTTGATCATTTAATAAAAAGTAATAATATCTTAAAACACAAAATTTTAATAATTTAAGGCTTTACCAAATACAAATCATAATACATATTTCCTACTTTGTTTTGTTCCAGACTGACAATTGAACCCAACATCAAACAGTCCACTGCCAATGGAAGTCTATCCATAATCATTAAAAAGAGTCCCACGAATTCGGTTGTCCAACCAATTGTATTAGACATTCACAACATTACCGTAGACAACGTACGAGTTGTCAATAACAACGATAAGGATGCCAAACCCTTGGATATATCCAGCGCTTATGGCGAATTTAACGATAGTTTCATTATCAAGCTAAAATCACCGGGATTCGATAAGGACGAACCGGTCAACTTGACCGTTCACTTGGATTTTGTTAGTGAGCTGTCAAGTACGTTGCAAGGGTTCTACAAAACATCATACGAAGATGCTGTCAGCGGAGAACCAGTGTAAGAACATACTAGATTGGTATCAAGCTTAATTAATTATGAATTCATTAAAATATTTTTAGGTGGGTTGAAAGCACTCAATTCTCACCAGTTGATGCCCGTAGAGCATTCCCGTGCTTTGATCGACCCGACAAAAAGGCCCGATTCGAAATTAGTATTGTTCGGAGTATTGATCAGCCTATGGCGTTGTCGAACATGCCACATGCATTAACGTCGTAAGTATCTAAATTAAACATTTAAGTTAAGTTTTTTCTTCTTTTTTCTTTTGTTTCTTTACTAAAATCTTCCTAAATCGAAGTTCGTTGATTCAATCAAAGAATATTTTAATTTACAAATTTCATTACATCAAGTAAAAACAATTTTCTATTTCATATAGATTCCATCGTCCCGGCTACGTTATCGACAATTTCAACATCACTCCACCAATGTCCACCTATCTCGTAGCCTTTATCGTTTCCAATATGGTTAGTTCCAACTATTCCGAAGTTGACAAACACTATGCACCACGAGTTGAAATCTGGACACGACCCGAAGTTACCGAAATGACCAGATATGCCTATACGGTGACGCGTAAAACTCTGCCATTCTATGAAAATTATTTCGGTATACCGTACAAATTGCCAAAAATCGATATGGTAGCTGTGCCGGATTTTGGATTTAGTGCCATGGAAAATTGGGGTTTGATAACATTCAGGTGAGTGTAACTTACAGAACGTAGATGGTACACCAAGTGCGCATGCCTATCAGTTTATCTAACAATCTACAAAGTATTGTGTATGTACGATTTCAATTTGATTGATCGAAGTTCAATAGAACGCACTCCAAAGGTAAATGTATAGTACATAATATGTACATACATGGAGATTCTTGAGCCCTTGACTAGCCCTAACAATAAATTATTGGCTTGTCGATATCTTTTCCATCAATAGGCCTGATTTGTAGTTATTATCAATTTTCGGTGAGATTGCTCAATCAAGCGGTTGAATTTATGTGATTAGATGGCCAACGGAGGAAAACTAGATAAAATTGCTTAATGGAAACCAATCAATCTTAATTTTTTCTGTCTTTGGAATAAACAAACGTACGGTTTTTCGAGGACGTATTTATTATAATTTTAAAGAGTTGTTCTAGGTTTTCTTGGGTTTCGTTAGTCAGATTCTAATGCATTTTTGGTTTGATCTGATCTTTCGATAACTACCGACATCAATTAGGCCGAAAGACCGTATTTCACGTTTTCTAACATCTTCATTACAGAGCGTTTTTGATCGAAATTGATGACATTGGTTCAATGAATTGTACATACATATATAATATTATATAAATTTCAATTACAATATGACCACGTGACTATTCGGTTTTGTTTGGCAGTATCTTAGAAAAAAAACACGCATATGTTAAGGGTAGATCTACAGAAACGGCTTTACACGAGGTAGTGCGAAGCATTGAGTACAGTCGTCAATATAAACAATATACGCTAGCCGCTTTCCTTGACATAGAGGGGGCTTTCAATAATGTCCGAATAGAAGCTATCCACGGAGCCCTGGCGGATTCGGGAGTAGATGCAGGGCTCGGTGAATGGATAGTGACTCTACTCAGGAGTAGAGTAATTTATGCGGACTTAGGATACAGCCAGCTAACTAAATACGTCTGCAGAGGGACACCTCAGGGTGGTGTCATCTCCCCGTTATTGTGGCTGGTAGTTATCAATAAAATTTTAACTAGACTCGACGAAGAGGGTATAAAAGTGGTAGCTTACGCGGACGATGTAGCGATCTTAGTATCAGGAATGTGTCTCTCGGTGATCAGTCAGATCATGGGAAGAGCCCTTGGGTTGATCAGTAACTGGGCCACAAGTTGTGGCCTTGGCGTAAACCCAAGTAAAACAAAACTGATGTTGTTCACTACAAAAACCAAGATACCACTCTTCTCCCTTCCAAAACTAAACGGACAGCAGCTAATACTATCGCCCAGTTCAAAGTATTTGGGAGTAATTCTTGACCCCAATCTTAACTGGAAGCTAAACATTGAAGAGCGCGTAAAGAAAGCCTGTGTAGTTTTCTACGCATGTAAGACAGTTCTCAATAGAAGGTGGGGTCTTAAGCCGAAGGTGATACTTTGGCTTTATACAGCAATCGTACGCCCAATCCTGACGTATGGGGCACTAGTCTGGTGGCCGGCGCTCAGTAGGGCGTACAATATAACAAAACTGGGTAGAGTGCAAAGATCTGCATGTCTTGGTATCACAGGGGGTATGCGAACATGCCCGAGGGATGCGTTGAATGTAATCTTGCACCTCTTACCTATCGACATTTTTATCAATCAACTTGCGGCATGTAGTGCGGTCAGGCTTAAAGAGTCCGGTTGCTGGACTTCTAAGCCGTATGGCCACTCTAATATTCTCAACCAGCTGCCACTGGCTGGGATCAATGCTGCAACAGACCTTGCAGTGACTACACTAAGCTTTGGGAAAAACTTTACTGTAAGATTTCCGACCAGATGTGAATGGAAAGGGTGTGAAATAGTAGGAGATTACGATATCTCGTTTTTTACAGATGGATCTAAGATGAACTGTGGAGTAGGTGCGGGGATCTTCTGTGAATCACTAAAAATCTCTGAATCATACCGTCTCCCTGACCATGCCAGTATATTCCAGGCCGAACTACTTGCAATCACGAAGGCCTGCAACGCACTCGGAAATCTTCGTGGCAGCCAAAACATAGCCATCTGCTCAGATAGCCAGGCAGCTATCAAGGCATTGAACTCTGTGGAGATATCCTCCAAACTTGTCAAGTGTTGCGAGGAGACGCTGAACAACCTTGGAAGGAAGCACTCAATCACCCTAATTTGGGTGCCGGGACATAGGAATATAAAGGGAAATGAACTGGCAGATGAGTTGGCCAAAATGGGGGCCGTTTTGGACAACTCCCAAGTGAAGCGCGTATTCACTCCGATGGCAGTTGTCAAGAGACAAATTTCCCTTCATTATCTCACGATTGCAACTGGCTATTGGCGGAACATAAAAACCTGTGTCATATCAAGGAAGCTATGGCCGTCATATGACTTGAATAGGACATCTGAGGTTCTGAGTAGGCCACGGAAAGATATCGCTAGACTTATATCGGTTATTACGGGCCATTGGCCAATAGGAGACCATGCAGCCAGATTGGGTATCCCCCACAACTCGCATTGTCGCAGCTGCGATGCTGCAGATGAGAGAGAAACTGTAACTCATTTCCTCTGCAAATGCCCAGGTCTCGCAAGATCCCGGTATCGCACGTTTGGTAGTGCGTTTTTTGGTATCCTAGAGGATGCGTCGAAGGCAAAAATAGGGGAGCTACTTCACTTCCTGAATTGTACTTCGTGGGTTTAGGCGACCCTCTACTCTTGAAATTAAACTTTTTTGTAACCTCCATTCTCTAAATCGATCAACTTTTTTCTTTTTTTGTGGTATCAAAACGGCGCCTCTTGCGCTAATTGTGCTTTGGGCTGTATCTGGCCTAAGCAACCACCTTTACCTACCTTACCTACCTATCTTAGAAAAAGCATAGTAACCCATGCCATGCGTTAGTCCAGAATGGCTATGTGATCACACAACCCATATGTATTTGACTCCAAATTTATTACACTACACTCCACGAAATAATTCAAACGTCAAAATATTGTCGATGCAATTATTAACCCTTCTGTCGTCGCCTACGAGCTATTATTCCTAAGGTGTAGCTGAATTTTCTGTGAAATCAATCTTAATTTTTGAAGAGGTTTAATTTTGGATCTTGAAACAGTTTACATACTATGTCTTACGATGATGCGCCGTTTTTTCGTTTCCTTAGACATAGTTTACATTTCGCCGAACGTTTGATCGCATTTGTGGCCGTCGGTTCCTTTGAAATATATATGGAAAGGGGTGGAAAATATTGTTGAACAATATTTTTCATCAAGATATAGTACCAATGGTCTGTCTGGATCTATACGCCAACAGAAGGGTTAAATATCACGTTGGCATTTTAAGAGAGTAACAAATATTACGAGGATTTTATATTCTCAATTGTAAACAAAAAATTGACGTTTGAATAAAATTTTCACGCATACTATGAACTGCAATAGTGTGAAAACGGTGCCATTTTTATTTTCTGATGGCCATTCTGGACTAACGCATTGCATGGGTTACTATTCTTTTTCTAAGGGCAGTATTTACTTTTCATGAACTACAAGATGGGAATAGATAACCTCCGTGTGCGTTACACTTTTTCTTAATAAATTAGAGAGCTCCACAGGACTTTACCCGGTTGATAAAGCACAGATTTCTAAGTACAGCAGCCACTTCCTCAGAATCAGGCTTCTAATCTGACGGTCCAAAACATTTTTAAAACTGAGTGATGGTCCTTGATCTCTTACGATAGAGAAAACAGCACAAAGTGCACAAAACGGATCACATGCGGCACTTAGACGCTCCTTTCAAAACACTGAGGTCAGATCAGAGTTACCACAATTAGGGTACATTCAAACGACGCGAAAACAGTTCGCAAGCTCGAGACATACAAATGCATTGGCTTATATGGGATGCTCATAGGACTGTTCGATTATTGAAAATAATCGATTATGATCGATTATCAAAAATATTCGATTATGATCGATTATCAAAAATAATCGATTATACGATTAATCGATAATACGATTAATCGAAACTTCAAATAATCGAAAAAACGATTAATCGAAAATACGAATAATCGTAAATATGATTAAACGATGCGATTATTCGAAAATACGATTAATCGAAAATAGGAATAATCGAAAATACAATTATTAGAAAAACACGATTTTCGCTGCTTGGCGGAAGATGTCCGTCTGGCAGCAGACCGAAATTAAAACTTACGTCTTGCCAACCGAAATTAAAAGGCAATCGAAATGTGTCAAAGGGTTTCCGTCCCCCTAGTCGGCTCGATTTTCCCGCTGTAACTCCACAAAGTGGCTGCTCCGCTGCTTGGCGGGAAACGTCTGGCACTTGACGAAAATGACAATTTTCGTGTGGACGAACGAATTTGGTGGCAATCGAATGATCTAGACTTCCTATTGACGATTCCGAAATGATTTTTCCCTAGTCATCTGCACTGCAGCTCCACAAAGTGGTTGTTTCGCTGCTTGGCGGGTGACGTCTGGCAGTAGACGGAAATGACAATTTTCGTCAATAGGCAGTCGAGACCTTTCATTTGCCAGCAATTTCGTTCGGTGAGACGAAGATTTTCATTTTCTTCTACTGCCAGACATTTCCCGCAAGCAGCGAAACATCCTCTTTGTGGAACTGCAGCGGGAGAACGGGATTGACTAGGGAGAAATGACTTCGGAATCGTCAATAAAGAGTTGAGACCTATCGATTGCCAAAAATTTCGTTCGGTGCCACGAAAATTGTCATTTCGGTCTACTGCCAGACATTTCCCGCAAGCAGCGAAACAACCACTCTCCGGAGCTACAGCGGGAGAACGAGGGTGACTAGCAAGAAATGACTCTTGAATCGTTAAAAGGGAGTCAAGACCTTTCATTTGCCACCAATTTCGTTCGGCGACATGAAAATTGCCATTTCCGACTTCTCAGACGTCACCCGCCAAGCAGCGAAACAACCACTTTGTGGAGCTGCAGCGGAAGAACGGGGCTGACTAGGTAGAAATGACTTCGGAATCGTCAATGAGGAGTTGAGACCTTTCAGTTGCCACCAATTTCGTTCGGTGAGTCGAAGATTTTCATTTTCGTCCACTGCCAGACATTTCACGCAAGCAGTGAAACAACCACTTTATTGAGCTCAATAGGGAGTGGAGACCTTTAATTTGCCACAAATTTCGGTCGGCGACATGAAAATTGTCATTTCCGTCTACGCTCTACGGCCAGACGTCACCCGCCAAGCAGCGAAACAGCCATTTTCTGGAGCTGCAGCGGGAGAAGGGAGGTGACTAGGGAAAAATGACTTGGGAATTGCTAATAGGGAGTCGAGGCCTTTCATTCGCCACCAATTTCGTTAGGCGACACGAAAATTGTCATTTCCGTCTACTGCCAGACATTTCCCGCAATCAGCGAAACATCCACTTTGTTGAGCTGCAGCGGGAGAAAGGGGGTGACTAGGTAGAAATGACTTCAGAATCGTCAACATGGAGTCGAGACCTTTTGATTGCCACGAATTTCGTTAGGCGAAATGAAGATTGCCATTTTCGTCTACTGCCAGACATTTCCCGCCAAGCAGCGGAGCAGCCACTTTGTGGAGTTACAGCGGGAAAACCGAAGCGAATAGCGGGAAAATGTCGGAATCGTTAGTAGGGAGTTGACACCCTTCGATTGCCTTTTAATTTCGTTTGGCAAGACGTAAGTTTTAATTTCGGTCTGCTGCCAGACAGACATCTTCCGCCAAGCAGCGAATATCGTGTTTTTCTAATAATTGTATTTTCGATTAATCGTATTTTCGATTAATCGTATTTTCGGTTAATCGTATAATCGAAATGAAAATAATCGATTACAGTACGATTAATCGAACAGGCCTAGATGCTCACGACGAGCGGGAGCAAACGAAAGCCGTGTCACTGTTAAAACACGGCTCGCGAGCCTTGAATGTGGGGGTTCTGGTGCGCGATATGTGAAAACACGTCTCGCTAGTTGTGTTTTGACAGCGGCACATCTCTCGCTCGTCGTGAGCTTTCCATACATGCCAATGCATTTGTGTGGGAGAACTCCGTAGGTGAAGACGCACACCAGCTGCTGGGCTTCCGAAACTGGAGGACAAGGTCACGTAACCTCGACAATTGGAGGTCAACGATTCAGGCGGCCAAGGCCCGACGTCGGGCTATCGTGCCACATTGATGATGATGATTTGTGTGACTGGAGCTTTCGAGCCGTTTTCGCGCCGTTTGAATGAAGCCTTTTTCATCTCTTTTCTCACCGTGTTTAAAAGCAGAGAGAGGCAATCGAATGTCGTTCCGTTGCATATCGATTAACAAATTGCGAAAAAGAGGGTCGGTATAATCTATGGAATCCTTACTGGTACGGACTCAGTTTCTAAAAAAAAACACCTTTCCTGTAACGAAGGATTTCTTGGTCGCTTCTTCGAGTAGTATTTTTTTCTGGACACTAACTAACGGCTAGCAATAATATTTTACCGTGGCTACAACGCACTCGTTTTTTTAGCTGCGTATCTTGTATCTAGAACAAGACAGGACAACCGAACTTCCATACAAATTTGAAACTTTCTCTGTTTAGAATAGCCAAGATCTATTAGGAGAAGAAAATTTACGTTTAATTGTTTATGATTTTGGGTCGACTAGTAAAACTCAGCTCATATGCTGTATTCTCTGGTTATTTTTAATACTTAGTAGGGCATTTACTGCGCTTCTTTTCCACCTCTGCCTATTAGCAGCCATCGTCTTTAGCTGGTTCCACGATTAACCTCTGCCTCAACAGCCCTTCTCCATGTATTTTGGGTCGTCCCAAACGACGGTTCGTATCGGTTCCCTGAGGATTCCAATCTAGAGCCTGTTTTTTGTCTCTTTTCGAAGTGTGTGAGCTATCCACTGCCACTCCAGCCTTTTGATGTCAATGCTTACCCTATTTTGGCCAGTAATTTCGAAGAGGTCGTCTTCAGTTGGATATTACCTCAGGCCAGCGAATTCGTCGTTTTTGGTGATGTTGTAGCGACGGGTGTTGTTGTAGCAACGGGTATCCCCGAGACGATTTATATCGATGAACCGGCTGCCGTAGGAGCATTTTTATAGACAACACAAACATCCATGGTCACAGTGGTATTCGAATCCACGCTCCGGCAACTCAGAGATAAGAGTGTCATCTCTACCACTGAGCCACCGAATGCCCCAGCAAATTCGTAGGATGGGTCGCGTCGTAGGCACTGATTCACGAAAGTTTCCAGTTTGGTTGTAATGTTACGGGTCACCTGCCACGTGCAACACCCATATAAAAGCACTGATTTTACATTGCTTTCGAAGATCCGGAGTTTGGTATTTCTAGAGATCCGGTTTTGCTAGAGAAAAGTCAAACTGAAAAACGAACTATACTGGCTATCGGGAGCCTACGAAACACGTTGTAGGAAGGCTGAAAGGACTCTATTCGTACCTAAATACGCAATAGACCTATCAGCTAGGTAGTCAGAAATCCAACGAATCTCTGTGCAGGAATATGCATATTCAACAGTTTGCTGAAGAGTGGGCGGATAAGGGTCTCCAGCATCTTTGCGACAGGAGACAGTATAATTATCGGTCGGTAGAATGTGTCGAGTTCAGCGATTTTCTCTGACTTAAAGCAATACGTCCTATTGTTTCAATGACTTTATTGACCTGGTACAGTCAGTCTGCGTCTACTATACGCTTGCCTAGGAGTAACTAAACCAACAGCCATACCTCCTACCCTTACGGGAAAGGCACTTTTGCCAACTTAAAGTCGGAATAGAGTTTTACCGTCGGGATGCCTCAATTTGGAACCTCACCTTAGGCTGCGACTCTAGCTGGTCGACTTATCGAGCACCACATAACCCCTCAAAAGCAACACCATGATGGTTAGGGGCCATGGGTCCTTGGGCACACCCATCCCAGAGATACACTATTCGCTAAAGATTTCTCAATAGCAGGTGTGATAATCATTTGGCCTATTTTCGGTTAGGCCTAACATCGTTGGCTCGCCAGCTGCAGGATCATTGTGCCTGAGACTACTCGTCTGCTTATAGCAGACTCATAGCGCTACCGTTCACTTCCGGACGGCTCCTTCCGCTTATTAGGGAGCAATTTGACTCGGGCCGTGTGCTCATAAATCCACAAACTAGTTAGATATTGGCGCGTAGGCATTTTCCACCAAGGCCATTCTCCGTAACTAGCCCCTTCGTGGCTCGGGTTCCCAGGCTCTACATGATCGCTTATGATGGATTGTTCCCCTACGAGGAAACACTGCGTCGGGTTCAACTTGTATGACTGCCTTTCCGAAAGAATAGGGAAAAGGTCAGCCATGCCATGAGTCAACATGACTCGGGAGCACATTCGCCCGAATGGTCTTTGTACAGATCCACGCCATGGTGTATCAACCATACAAGGGGCCTTCCTGCGCTGCTTGAGTACGTAGGATGTGTCGCAACTAACGAAAAATCTGTGTCCAACTACCCAGAATTGTCTGTGTCACATGGATGCAGACTCCCCTGCAGGAAGTGTGCAACGTTATAGTGGCAACAGTTCGGCTGCGAATCCGTCTTCTAATTTTACTCTTCTAAGCGCTTCTAATGCTATCACGTTCATGAGGGGAAGCTTGGTCGAACCTTCGGGATACGTCCTATTGGGATGAAATGAGCAGCTGCTTTAGCAATGACGTTCCTAATATTCGATCGGCCTTGTGCACGTTGGTGGAAGGGGGTCGCTCGATGAACTTCGCTGAAGTTTATATTGCGGAACCTTCCCAATCGGCTTTAGCACTTACAATAGCTATATCAGGAGAGCTAATGGAATAATTAGCATCACGGCTTGGCGAGTCTTCGTTAAGAGTACAGAATGCTGAAGCGTCAAGAGATTCGGCGATAGTTATCCCCCGGCATCGTTATGAAGAGCAGAATGCCAGAGTTCGTGGTGGGCATTTTTACAAGCTTCCAAGTCACTTTATTTATCATCAATTATTAAACCTCATTGGCATTATCTAATAATGGATATCGCCGTCACGATTATACGAGTAGTCTTTCAACCGAGTGAAGAAGTGTTTGTCATCAATCCTTTACCTAGTTTTGAGGCAAGCGTACAAAGCTTAGTAGTCTGGCTGGTCTAGCGGTTAGTGCGCGCACCTTCGGTGCACAGGGTCATGAGTTCGAATCTCACCGTGGATTATGGTGTTTTTCGAACTCACGAGCTTGTGACGGACTATAATCTCACTCAGATTTTAAACGAGGACCCATTTATGGGGTTAAATAACACTGCTGAGCGTGATGCTGATCTCCATTACCTCATCAAAAAGCAGATAAGATCTTGGAAAGGATGTCACTAACACATCTTGCGGCCTTAGTCCAATATTGGACTGTCGCACCTGTTACTTATTTTTCAAAGCTTAGTAGGCTCAAAATAGGTGTTCCACAAGGCGGGGTACTTTCTCGTATCTTGTTGAACATCAACTTAGCTGCAATTGCAGATCCTTCGAATGGAATCGAACTGGTCACCTATGTTGAAAAATGCATCGTATTCGCAACGTTAAAATATAAAGATGAGATGTGACTGCAGCTGAACAATTATCTAGATCGCCAAGAGGCATTTTTCGAATGTGAAAATCTAGTCATTTTCGCGTCTAAATCCTTCGCGACTTCTCTTACCACCTGCTCGGGGGACTATAAGTGGAAGGCTGATATGTTTGTATATATATGTATTAGAGAACGCCTGATTATGCTGCGCCAGTTTGAACCTGCTGTTTGCGAAACCAACCTTTTGCTACAAAAAAATGTATCTTGTCGGTTGTTACCGAAGGGACCATTCCAATAATCACCTAATTGACCGAATTCCTCACCCACATAGTGCCAGACGTGGGCTTCGAGATTTTGATCGAGAGGTTCAGGGATACAAGAGGGACCTCTTCGATGATGACACATTCAGAGTCGGCATCGCAGCGATTCACGCTGTAGAAATAAATAGGCCTTTCTCAAGACTTTGTTTGCATAGAGGTCTCTCAGTCGTGCCGCCACCTACTTTAACCTGAAGGCACCAGGCTCCCGCGAGCCACCAAGCCAACATTAGCTCAACTACGATCGGGCTTTTGCTCGCGCCTAAATATATATTATACCTAACTTGATTAAAACCGTTGGTTGGTTGGTAAAAGTGGCGGCCTAGGCAGAGGCTAGCCAAAGCCCAATTAGCGCATAAAGCGCCGTTTTGAAACCACAAACTCCATGAAGTTTAACTAGTGTATATGATGAAGGTTAGGTAATGAATTTATGAGTGGGGTGGTGTCTTGAACCAGCCAGTGTTATTTAGGAAGTACAGCAGCTCCCCTAATTTCACATTAGCTGCATCCTCCAAGCCTCCCAGAAAAGCCATACCGAGCGTCCTATACCGGGTTCTGGCAAGTCCCGGGCATTCACACAGAAAGTGAATCAGGGTTTCCCTCTCATTTACATTACCGCAGCTCGGGCAATGCGCATTGTAGGGGATGCCCAGCCTGGCAGCGTGTAGCCCCATTGGCCAGTGCCCCGTGATAACAGCAGTAAGCTTGGCAATATCTCTACGCGGTTTAGTCAGAATCTCAGACGTTATTTTCCAGTCGTAGGAGGGCCACATCTTCCTTGATATAACGCAAGTCCTCAGATTTCGCCAGTTGGACTTAGCAGCTCTTATATAGTGGGTGGATATATTACTCTTAACAGCTGCCATAGGGACGCAAACACGCTCCGCATGAGAGCTATCAAGAGTGGAACCCAATTTGGCTAGTTCGTCATCCATCTCGTTACCCTCTATGTTCCTGTGTCCGGGTACCCAGAGTAGGGTGATTCTTTGTTGTGTGCCAAGGCTGGTTAATGCTTCCTCACATATTTCAACAACCTTGGAGGTCGTCTTCACCGATTGTAAAGCCATGATAGCCGCCTGACTATCTGAGCAGATAGCGATATTCTGGTTGTTTTGTATGTCCCTGAGAGCATGACAGGCCTTCATGATTGCAAGCATTTCTGCTTGAAAAATGCTGGCATGATCAGGAAGACAGGCAGGCAGAAGATTCCAGCACCCACGCCATACTCCATTTTAGACCCATCGGTGAAGAGTGTGATGTCAAAATCCTTGACCACCTCACTCTCTTTCCATTCACCACTAGTTAGGAATCTGACATCAAAGTTCTTCCCAAAGCTTAGTTTGGGCACTTTGAGATCCGTTACAGCGTTGCGTACGTCTTGTGGTAGTTGGTTTAGAATATTTCTGTGGCCGTATGGCCTAGCACTCCAGCCGCTTAACGCTTTGAGTCTGACTGCACTACATGCTGCCAGTTGGTTGATAAACAGATCGATGGGTAGGAGATGCAGGATGACATTCAGTGCATCCCTCGGGCATGTTCGCATGCCCCCTGTGATGCTAAGGCAAGCCGATATCTGCACTCTACCGAGTTTTGTTACATTGTAGCCTTTACTGAGCGCTGGCCACCAGACGAATGACCCATATGTTAGGATGGGTCGTACCACCGCCGTGTACACCCAGAGTACCATGCTTGGCCTGAGACCCCATTTCTTGCTAAATACTGTCTTCCAGGCGTAAAAAGCGATACAGGTTTTTTTAACGCGCTCCTCAATGTTCAACTTCCAGTTGAGCTTTGAGTCCAGAATAACGCCCAAATACTTCGAGCTGGGCGATAGTTGCAGTTGGTGTCCATTTAGTTTTGGGAGTGAGAAAGGAGGTATTTTTGTTTTTGTAGTAAACAGCATCAGTTTTGTTTTCCCCGGGCTTACGCCCAGGCCACAGCTTGTAGCCCATTTGCTGACCAAACCAAGGGCTCTTTCCATGATCTGACTAATCACGGAAAGACACATTCCTGATACTATAATCGCTACATCATCCGCATATGCGACCACCTTAATCATCTCCCTGTCAAGTCTGGCTAGGATTTTGTTAATAACTACTAGCCACAGTAGTGGAGAGATGACACCGCCCTGAGGTGTTCCTCTGCACACGAATTTAGTCAGATGACTGCTTCCTAAGTCCCCATGGATTACTCTGGTCGTTAGTAGTGTTACTATCCATACGACCCAAGCCAAGTCTGAGAGGGCCTCATGAATAGATTCAATGCGAACATTATTGAATGCACCCTCTATGTCTAAGAAAGCGGATAACGTGTATTGTTTGTACTCAAGGCTGTGTTCGATGATACGGACCACTTCGTGAAGAGCCGTTTCTGTGGGCTTTCCCTTCACGTATGCGTGCTGGGACTTCGAAAGTGCTGAGTTCTCAAGACTTTGTCGGATGTGTGTAAGTCTATTAAGCGCTCTAAAGTTTTGAGTACGAAGGAGGATAAACTAATCGGCCTGAAATCCTTCGCGGTCTCATGTCGTCGTTTGTCTACCTTCGGTATGAAAACGACTCGAACCCGTCGCCACGACTGGGGGACGTGGTTGAGTAGCAGAAGGCTTCTGAAAAGTATCAACAGCCGTGGAACTACCAGATCCTGCGTTTTCTGAAGCATAATCGGTAGTATGCCATCTGGTCCTGGCGATTTATAAGGATTGCCCAGGTAATCTTCTCCTCAGTAATCATGGAGAAAACGAAGTCACTCTGCTGTTCATCTCCATTATGCAATCGTGGGCTCTGCGTGCAAGTGCTCCTGCACCCAGGGAAATGCGTATTCAACAGGAGCTCAAGAGATTCACCAGTTGATTCCGCTAAAGTGCCATCCTCTCTTTTTATCAAAGATGGACACGACCTTGCTTTGGACAAAATCTTGCTGATTCTAGCTGAGCCTTTGACCTTGTCCAGTGATTGCCGCAGATCCTTCCAAGCTTGGACCTATGCGGTTCTAATAGCTTTTTTGTAAATTTTCAGGCAGTCCTTGTATGGCTGCCAGAACTTATGTTTGTTGCAAATGTTGAATATATCCCGAGTTAGCTTCCGTAACTTAGAAAGGTCCATGTTCCACCATGGAGGAAGAACTTTCTTACTCCTTTTCACTGGACACGAACCCTTGAACGCTACTTCCAGAGATTTTTCCAATGACTTAACCTCCTTGTCCAGCTCCTTTACGGAGCTGATCGAGGGGTTTGTCGCAGTTGAGAGTTTAGATCTACAAATCTGCCTGAACTTCTTCCAGTTTGTCGCCTTAGGATTTCTGTAAGGTTGCGGCATCTCCCTGGAGACATTAATGTTAAAGAGTATCCAGTTATGGTCCGAGAAAGATCTCAGCTCTGATACTCTCCATTGTTCCACCTTAAATTTATCGTTGTCTGACAGGAGTGTTAGATCCAGGACCTCTTCCCATCCCGCGTAGTTATCCGAACTCGGAAAAACGAAGGTTGGATGGTCTCCCGTATTACACACTGTCAGGTTAGTATTTAGTATAAAATCAAAAAGCGACTCACCTCTTTCATTTATTTCAGTACTACCCCAGAATGTGTGTCGTGCGTTGGCGTCGCATCCTATCAGTAGGGTTGACTTCCTGGAAGTTGTGGAAGATACCAACAACTCCAGCTCTTCCGGTGGTGCTGGCCTTCCATAGCTCTCCCATGTCTTCAACCTCTATTCTAACAACTGTCAGATCGGAAGAACTAAAGTGCGGACAGAGAAAGGCATTAATACATTTCTTAATTAAAACCGTACATGAAAAACATCTGTTCGAACCCTCATAATGTACACCATTTGTCTCAATGCACAGGTGCGCCCACTTGCACCTATATCACTTTAGATATTTTCTTGATGGTAGGGGATAACCGTATCGCAGCAGCAGCGTTCTTGTCCCTTGATATTACGATTGCGGTTGCACGCCGTCCTGCACCGCTAAAAGAAGAAGTGTGTGTCATTCATGGATTGGCGTTGGTCACCTATCATATTAGTTGGCCCATTTGGCATACGCCAACTCCTACTATTTTCCATTTTAAACTGTTCTGTGCTATCGTTTGCAGCCCTAACTACGTTAAATCAAACTTTTTTTACATAGTATTTATCCCTTCCCGTTTGTGACTACTGTCTGCAAAATCCAAAGGAAAGTCATATAATTGTGCCGTCTGAATTTTTCTTTAACTAAACGTAAAGAATTTACGAAAATATTAATTGGAAGCAAATTTCATGGAAATAAATTAGGACACCCATAAATAAATTCAAAGTACACAATTAAATATACAACGTCGGATATAATCGGTATTAGATTTCCTTAGATTGTTATTGCCGTAATAAACTAAGTAAATTATTTGTAAATATAAAGTCTGACGATCTCTGTCGATCCACAAACTTCTTAAGCTATGCAGAATACGTACCATTGCAGTATGCATCTGAAATTCATCAATCTATTTTAGGATATCTCGAGCCACTCGCATTCCATCAATTAACATTGTTCCATTTTCACTTTTCGTGGTACTACTATAGGTACATTTCGATGCCAACAAATGCACTTCATTGTTTTCATACTCCAATTTCAGAGATTCTGCCCTTCTCGTGCCCGAAGGCGAAGATCAGAGCTCGTCGGCCTCGCACAAGGAATATGTAACATCAATCATCGCTCACGAGTTGGCTCATCAATGGTTCGGCAATCTGGTGACGCAAAGATGGTGGGATGATTTGTGGCTAAAAGAAGGCTTCGCCACCTATATGAGCTATTTGGCTATCAACAATGTAAGTTTCTATTCTTTCACTTTGCTTTTCTATATTTGGAGGAATTTCGAATGCAAACAACTTGTTCCTTTTCATCTACATTGCAGCTGCAACCCGAATGGAAAGTTTTGCAATCGTTCACCATTCGTGAATTCAACCAGGCTATGTCTAAAGATTCCGACAAAGGATCGCATCAAATATCGACAACCGTCAATAATGAATATGACGTGCGACGGATTTTCGATCCCATCTCGTATGCCAAGGGCGCCATTCTGTTGCGTATGTTGAATTCTTTTCTGGGCGAAGAAGCGTTTATCGGTGGCGTTCGGGAGTATTTGAAACGATTCGAATATGGAAATGCCGATCAGTACGATTTGTGGAAAGTGTTGATGGAGTATGGTTGGAAGCATGGCACGTTGGCGGCTAATATGAGCATAAGTGAAGTGATGGACACGTGGCTGTTGCAGCCTAATTATCCAGTTGTTCATGTCACGTTGGCCGGGAACGGAATTGAAGTTACGCAGAGCAGGTAAATATTTAGGTTCAGATATGTGTTGCCAAATTAGCTAAAAACAATTTCGTTTGTTTCTTTTTTAGATACCTTCTACCAAGCAAAGACAAAAATGATGAAGCACTTTGGAACATACCCTTGTCATATGCCGTCGATGGTAACGAAGCCAATCGTAAAATTTTCTGGTTGACCAATAGAACGGCTACGATTCCGGGTATTTTTGAAGATGGATCCGAAAGTGAGGAGGTGATCGTGAATATTAACAGAGATGGTTACTATCGCGTCAACTATGATTACAAATTGTGGATCACGCTCAATAAAAATTTCAAGAAATATCCGACAATCACAAAAGCTCAACTGTTGGATGATGCTCTGAATTTGGCCAAGGGAGAATACTTGTCGTATGATATTCCGTTGACGTTCCTGTTGGAGTTGCGATCGCATGTTGAAGATCATTTGTTGTGGTCGGCTGGCTATAATGGATTGCAATATCTTTTCAATATGATGAATCGCGAGCCGGCTTTTGAGTCGTTTAGGGTAGGCGTTTATAATTTTCTCTAACAAAATCTGCAACAAATAACAAAAACTATATTTCTCTATTTTAGGCATTTATGAAATTTATTCTGCGACCAGCTTTTGATCGTTACACTCTAGTGGAACCGGATGATGGAGATCCACTCGAAATGATGCATCGCGCACGTGTTGTTGAGATGGCATGCAAATACAATTACGATCGGTGTACGAATGCTGCTCAGTTGAAATATCGTGAATGGATGAGAGAACCGAAAGCGAATCCGTAAGTACAATCCCATTGGCAACCTTGCCTTATGGCAATTCAGCCTCTACGGGACGGATCACCCTCTTTTTGTACAAAATGGGCAAGAGTTGCATACAATGCCTCTCTTGCAAGACCTTTGAAAGTTCTATGCGGGAGGCTTGTGTTTGTTTTTTTGTAGTAAATCCTCTTTACAAGATTCGGGGCTTTCTGTATCCTTTCCTACTGAAATACAGTGAAAGCTCCGTTGGCGGACAGCTCCCGCAGACGAACATCTCCTGTAGCCGGACAATTTTCCTGGTCCAAACTTTTTTGTTCATATTTTAGAACAAAATCCATTCCACTAACCGGACGCTCTACTGGCCGGACGCGGACACTATGCCTACATACATTTCTTATAAATCATCTCATCTCAGAAATTTAATTTTCAGTAGACTTTCTGAAAATAATTAAAACCGAATATGCTCACAATAATACATTTGTCCGCAATAGGGTTTGCTCTTGTGGATTTTTTGTTCGTAATTCGACAATCGATACCACGAATGAATTTGTGTATTGAATAAGGGATGTCAAAAACGATTGGACCAAAAACGGTACTTTCGCATCGGACTACGGGTTACTTTTAGTTTTTTTTTCTTCCGATTTTCAACCGGCTGGTTTTAACCGGACTTTGCAATTCCTTCCATATTTGTGGATAAATTCTCAACTTCACTAGGAAAAATTCATGTGTGTGTGAAACAGGGAGATTACGCAAATATCATTAGACTCGCTTCAGGTCGCTCCTCGTTGATATTGTAGTCCTATCAAATATTACATACTAATTTCCATGGTGAGATTGATGATCATCTAGGAGGGTAGTTTTGCATATACCGAAAAAATATCTCCTTGAACAGATCACGGGAGCCTTCATAAATCACATTCGACCGAACATAAAAATTTCAGAGTCAACCGGTCAAAGATGAAACCCAAGACAACAAAAATACATGGGGTGTTGTTGTTGTAGCGGCACAAGTGAGGGGGTGTGGCGAAACTAGTATCGTCATTCATAGATGGTTGGCATCCTCTCCTCAAGTTCTGGACCTAAGAAGGTTGCCAGCTCAATGGGGCTCTCCCATAGTGTGCAATCAGTGTAAGTTGCCTAGGTGCGGCAACGCAGTCGAAGAGATGGTCCACGTTGTGTGGGCTGGCTCCACATGCTGGACAAATACCTGCAATGGCGTCGTCGATGCGAGACCAGAACGAGTTAAGTCTGGAGCACCATCCAGAGCTAAGCTGAGCCAAGGTGGCTCTGGGTAGTTGTTGTTCATCGGTGGAGATATCGGGTGGTCGAGCGCGAAGGACCCGGCTTGCGGATAGGTCATTCATGGCTTTGATTACCTCGCTGGTATGTAATTGCTTTAGGGCCACCTTGTATGTGTTTGTGCTATCGAGCGGTACTCTTTTAAATATTTGGACTTCCCTTTCCTTGTCCCTTAAAGAACGTCTTACACGACGTGGTAGTGGAGTTTTGTCCATAAGGTCATGATTCGGGTGTTAACTTCGATAGCAACCAACACGCTTTGCCAGGAGCTCATTATGTGCTTTAAGGTTTAACAGCTTTGTTTCTTGATGCAGGTGTTCTTGTGATGACATGCGTACACAACCAGTAATAGTACGCATGCATTTTGGCACGTTTGAATCCGCTTCCATTGGGTGTCGCGTAGATTATTTGTCCATATCGGTGCTGCGTAGTTTACTACGGAACGACTGACGGCTTTGTAGATGGTAAGTAAAATCTCCTTTTCTGTTCCCCATTAGCTGCGAGCAAGGGATTTTAGGATGTTGTTTCTGCCCTTAATTTTGTCACAGGTGTTGTCGCCATGGCTGTTGAAAATGCCATGATTGTCGATTGTGACACCGAGAATTTTGGGGTAACGGACAGTTTGGACTACGGAGTCGTTTACTTTTATGTAAAGCTGTAAGTTGAACTCATTGTTGAACGTGGTAAAGAGGGTGGCCGAGGATTTGGGAGCTGATAGCTTTAGGTTCTTGCTATTGAAGAAGGTGTTGAGGTCTTCCAAGTAGCTATTGACTAGTTGCCGGATGTCATGATGGTACAGTCGTGAGCGTATGATATTATGTCGATTCCTTTGGGTGGGGTGGGAAGCCCGAACATATATAGGTTAAACAAGGGAGAGGGAAAGGACTCCACCTTGTGGTACTCCTTGTTTAATCCTCCTTAGTTTAAAATACACATTTCTAAACTCTATGCTGGATTGACGTCCGGCAAGGTAGTTTGCGATCCATTTGACTATATGCGACGGTGTGGATGAATTACGGAGATCAGTAGGAGTGAGTGGTGAACCAGTCGCTCGTGTTAAACGCTTTCGACAGATCTAAAGCCACTAGGATGGTACGCTTAAACGGCTTGGGCACTCCAACCTCCAAAATGACACCAGAGTTAACATAATCGCTGATCAACTGGATGCTTCGGATTTCTGTCCCATCAACGACGATAAACCGACTCGTGTCACTGGATCCTGCACCAGTTCCCCTGACATTTCCATCCAGTCCTGGACTTATTAATGACAACACATGGGAACCTATCATCACTATGTCATCCGATCACCTGCCAATCGTACTAACGCTCGATATGCCGTCTAAATTCGTCCATCCCGACAAAAAGACGTACACTAACTTCAATAAAGCTGACTGGGAGAGCTCTAAAAGGTTCACTGGCGAATCTTTTGCTATTCAGACAAATAATTCTCACTGCAGCTAAGAGATTCATTCCAGCTGGCCGCATTCCCAGCCTAAAACCGAACTTTCCAACATCCGCGGCCAAATTGGCTAAAACAAGGGATCAACTAAGAAGTGCAGACCCAAGTGACACACGTATTGGTGACCTTAACAACATCATATTTGAGCAGGTCAATGACCACCGGAGAGGAATATGGCACTCACACCTACGTAAACTTAACACCACTACAGGTGTGAGTAAACTTTGGAACACTAGGCACGTTTTATTGTGTTTATCCCGTGCAGGTTTGGGTAGAACCTCATATAAAAAAATGACACTTACCCAGGTAAAGTTCACTCGTGCAACTACCCTACACGGGATAGAGCTTAGATGAATCAAATGTAGATGGCGGACGCATAGGGGAAATATGAGGGAATTTGTTTTTTCAAACCAATTGTGAGAGCTTTTCTCATCACGAGAAAAGATTTTGCAAAGAAATAATCATCTTTTGTGATAAAATCCACCACAACTAAAAAATAAACCGATGAAGGTGAGTCAAAGATGCGCAAAAACTGTCAAATGTCAGCTGTTTGGTCTTAACCGGGATGTTACCCGCGATCGTTTTTTTTCGAGTTAGATTTACCCGCGATACGAAAAAAACGTCGCTACTGTTAGAAACGTATGAAATCCCACTAAAACCTCAATCTTTCTATATTGCGACTTTGGCTAATTGAGCAGCTTAATTTGTCACTTGTGCTCCAATTTTTTGTGGAAACTTGGTTTCAGATAGATATTCTCTGTTTCAATCGAGATTTCACTGTAATTTTTTGCGGTACCCTTTCTCATCGCCAAAATAAGTCGTAAGCATTTCATTTGTTGTCTTTATCGCAATAATTTAATTAGACCATGGACAAATCGAAGTTAATTTTATTCTTTTACTATTCTTTTTATCTAATTGAATTCATTCAAATTCGAGACATTACACTCAAACTAAGAATTTTTCAGCACCAAAATCTAAATAACATTACGTATAACATTTGAATTCTCTTCATAAAAAACGCAACTAGAGCATCCAAAATTCTTCTTACTCTAAAAAAAACCTACGTGACGCTCATTATCTATCCTCGACTGTATATATCTCACGCTCTTTCTCTTCATATGTTCCGTGCAATCGTGCAATATGTATCATGAGAGTTTTCTCTTCCATTAACACACGACACGACACTACTTACGTTCCGTATCTGACCAACGACCGTCACATGCCCGGCTAGCTCAGTCGGTAGAGCATGAGACTCTTAATCTCAGGGTCGTGGGTTCGAGCCCCACGTTGGGCGAATATCTTTTTTTGCGTTTATTCTTTTTTTTTTAAATATGTTATGTATGTATTGTATGTATATATATATTAATTTTTTTGTATTCCTTTCTTTTACTTTCAGCATTAAACCCAACTTTAAACAAACCATCTATTGTACCGCTCTCCAGGAAGGCTCCTTCCAAGAATGGTATTTCGCCTACAATCGCTACAAGGACACGATGAGTGCATCGGAAAAGGAACAAATTCTGTCCGCGTTGGGATGCACGGTACGGCCGTGGTTGCTTTCAAAGTGAGTACAAATATTTTTCATGTTGCTTAGGTCGTATGAACAAAAAGATACTTTGCCAAATAGTACTGGGCTAAACAAGTATGTACATACAAGCAACAGAAATTAAAATTTCGCTAAACTAGTAAACATAATCTCTAAGCAAAATGTTTTTTTATTCGTACGATCTAATATTTGAGTCTGGTAATTGAAAAAAATAAAAAGGAAAAAAATATCGCAGGTCCCACCGAGATTTGAACTCGGATCGCTGGATTCAAAGTCCAGAGTGCTAACCATTACACCATGGAACCATATGACAGTCGTTTGTCAAGAGACATACACATTATTGTGTTGGACAGAATTAACCCTCGTGTGTATTGAGAAGATTTTATGTTCAGAACTTGTGTACTAGTTGCGTGTACGATATTGTACTGATTCTTGAGAAGTTTTGGTTTGGTGAGATGAATTTGTACGTTAGGGAAATTATTTTCGTTCTATGAGACAAGTATTGAAGTATAGGTACATAATTGATGGTATTTGGATCAATATTTGGAATTTGTATTGATCCGTTTCGATAATTTTAGAGTGAGTTGAATAATGTGGATTCCGCAAGAATGATCCAAGTTTACTTCTAACCATGGTAAAATGAAAAGGATTGAGTGAATGAATATTAGAAAATGCTGCAGAACTTCTGATGATAGAATCAAGTGTTTTTAAGCTAATTTAATGTGCAAGTAAACGTTATTCAACATCTTTAAGTTACTCTAAATTTTTGGAACAATATATTTATTCGGTTTTTTAATTTAATTAATTAAGCAAAAATCTAACGAAAAAAAATGTCCAATCTTGTCGGTGCATTGTCCTCATAAAGCAATCGACTCAATATCTCTACCATAGGGGTTTCGGATTTTTAGTCAGACGGATGTGATCAAATTTAGAAAGCCGGAAAGCAGCAATACATGCACACAAAGCGAATGAATATGCCGTATATACGTTGCAAGATGCACTAAGGGGCGATTCAGACTATCGACAAGATTTACTAAATCCTAGATTTAGTGGACAGTTGTACCATATTGTACTGCAATTTGAATAATGCAAGTACATTCTACGATGCATTTAGAATTTAATGACATAGGATTTAATCTAGTAGGCGGGTGTCGACTCGATTAATTTAGTGGTTTTAGTAAATCCTGTCCATAGTGTGAATCCCCTCTTACACAAGCACAGCGCATGTAAAAAAACCGTGTCTGCTCTGATAAAAATCGCGAAAACACGTGGAAAATTCACTTTTTATCGGGATTTGTTTCTTTCACTGCATTATAGACACTTCAATTCACGACACATTGCACTTTTCACGACGAAAGTGTAAAGTTTGCCGCGACCCAACCCGATTTGCCTTTACCGCAATGTAAATTTTCGATCTGAACAGGCCTATGAATTGTCGTTTCAGTATATGACCGTGCTCTGCTTCCGGGCTTGTATGAAGGTGGCTTTGGATGTGATGTTACTGACAATTAAGGTTAGGGTTGGTTTAGTAGTAACAATGGGTCGCTAACAGTGTTACCAATTTAGGGGAAAGTTCCCTAAATTTAGGGTTTTTTGAAGCTCCTAGGGAGAATTTTAGTGGTATAATTTTTTTAGGGAAAATTTTAGGGGGAACCTAAAATACCTTAGGGGAATTTCGGGGGTTTGTTTTCTAACATAAATCAGCAAATTCCTTGAAAATTTGTGTCTCTGACAGTTTCTTTAATTATTTTCTGATGGATCTTGTACACGTTTTATTTGATTGCTCATTAATAAGTTGCGAATACAGTGCGTACTCGATAATCCGGACTATTGAAAACCAGGGTCGATCCGGACTACAGAGGAATTCGGACTAGTGGAAGCCTTTAATTTGCTCTAAATTTCGAGAAAATGGACGAATTTAATCAAATTTTTCGAAGAATCTGTTTTTTTTTTCGAAGAATTTCACTCTGTTATTCTAGATTTTGTTTTTTCCAAGAACAAAGAAAACGGTTGTTTTTATTTCGGACGATAATATCACTGTTATTATGAGAAAAAAGTCAGATTCGGATTAGAGCTCTTGAAATTCGGACTACAGAGTGTACAATGTAATCTTTGAGGTGATCCGGATTACTGGAAATTCGAGGTTTCGAGGCTTCGGATTATCGAGTACGCACTGTAATATGATCGTAAAAAAAATCAAGTGATTTGGAGACGTTAAGTGGATTAAAATAAGATAAGAGAGGCTCTGCCTGGAGGATATCGCCTACGTGTAAATAAATAAATATTCAAAACGCTATGTCCGCTTCTGAGTCCAGGACAATAAGAGGATGAGCATGGAGGTTAGCTGTTTTTCTCATTTGAAATGGGCTATGGGCGGCAAATTCCTATTCCGATTAACTCGACTTAGAACTAAATCGATGGCATGCCTTTGCTACCCCTGTAGAAAAGCCGTCTTGATAGCTGTGTGCTGTGTCACTATAATCTTCGGGGTACCATAAGGCCTGATACCTTCGTCAACAGATCACATTTGGTGCCCAGCGTAGAGCCTTTTTTAATTTTCCGTCATTTTTCCAATTTAGGGGCAAGATTGTCATTTTAGGGGGAAATCACGTTTCATTTAGGGGAAAGTCACGCAGCCTACCTGGCAACACTGGTCGCTAATCAAAGGAGGCAGTCCTAAAATTATTTTTCAACACGCCAAAATGAGGCAAAAATATTGTTTGCATCGGTTACCATACTAATCAGAGTTTTTATGCAAAAGAGGTCACAATGGTAAAATGGAAGCCTCTTGACTTTCACACATATTGGTTATATATTGATTTCGGATATAACGGGTGGTCTAACTAGAATGCACGATTTTAATTGAGTGTCACACCTTAACGGTAAGTTTCTCGCCCAACTTTATTAGACATTTCTTTGCTTCCAGTGTTTGGCAAATTCAATCATGGAGAAGTACACAGTACACTATTGAGCAGCGCGTTAAGGTCGTTGAAGCCCTTTCGAAAATGAACGTTCAAATCAAAATGCTTTTCGTGCACTTCGTGATTTTTTTTGGTCAACTTATTCGACCAAATGCGTCCACATAACGGAATTCTTGTGGCCAGAAATCGAGAATATGGACCTGGACGATATGTGGTTCCAACAGGATGGGGCCACTTGCCACACAGCCAACGAAACAATGGCTCTTTTGCATGAGAAATTCAATGACAGTGTTATCTCTCGTCTTGGCGATGTTAATTGGCCGCCAAGATCATATGATTTGAGACCGTTGGACATCTTTCTCTGGAGATATTTAAAAGAAAAAGTGTACGTCAATAAGCCAAAAACAATTCAAGAGCTAAAGGATGAGATAATTCAGCACATTAACGATATTCAACCTCAATTATGTCTCAACGTCATTGAAAATATGGACAATCGGATAGAAGTATGCCACTGTAGCCATGGTGAGCATTTGGCCGATATTTTGTTTCACAAATAATTGCCATATATTCTTCTATCATAAAAAAATTTAGATAATTCTCTAAAAACTTTTTGCTTATTAACAATTAACTTCGTGCATTCACGTTGGACCACCCATAATCCGTTTTGGTTAATTATAACGAATGATTTATTTATTGATCGCAAAATACTCGCTTCAATTGCGATGTTTTCTGATAATTTTGAAACTTTATACACGGTTGATGAGAATCCGTTCGATCATTTCTGAACGCAGTGTCCATTGAACGATCAGAAAAACTATTCTGGTAAGTGAACTCTTCGACAAATTGTTTACCGCAGTTTCGGTCAGGAAGAGAATCATGTCGGGACTGTGCCCAATATTCTATGCGCTGTGTCTCATTTTGTTAGAATGGATAATTGAAATGTTTTTCGACGACTTTCTAATTCGTGATTATCAACAGGGTGGTCGCGACGTGCCACCAATTATTTTTTTTCTGTTCAAATTCCAAGAAAGGCATAACAACATTTTACAGAACCATAGATCTTTGGTCTACCACCACCTATTTTTGTTCAATTTTTAACCAACAAATTTACAAAAGAACACTAAAGTGCAGTTTGCCTGAGTTCAGATATATGGTAGCGTGAAGTGTAATTATTGATTTCGTGCCACAAGAAGTGTTCTCTTTATACTCGAAATGTTTCCCTCTCTGCGGACAAGATAGAAGACAGTTGAGTTGGAGCGAGTAGGAAGGTGGTAGAGTAGAATGGTACTCTACCCGCCCATTTACTCGAAACATCTAAGCTTCAATTTAAAAAATCAAATTTTTGGGGCTTACATTTTTCCCAACCAGTCTGTCGCCCTTTGTGGGCTACTTATTCGTAAATTGAAATTACGTCTATGGAGGCTTTTTAAAAAATCTTTCAGAT
Organism: Microchrysa polita; assembly: GCA_949715475.1. Lineage (NCBI taxonomy): Eukaryota > Metazoa > Arthropoda > Insecta > Diptera > Stratiomyidae > Microchrysa > Microchrysa polita. The sequence continues at coordinate 75,205,333 of OX454421.1, read as the reverse complement.
TCCGAATTTTATAAATCCCCTTTGCTAACTCCTCAAAATCGAAGGGCATATTGTAGTATCCAAAATATTTCTGAAAATTGCAAATGTACAAACAAAATGTCCGGCTTGCTCAGTATCTTTCCCAGGGTCCTGCAAATTTATAAGGAGATTCTGTCAGATTTGAAGTCGCTATACGTATTTAAGGAATTGTTTGGTGTCCGGACACTTCAATTCAAGCCAGAGAACAGAGGGAAATAATAATAACAATATAATCGATTCAGCTTAGAATCATTGATTACTAGCTATAAAAAACATAAAACAATTGCAAATTTTTATCTTCAACTAAAATTTAGCATTTCCGGATATAACGACTATTATTCTCATAGGCCCTTCACCGTCGCTATAAGCGAGTACTCCCCCGTATACGTTTTTTGAAGATTTAAAAAAAAAATTTTCAATCAATTTTTTTGCGGAGGCCGGCATAAATTTATCCTGCACTCACGTGAGTCTACTTTGAGCTTCGGGATACTGTAAAACCTAAGCCTAGTGAACAAAAAGGATTTAACCTAATAAGGAGATTACAAGTTTCAATCCAAACTCAGGCATCGTCGGTAGTTTTTAGGGTTTTTTAGATTTTACAAAAAACCCTTATGAAATCGATTTTGTCCGTCCGTCTGTCCGTCTGTCCGTCCGTCTGTTCACTAAATAACTCGCGAACGGCTTAACCGATCGTCATGAAATTTGGTAGGAATGTGTAGAATGGTAACAGTCTTTGGCACGAAATACTTAAAAGTTGGTAGGACAAAAATAACAGGGTGTCCCGGACATTTGAATATTTGTTCACTAAATAACTCGCGAACGGCTTAACGGATCGTCATGAAATTTAGTAGGAATGTGTAGAATGGTAACAGTCTTTGGCATGAAATACTTAGAAATTGGTATGGCCAAGATAAAAGGGTGTCCCGGACATTTACAAATTTGTTCACTAACCGATCGTTATGAAATTTGGTAGGAATGTGTAAAATCGTAACAGTCTTTAGCACGAAATACTTAGACGTTGGTAGGACAAAGCAAACAGGGTGTCCCGGACTTTTTTAGTTTTTATCAAATCAAAGAACTCGTTGGGTACATTTCATATCAGTCGCTTTTTTCCAGTTTGGAGTCATGGTAACGGCGTTACAGCTAATAAATCCAGTTAATATGTGGATCCATGATACATAGTAAATCTATTTTTGGATTGGAACGCGTTTATTAAGATTTAAAATAGATTTACGAGAAGCATTTCATTAACATTGTGCATAATTCTTATTTATTACCTATAAAATATATGTGCAAAATTATTCACTATGTATGTATCCAAAATCTAAAAAACCCTCGTATTGCGGGCGCAGCCCTCTGTACGCCGGTATTTTTTTTCACAAGTCATTCACTACGAGGACTTTCGCTCAAATTTTATTTAAAAACAAAACATTGATCCGATGGAGGCAGAATATTAGCCTAGAGTGTTTTTTTTTTCAATGGCAAAAAAAGCAGGAAAGTTAGATATTTGCTTTTTGAATCGTATGGATTTTATTTGATAAAAAAACGCTGAACTTTTTTAAGTTATTTAATCAGCTATAGTTTTAAGGAACACAATTAAGTGAGTTATTCGCACGTCCTTGTGGCATTTTAAGTTTCCGGAAATTCGGGGTCACATATTACCTATAGCATTTGAACAAGTCAAAAAATTAGCAAGAAGAGCATGTTTCAGTGTTATTTTTTTTAAATTTTTTTGGGACAAAATTAAAATTACAAAATACCTTGTGAGATCTAGGGACGCGGGAGCGTCCCGCCCGCCAAAGAAAAAAGAAGAAATTTGAACAAATCAAAAGTGAAAAGCGACTAACACTATGTTTACACGACGGAACAAGTAAGGGTTTTCGGACCTCTGTAGCTCCGACCCTGGTTGATCCTGAGTGTTCAAATTTGGTATAGGTTGTCACTCGCGCCGTCTTACGAAGTGTAGAAAATTTCAAGAAGATACGATGAAAAACACCGGAGATATAAGAGTTTGAAAATCGCATTTTTTCGAAAATCTTGTTCTCGTTGTTCTTGTTGTTCATTGACAGGGCTACAGCCTTGCAGAGAGCATCTCGGGATTTGGTATCTTTTCCCATTGATAGAGTCTGTCGTGAAGGTGTGCATAGGCTATCGTTTGCTCCGATCCGTGGAGTAGAAAAAAAGATACAGCGGAAAATGTGAAAAAAACGCATAGAGTTCCTCGCTTAAATCTTTTCATATGTTTTAAAGGAAGCATTTTGCAAAAATCGGGGATAGGCCCGAAAAATGCCAAGAAAAGAATCGTAAAGTTTTGTGATTTGGCAGGACTGTTTCGAAGAATCGCTTGTATATGTTCTCTAAAGTTTTCAGTTGTAAAGCGTCTGCGAGAGCGGCGGCAAGGGGTCACAGTTCAAGTTTTTATTCGTCTTTTATACGAGTACGTACATATTACTATAATATTGGATGAACAAATAACATCCCGATGAGCCTAAAGCTTCCAGCAAACGGTAGAGGTTCACAAAACACGCACAACTTAGGTTACGAAGGAGACTAAGGCTATCAAGGGCACAAAGGTTACCAAGAGGGTTGTTATTGTTATTATGTTCTCAAACAAAGTCGTGACAATAGGGCAGTGAATATTGAAAACTGCAAAAAAGAATTGATATCTCACAAAAACAACTCTGTTGTAAAAAGTTTCCGCCAAAGAAAAAGTTGTCAGCCGCAAAAAGGATTGATATAATACAATCCCGCCAAAAAACTCGCAAGGATATGCATTCAAAAGAGATTGAATTAGTTTATAGTTTCCACCAAACCAGCGTGGTGCGGTACGCGTCAGAATTTGTGAAATAATTTCCGCCGCGGTAGACCACGCTGAATTTGCCAATTCGTGTGGGGTCTGTGTTGTGTGTACCGCGTACCGCACCCGCGCTGGTTTGGTAGAAGCTAATTTCTTGCAATGCTGTTTGGCGGGGAGTTTTCATAGGAGTAATTGCAGGATAAAACCAATCTTAAGAAAATTACGAAAGAACTTTATTGTTTAAAAAAGTCGTCTATACGAAGGAAAGCAAAAAAGTTTGTAAGACATTTTATTTACAAGGCTGGATATGATTCGAGATTAAATCTGATCAGAAAAGAGCATAGCAGCAAATAGCACCCTCGTCAAGCTCCCCGCCAATAAGCGTTGAAAAAAATTAACTTCCACCAAACCAGCGCGGGTGCGGTACGCGGTACACACAACACAGACCCCACACGAATTGGCAAATTCAGCGTGGTCTACCGCGGCGGAAATTATTTCACAAATTCTGACGCGTACCGCACCACGCTAGTTTGGTGGAAACTATAAACTAATTCAATCTCTTTTGAATGCATATCCTTGCGAGTTTTTTGGCGGGATTGTATTATATCAATCCTTTTTGCGGCTGACAACTTTTTCTTTGGCGGAAACTTTTTACAACAGAGTTGTTTTTGTGAGATCATCTATTTATCACAAAATCCAAGAGGAATAAAGAGACTACGTTGACGAGTGTCCCTACATACGTGTCTCGTAACAGTCGTTGATCCTAGACTCAAACTTTTTGTCCTCGATCTGAGGATCTCATCACATGAAGAGTCTTGATGATTCTGGACAAGTCGAATGGCCACCAGTATGTCCTGTCCAAACGCAAACTACATATACATATTTATATTCACTGAAATAAAATTTGTGCCAAAGTTCCTCCAAAGATACTTCACGTAGGCTAAACAAGAGTCGTTGACCAAAAATGTGGCCAGCATAATAATTTAGTTGTCGTATATCCTGAAAATGACGCTCTACAGATGCTTGTCCTGGTAACTGTTTTATTTTTCTAAATACATCAGGTTCAGTTCACATCGTCTATCATTGATTTGACGCTGATAATGACATATTGTATCAGCGTCATTTTATGATTTTAGGTCGCAAAAAATAGCTCAGCTCTGTTTTTTTTTGGGATATTGTCAGGGTAGATACCAGAAGTGTACCACCAGGTTTCGAAAAACCTGTGCTAACCCGTGACCCTCAAAAAACATCAAAATTTTCGGACCTTTTTCATATTTTGGTTTGTAATTTCCAAAAGGTGCTCCCTACAAGAAAGTCGACTACTGTATTTTCAAAGCTAACAAAACCTTCTTTAATTTGAGTTTACCTCTAGCATTGTATAGGTGCAAAGGATCCCAAGATGTTTTTTTTTTATAAAAAAGTTCTAAATTGTAATTTTAGTCATCTTCCGAACTAAATATCGGCTTAAATGCACATTCTACGGAGAAAGTCATGTGACACGAACTTATAAACCAGTTACTTAGCTGTATATATGTCGGAACGAATGGAACCGGACCATGGGGTCATAGGGCTGCCACTGAAAATTAGTTTCTTCTAAGAAAATGTTTCTTTATGTACCAATACTAACCAAACTTCACCCAAGTGTGTTTCTGGTTAAGCCTCAAAAAATATCTAGGAACGGATGAAATTGGAACACAACGTCATAGGGCTGTTATACAAACCAACCTCTGGGAATTAGGTTCTTCTAAGAAAAACTATTTTCTTTATGAACCAACTAAAACCAACTAACTAAACCTCACCCAAATGTGTTCCTAATAAAGCCTCAAAACATATGGATGTGGATGGAATCGGAACATTACGGCATAGGGCTGTCATACAAACCCACCCCTAAATATTAGGTTCTTGTAAGAAAAACTTTTCTTTTTGAATCTTAACCATAATTCATCCAACTGTGTTCCTGGATTAGCCTCAACGCATCCAGGAACAGATGGAATCGGAACACGTCATAGAGTACGTCGTATTACAATTTCAAAACAAAAAACATATTTTAAAATGCTGCATCTTGAGATCCTTTGTACCTACAAAGCTGAGATTGCACTCAAACTAAAGAAGATTTTGTTAGCTTTAAAAGTGCAGTAACCGCGTTTCTTGTAGGACGCACCTTTTAAAAATTACAAACCAAAATATGAAAAAAGTCCGAAAATTTTGAGGGTCACGGGGTTAGCACCGGTTTTTCGAATTTGCAAACTTGGTGGTACACTACGGGTATCTATCCTAGCAATATACCGAAAAACCAGAGCCGAGCTATTTTTTGCGACCTAACGCCTTATATTTTGGTTTATTTACTGGCCTAAAGGCTTAGCGATTGCGTAGATAATTTCAAATTTTATAAGTTCGATTAGTCCACGTTATCTTGTTTCAACAAACGAGTTTAATAGTGAAAACTGTGCTGTGATCATTGGATACTTCCATCATCCAGTTTAGAAAAAGAGTGGTGAATTTTTTTTTTTAAATTGCTGTAACAAACAACAAATTGAATATGTACTTCGAATATGCTTTGAATCATTGAAGAACCACACTCCAATCATAGATATAAGGAGTCGGTTACTTTCCTAGAAAATTGGTTTGCAGAGAAACAAATTTTCGCCAATTTCCGACACAAATGTTTCAGGCGCACAATATATAAACATATATGTACATACATTAGGAGTTCACCAAAAATGTATTATGGAAAAAAAAATTTTGTGGGTCATTCAATTTCGAAAATCCCATGAATATTTTTTGGTAGAAAAATCATTTTTGCCTCGATTCGTCATTATAGTTAATATGTAGGTGTAGTAACACAAAAGAATGCATCTCCTTAAATTAATTAATTAAATTCTGATGTAGGAGTAAGTTTTACATAAGGATTATCGAAATTCCGGATATTCGGTCATAGATACAAATTGATGGAATGCCGTGTTTTTCTTTAGGAAACAAGTCTCAAAGTCTTACCTAACGTTCTTTATGTTTCCTCTAAAAATTATTGTATCCCCCTAATTTCCTCCTGAAAACCCCTAAATTTAGTGGATTTTCCAAAAAATTGGTAACACTACTCCTTTGCGCAACAAGTGACTCTTGTAAGTATCAGTATAATATTGTACAACTTCGAGAACATTTCAGAACTTCATTTTCTGAAAGCCTTTTAAATGATAGCGTGTGGGGTGGGTTAATATGACTCAAATATATCGTACGCACACATATGCGGTTCCATGGTGTAATGGTTAGCACTCTGGACTTTGAATCCAGCGATCCGAGTTCAAATCTCGGTGGGACCTTTGAATTATTTTGTTGAGGTAAAAAATATGGGTTCAAAATTCCTTAATGAGTTTGTTCGTGGTTCGCTTGAATCCTCTAAGATTTGGTAAATGAATAGTCAAAAATTAATCATCAGCAGTTAGTTGGCGCTAGAATATCAGCATTGCAATTTCTCTATTAGTAAATCATGCATGACTCAACTCAATATGCCATCTAAATCAGAGGCATTGTATGCATATGCATCTTAGTGATTCATAGATGCAAAATTTTAAGGTCCCACCGAGATTTGAACTCGGATCGCTGGATTCAAAGTCCAGAGTGCTAACCATTACACCATGGAACCGCACAATCAAACATTTGTCATAATCAAATTTTTATATTTTAAAACTATTTCAGATAACCTACTTATTCCATACCATATACACACAGTAAAGATATACTCGCATCTCATTATGATTTTTACCATCTTTGATCGTACATCTTCTCAATATTTTGTCGTTTTCCTTTCACTTTTTCACAGATACCTCAACATGACCATCGACCCGCAATCGGGCATTCGCAAGCAAGACGGTGCACGAGCATTTTTGGCCGTGGCTCGAAACGGTATTGGACATGAAATTGCTTTTGATTTTCTTATGACCAATATTGAAGAAATTAGTGAATAGTAAGTATCGCATGTTCTCCCGTAGTTGACCAAACAAAAATTAATCAATTATCTCTTATCTTTGTGTATAATAGTTTCGGCGATGGCTTCTCGACACTTACGAAAATGATCGACGCCGTTACGACGTACATGAATAAAGACTATCAACGCGAACAGCTCGAAAAGTTCGCCTTGAAAGCGAAAAAGCTCGGGTTGAGTGCCGTCGAACGTTCGATTGCATTGGCCAACGAACAAGTGAAGAATAATATCTATTGGCGATCACGTTCCTATTATAGTTTGAAAGGATACTTGGAGGATATCGTGCGAGCGTTTCATATAAATTTGTACTAAAAAGGTAGAAGCGCAACATTGCTTCTGTTAGCTTTTTACATGAATCCACCCATATTTTAATGTATAATGTACGTTTATATATCTACGAGTATAAATCTATAATAATCATGTTAGTCATTGTTATATAAAATTATTTTTATTATTATAGTGTAGAAATATTATAAAATGTGCAAAAGTACGAAGATTTAGTTTATAGCGATACGTGTTAGCTGTGGTGCACATTTTATTTCCAATAGCTTCTGTAAAATTGATTCGAAAATTTTAATTTTTAATGTATAAATTATGACTTCAATTTTCCGTGAAGCAATCAGAGCGTTGAAAAAGAAATATTTGTATGAAATTAAATTGACCTCGAGCTTCCTGTATATTTTTTTTTTACTTATTTGAAACGTCTAATAATAATCGGAAATTCTATTGCATTTCTCTTCACGCAACTACACTCCTTTACATGTACGCACTATTTTTAAGACATTTGCCAAAAAGTATAATTTAACAAAAAGTACATTACTAGATCGGATGCTAAGTTTCTTTTGTGTATCAAAGTTTGCAAATAGTTTGCAATATGTTCATTTAATATGTGTGGACAGAGCAACAATTTCGTTGGCATTAGTCCAATTTGAATAAAATGTTTGACCTGGAATACACAAGTAGCAAAACATTTTTGGTGCAGAGTTGCATAGTATCCATCAAATTTAAATGCGACTGATTTGAAATACAAAATTAATTGAATACTATCCCTGTTACGCTAATGTTAATCGACACTGCTTCAAATCACCAATTAATCAAAAATACACTTCATAAAACCGACCTAAACCGATTTACAATTTTAGGAAAATAGGAAAATACTACGAAACGAAATAAATTTTAAGAGTTCATATTTTAGTTTCTCATGCAGCTACAAAAATTTTGTAAAACTTTTGTCACATGTTTGAAAAGTTGTAGGTTTTACACTAGTCGGCAGATTGCTTATTGACGTTTAAAAAAAACAAAACCAATTGTTCTGACTTCTATTCGTGACGAAAGCCCAATTATTGTAATTTGTAAATTATCAATATATGTAATTATTTTATAAAATAACTGTGTATGTATTATGTTATACTTATTTTATAGTTCAGTGATTGTATTTAAATATAAATGCTACGAGTACATACGAACACATTTATATAAAAAATATATGTGAATGTATTTTTCCTGCAGTAAGGAAATTGTAAGTGTTGATCAAACATGTGAAACGAAAAAAAGGCTGTATTGTATAATATGTTTTCTCTTGTATATTATGTATTATTCTTATTATTTTCTTCTTTCTGTGGTTCTTATAATTTATATTCATACATTGTACGAAATTTCAAAATGATGTTTTCATTTAAAACTATTAGCTTAAACTATTCTATTAAGTGAATGTGTATGCTGAAATTTGTAAAACAAATTTAAATAAGTAAAACAAAATAAAATCACAAGAAAAAAACACTAAAACTATCCATTGTTTTTATTTTCTAATTATTTGTTCTTAGGCGCTTACAGAAATGGACCCAGAGTCTGGACAAAATCCGATTTCGGATAAGTGAGTGATGGACCCAGGGCCAGAGGCAGACCAAAGAAAACGTGGATGTGCCGACTGAAAAAGCAACAACCAAGCATTGGTTTTGGCGATGACACCCAAAGGGCGATTTGCCTACACGGCACTACACAGCATGCCATAGAGCGGTATATGGAGTCAAGGAAGAAGTCAACGGAGGTTTCAAGAAACGTTTATAAACCTTAGGGTCTTTCGCCCTTGATTAAAAAGTTAATTTGCTTTATCCATATTGGTTCTTCAAAATTCCTTCTCACTTGTCTCCGCTAAAATATCCGAATTCGGGCTCGGCACCAAAAAAAAAATACGTAAAATGAAAAAAAAATCTCCACCACATTTTTCAATCTCAAATCACGCAATGCCTAGACTAAGGTAAGCTGACCAGACGTACAGCATTTTGCTGTACAATACAGCATTTTGACCTGTCGTACAGCCTTGGGAAGTGTACAGCAAAATGTACAGCATTCTTCAAGCAACACAATTAAATCTGATTCACTACATAATAAGTTCATTTCGATAGCTCTGGAACACTTCCCGATCATTCTGAAATTTGGCGCACTTACAGAGCTACTAGGCGCTCACATTGCCTCCAAATTACATGGTCCTAACCGTCCTAATCCATCCGCGACTGGAAGTTACGGCTGCCCAAATTGCAATTTTGAGTTATCTAATTGAAAATTGTCTATCACTCGCAAATTCGTGAGCGAAAATGTTGAAATTTAAAAATCTTGTAGAGCACTGTACTGTCCACATTTGGTGAAAATTTAAAGGATCTAGCTATCGCAAGGTTCAGAAGTTACAGCCGTCCAAATTTGCGATTCAAGTTGTAAAGTTTAACCCATGGGCGATCGATATTATTATTATATGTTAGCCAGTCGTTCATTTCCGATAACTCGGAAACCGATCGAAATTCCTGAAATTTGGCACACTTGAAGACCTACTTGGAGCACATTTCCTCCAAGTTTTAAGGTTCTACCTATCCGCGCTCCGAAGTTAAAGCTGCCCCAATCTGACTTTTATGTATTCTAATTGCAAATTGTCTAAAACTTGGAAAATATTGAGCGAAATTTTGAAATTTGGTAGATTTGTAGAGTATTGCACTGTCCATATTTGGGGAACATTTCAATGCTCTCGCTAACAAGGTTCTAAAGATACAGCCGTCGAAAGATGCGATTTTTATTTATTTTTCCTGTCACCAAACGATGACAAATCAGCGACAAATTATGGCCGAGAAAAATTATGCAACTGTTATCGGATTGTAGCTTGTGAAATTCCCCAGCATTCCCCACTCGTTTCACTCGGAGTCAGTACTAGGCTTAAAGACGAAAAAAGAGCGATTCTCGTTTTGCGTGCGATAATGCGGTGATGTGATATGAAACGAATAATAACTGCTTGTAATTTCATAAAGCACTATGGAATCCTCCAACTGATTTCCTTTGTTTCGATATTAATTTTTTCCAACGGATGTTCCGGAATCCTGCAAATTATTTTCCGTCTTTGTGCGATACTGACTCCGGAAGTCAGTTATAAATCACAAGTTGTAAGTAATACATATAATATGTTGTTTGGTTAGTAGTGTGAACTTTGGTAGAGATTTATATTAAAATGTCGACAGAAAAAAGAAAACGAATTCGCAATATTTCTCACACTTGGGCCGATAAAGAAATCGAGGAATTGATTGGAGCTGTAAAGGTCAGGCCAGTACAGTGGCAAGTGGATCACAAGCTGTACAAAAAGAAGCTGCGTGGAACGACACCGAAGAAAATGTTTTCAATAATAAAATTAAACAGGCGGAAATAGTTTTGAAGTGGAGCAACCTCTGTGTTCAGTATAGAATTGTTCGGAACAAATACAAACCCATTCACTGCTAGTGTGCCATATGGTATCGTTTTCAAGTATCCTGTTAAATGGCCTCTAAATATTGAATACGAATGCATTCTTGTGCAAATTCCACTGATATCTGTAGTAGACAAGTTTAACTTTCATGTTTAACGTAAATTGTGCCAGTATTCCTATAGGAGCCAGAGATATCAGATCGTAAAAGTGAACAAGTTTTTGGAATTTGAAAAAAAGTGAAAAAATGTCGTACCGCAAAATTTAAGTTGAGTGTTTAAGGTTTCGAACTAGGTTTTTTTCCTAGAACTATTTCTAATAAAGAAAGGCTATTGAAAAGTGACTCCATTCATGTTAAATTAGAAAAAAGAAATTAAGTGTAGTATCTGAAATTTTGATTTAAAATTGGTTGATGCCATATGGCATCATCGTTGGAAATTTTAATGGCAGTTGAAATTTATTAGTTATTTTTTCGTATTTGTAGGGTGAAATTGCCTTAAACATTAAACTATTTGGGCAGTCTGATTGCTGAAGGCGTTGAAGACAAACAGCCAGCTGAAATTTTCCTAGAACCCACAGACGCTGAGTTTGACTTAGCCGAAGATGATTGCAACGGTAACGAAGGAGTTCAAATTATGGACTTACACCATAACCAACTGCAGCAAGTAGTTGAAGTGGAATTTGTTGGTTGGCTATATTCCGATCAGATTGTGTACGAGGTTGGCATTCAGAACCAAGGTGCCGATACACCAATGGAAATGGTGATGGAAGCAGAGGTGAATCCAAACTTCGTCTTCTTCTGATCCGAAGTGCCAACATTGATACAAAATTACAAATGGACTTCTAGCAAGTTTCGCAGTAAACTATCCATATTTCCCATTCCCAGTTATTTAGACGCTTCTGAAAGACCCCCATAAGATGTTTGAGCGGGTTTTCGACGCGAAAACATACATACATAAGAAAGAATAATAGCTCTTCGATTATAAATAGGAAATAATTAATTTTAACTTTTTTACCATTCAATGCGTGTTTCTCTAAAATTCTGCAATGTAAATATGAAAAGTGATATACCGTTGAAAAGCCAACATGTTGAAGCAACTTTTGTCAACTTTGTAGAGTTGTACGTATAAAGCACCGTTATGAAATTACTGTTTGAATTTTCGATGAAAAATCTATTTTAAAATTTCTATTAAGTTTGAGTAACTGTATCTTGAAAGTGCCGATAATGTTGGCAACAGGAAAAACTTCAGTTTTTGTGAATTTTTATGTAGTTTCTGAAACTGAAATCAAATCTTGGATTAAGTCATCAGGAGTGCTGCAAATTACGATGTTGCGTGGCAAGTCACGATTTTTGATGACTTCACAAAAAGAGCGATAACAAAGTAACGGTAAAAAAATTCCGATTGTATTGGTAATTTTCTTGCTGAAACAAGTTGCGCTATCAACCCTTACAGTATTGACCACCCAATGCGGAACACCCTGTATAGGAACGGATGAATTCGGAACACTACGCCATAGGGCTGTCATACAAACCAACCCTTGGAAATTAGGTTTTTCTAAGAAAAACTTTTTTCTTTTTAAACCACTCTTAACCAAACTCTACCCAAATGTGTTCCTAGTAAAGCCCCAAAACATATCTAGCAACAGATGAAATCGGAACACTACGTCAGAGGGCTGTCATACAAGCAAACCTCTGAAAATTAGGTTCTTCTTAGAAATTTTGTTTTCTTTATGAACGAATCTTAGCCAAACTTTACCCAAGTGTATTCCTAGTAAAGCCTCAAAACATATCCAGGAACGGATGGAATCGGAACGCTACGTCATAGGGCTGCCATACAAAAAAACCCCCAAATTTTAGGTTCTTGTAAGAAAAACTGTTTTTCTTTGTGAATTTTAACTAAAATTCATCCTAGTGTTCCTGGATTAGCCTCAACGCATCCAGGAACAGATGGAGTCCGAGCACGTTATAAGGCTGTGGTAAAAATTGCTAACACAAAAGAATCTTAAATTTCAGTTAAATGTGACGGGTATTCAAATTTCGGCCGCACCCGAAATTCGCCTCCGTCTCGTTTTTTTTAGGTTTAAACGACCACCTCTATTAGACCATAAAAAATGCGATGTGCCCGTATAAAGCGACCATAGGCAAGTACAAATGTGCTTATCTTTTGGATTTTGTATGCTTTTTTTGCAAGTTTTCTTAATAAATTCAACATTTAACGGTATTAACTCATAAAAAAGCATAAGGCCGCAGAAAATGTAATTCGTTTCGTTACGCCAATAATCGATTATGGGCAGTAAGCAGCAACAGCAAAAATGTCCAATCGGATTTAGCTTATTAGTTTTTGTAGCCATCATTCGGTCGTGATGCAGCTGCTGATTTCATTGTTGTTCATCAAAGACCAGTAGTGTAGTCATTAGGAGATTTCAGATTACAAAATGCGGTGGAGAAAATTTTGTTTTGTTTTTTTTTTGGGTTTTTTTGCTGAGTTTGAATCCGGAGTTTTCCACCAAAATTTCGTGGCGGAACAGGGCAAAATCGAAAAAAACCGTAAATTTTCTGAGTTTTTCCGTTTTTGGCTTATAACTTTAAAACAGTACATTTCTCCAAAAACCAGTCCATGAACATGTTAGAGAAAACATGATTGCGGGTCCAACGCGATATTAATCTTTAAAATGCGTTAAGGGTATTGCTACAATTGAAAGTCATTTTTTGGCGATTTTGACCCTGTTTTGAAACGAAATGTAGGTAGGAAGCTACCGATTCGGGCTCAAGAACAAGAAAAATGCAACTTGCAAAAATGAAAAACCGTTCAATCTCAAAATTTAATTCATAATATGGAACTATGCTAAAATGGCAATTAAAAATTATCAAAACATTGTTGTTGGACGGTGGATGCATCAAGTTTGAGAGATCCACCGTCCTATTTGTCCACAGTGGGAACAACACACTTTTATGCTATCATCGCAATCAATGCGGCACACAATGTGTATTTTTGGAGCCGGCTTCGACCAACAGTGCATGGCGCTCCGCATCTTCTCATCAGATGCCTCTTCTGATGCGGCGCGTCATGTACTGTTGTGAGAGGCATTACCGGACTCATCCAGGCATTGTGTCAAATCCTCTTATATAGGACCAAAAGTACACAATGATGTCGAATCATGTTTTGCGGAAGAAGCCACTTGCTATTTTCCAATTCGACGCGGCCGTCGTTTCTGACTATACGTGCTAGTTACGGAATCAAAACATTGTTGTTGAACGGTGGATGCATTAAGCTCAAACAACTTGTTTGACAGATTCACCGTCTGTTGGTCGAAACCGGCTCCAAAAATACACATTGTGTGCCGCATTGATTCGGAGTTAGGAGACAAAAAAAAACCGGAAAAACAACGAAAATTTTGGGGGTTTTCGCGATTTTGACACTGTTTCGCAACGAAATTTTGGTGGGAAGCTCCGGATTCGTCCTCAGCACCCAAAAAAAGAAACAAACAAAATTTAATAAATTATAATTTTACTGTTAATGCGATCCGCGTTTAACCTATTTTCAAGTTTAAATGCTGAGTAACTAGGGTATGGCAGTAACATATTTCTAGCGGGAACTTTAGAACATTTGAAAAATGTTCAGTTTTCGTGGAGAAGATTTCGTTTTCGAATTCATTCAATAAAGGTTGTTGCGTTTTCTTGTTAAGAAAAACTAGCAATTGAAAACGCTAAAACGCATTCCTATTACCATTGGTCAAAAATTATTTCCTTATTTTATAAAAGCACTTAATTGGAGTTTTTATCGCGCGTGAGTAGAATAGAATTCTTGAATGAAATATGCAACAGATGCATCTTCACATGTTCAAATGTTCTCCTTTTTAACATGAGTGGTTGTTTGGCAGGCAATGGCCAATTCGGCGTAATTCTGTCAATTTCGTCAAGCTACGGTGAAGTATGCAAGCATTTCAAAATGTTTCTATTTAAACGGTCGACGGCTCTTGCATTCCACAAAGCACAGGTATGAACAGCAAATTTGCGATATTTACTCTGTGGTCCAGAGCCACCTATCTATACTAAATGCACCAGTAAAAAAAAATATCCACAACACCTCCTGTCAAGGAAGTTAAGTTGAAAACTTAACTTCCTTCCGTGGATCCTTCCATGGATGGAAATTTAGGTCGTGGATTTCTTGCTCTGTCCAATTCTGCAGAATTGGACAGAGCAACCTAACTTCCTTCCATGGATCCTTCCATGGATGGAAATTTAGGTCGAGGATTTCTTGAGAAGATAGTAGCTTTGAAATCTCTCACGTTAGCTTTAATTTAGGAAAAAAGTTGTACATTGCCTCCACATTGATGAATTTGTTCCCTAAGTTCATTACCCTTATTAAGCGACCACCTCTAATAGCGACCACTTTTTCCGGGAACCGACAGTGGTCTCTTTAGACAGGTTCCACTGTATACCCTTTCACTCTATGAGCGAAGGGTATAAATATCCGCATATAATGCTCAGAATCAGTCGTACGAACACAAACCTTAAAGAATGAAAAAATCACATCATCAGCAAAATTTATTAACATAAACCACCTTTACACCTTAATTACAATTTTAGTGAATTTTCAGGGCAAAAGGTTAAAAAATTACAAAAGATTTCAACATTTTACAAATTCTTGTTAGCTTTAGGGGAACTTATCTAACCTAGCCCAAGTGCACGTATTTTATTGTACACAAATTTCATAATATGTATTTAATTATAAATTAGATTAATTTGATTAATTAATTTAATTCATATATGAATATGTATGTATCTGTTATCGCAAACATGTATGGGGAAACATTCTTAAAAAATACCGGCGTACAGAGGGCTGCGCCCGCAATACGAGGGTTTTTTAGAATTGTAATGCATAGTGAATATTTTTTGTATGAACAATATATTTTATAAGCAATCAATAAAGAATTGTGCACAACATTAATGAAATGCTTCCTGTTCCACCTTTAGTTGAACCAATCCAAAAATAGATTTACTATTTACCCAATTTGTATAAAAGTACTACAAGGCAAATCTACAGGCATTTTTCGATTTAAGATTTCTGATGGCCTTTGAGCAAAAAGAAACTCAGCCAAACGTAAGGATCGCTTGGCTTTATATATGAAGTGAATTATTAGCTGTAAATCTACTGTTACTGTTTTTTTAATCAAGGAAAATCAACTTATAAGAAATGATTCCATTTTGTCTCCTGACATTAGACCCCACGCAAGCTTTCCTATGAGTATTGAACAAGTATACTTTTGCAACTATTCAGGGACACGCTGTTAACTTGGTCCTACAAACTTCAAAAATATTTGTGGCAAACACTATTACCATTCTATGCATTTCCACCAAATTTCATGTTCATTGTTTCATCAAGTTAAAAGATATGCATTGAAGAAATGCTTAAGAGGATCCCTTGCATTGTGAAAGGCCCTTACTAAATACTTACTTGGCTATATTTCCAGTTTGGATACAGTTATTCGAATGAAAGTTCGTAGACATATTCCCTATGTAATTTTCTAAAAACCCATAGCAGAATTTTCATATTTGAAAATCTAACACATGAACAAATTGAAATTTTACAAATTTGCTGTTATTTACTTTTCCTTAGGAAAAGTCAACAGTCTTAATACTTAACGTATATAAGGCCATACTGACTAATCTTTGTGCAAAGTTTCATATGGATATACCTATAACGGTTTAGAAAAACGGAGGTCGAAAAGGAAGTTTAACTTTAAACGCCAATAACTTTTTTACCGTTACTCGAAACTGGAAAATTTTAACTCATATGAGATGTACTCATTTTAGATCTTTGATTTAAATACCCATACGTTAATCTTCGATAAAAACTAAAAAAGTCGACTTTTTTCAAACGTTCGGGTCACCCTGTTATCTTCTTCCTACCAACTTCTAAGGTATTTGTGCCAGAGACTGTAACCATTCTACAGATTCCTACCTAATTTCATGACAATCGGTTGAGCCGTTCGCGAGTTATTTAGTGAACAGACGAACGGACGGACGGATGGAAGGACAGACGGACAGACGGACGCACGGACGGACAAAATCGATTTTATACGTTTTTTTTTTAATTCTAAAAAACCCTAAAAACTCATGTACCTACTGTAGTGGCGTAACGTACGGTGTTCCATGTGTTCAGTGGAGCACGCCAAGCCAGAGGGGCCCCTAAATCCAAAAACATACAGAAAATTTTATTTAATAGATCCTTGGATGGCTGTTCTTTTAAAAACATTCATTTTTACAAGTCTGCAAAAAAAACAAGCAAGTCAGCTGCAGGATCTACAGTCTGATAGTGACAAAACATTCAATTCAATACATCATCAGAAAAAATATGTTCACAATGTTAACAAAGAGATAACTGTTGATCTAACAACCGTTACTAAGATCGTTCAATAAGGCTTAAGTTAGAAAGTTTTTTTTTTTAACTATGACTGAAGCAAGACTGGCGGATTTACTAGTGAGTGCAGATAATACATCGTATGTTTCCCCTACGTAAAGTATCATTCGGAGGAGCTCTAGCACGAATTTGATTTCAGTGGATTTAGTTTGCCTTTGGACATGACATGCTGGTGGTCGTTTAACTTGGCCAGAATCGTCAAAACTCTTCATGCGATCTAGTTGATGCGATCCTTAGGACAAGGCTTGTTCTGCTATCCGCTCTCATAGGGGGAACTTTTGTGTTTCCGATATTTTCCGCTATATGTCCGCTATATGGCGGACGGTAAGATAAGTGTCGCAAGTGTCGATAACAAGAACAAGAAAATTCTTCTTGCGAAGCTGATAGCGTAATGTTCCCTCAAAAAGTTAAAAAAAAACCTTTGAAACAATTTGCTGAAACAGAAAATTTCGGTTGCTCTTGCTTATTTTCTGACAGCTTCAAATGTAAGTTATGATCTGTCATTTTCCCTCAAATCCAACGTGAGGGGCCCCCATTTCGATTTGGATCACAATAAATTTGGGAAACGTTACGCTACTGACCTACTGTATACAATTTAATTTATGGACTTGTCTGAGTTTTTTCTCAAATCTACCCAATTGTCTAATAAATCCGATAAACAAATTGATAAACTCGAATTGTCTTAATCATTAGACAAAAGTCAGATTACATCGACCTATTCTCCATTCCATTAAGGAATATAATTGTACTATGTGCACTATGTACTACAGAGAACTACGCATACATTTATTTGTTTTTTTTTTGTATCTTATCATTAAAATGAGATGTTTCAGTTTGAGCCTAATATACAGAAACGTGCACCAACCAACTCCTCTATGATATAATTTCATTGGATAATTTAGAAGGCTCGTCCCAGTACGAGAGTATACTGATCACAGCGCAGAATCAACGACAGCAACACATAAAACTTATTTTATATTTTTTCCGTTTGGCGACATAAAAACTAATTGAGAACTCAGAATTGTTTCAGTTTCTCCTCTATAGTCAAGTGTTGGGTAGGCGTCGTATGGACTGTACCGCGATAATTTGAATCTTAGTGCGTTTGGTCAATATTGTGTCGTAACGAATAGGACGACAGTGTGTGATTGTGCTTATACGAGGATACTGTTTAATTTGACATTGAATTTTTTATGTGAGTTGGATTTTTATATAATAATTATAATAAAAATAATCTATCAATTTTTGTCGTCTGATAAAAAAAAAAAGAATTGTGTAGAAGTGGAATGGATATCATATCGTTTCGTTTAGGGGGCATAAAATGAAAGTCAAGCAGCGTCAATGTTATCGTCAGCATTTGATAAAAATAGATGTTTGTACAGATTCGGGATGTCTATACATACATACATATTTATGTGTATAGTCAGCACGTGGTAAGAAAAAATAAAAATGTTATTCGTTTCAAGTTGAGCCTGTGAGCTTATACGATGCATATTTTTGTCTCCGGAAGAAATCCAAAATAGACATTGATAATAATACATAATTCCATATGGCTTTAGTCGAATTTGTTGTATCATAATAAAATACGTATTACAGAACATGACATACGCAGGTACATATATTTAATATCCACTTTATGAATAATCTACATGCAGTTGTGTTAAAGAAAAAAGCCATTAAAACTCAAAATGTTATTAAATTGTTTATTAGTGCTTAGAAATGCAAATGTTACTACAAATGGTAGACTCTACAGGATGCTTTAGGAAAAATGTCGCCAAAATTATTTCTCTAGCTTTTACCGTTAAGGAGTAATTGTCTTTTTTGTGATTCTTGTCAAAAAGCACGACTTTTTTCTAAAAACTCCTATTTTCTAGCTTCCACTTCAGCCAAATCAATATTTTTCATATTCTTCTGAAAGTACACAAAAATTCCAATAAAAGGACATATCGAACGTTTCGAACGGTTTCGTATCTTCCGAGATACGACGTTTTGAATTTTGCTAAAATGTCAAAATTAAACCCGAATTTCGTAACGATACATTGAAGTGGCAAATCTGCAAAGTTCACAAAAGTTGGCCCAAATCCTAAGCTTTCGAACGGCATATAAGAATAAAGCACAGAATCATCCAGTTTGTGAATAATATGTGTAAAAGGGGAAAAAACATAGTCCCTAAGGGGAAGAAATCTTGCTTTTACGTGGAAATAGTTCAGTCATATAAGCATTTCCAATAGAAAAAAATACAGTAAGGCAATTTTTTCTTGGTCTTGAATCAGTGGGGTCCCAACACATTTTGCTAAAATAAATTTGATCGGAAAGGTCCCAAAAAGGACAAGAAAGGACACTATTTAATCCTTGGCTGGAGGTCGGCATTCGGGATATCATATCAAAGGGGACGCCAAGTACATAACATATCCGGTGTTTGATTCCTATTTCAAGGACCCTCAACGGAATAAATCGCGTTTGAATGGAAAATTTTCGTGTTTCCCGTAACTTATCATCTGTATCTTTCCAAAGTCCATAACTACGCGAATAATTCAAGTTGCCACTTGCTTTTTAATTTTTGCTAAGGAAAAATTGGATCGGAAAACTCTGAAAAAGGACATAAAAGGGCACTAATTAATACCTGACAAATTAAAATGTTTATACTTTAGAACGATGAAAATGAGCGAACCTTCGTACAAATAATTCAACACCTAAAACAATTTTTTTTATACTTACCGTTATAATTAGTAAAGTAGCATCTACAACAGTAGCGAAAAGTATTTTTCCATAATGCATAACAACCAAGTCTATGCTTCAAGATTGAAGTCGGTTTGGTACATTTGCAGACTATGGTTTTTAGGGTTTTTTAGAAATTTTTTTTTTTCCAAAAACACTTATGAAATCGATTTTGTCCGTCCGCCTGACCGTCTGTTCACTAAATAACTCGCGAACGGCTCAACCGATTGTGATGAAATTTGCTAGGAATGTGTAGAATGGTTACAGTCTTTGGCACATATACCTTAGAAGTTGGTAGGAAGAAGACAACAGGGTGTCCCGAACGTTTGAAAAAAGTCGACTTCTTTAGTTTTTTATCGGAAATTGAACGTATGGGTATTTAAATCAAAGATCTAAACGAGTACACCTCATATCAGTTAAACATTTTCAGTTTCGAGTAACGGTAAAAGAGTTATTGGCGTTTAAAGTTAAACTTTCTTTTCCAGCTCCGTTTTTCTAAACCGTTATAGGGATCGATATGAAACTTTGCACAAAGATTGGTCAGTATGGCCTTATATACGTTAAATATTAAGACTGTTGACTTTTGCAAAGGAAAAGTAAATAACAGTAAATTTGTAAAATTTCAATTTGTTCGTGTGTAGCCCCTCTTAGGTTTCCAAATCCAAATATGAAAATTCTGCTAAGGGTTTTTAGAAAATTACATATAGAATATGTCTACGAATTTTCATTCGAATAACTGTATCCAAACCTGAAATATAGCCAAATAAGTATTTAGTAAGGGCCTTTCACAATGCAAGCCTTTCACAATGCAAGCCTTTCACTCTGCAAAGCCAAGCCATCCTTACGTTTGCCTGAGTTTCTTTTTGGTCAAAGGCCATCAGAAATCTTAAATCTAAAAATGCCTGTAGATTTGCCTTGGAGTACTTTTATACAAACTGGATAAATAGTAAATCCATTTTTGGATTGGTCTAATTCAGTGGTTCCCAACTCAGAATCGTCTGCGGACCACTTAAAATGGATCTCAACGGACCACCATTTAATAGCAATGAAAAGAATCAAGTTCTCGATTGTTTTGTCGAGGTACTGTATTCAAAACTCAGGCTCTATCTCCTGTCACAAATAGCCTTTATAATGTTTTTTTATTCCTTCTTAAAAATAAAAGTGGAAAACCACATATCATATAAAAATCCTTCGCTTGACACATACATATCTTGGTGTTTTGGGACTGAGGAAGATTATTATTTATTGAAAATTAGATTCGGCTTCCATCTCTTCGAAGGCGCAGTCCACCAACTCCCAACCCAATCGATTTTCATTGGGCTTGAATTTTTATACTAACACGACACCATCTTGTAGAATTTAAGATTTACAATGTTTTGCCAATTTTGAGGGAAGGAAAACAAACTGTTTTGTTCGCGTCAACAGCTGTGTTACCAGCTGAGATTTTTCTCGGACAGGAATAGGTTTCTTTTTGTCTGGAAGAGGTAACTTCGATTAAAGTAAACGGTTTATAGCTCGATCTTCACACTCGGATTTGTAACAATGTTTAGCGCGAGAAACCTTTTGAATTTTGAGAATCTAGTTCGAGTTTTGATCACTAGTTTGAATAATTTCGGAATAGAGCTATAATCAATGTGCGCAGGCTCATAGCCTTCCCTACTAGCAAAGTATTTGATGGATAATCTGTTACATGACAATGAGAGCGCGTGTTTCACATATGACTTTAATCAGTCGCAAGATAATATAACCTTTTTGTAAGAAGTATCCAGAGTCTGCCCGCGGACCACCTACGGGTCTCTCACGGACCACCTCCGGGCCGCGGACCACCTGTTGGGAAACAGTGGTCTAATTAAAGGTGGAACAGAATGAAAGGCTAGCGCCTTTATTTAGACCAATCCAAAAATAGATTTACAGGAAGCATTTGATTAATGTTGTGCACAATACTTATTTATTGCTTATAAAATATATGTACAAAAAATATTCACTATGCATTAAAATTCTAAAAAATTCTCATATTGCGGGCGCAGCCCTCTGTACGCCGGTATTTTTTTTATTTATACGTATTATTCAGAAACTGGATGACTCTGTGCTTTATTCTTATATGCCGTTCGAAAACTAAGATACTACGCCAACTTTTGTCAACTTTGCAGATTTGCCACTACAATGTACCGTTACGAAATTCGGGTTTAATTTTGACATTAAAAATTGAAATTGACATTTTTGCAAAGTTCAAAACGTCGTATCTCGGAAGATACGAAACCGTTCGAAACGTTCGATATGTCCTTTTATTGGAAATTTTGTGTACTTTCAGAAGAAAAATATTGATTTGGCTAAAGTGGAAGCTAGAAAATAGGAGTTTTTACAAAAAAGTCGTGCTTTTTGACAAGAATCACAAAAAAGGCAATTACTCCTTAACGGTAAAAGCTAGAGAATTAATTTTGGCGACATTTTTCCTAAAACATCCTGTAGAGTCTACCATAGAGTTGCGCGACACATATTTAGCGATAAATAATTAACAAATGTGGACAGAATGAGGCATTGATCTCTTCTGTTCACTTGACGCAGTCAATGACAAGTTCAATGTTGAAAGTGGATATGGAGCTTGAAGACGATAGGGAAGACGAAAGCGCACAGCGCAGTGTGGACATAGCCTATGGAGCTTAAGACCACTAGGGAGGCTATCTTCTCTAATTATGTTAATGCTCCGAAGCACTTAATTCCAAACTAACTGAGGCCCTTAAGATCAATATGCACTTAGTGGAAAACAACAACATAAATTTGATTTTACCAGAAACTTCACTGAATCTATCTCCGTTGATCAGATCTGGGACACATTATCAACTTAAGATTATTTTTTTACGTTTTCGGAATTGCAGAAAACATCTTGTCAGCAGATCAGTTTGTATGATGCTCACTTTTTTGCTCATTGTCTTATGGTTTCAGAAATTACTTGTATGATGGGTGCAAATTCACCGCCCGTTTGTCACAGGAGAACTGCCAGCAATTTAATTCGGGAGGAGTACAACTTTCAAGAAATATGTAGTTAGTTTCTGCTTAAATTGTTGTTTCAGTGAATTCAGTTCAGCCAGAGGCAATGGAGAAATTTTTAATTTTACAATTGTCGACAAACTGATCTGTTTTTTTTTCAGCTACATAATTGATTTAACTTTGCCCAGGCCAATTTTATCAGGAGATACAGAAAGAAATACTAGATTTGAAGTTTCTGAGAAAAAGATGAAAATTCAAACCGTACTTAAAGCAAACTGCAACTAAGGAATTTTTCATTGCATTCCCCAATAATTTCTCAAGAGCGCCGTGGAATCAGTGGCGGATTTACACATTTGCCGCTAGTAGGCTGTTGACATTTTGCCGCCCCTACCCAGCTCTACGAGAGGAGTGTCAACTGTCAATCTCAAAACCTGGTCTGGGCCAAAAAATATCACTGTCCAGTTTGAGCGGGGCGCAGGATCAAAAATACGGAAACGTCTACAAAAATTTACGGGTATTTTACAAATTTGATAACACAAATATTTCTTTTAAAATATGGCTATAAATCTCGGGATCTTTGAAAAATGAAATTTTTCGACAAAGTTTTTTAATCGAATTAAAAAATTTTAAAATCCAGGTCGCCCCAAACAACCTTGGCAGTGAAAATTGTTAGGCAGAAAACATAAGTAAACTCCGGACAGAAAGGTGGTTTTAAATAAGCAAAACTTAGTTTGTGATGTGGTGTGAAACAAACGCATGCACCAGTAAAACTTGGCAAAAAATCAGGTACTTGGGATGAAATTGCAATGCATACGAAATTTACTATTTTCTCACCAAATATAGGATTTTTTTTTTTAATAAATATTTGTCCAAGATACTCTTGTCCCATATTATTATTGTATTATGTTGCAAACGTAGCAAATGAGTATCGGTTTCGGCAGAGCCAATACCATTTTTCTGAACCGAATCTCTGGAAAAAACCACTTCACCAAGGAGATATTTTGCCTGCACCAAATGGCTGCCCGAAACAAATATACAAATTATATATTTGTAAAATATATATATTTTAATCTTGCATAATAATATGTTCACCACAGTGGTTGAAAACCGATTGATTTCGCCGTTCGTTTTCAGAAATCACCGAAAATTGTTCACAGTGCACTATTCGTGATTTTATATTACAACCAACACTATTAGTTTGCCTATAAACCGTTCTAAGTAAAAAAAAAATACCGGCGTACAGAGGGCTGCGCCCGCAATACGAGGGTTTTTTAGATTTTGAATACATACATAGTGAATCATTTTGCACATATATTTTATAGGTAATAAATAAGAATTATGCACAATGTTAATGAAATGCTTCTCGTAAATCTATTTTTGATTGGTCTAAATAAACGCGTTCCAGAATGAAAGGCTAACGCCTTTCATTCTGTAACACTTTTTAATTAGCCCAATCCAAAAATAGATTTACCATACATTATGGCTCCACATATTAACTGGATTTATTAGCTGTAACGCCGTTACTATTACTCCAAACTGGAAAAAAGCGACTGATATGAAATGTACCCATCGAGTTCTTTGATTTGATAAAAACTAAAAAATTCAAATTTTCAAATCTCCGGGACACCCTTTTTGCTTTGTCCTACCAACGTCTAAGTATTTCGTGCTAAAGACTGTTACGATTCTACACATTCCAACCAAATTTCATTACGATCGGTTAGTGAACAAATTTGTAAATATCCGGGACACCCTGTTATCTTGGTCCTACCAATTTTTAAGTATTTCATGCCAAAGACTGTTACCATGCTACACATTCCTACCAAATTTCATGACGATCCGTTAAGCCGTTCGCGAGTTATTTAGTGAACAAATTTTCAAATGTCCGGGACACCCTGTAATTTTTGTTCTACCAACTTTTAAGTATTTCGTGCCAAAAACTGTTACCATTCTACACATTCCTACCAAATTTCATGACGATCCGTTAAGCCGTTCGCGAGTTATTTAGTGAACAAATTTTCAAAGGTCCGGGACACCCTGTAATTTTTGTTCTACCAACTTTTATGTATTTCGTGCCAAAGACTGTTACCATTCTACACATTCCTACCAAATTTCATGACGATCGGTTAAGCCGTTCGCGAGTTATTTAGTGAACAGACGGACGGACAGACGGACAGACGGACAGACGGACAGACGGACGGACAAAATCGATTTCATAAGGGTTTTTTTGAAAAATCTAAAAAACCCTAAAAATGCGCTATTGCAGGCCCCGATAGTCATTTGCAACTTATTTGGTACTTCAAACTGACCATCCAAATAAGATTTTGGGAAAATTAAGAAAAGAGGAAACAAACCAAACTGAACAACTTTTTTCGGGTGTCAGGTAAAATATCGGAGTGAGCCGAAATCTGCTGAATAGGGGAATCCAGTTTGGGACCTGGGTTTTTACACATTTTCATTGG
Organism: Microchrysa polita; assembly: GCA_949715475.1. Taxonomy (NCBI): domain Eukaryota; kingdom Metazoa; phylum Arthropoda; class Insecta; order Diptera; family Stratiomyidae; genus Microchrysa; species Microchrysa polita. Next base: position 75,180,234 of record OX454421.1, on the reverse strand, counting down.
AAAAAATTTGAATGTTGGCCCAAATCGCATGTTTTCGTGCACTCTCAACATATTATTAGCCACCATTTTACAAGTTTTGGTAAATTTTTAGACTTGAGTTCTCTCATTTTGACGCATTTTTGCTGATGATTTTGAGTTTTTTTATTGGATCGAGTACAGGATAGAACAGCTCACCTTCCATACAAATTTTACAAACATATTGACAAGAACAACTCCAACTGCATTGACAAAACTTCAAATCTGGTTTTGAAACTACTTGAAATTTGGCGTAAACCGTTTTTTTCAATTTCAAATACTTTTCTATCAACGTCACTTCTAAAATACGGTTTTAAGTTTCATGTTCATTGTTTGATCCAGTCACAAGACAATGCAGGGAACAAATGCTTAAGGCGATGCCATGTACTGTGAAACGCCCTTACCAAATATTAGATTCGCTATTTTTCCAGTTTGGATAAAGTTATTCGAATGCAAATTTGCAGATATATTCATGTCATTTCCTAAGAACCCTCATCAAAATTTTCATATTTGCAGACCTAAAAGGGGCTACACACGCACAAATTGAAATTTCACGAATTTACTGCTATTTACTTTTTTTTAGCAAATGTAAACAGACTTAGCAAGTTTTCACACTTGTACTTAATCTGGCTAGATTACGTAATCTGCGGTGTGGTGAGTTTAAAAATGTATGAAATTTGACAGCTCAAATTAAGTAACTTGCACAGATTACGTAATCTGGCCGTAAGTGTGTAAACCTCCTTAGGCCCGTATTTATGAACATACCTTAACTCAAGGAGACCTTGAGTCAAGGATGCCGAAATTCAAAAAATTAAATGTAATTTCCCATACTTTTTCATAGAAATCATTTATGTATATTCAGGAGTCAATGCATCCTTGATTTAAGGCGAAACTCAAGGAGGCTTTAAATTTTCAATAGACTTGAAATATAATATTTCACTTCAAGTGAGGTTGACTATAGAAAATTTCAAGGTCTCCTTGAGTTTCTCCTTAAATCACTCATGAATATTATGTAAGTGATTTCTATGAAAAAGTATGGAAAATTACAATTAAGTTTTTTTTTAATTTCGGCATCCTTAACTCAAGGTCTCCTTGAGTTAAGGTATGTTTATAAATGCGGGCCTTAGTATTTAACGTGTATCAGCTCATATTAACTTTGTGTAAAGTTTCATATCGGTACCCCCATAACTGTTTAGAAAACCCGAGGTGATCGTAAGCTTAACTTCAAACGTCCATAACTTCGTTTCCTTTACTTTAAACCGGAAAAAAAGTAACAGATATAAATCAAATCAAAGGACTCGATGAGTGCGAGTCCTTTGATTTGATTATCCATACGTCCATCTCCGATATGAAATAAAAAAGTCACCTCTTCGGAACACTCTGTTACCATTCTACAATTTCCTACCAAATTTTAAGTGAACTCGCGGATGGACAGACGGACGGTCCAAATCGATTTCATAGGGGTTTTTCAAAAAAAAAAAAAATCTAAAGAACCCTACAAAAGAGCTTTGTTGCGAATTTTAGCCTGCTAGCAAATTATAAGAGGCCTTTTCGCTTTTCGTCTTTAATAATAATAAATCGTTTCGTTGTTTGAAGCTCTAAGCTCACATGTACTCATTCCGTAGATCAATAAGCTACTATGAGGGTATAGAGAGCGGTTTCGCTTCAATGCAACTGGTTTGGAACTGTACAATGCAACTGGTTTGGAGCTGTAGTGACGTTTAGCAATCAAAGATGCTTAAATTCTGTAGTATTCTTTGGTAATTACAGGTAAGCAGCTTTAAGGTACTCACATATAAAGGCAAAATTGAAAAATGTTTCTCGTAAATTCGACTTAGTTAGTTCTGGGTGTTCTGTTTTTTTAATATTGATTTCCGTGAAAATATTTCAATTATTAGCTAAGTAGGATCGCAACGAAGCTAATACAATACATAATTTAAAAAACCATGAATTAATAATTCAAGGGATAATCCCTTACATTTTAATGATTTTTTAAATTGAATTAAATTTTAAATATTTATATCTGGACAGCCTTACGTAGGAGAGGCATATCAGAGAAACTGATTGCCATCATAAAGGAGTCCTATAACGGAGCCCAATGTCACGTCTTGCACAAGGGCGAATTGTCTAGTCCTTTTGAGATGAACAATGGAGTTAGACAAGGTTGTATTTTATCACCAATACTGTTCCTTATTACCATCAACGACGTAATCTGCGACGCTCTAGGCGACCATAAAAGTAAGGGTATCAGGTGGAAATTATTTGATCACCTTCAGCACCTGGACTATGCTGACGACATTTGCCTTCTTTCAAACACCGCAGATAATCTGTCTCAAATGACAGATGCTTTGCATCGTGAAAGTCGAAGTGCTGCTTTAAAAATTAATGCCACTAAGATGAAATACCTGAGCTTGACATCAGAAAGGCAAAGAAACATTTCTATATCCGGACAGCCGATAGAAAAAGTCGAGAACTTTACTTACCTTGGGAGCCTAGTGACAGCGGATGGTGGGGCTGATGCCGATGTAGAGTCGCGCATAAATAAAGCCCGAGCAGTATTTTTCAGTTTGACTCCTCTCAAAACAAAAACATCTCCAGAAATACCAAACTCTGGATCTTCGAAAGTAATGTAAAATCCGTGCTTTTATATGGGTGTTCCACTTGGAAGGTGACCAGTGATATTCCAACCAAACTACAAACTTTCGTGAATCAGTGCCTTCGACGCATCCTACAAATTCGCTGGCCTGAGGTAATCTCTAACGACGACCTCCTCCAAATTACAAAATAGGATAGGCATCGACATTAAGAGGCGGAAGTGGCAGTCACACACTCCGAAAAGAGCCAAAAAAACATTGCAAGATAGGCTCTAGATTGGAATCCTCACGGAACCGATGCAAGGCGTCGTGTGGGAAGACCCAAAAATACATGGAGAAGATCTGTTGAGGCACAGGGAAAATCTATAGGCAAATCGTGGGACCAGCTAAAGGCTGCTAATAGGCAGAGGTGGAAAAGAGGCGTAGTCAATGCCCTATGCCCCACAAGCTGATGCTTTGACAGCCGCTCATCGTATTCAGAGCATTCAAAGTGACAATTTTGATACGACAAAAAAAAGGACACAGTTATAAGCCAACAAATATGTAACCATTTGCTATTTCATTTATAATGGCAGTGGCAAGGACATTTTCATACAGTGCGTTGGGAAACTACCGCGTAATGGCACCGAAAAATTATTCCTCGTGTGATTTTCAGTAAGAAATGGTGTACCGGTTTTACCCCCAATTCATAGCCATTTGGATTTTTGATCATTCATTCATTCATTCATTTTCTTACACGACTCGAACCTCAAATACTCTAAAACTAGACTAGTGAGAGAAGCCAAATGAGATGATTATCAGCCAACAAATTTGCCTAAAAACAAAATGAATCGCACTAAATCAAGTAAGTGGTTTGGTTTGACCCAAAAACAAATTATTTTTCCATCTTAATTTTCTTCAGCCTCTCCCAAGGTGAGGAGGCGCTTTTTTTAAATTGGCGCATATTCACTAGTTCTCACAGTTTTAATGCCTTAAGTGCGGAGAATTTTTCATAAAATTTCAAATACCTGTGGCAGCTTAAAGATTAAGATTCGGGGTATTTCCCGTACACCTTTTTTTCTGGAGGAATCATTTTCCAATGCATTTTATCCGGTAGTTTCCGGACACCCTGTATAGGAGTAAGCGTAAATTTGTATTGATGGCATCTCGAAATTTGAGTGTTTTTTAAAGGGGTTTTGAATGGACAGTGAGTGCGGTACCAGCTTTAAAGTTAGAACCCCTTTTTAATGCTTCTAGACTAGACAATGGTTGTCCAACCTTTTGGCTTCTCGAGGCCACATTGGTCGAAGATGAGTTAAGTTAATTAATTTAAAGAACTATTAAGAAAAAAAAACAGGAGAAACCATAGTTATGCTGTCTGAGCTCCTAGTTGAAGTGAGTAAAGTTGGCGAAAGTCAAGGTCTTAAAAACATTCGGAGAACCATACCGAGTTAAATTTTTTGCCATATTAAAAAGGACTGCTGGGTGTTTGGTTGGATTTGGAATCTATGAATTCTCCGTGTGTGTGCGAGCTTAGATAAGGCAAATGGAGGCATATTTAGAAAAGCGAATTTTTGCTGATAAGAGCTGCCACAAAAAGCCAATTAAGTAAATCAGAGGGACTACATATCTATACGTAATAGGGTCTCCCAAAAATAGAGTCAATTAGAAAAATAACTACCCCTCAAAGCACTATTTTTATAGTGAAAAATACTAGAAGTCCTTCAGTGCATCATAAAGACTGTTTTCACTGCAACCAAATTTAAGCGGAACGTAGCATTGGTACTCTTTTTGAGTATGAGTTACGTTGCCTAGACCTTTTCCCCCATCCAAACGCCAGGGCTTGCATAACATAACTGCTTATGTAAATTCCAAGTTGTATAAATATTTGAAACTGGTGGGTAATAATTTGGTGGATTTATTTACGCAAATTCTGTTCGTGTGTATTTAACATTGTATCAATTCGTATATCGAAAATGTCCTTGCCTGATGCTATGGATAAACAAAGTCGTTAGCCCCGATATAACATTAACATCATGCTGGGATGTATTAACCGACTCATTGGCCGCATGCGGCCCGTAGACTGGACAGCCACCCTGTTCTAGACCCGTGGATTGGACAACCCTGTTCTAGACTAATCAGCCAAAATACCGATTTGAGCTTAATGTTAACAATTATGTATTATAAATTCTGTTTATGCTCAAATACTACTTTTATTTTATTTTATTTTTACAGAAATTCAGAAACATGCCTGCCACAAACGGAGTTGTCGAAGAGTAAGAACATTTTTTGCCAATTATAGTATGTTCATACATAAATTTATTGACAATTTTATTTTTTATTGTAGACTTCCTAATCCATATCTGAAGAATTTGGACAACGATGTCTTGTATCATCTGGGGTTTTCAAAACAGGATGATCTCCAGAAATTATTTGGTGATGTTAAGGTATGTAAATGTTCATTTTTACTAGTATAATATCATAATAAACATAAAATTTAAAATCATACCCTATGACACGATCAGTAGCATACATTCAAAATGTCCTAATTCAGGGCTCTAAACAGAATAAGAAAAATGTTAATCGAAAAGTCAAAAATTACGAAAAAAGCAAATATCGGATATGTACTGTATGTACTTTGAAATCACCTTTTATTATTATATCCCGCATGCCTAAGTCCGATAAATTTGGGTCTAAAATTTTGTTAATTATAGGCTGACATCAGATTCGTCCATTTCCTATATAATATAAGCTCAGAAATTTTGTATAAATAAAATATGTAGAATGAGAATAGAGGATTATTCTATCATTCATAAAAATGTTTTATCAGTTGCAACAATAACATATCTACACTTTCACATAAAAACCATGGGTATCGACAATAACCATAACTCTATACTAAATACGTAAGTATGTCAACTTTGGCACCTGCATTGTTAGCTGATTTTTCGCACAATTGTAACATAAATTTATCTTAATTAAACGTGAAATAATGAACGCCGACACTTGCTTATCGTTCTTTATTACTTAGGTTTTAGATAATTTCGATACAGTCTAGACAACAAAGAAAAACAAATTTGAAACTCAATGTCATATGTTTATTGGTACCAATATACAAACGAATATGAAATATTTGAATATATTAAACTAAAATATGTATTAAAATATTAAAAGCCATGAGATCTTGCTTGGCTCGCACTCACTTCACAATTCAACAATAAAAATATAAATTGAGCAGGAAATACTTTTTAGTAAAACATATTTTCGGAATGGACCGCCGGCCGCACCGTAGTGGAAAAAAAATGTATACTATTTAGTCTAAGAAAACTAGGATATTTGTTCGGCAAAAATCCTACATCGGAAATTTTTTTGGATTATGGTTGGTGATGGTCCGACCGATTGGGGGTCCGCAACCTTATAAAAGGGGGGGGGGGCGTATTTTTCGGTTTTTTTCCGATTATGTAAAAAATGGCGAAAGATACAGAAAAATGGTCTGAGAACGAAAAAGCTAAATAAAATTTCCTTTGCAATGATATACAGGGTGTCCCGCAACCGGTGGTACATAGGATAATGGGAGATAGTACAGCTCATTTGAGGACAATAAATGTTCTACACGACCCCTCTATCTTTATTTGACTTCACTTTCTGAAACTGCACAAAATTCTACATAAAATAACGGTTTTGCCAATTAAATTATTTAAAAACCTACCCAGATACAACCACTCAAACTTTAAAGAAATTTGGAAATTGATATTTTCTTGTAAATTCAAATTGCAAAATCGTAACGGTACTTTGAACTGACAAATGTGCAAAGTTTACAAAAGTTGCATCATTATGTCAGCTTAGGGTCTTAAGGACTGAAAAATTGAAAATATTACGTGTAAAAGAAAAAAAAAACGCGAAACTAAAGCAGAACAAATCTAATTAAAATACATACATACTTCAATTATTATTAATGGTTTTCAAAAAATAGTGAAATTAAGGTGTCAACGAACTTTGCCTTGAAGATGTTTCATTCTGGAAAAATGTGAAAATGTACTTGTTGAGAAAACGGTAATATTAACGGTTAATCCTTGTTATTTTAAAGTCATTTGCTTCAGTTCGTTATTCCACCAGTTTAATTCAACTGATTAGCATTGATTATCACACAATTGATCTGTTGCTAGAACGTTAATATTAAAACAGGTATTATTATTAGTAGTATTTATTAAAATCGTTATTAGTGTGATGTTTTATTAGATGGCGACAAAATATTCGGATATCGAGTACGCTGATATGGTGTTGGTGTATGGTATAGCTGGATGTAACGGACGCGAAGCAGTTCGCGAGTATGGTCGTCGCTTCCCCCAAAGACAGGTTCCGGACAGCCGAACGTTTGTTAGGGCGTTTAACACACTGCGACAAACTGGTAGAACACCGAACCATTACACGTTAGAGCGAAGTCAACGTACTACGGCACGGCTGCAAGAAGAAATTCTTCGTCACTTCAGGACGAACTCGGATTCAAGCACGAGAAGGGCGGCTATTCAAATGGGTGTGCCTCGTATGACAATTCACCGAACACTACAAGAGGATAGTCAATATCCATATCATTTAACGGAAGTGCAAGATCTACTGCCTTCCGACTTTGAAAGAAGAAGGACTTTCTGTAGTTGGTTCATACAAAGATTGGCAGCGGATCGGCACTTCCAAAGAAAAATAATATGGACAGATGAGGCTACTTTTACTCGGAGTGGTGTATTCAATACCCGCAACACCCATTTCTGGTCTCATCAGAACCCCCGCGAAACTCGTACTTCGAGATACCAGCACGAGTTTAGTGCAAATATCTGGATCGGTGTTCTTGGAGATGAACTACTACCTGAAATTATTCTTCCTCAAAGACTCAATTCATCCGCGTTCCACCAGATTCTCGAAACAGAAGTCGTGCCGAAGGTCGTAGATGAAATTCCATTAGCTAGATTATCAGAAATATGGTGGCAAATGGACGGATGTCCGGCTCACAGCGGAAGAATTGTTACGGAATTTTTGAATAGTGAGTTCCATGAAAAATGGATTGGACGATACGGGCCTGTCGCTTGGCCTCCTAGAAGTCCCGACTTAACGCCGCTTGATTTCCATGTATGGGGTAGACTCAAAAATGAAGCTTACGATGAGCCAATAGTGTCCCGGGAACATCTTTTGCAAAAAATTAAAATGGCTTGCAATAATTTGCGCGAAAAAAGGGAAGAGATGCTTAAGGCGGTCTCTTCTGTTGGTAGAAGGTGCCGAATTTGTGTCCGATATGGAGGAGGACACTTTGAACAGCATTTATAATATAAAAGTTCCTATTCTCAATAATCTTTCTTTTTAGTTTTTATAAAAAAAATATTGTTTACTTAATAAAATGTATACTTTGAATTTCTCTTGAGACCATGTTTTTTTCTGTTAAACACGTAATATTTTCAATTTTTCAGTCCTTAAGACCCTATTTTTTATATGTCGTTCGAAAGCTGACATAATGATGCAACTTTTGTAAACTTTGCACATTTGTCAGTTCAAAGTACCGTTACGATTTTGCAATTTGAATTTACAAGAAAATATCAATTTCCAAATTTCTTTAAAGTTTGAGTGGTTGTATCTGGGTAGGTTTTTAAATAATTTAATTGGCAAAACCGTTATTTTATGTAGAATTTTGTGCAGTTTCAGAAAGTGAAGTCAAATTTCGGATCCAATATTTGGGAGCGTGGCAAATAGTGATTTTGCTCGGCAAGTCGGGGTTTCTGACACTTTTATCAAAAAATGCTATAACATTCTAACGGTTAAAGATAGAGGGGTCGTGTAGAACATTTATTGTCCTCAAATGAGCTGTACTATCTCCCATTATCCTATGTACCACCGGTTGCGGGACACCCTGTATAACACATTAGTGCCCTGTGGCATGGGTTACGAATGATGCCACTGCTTTTCCCGGCGTGTCTCGTAGAAGGCAACAAAAAAGGGGACAGGAGAGATGAGAACTCTTACAGTGACAAAAAAATCTCTAATCCAAGGTGGATCAGCATGCGCCGAGGGATGCATGGGCATCCCTCGGCGCATGCTGATCCATTTTGACCATGCTTGGCCCTAGTATGCGAAGGTAGCAGGCAACCATTACATCCGAAGCCTGAGGCACATTTTAACATCTGCGAGATCTCCCATAGATTAGTGTGTGTGTGTATGGGTTGCCGTGTCTGTAGATAGCCGGCGGACGTAAAAGGAAATTCCATAAATTTACTTCTTTCCACACACTAGTGCCAAAACACAACCTTTCTCCAAAAGGTGTAAAAGAATGGAAGGCCTTATGGAAATTGACGCAGATACAAGCACTACCCCGCTGGGCACTACTTCTGCTATGCTGTTGAGTGATCCCGGGGCGATCTTAGTTCGCGCCAGAGCTCGACGGTTTCCGGGGGCGAGCACTATAAGGCAGTCTAACTACACTGTGGAGAAGATGAGGGTTGCAAGCTGGAATGTAGGTTCCATGACGTCGAAGAGCGAGGAGATTGAGGATATCATGAAGCGGAGGGCGATAGACATTATGTGCGTGCAGGAGACGAAGTGGCGAAACACCCATATCGACAGAGCCTGTTTTTTTACGAATTCCAAGAAGTACAAATTGTACTACATACTATGGAATCACGAATCAAAGAAACGGAGTTGGCATTATTCTGGAGTCGTCTTTGCTTGGCAGCATAATAAGTGTCGCGAAGAGAAATGATCGCTTGATCAGCATCAAATTGGTTATCTGCAGAAGAGTGTGGAACGTAATAAGTGCCTACGCTCCCCAAGTGGGACTGCCACCAGAAGAAAAAGAGGCATTTTGGAACGACGTTGACACCCTGATTCAGACCATTCCAGATACCGAATTGGTGTTCTTGGGAGGCGACCTAAATGGCCATGTGGGTGAATCAAATTATGGTTACGAGGATTGCCATGGTGGAAAGGATAGCCCTTCAACGGTCAGAAATGACGAAGGTGAAGCTATTCTGACTATGTGCAGATCGCACGGTTTGGTCATCCTAAACACATGATTTTTGAAAAACGAGAGACACCTGATCACCTCCAGTAGTGGACACGGAGATAGGAAACACGAAACGCAGATCGATTACCACCTCTGTTTCGATTTTATGAGAAAGTAGGTAAAAGACTGCAAGGTGATCTTGGGTGAATCTAGGCCTGTTCGGTACCGAGATTTCAGTACCGGGTTTCGGTTTTTTTCAATACCCGGTACCACAAGCGGTTTCCCTGACTCAGGTTTTTTTTTCAGTACCGACGGTTTTTTAACCATAAGCCGGTTTTTTTAGTACCAGGTTAAAAACCGACTCAGGTTTTTTTTTAGTACTGACGGTTTTTTTTAACCATAAGCCGGTTTTTTGAGTACCGGGTTAAAAACCGGTATAAAAAAAAATGAAAAAAACCAGCTCATGGTTGAAATGAATCGTTCTTTTTAACTCGGTACCAAAAAACCGACTCGTCGGTCGGTTTTTTTAACTCGGTACCAAAAAACCGGGATATCGGTACTTTAGAATATCGGGTCCGGTACCAAGTGAACACCGGTTTTGTCCCGGGATCCCGGTTTTTGGAACAGGCCTAGGTGAATCTGTCGTTAGCCAACATCGTTTGCTCCATCGGCGCTCCTAACACTTTTCATTACAATTTTGATAATTTTGGCGAATAGATGCGAAATGTTTTAACTTGTACTTTTTGAACGAAAATGTTTCCCCAAAAAAAAAAAAAAATATGGAAGAGAGAGAGAGTTCACAGAATCACGAGCAGAATGTCTTACCAAACACTGTACCTCTAAATATCATATTAGCAATTCTTTTATGACACATTCATCGTATATTGCAAGGCTGTAATGCTGATATTTGCTAGCTGAGTCGCTTTCCTGTGAAGTCATCCATTTCCAAGGAACTGAACTTGTTAGATTGAAATATGAAATTATTAATAAAATGGAGACTGAGGCTAAACAATAAATAAATGATAAAAAATGGTTGACACAAATAGTAGATACGCTAAAAGCATTTCATATTTTAAAAAGAGAGAAAAAAAAACCTTGAGAAATGACTCAAGCCGAAATATTAATTTTAGAACCTCGTTATTAGTTTGGTTATTCGATGTTCCATAGGCCCCGCGCTCAACATTTGCCACGGGCCCCGCGCATGCTTAATCCGGCACTGCCCTCAGGCATATGTCAGGATGATACGAGACATGTATGATGGAGCTACGACTAAGGCTAGATGCACAGCCGGTGAATCAGAAGAATTTCCGGTGAATGCCGGATTACACTAGGGCAGTGTATTGAGTCCTTTGCTCTTCAACATCATCATGTGCTACTTATTAACACGTATATCCGACGGCCTAGAAATATCTCTTCTTTTTGCCGATGATATAGTCCTCAGTAGCCCAAACATCGTTGCCTTGCAAGCTGCCCTTACAAAATGGTGTGACATTCTGGAGGAGCATGGACTGAGGGTAAGTATAACAAAGACTGAGTTCTTATGCTGCCCATTCTCAGACCCAGATGCACCGATACCAGATATGTACGTCAAAGGAGAGCAGCTTAAGTCTTGTACCAAGTTCAAGTACCTTGGCTCGATGGTGAACAGCGGAGCTACATGCGAAGATGACATCAAACACCGCACAAAGGTTGGGTGGATGACGTGGCGAGAAAACTCTGGAGTTTTCTGCGATAAGAAAATGCCACTGAAGCTAAAGGGCAAGTTGTACAAAACGGTTGTACGTCCCGCACTCATGTATGGATCAGAATGCTGAACCATGTATGAAGGTTACGCGAAACAAATGACAGCGACTGAAATGAAAATGTTACGCATGTCAGTTGGTGTAACCAAAAGGGACCAAATCAAGAGTAGCTACATCCGAGGCAGCTTGTCCATAGACCAACCAATCACCGAAAAGCTCGAAGACCGACAAATGGATTGGTATTGCCATGTTCAAAGGCGTCCGCCTGAGAACCCCGCAAAGAAAGCGATATAAATGGAATTTCCACTTGATGGACCCAAGGCCAGAGGCAGATCGAAGAACACCTGGATATGTCAAATGAAAAAGCAACAACAACGCATTGGTCTCGGCGATGACACGATCCAAGATAGAGCTGCCTGTAGAAATATGCTGAGAAATTATCGCCAAAACGGGCGATGTGCCTAGGTCGAGCAACGCGAAACCGTGGAGCGGTATAAAGAACGAGGCAAGGAAGAAGAAGAAGAAGATAATGAACGTCGGGATTTTGAAAAACGAGAATATAATGGGTTAGATATCGTAGCCAACCCATAAAAAACTAATCCCCACGGAAAGTCACATCCTATTGTGAAATTTTTTTTAGAAATCGAAGGTGTCCTTATTATTCTGACCAAGACTATTCACCCCAAGGTTTATATTGGCTGGGACTGGAAAAGTAGGGAAGTGGCATTTTAAGTTCTTCGGGTCCATTGACATTGTTGCTCTAAATAACCCTGGGGAGCGCCATTTAGGGCATACTCATCCCAAAGCTTGAAAGGAGAATTGAAAAATCATAGAGATACGCAAATATTATAGTAAAATCTCTCCGCCATATATCTTTCTGATTTTCCTTCTTTTCCTACTGCTTCTTAATAGCCTTGTTCTGCCTTCTGCCAAACTAAAACGGTTCAAACTTTTGTCCTTCTTTTTCAATAAAAAAAATATATATGAGCGTTATATTATACTTACTTAATACAAAGATAAAAATGAACTGATTATTTTTTTAGTTTGTTTGTACGGGCGGATCTCCCGATCGAATGCGAGAATTAGCCTATTTCATTCGGGATAAACTAAAAGGCAAAATCCCTGTACCGGACACATTGGAGGATTTGGGTGGAGTGGGCCATCGATTTGCTCTTTATAAGGTAAGTGTGCAAAAATTTTGTTCAACATATTTTTTATTATCCTTTTCCCGGTCAAATAGTGACGTTAAATTTTATTCGTTTTGTTTTTATTAGGTAGGACCCGTTATTTCTGTAAGCCATGGTATGGGTTTCGGTTCAATCGGCATATTACTTCACGAAATGATCAAACTTGTTCGATATGCCGGCTGTGAAGATCCCATCTTTATTCGAGTCGGAACATGTGGTGGAGTGGGAATACCGCCGGGATCGGTGGTGGTGAGCGAAGGAGCACTGAATGGGATGCTGAATCCGGTACATGAATTTGTAAGTGTGTATGTTTTCAGCATATTTTTGTTTGTTCTAGTACATTTTTCTTCTACATTATCTGTTCTATTTTAGGTAATTTTGGGAAAAAGGGTTGAACGTCCGGCTACTTTTGATCAGGCCCTGACAAAGAAAATACTGGAATGTGCACTGCCGACAGACGATTTCAAAATTGTATCGGGAAAGACAATTGGAACTGATGATTTTTATGAAGGTAAATACATAAATTAATGAATAACACTCAATATTTTCATTTAGAGTAAAAATTACTCAATACATACTATCATGCTAGTATGTACAGTCGAACTTCCCCAAACGGACACTTCTAATAACCGGACACTTTTAATTGACCCAACTTTTTTTCACATATTTTACTAGGAAAATAACTTCTGATAGCCGGACACTTTCATTACCGGACACGGACAGTGCTTTCATTCCCGAGACTCTAATAAACGGACAATTCCATAGAAAAAAAAAACAAATTCTTACATTACAGAATTGTATTTTGGGCAATGAATTTTGCGATTACCGGAAAATATGACTTTCGGGTATTAAGCACGCAAGACCCAATGTAGGGGAAATGTAAAATGATAATGATATGATATGAACGACTGCAGTTCTTTCTTATCTCTCAGTTCGTGTTCGACCTTTTCTTAGAAATTATCACCTAAATTCAATTATGTTGCGGCGTTTCTTCGTGCAATTTTCTATTCTTTTTAAATAAATCTTAAACAATTTTGCGAATTGAAGAAAAATGGCAAGTCACATAAGAATTCGGGAACAAAAAAATAGTGTACTCGATCTCGAAAATTTTTTTTTGGAAAAACATGTTGAAACGATGAAAACGTTGATAAAAGATAAAAAGTTATTTTGAAAAAGTGTAAAGAGCATGGGAATGAAATGGCTAAAAATTATTCGCAAATTCGGTTTTTGAATGGATTCGCTGATCGTAATTTAAATCTATTTTATAAAATGTTATACCTTGGTGAAATATTCTCATAAGCGGACACTTCCAACAAGCGGACAAAATCTCATTCCCCAATGGCGTCCGCTTATGGGAAGTTCGACTATATCAATTTGTCATTCACATTTAACTACACGATTTTATGACCAACAGTTTAAAATTATAGAAAATCGAAAATAATGTGAATTGCACAGAAATTGATTGGAACTTGGAGTTTTTTGACATTCTCCATGATTAATGTTCCATTCTATCATTAATACTCGTTTAATTTTTGTTTAGGCCAAGGAAGAACCGACGGTGCAATATGCGACCATAAACTGGAAGACAAAATGCAATTCTTACAAAAAGTCTACGATTTGGGTGTACGCAATTTTGAAATGGAAGCCCCAGTATTTGGTGCACTGACACATCATGCCGGAATTAAGGGAGCGATTATTTGTGCCTCGCTTGTAAATCGTCTAAATGGAGATCAAGTAAGTTTTCATAGTTATATGCTTCAATCGAAAGAATAGATGGTATGCTCCTGAATTTTTTGTACATATTTCATACATTTTTGCAAATTACAGATTACCGCATCACGCGAAGAAATGCACAGCTGGGCTCAACGAGCACTCGATGTAACGTGGCGATTCATAGAAAGCACTCTTCATGAGGAGGGAATTTTAAATTAGAATCTGTGTTATGTCCAAATTTTATTTAATGTGTTTTTTTTAATATTTGACAAGAACAAAAAAATATATTTTTAATACTGCGACTATTTTTAATGAAGAAAAATAAATTTCATGAACAATGTTCAGGTTTTTGGTTTGAATTGATAGATAGATAGATAAAATGTTTTATTGTTACTGTAGTTTTACAATATAGTTATTCGTGGTTCTTAAAAACATGATATTGCGTGGCATATAGCCGTCTGCCAGAAAGATTGACTTTTCTTTTGTTTTAAATTTCGGTTTACATTCTTCTTCTCCTCAGTACCGTATAGCCCCATGTGGGGTCGTGGTGCGTTAACTCAGCCGTTTATAGGCAATTTCGAGTCAACGTTACATTGCATATCATTTCGGAGTGTATATAATGTTGCAAGTAAAGTACTATATATTTCCTATCCGCACATGTACGGACATTTTGGACCACGCCGAGATTCAATCTCCGGACCTCTAGATTACTAGCATCGTAGAGTGCGACTCAACCAAGTGAGCCACAGAGCGGTTTACATTACACTTGTTTAATCCAATCAAATTTAAATTGCTATTCCATATTAACTCTAGTAGTCTGGCTGGTCTAGCGGTTAGTGCGCGCACCTTCGGTGCACAGGGTCATGAGTTCGAATCTCGCCGTGAGCCATGGTGTTTTTCGAACTCACGAGCTTGTGACGGACTATGATCTCACTCAGATGTTAAACGAGTACTCATTTATGGCAATAAATAACACTGCTGAGCGTGATGCTGATCTCATTACCTCAACAAAAAGCAGATAAGAAATAGAATAGTGGAATCACTAATACATCCTGCGCAGTGGCGCAACCAGGATTTTATCCCGGAGGGGGCTAAGCTAAGGTGATTCATATTACTGGACACATTTATTTTCGATAGCATTTTTTTTTCGCAGCTAAGTATCATGAAACGCTCGTCTAATGTCTTACTCGCAATCGGCACGTTCTTTCTTTTATTTTCATATGAAAACTTAGTTTTGAATTTTTCCAGCATTACATTGGTTATGGGCTCAGAGGGTTTTAAACCATTTTCCTCTTACTTATTCCTAATTTTTGAACCATTTCATTATCGTTTACCCAATTTCGTTTATACTACTCGAATCACGTTCGTCGCCAAGGGGGGCAGGGAGGGGCGTATTCGTATAGTTATGCGTCCTTCTTCGGGTTCACCAAACCAGGGATTTGTTTTTGCTTCAAGCAACAGGTTGTACAAATTTTTATGAAAAGCGACATTTTATGCAAACATTTAAGAGTCTGGGGGATTTTCGTCCGGAAAATGCATACTAATTTTAATTAGAATTTCGAAGAAAATTTTCCCAATATATTTGCGCGGAAGAAATTTTTTTCATTTTCATCTTTCCAAATTTCTGGGTCTGGGAGGGGCTTTAGCCCCCTTAGCCCCTCCCGTGGTTGCGCCACTGATCCTGCGGCCTTAGTCCAATGTTGGATTGTCGCGCCTGTTATTTATTTTTATTCCATATTAACTATTATTTATAGCATTTCCAGGTCAAGTAAATAACTCTCCGAGACAAATAGATAAATTTCCGAAGCAACAAAATACATTTCCTGATCAAATAAATAAATTTCCGAATCAACAAAACACGATTCCGGATCAAATAAATAAATTTCCGGACCAAATAAATGAACTTCTAAATGAAAAAAATAAATAACCAAAACAAAAAACTAAATTTCCAAATCAAAAAAATAAATGTCCAAATCAGGAAAATAAATTTACAAATCAAATAAATAAATTTCCAAATCGAATAAATATATTTACATGCCAAAAAAGTAAATCAAATAAATACATTTCCAAATCAAATAAATAAATTTTCAAAGGTTAATATAATACTCTTCTAATAAGAAAAATTAAATTATATTAAATGTATGACACCCCAAGATATACAGGGTGTCCGGAAACTGCCGCATAAACGCACCGGATTATGATTCCTCAGTTGATTTCCAGCAAAAAAGTTGTACGGAATATACCTTTTTCAAGACAAATTTCCGATATCTCAACACAAATTCACGATCCACCAAATGAAATTATCGGTATCACAAATAAAAACAACGCTCTCACAAATGAAATCAACGGTCTCACAAATGAAATCAACGGTCTCACAAATGAAAACAACGCTTTCACAAATGAAATCAACGATCTCACAAATGAAATTAACGGTCTCCCAAATGAAATTAACGGTCTCACAAATGAAAACAACGCTCTCACAAATGAAATCAACGGTCTCACAAATGAAAACAACACTATCACAACACAAATTAAGCATTGTTAAACACAAAATTCCGATCTACTAAGTCAAAACAACGGTATAACAAATCGAAATAACGATTTTGCAAGTCGAATTAAACATCATCTAGGAAATATTAAAAATTTGTAATTATTAATAAAAACATTAATATTCCGATTAATATAACCATATATGATTAGATTATAATATTAAATATTCATTGCTTAACTACATAAATATAACTATGGACTAATCAGAAGTATCAAAGTAGTAGCAAACTTTAGTTACAATGCTGAAAAAGTCCGTTCCATGCAGTACTTAATAGAAATGCTTGGGAAACCTTCGCAAGACGAATAAGTAATTATGGGCAATGGAAGAATCCATAAGTTTAAGCGATTTGCTCATATGTTTACATGTTCGCCCCCAAATTCGGGAAGGGTTTCTCTAAAGTAAAGCTACCTATGCAGCAAACAATGGGTGGTATTTCCAAGGAACCGACTTTTAGAGACGATATACAGGGTGTCCGCAAACTACCGCATAAACGCACCGGGTTGTGATTCCTCTTGTGATTTTCAGCAAAAAAGTTGTACGGAACATACCCCAATTCTTAACCCTTTAGCTACCACATGCATTTGAAGATTTTTGAAAAAATCGTTTTTTTTTGTACAAATTTTGGCTAAAAAAATGATGCCGTGGCCGTTCAAACTAGAAATTTTGTGACACAATAAACAAATTTGGAGAATATTTCTTATAACAACTATTAAGTAGGTACCTGTCTGTACTTGTTTGTTGATAAGAATTTAGTAAGATTTTACGGTATTGAGGTACAAGTGATAACCATAAAATTAATATTGAGATTCTACCAACAGCTTTTATTGTTAAAGTATAGAGCGTAATACCCGATACAGACATATCATAAAATTTATTTTATTTTGATAGAACGATTTAAAAAAAAAAATGAATTCGGATTCTCCTTGTGTACCTATGGCATAAGAGAAAATTCACACTTCCGAGAGGATTTATTAAAATCTGGATTTGATCACGATTGTATTATACTGCGTACTTTGAATAATGTATGTAAATACATTATACGGTGTGTTTTAAATTTAGTGACATACGATTCGATTTTGTATCCAGGATTTCGACTGTATTAATCATAATCTATACCTAGGATTTGTTGGTAGTATGTATGGCCTATTCTCCGTATTCGGGACAAATTAAATTATAGTTCAGTAATATCGTGTCGATTTAGTACCATTCCGTGAAAAAAATACAGAAGTTTTTTTCTCACTGTTTCTTTATGTATTATGGGGCGCTGATTCCGAATATGAACTTTGCACCCTAAAAAAAGTGCCGCAACCTTTAAAAAAGGGGGGAAAGGGGGTCATTTTTTCGGTTTTCTGCGATTATTTCAAAAACGGTAAGAGATACAGAAAAATGGTCTGAGGACGAAAGAAACTACATAAAATTATCTTTGCAATGATATATAACACATTAGAGTTTAATTGAATATTTCGGCGTTAGAATAGAACATAAATTAGAATATTTTCATTTTAGACCTTTTTTAAAAGCTCCATAACTTTTGAAAGAATGTTAGTTCAGCCGTTAAATTTTGTATAAGTACTCCTAATAAGTTCAAGATCATTTTAAGGTAAACATTGAGTCGCTCCGGTCAAGGACCCCCATTATCCCCTCATTTAAATTTTTCAAACGGCATGTCCATAACTCCCCCCAAAATTGGAGCAGAGTGGTAAATTTTGGTTTGCTGCGATTGGAGGTCATAGTCACCCCACCCACCAAAAATCAGCTCATTCGGATGAAAACTAACGGTACCTCCCATACAAAGTGACCCAAGACAACTTTGTTCTACAGTTTATAAAATGAGTAGTACCTACTCGTACGTAGAACAAATTCCTGATGGGTCACTTTGTATGGGAGGTACCCTTAGTTTTTATCCGAATGAGCTGATTTTTGGTGGGTGGGGTCACTATGAGCTCCAATTTCAACAAACCAAAATTTAGCACTCTGCTCCAATTTTGGGGGGAGTTATGGATATGCCGTTTTGAAAAATTTTAATGGGGGGATACTGGGGGTCCTTGACCGGAGCGACTCAATGTTTACCTTAAAATGATCTTAAACTTGTTGTGAATACTTATACAAAACATTACGGCTGAATTAACATTCTTTGAAAAGTTATGGAGCTTTTAAAAAAGGTCTAAAATGAAAATATTCTAATTTATGTGCTATTCTAACGCCGAAATATCCAATTAAACTCTAATGTGTTATATATCATTGCAAAGATAATTTTATGTAGTTTCTTTCGTCCTCAGACCATTTTTCTGTATCTTTTACCGTTTTGGAAATATTCGCAAAAAACCGAAAAAATGCCCCCTTTCCCCCCTTTTTTAAAGGTTGCGGCACGTTTTTTAGGGTGCAAAGTTGATATTCGGAATCAGCGCCCCAAAATACATATAACAAAATTGAGAAATAAACTTCTGTATTTTTTTCCTGACGAAAATACGATATTATTGGACTATTAATTAAGCAATGTTTTCGCGTTACTTTAGTACTAGTTAATGGTCCTAGGAGTTCTTGTTGCAGTATTCACATTAAGCAAACTTTCAAAATACGGACTATAGAGTGTGTAATGCAACCTTTTTTTGTTGTACATTGACAATTATCCTCGATTGCATGATTTTGTTAACATATCCTTCTTATAATACTGACATTAATGTAAAAATCAGCAATTAATACAAAAATATCAATGTTAATATTAAAGTGCTTAACATCACTTGTAAAATCGTTATTTCGATTTTTTATACCGTTGTTTTGACTTGGTAGATCGAAATTTTGTGTTGAACAATGCTTAATTTGTGTTGTGATAGTGTTGTTTTCATTTGTGAGAGCGTTGTTTTCATTTGTGAGACCGTTAATTTCATTTGGGAGACCGTTAATTTCATTTGTGAGATCGTTGTTTTCATTTGTGAGACCGTTGATTTCATTTGTGAGATCGTTGATTTCATTTGTGAAAGCGTTGTTTTCATTTGTGAGACCGTTGATTTCATTTGTGAGAGCGTTGTTTTCATTTGTGATACCGATAATTTCATTTGGTGGATCGTGAATTTGTGTTGAGATATCGGAAATTTGTCTTGAAAAAGGTATATACCCCCTCAGCTTAACCCTTTAGCTGCCACAGGCATTTAAAGATTTTTGAAAAAATAATTTTCTTGCACGACTTAAAGCCTAATATCTCCACAGCTAGACCAGGTAGAATAGTGAAATAAAATGATTATTACAGGCAACAAATTTACCTGAAAAATGAAACAAACCACACTAAAATCGGAATAGAGGTTTGGTTTTTACAGAGCTTCAAAGTAAAATTTGCGTGATTTTACCTAAAAACAATCTTTTTTTCCGTCTCAATTTTCTCCAACTTCGGCCAAGGTGAGGTGCTTGTACGATTCTTTTAAAAATTGGCGCATAGTCTTACGATCATATCTTTCTTAAATCATTTTATTCTAGCTCCATTATTTCTAACAGTTTTAGTACGCGTATTATATTATCATTTTCCTTTTAAATAGGATAATTATTATATATATCTAGTATGATTTTTTTATCGGTGCTATTAAAATTTGACGAAGTTCACGCAACTCCGTATTCTGCATGTTCGTCGATCCGTAGATCCCCTCACAACACAAATTGTAATTTATTTATTTGTTTTTGAAAGTTTTCGTTGATTATGCGATGACGATACTTTAGAGGGATAATGCAAAACTCGTATAGTTGATCCCAATTCAATCCATTCAGTAGAGCGTTAACATCTAAATCATCCAAACTGACTTTACCGAAGCAGGTTTTCCGTATTTCCTTCAGAACCCTGACATACTCCAAAGAAATGCCAAGTGTCTTCTCTGACACCTAGATTACATAATTTACAAATTTATCCGATGGGGGATGTAGTTTAGTGATAGTAATTCTCCTCTCACTTTGAATATAACTTAAATCTTATTTGCAGTATTGGAGTTTTGAAAATAAGTATTTGCGTGTAAATCATGGTTTACGGTTGTATATATTACTCGATACTGTGAGGCACCATCGCTGATTCTAGTTGACTCTATCCCCATTAGCCTTAAATCTTGCCTCAATTAGTGGAGTTCGTGATGTGTTTCCAGTGTCCCATTCCGATTAAAATCTGCTCTTGTTTCGACAGCTAGTTCTTGTAAACCAGCGTAGAAGATGGTTTTCGTTTCAACAGTATAGTTTAGTACCTTCTTCGGCAATTTATAATCTTCCATTACTGCGACCTTTACGAGGTAATTAACATGCGCCTTTAGCGTTTTCAGAAATTACGGTGTCAGACCCGTCTCTTGCAACAGCATGTATTTTGGTGTTGTTGTTGGTAAATGAAAGATGCGCTTCAGGAAGTATCGCTGCAATGTTTCCACATCCTCGTATCGTATTCCGCCCCATGTTTGCGCTCCATACAGAAGAATTGATCTCGATACGGCTTGATAGATATTATATTTTGCGATGTGTGAGATATCTTTATTACTGAAACAATTTTTCCAAACAGAGTTAATGTCCCATTTCGATTCTGCCAAATTGTTTAGATTGCTCGTAATCAAAACGCCAAGGTTTGAATTGATAAAAAACTTAAATTTCAAATTATTAATAATAGGCCAGTCAATAAACCGAAATATAAGGCGTTAGGTCGCAAAAAATAGCTCGGCTCTGGTATTTCGGGATATTGCTAGAATAGATACCTAGTAGTGTACCAGCAAGTTTGCTACTTCGAAAAACCTGTGATAACCCCGTTGCCCTTAAAAACCCTCAAAATTCGGACTTTTTTCATATTTTGGTTTGCAATTTTTAAAAGGTGCTTCCAACAAGAAAGTCGTCCACTGCGCTTTTAAAGCTAACAAAATCTTCTTTAATTTAAGTGCAACCCCAGCTAGGTACAAAGGATCCCAAGATCCAGCATTTTAAAAGATGTTTTTTTGTTGTAAAAAAAAAGTCCAATATTGTAATATGTACGACGTAGGCTCTCTGACGTGTTTCGATTCCATCTGTTCCTGGAGGCGTTGAGGCTAATCCAGGAACACAGTTGGATAATTATACCCTATACCCATAAGATGGTATAGGGTATATTGTTTTTGTTACGACGATTTATGTAACACCTCAAAGGAGCCACCGGAGGTATGGCTAAGTATATATATAAATGATCAGGGTCGGTCCCTGATTCGAACTAGCCATGTCCGTCTGTCTGTCTGTTTGTCTGTCTGTCTGTCTGTCCGTCCGTGTGTCTGTCAGTTCGCACGATAGCTCCCGAAATAATGGAGCTAGCGTTTTGAAATTTCGGTCAGATGATTGCTTTGATAAAAGCTTGGATGGTATTGAAAATGGGCCAAATCGGACCAAGGGTTCCCCTACCTCCCATACAAATGACCCCTCCGTGATAGAGTAATTCGGCCATATTTTTCGACAGAATGTCGCTAGGGACCTGAAATTTTCATCAATGCCTAATTGTGACATATGCTTGAAGTTAGTGGAAAGTGAAAAAGGTCTGACTTCCCCTACCCCTACATCCCCTACAAAGCAATATTCCGCCATATCTTCTGATAGAAAGTCCCGAAAAACTTGAAATTTATCGCAATTGATAGCTGCTGGATGCCGTTATAAGATATTAAAGATGAACGAAATTCAGCCCACCTACCCCTCCCCCCTTAAAAAAATTAAATTGAATATTTTCGGTTTTACGCGTGTTCTAGGTCTGTAGATGGGTATAGGGTATACACTCATCGTGCTATTCGCACGATTAGAACTCGGTCTGGTTTTTTGTTAAGATTCAAAAATAAAAAAATTGTTCTTACAGGAACCTAATATTTAGGGGTTGGTTTGGTTTGTATGACAGCCCTGTGACGTAATGTTCCGATTCCATCCACACTATGTTTTGAGGCTTCACTAGGAACACATTTGGGTGAGGTTTGGTTAAGATTGGTTTATAAAGAAATAAAGAAAAAAGTTTTTCTTAGAACAACAATTTCCAGGGGTTGGTTTTTATGATAGCCCTATGACGTAGTGTTCCGATTTCATCCGTTCCTAGATATTTTTTGAGGCTTTACCAGGAACACACTTGGGTGAAGTTTGGTAAAGAAAAAAATTCTTAGAAGAACCTAATTTTCAGGGGCAGCCCTACGACCCCATGGTCCGATTCCACTCGTTCGGACATATATAGCTAAGTAGTTATAAATTCGTGTCACATGACTTTCTCCGTAGAATGCACGTCAATATTTAGTTAGGAGGATGACTAAAATTACAATTCCGAACTTTTTTACAAAAATCAATGTTCAAAGTGCTGTATCTTGGGATCCTTTGCCCCTACAAACTTGGAGGTGGATTCAAATTAAAGAAGGTTTTGTTAGCTTTAGACGACTTTCTTGTAGGAAGCACCTTTTGGAAATTACAAACCAAAATATGAAAAAAGTCCGAAAATTTTGAGGTTTTTTGAGGGTCACGGGGTTAGCACAGGTTATTCGAATTTGCAAACTTGGTGGTACACTTCTAGCCGAGCTATTTTTTGCGACCTAAAATCATAAAATGACTGGCATATCATATGAATGTTGCATAAAATCTTCTACAGCATCATTTGCAATGCCAGACAAAATTGAAATTTTGCCTATCAAACACCTCCAATTTTTGGCCAAACAAAAAATTCTACAAAATTATTGCTTCTTTTCGGCGCCTATAGTGTGAGTATTTTGTGGATCTAAAATTTACATACAATTCACACGAGCAACCTGTAGTGCACTCCCATGACAACCGATTTTCCTGTCAATCACAAGTATCGATCAAACATTCACAAAACAGTAAAGAAGTCACAGTACAGGTTATATTTGTCACAAAAAGCCAATTATGTCATCAAAACGTAATCTCTTGGAAAAATACGAAATCCCGATTACTCACTTGGACTACGGATATATTGACGAGTGCACAAATGTCAAAGAACTGGAGAAAATCGTAATTATATTACGTTCAGGCGAAGAAGGATACTTTCCTGACTTGACCAAGCGGGCGGAAGAAAAACTGAAATCTTTGAAACCCCAAAGTAAAATTTTACGAACTGAATACACAGTTTTGACCAAAGGTGGTTTTACGCCAACCGAATGGAAGGAAATCAATGAACCTGTTGTGGTAAGTTTGTAAAGTTCTTTACTATATTAGTAATTTATTTCGGAAGTTAAACTTGAGAACTAGATCTACATTAGCCGATACAGACTGCCAACAAATCCTCGGGTTGATTAAAATTAATCCCATCAAAACCCTGAATACTAGATGGAATCATATGCCACCAAATTAAAAATGCATCGTAATAATGTACTTTTGCTTTATTCAAACTGCACTACAATATCGTACAATCGTTAATCATATAGTGGTTTTAGTAAATCCTGTCCCACAATCAAATAGATTTTTCTGTCATCATTTTTTTTTCGTTCGCGTTAAGAAGAGGAGAACACAACTTCCATACAATTTTTAATAGTTGTGTGTGTTGCTCATGTTTGTAAAGTTGCGCTGTCTTTTTAATTTAATTTAAATTTTATAAGGTTCAATAAATACTTTATTACTATTACATACAAATTAAACTCACCACAAATCCCTATTCTATTAATTAGGAATGGGTCAACGAATTGCGTTCTCGCGAGAAAGTTCTTAAAAGCCTTCCGGACGATGAGAAGGACAATGAGCTCAATATTCCTCCTGTTCGGGTAGTTACTACAAAAATAACTTCCACTGTTACTGAGCACAACGAGCCTGAGGCTAAACCGAAACCATGTAATCGCATCAAATCTACCGAGTACAACAAATGGGATAAATATGATGCCGATACCGAAGAACTCAAAATTGATCTGGCAGAAGAGCGAGCTCGTGAGGAAATTGAACGACAAAATCGAATTAATCTCAGACGAAAAGATGAAAGTGAAAAAATTCCAATTAGCGAGAATGATCTTAGTAAATTCACTGATGTTGAAAAGGAGAATCTGGCAATGAAGTAAGTAGAGAATTAGGCTTGTTCTGCTATCCGTTCTCATAGGGAGAACTTTTGTGTTTCCGATATTTTCCACTATGTGTCCGCGTCCGCTATATGGCGGACTGTAAGATAAGTGTCGCTAGTGTCGATAAGAAAAACTAGAAAATTCTCCTTACTGAGCTGATAGCGTAATGTTCCGAGAATTATATATACGTATAAAGTTATGTGCCTAGAGTCGGATTTATTAAAAAAAAAATACCGGCGTACAGAGGGCTGCGCCCGCAATACGAGGGTTTTTTAGAATTTTGATGCATAGTGAATATTTTTTGGGCATATATTTTATAAGCAATAGATAAGAATTGTGCACAGAAAAATGGAAAAAAAAAGGAGGCAACACAACACATCAAGTTTAATTAATGGAAAGCTTCTTGTAAATCTATTTTTGGATTGGTCTAAATAAACGCGTTCCAGAATGAAAGGCGCTAGCCACCTTTAATTAGACCAATCCAAAAATATATTTACTATTTACCCAGTTTGTATAAAAGTAGGTACTCCAAGGCAAATCTACAGGCATTTTTCGATTTAAGATTTCTGATGGCCTTTGAGCAAAAAGAAACTCAGGCAAACGTAAGGCCGGCTTGGCTTTATATATAAACTGAATTATTGGCTGTAAAACTACTGTTACTCTTTTTTTAATCAAGGAAAAACAACTTATATGAAATGATTCCATTGTGTCCCCTGACATAAGAGCCCATGCAAGCTTTCCTATGAGTATTGAACAAGTATACTTTTGCAGCTATTCAGGGACACCCTGTTAACCTGGTCCTACAAACTTCAAAAATATTTGTGGCAAACACTATTGCCATTCCATGCATATCCACCAAATTTCATGTTCATTGTTTCATCAAGTTAAAAGATATGCATTGAAGAAATGCTTCAGAGGCTTCCCTTGCATTGTGAAAGGCCCTTACTAAATACTAACTTGGCTATATTTCCGGTTTGTATACATAGATATTCGAATGAAAATTCGAAGACATATTCCCTATGTAATTTCCTAAACATCCCTAGCAGAATTTTCATATTTAGAAACCTAAAAGGGGCTACACGCGATCAAATTCAAATTTTACAAATTTACTGTTATTTACTTTTCCTTAGCAAAAGTCAACAGTCTTAATATTTAACGTATATAAAGCCATACTGACCAATCTTTGTGCAAAGTTTCATATCGATCCCTATAACGGTTTAGAAAAACGGAGGTCGAAAAGGAAGTTTAACTTTGAACGCCAATAACTTTTTTACCGTTACTCGAAACTGGAAAATTTTAACTGATGTGAGATTTACTCGTTTAGTTCTTTGATTTAAATACCCATATGTCAATCTTCGATAAAAACTAAAAAAGTCGCCTTTTTTCAAACGTTCGGGACACCCTGTTATCTTCTTCCTACCAACTTCTAAGGTATATGTGCCAAAGACTGTAACCATTCTACACATTCCTACCAAATTTCATGACAATTGGTTGAGCCATTCGCGAGTTATTTAGTGAACAGACGGACGGACAGACGGACAGACGGACGGACAGACAAAATCGATTTCATACGGGTTTTTTGAAAAAAAAAAATTTTCTAAAAAACCCTAAAAACAAAGGCTGGTGAAATCGAATTGGACAGGGTTGCATTGAACTATCTGAACATGTTGCAAAAAAGGATATTGCCTTTAGTTAATAAGCTTGCAAGCGGGAGTCGTACGACTTGTGTGTTTTTACCATTTTTTTAATTTCCTATGTTGACCATTGGATTAAAGCTATTTTTTAACGCGTCGATTTAATATGATCACCATGAATGGCGCAATGAAGGGAAACAGTAAAGTTTATTGCTAAGAGAGGACTTTAACCACACTTTGATAATAAGTTTTCACAAAACTCACAATAAAATTATTAACGAATACAAGTGTTTGACCTTAAAAAAAGAAACTATAAACACTTTACAAGTAAATTAGTCCTTTTATTACCATTATTGAGGAGTGATTAGAAAATATCTTTATTGCATAGTTGAAAACCTTGGTATGTACGTACAACGCAAGAATAAACTTTTATTAAGCTTCTGTTACTGACTCACATTGAATCGACTTCTTCTGAAATAAATCAACCAATCAAAGTCTTACTAAATCCATTGCACACTTCTTATACAGGGTGTCCGGAAACTGCCGCATAAATGCACCGGATTGTGATTCCCCGTGTGATTTCCAGCAAAAAAGTTGTACGGAACATACCCCCTTAGCTTAACCCTTTAGCTGCCACAGGCATTTGAAGATTTTGGAAAAAATCATTTTCTTGTACGACTAAAACGTCAATATCTAAAAAGCTAGACTATCTAGAATAGCAAAATAAGATGATTATTACAGCCAACAATTTTACCTAAAATATAAAACTAATGGCACTAAAATCGGATAAGAGCTTTAGTTTTTACAGCTTACACAATTTCCAATGAAGTTCATCTTACATGCATAGGTCGAATTCCTTACAGTTATCCAGATCTAGCTAATTTAAAAATCAAAAATTTAAATTTAACGCTTACTAACTTTGCCCTACAAAAGTTCTTGGAAAAACAATTCGATGAGACACTAGAGTTAATGGAATGCAAAAAAAAAAATTTTGATGAAGCTATCAGGATTTTTAAACGAATTGAAACGCAAACCTTTAAATATCTCGATTCATAATTAGTTGGATTTATGCCACTTTCAAAATAAGCGCTTCATACATTAGTTGTTATGATTCTGAATAAAAATAGGGGGTTTTTAATACATAGAAAAGCTATGACTTTTCTACCATGATTTTTGACGCAAATCTATACCAGGGTCCTCAAAATATAAGTCGAAACGCTTAACGACACCCTCCTTTATGTTCCTTTATGTTATTTTACATATTTATATAAAATTTCCAGGTACAAGGACCGAGGCAATGAATATTTTCGTGCAAAAGAATTCAGCGAAGCTATTTGGGAATACACACAATATATTAAAATATTACCCGAGTCTGTGCATGGATATAATAATCGCGCCTTGGCTTGTGAGTACAGCAACACTGAGTTCTTTTGTTAAATAAATAATAATAAAAATAGTTTTCTATAGATATCAAAATAAATGATTTTAAGCAATGCATTGAAGATTGTAACATATGCCTTGATATCGACCCGAAAAATCTGAAGGGACTTCTACGCAAAGCTCAAGCATATTTGGGACTTGATCGAAGGAGAGAGGTAAATTTCGTATACATAATTATGAAATAAACTACGTTTCTTTCGAAGCAGAGCAGGATAATATAGCTTTCCACATAAAACTCTCAGATAAACTTACCTAGAATTGCCGTCAAATTTATATGAAAGTTTAGTTATCCTTGTTTTGGGTCCGAAGGAACTTAGTTTTTAATTTAGAAATAATAAAATACGTTAGTGCAATTCAACCGTATCATTTTTCTCTTTCAGGCATATGAAGTGTATCTAAAAGTAATTTCAATTGAATCTAATAACACTACTGCAAAAAATCAAATTGAAGATCTTCAAAAACAACTACCCGGACTAGCACCCGTTTCAGCTACACGCATTCAAATCATTGAAGAGGATTCCACTAAAGACGCAGCTCCACTGCGTATTGTCAAGAAAAACGAGAAAAATGAAAAGAGTCCGCCCAATACTGAACGACACACAAACAACCATACCAAATCATCGCCATCCAATCTTGAAAAAGATTATGATTTCTCAAAACTTATCGTTCCCAACAGAATTGTAAAAAGTAAACTTTCAACAGCGGTTGAGACTTTGGGTCATATACAAAAAGAAACTAAAACAAATATTCAAAAAATTGCACAAAAGGCAGCCGCCGAACCGAAGCCAGAAGTAGATATTTTTAAACAGATGCCGAATAAATCACAAAATGTTGTATTAATTGAAGAATTGTAATTTGAATAAATAAAGATTCAACAAAAAAAAAAGTTTTTCTTACAATGGTCCGATTTCATTCGTTCCGATATATATACAGCGTACACTAAAAAGAAATTTGCATACACAATTTCAGCCCGATAGCTTCAAAACTGAGGGACTATTCTGCATTGCAACAGACGAACAGAGAGACGGATATCGCTCAATCGATTTCTCTCGACACACTGATCAATAATATATACTTATATATACTTTACTTTATATAGTCGGATGTGCCTCCTTCAAAGCGTTGCAAACTTCATGAAAAAGTTAATATA
Organism: Microchrysa polita; assembly: GCA_949715475.1. NCBI lineage: Eukaryota > Metazoa > Arthropoda > Insecta > Diptera > Stratiomyidae > Microchrysa > Microchrysa polita. The sequence continues at coordinate 75,151,247 of OX454421.1, read as the reverse complement.
CACTTTCACATAGTGAAGGGTATAAAAATATAGCCGGATTTAGCAACACTGCTTCTCCTCCCTTGTTTTCTCGACAGTTGAACACGAACTTATAATTTGAAAGAATTGCTGCTGGTGTCTCATATGAGGAAAGGCAGGTTTCCCTTAAGCCAGGGGTGTCAAACTCAAAATCTGACCCGGGCCTTAAATGATGATTTGCAAGCAATTAACTGGTCTGAATTTCAATATTTTCCACTCGATGTTGCCGTATCTCCCTTTTATTATGTAGTCAACAATCTTATATCTTATAATAAGCTTACCGATCGTGGCGAATAACTCTCTTAGCTTATCTGGTTTATCAATAAATAGTGAGTCTCTTTTGAAAAAAATAATGGACTTAGATGTTTCAAAGAGTTCAGGGCCTGATGGAATACCTCCAATATTACTAAAACAGTGTGCTTTAAATTTGTTGCAACCACTTCTACATCTATTCAATAACTCATTAAACTCCGGACACTTTTCATCGCAGTGGAAGGAAAGCTATGTTCAGGGCCGGCTTTAGGTGTAACGGCGCCCGGGGCGAACTTGAAAGAAGCGCCCCTTATAGTTTCTATACACGAAAAAATTGCAATAGAACTTGAACTTTAACGTTTTTTTGGAATCATTTTTCTCCATTGCCCCGCCGCGATTGAAACTATCCACTTTTAACTCTTTTTAACTTCACGGCAATTTGCCCCTTCCCAATCAATTGATTGCCTAAAGCGAACAGAAAAGTATACTCTATCCATTCACATTTTTTCATAATTCGTCCTAGAAAATTATTATTTCGTTAATATTATAAAAAAAGCGAGTTTTGTGTAAGCAGTAGATCTATTGCAGGATCTATTGTAGTGTTCATTTTTCAATTTTTAAAACAAACCACAAAATACTTTGCCAGTTCATCGTTCAAAAATAAAAACAGGCAATATCACGTCGGCGAAACATAAGGAACCATATATATTAGCTCACAAACATTCATTATGTTGAATGGGAAGACGATAACAAATCCCACTTAAGTAGGTTGCACTTTTCCATTCATCTTTATCGATGTTAAAATTTTTCAAATTAGTAGGTAATCGAAGAAGACGAAAATTAAGGATAGATGGGCAGTTCCAATGACTACGTTCCTGATTCACATACTCTGGTCCCTGTGAAAACGCACTTGCCGATGGTTCTAAATACGGTTGAATTTGATGGTACTGAATTCAGTCAGTATCGATTTTACGTATAGTAGTCCATATTTTTCAAAACATAAATCCATTTCATTTTGTAATTTCGACCGTGGTTAGAAATGGTTTGTTGGGGAAACCTGGCTATTTCGCAATTTCGCATTACTACAGGTTATACAATGTAGGTATCACCGGTTCATTTTTGAATCACCAACATTTAAACGTTCATTTGTAAGAGATTCAAACTTTATTTTGTTATATAATTTTTTTTTTAATGGATATGGCGTACTGGACATTTGTATGCATAAAATACGGTACTCACCTGATCTATACCGCCTGATACCATCTGTAATAAGAAAAAGACAACCAATGAGCCTGCAGTTACACGCATTGAAGATATTAAGTTATTTGAAACGAAAACGAACAATAATTCAAATCTTTATGTTGGCCCGGCCAACAAACAGGAAGAAGAGGAGAGCGAAGGAGAACCACTTGTCGGCGTCGTCATCTCAGCATCGGTCATCGCAGCATAGGTCATCGGCTTCTCGTTGTATCGGTTGATTCTGGCTCAGGTATTCAAACGGCAATGCGAGGTAGACGCAGGATGGATGTATCGGTTGATTCGGCTGCTTCTCCTTGGTTCAATCCCACTTCACTACCATCCTCAATTCTTCTATATCCAGAAGTAAAGCCCTTCTACCTAAGGCACACAACTTCTGGCGAAAACATTCTCATTAGGTATTCTATGGTAGAATGCGGAGGGGGAAACCACAACCTCCTAGCTAATACAGAGGGGGATCAACTCCGGAACGGAGCACCGCGCCTCTACTCACACTTCAGAGAGGGGAACACCACAACCTCTCAAACACACAACACGAAGAGGGGAGACACCACAACCTCTTCAAACATTAACTCAACGAGGAGAGGGGAGACACCACAACCTCTCCAACACGTAAACTCTGTGCAAAGAGGGGGAACACCACACCCTCTCGAGTTTATCACAAGTAGAAAGGGGAGACACCACAACCTTTCTACGAACGTCAACTCAACATGGAGAGGGGAAACACCACAACCTCTCCAAAACGTAAACTCTGTGCAAAGAGGGGGAACACCACACCCTCTCGAGTTTATCACAAGTAGAAAGGGGAGACACCACAACCTTTCTACAAACACAACGCTGAGAGCGGGACGACCACAACCTCTCAACGACTCAATCGGAGGGGACCAACTCCGAGGTGAAGCCCACACGGCTCTAAACATCTCACTGAGAGGGGAGACACCACAACCTCTCAAAATAACATTACTTTCCGGAAAGGGGGAAACCACAACCTTTCCATACAACACTCACTCAATACTGAATCTTAGAATACCTGTAGATAATTTTCGATGCTGTACACACAGCAAAACCTAGTCCGCCACATTATAAGTACTACCCACAATACAAGCAACTACAAGCTCAGTGTACTCACCTACGCACAACGTTTTTTCCTACCGATTCCTTGTTGTCACCGCAAAAGACGGAAAGAAGACGATGGGACACCTTAGCAGCAGCCAACAACCATCGAATGTGTCGTGATATCTTGAAATGGATTTTCTCGCGGCACACTTCACAAACACCCCGGAAAAACACTTGATGCGAAACACGATCGTGTGAAATAAACTTAATTCTACGCGTCGATTATTATTCGCGTAATTTGACCACAGAAATATAGCAAAACCACACCAGGAACATAAAAGCGCTTGACGTTCCGCTAGGAAAAATGACCGATTCTATTTTATTTTTCAATTGTCATTTAATTTCATGGCCTACTATGAAAATACAATCATACAAAAACACCAAGCCTCCTTCACATTAAGTTACCAATTTTACAAATACATACGTTTATAAACTTTTCTATTTTTTAAGTAGTTTTAGTAAATTTATTAATTGAGCGAGAAAAGACAACAATGTTTGCTCTAAAATGCAATACCTTCGGAGACCACAAAATTAGAACAAAATTATCCCTCAAACAACACACTTAAATTTTTGTGGCATCATACATATTAACAAAAATCCAAAAACTTTTCTATGTAGGTACATAAATATCAATAAACGTAAGAGGCGCCACAGACCCTCCGATCGATCGGCCAGATTTTTTGATTACAAAATAAATTTGAAGGTGTATGGGAATTAATTTTTAGATTTGACGTGTGGAACGTATTGCCAGTGCAATTTTCCGTTCAAGCTGGCATGACAACCATGTGTTCTCAGTTACTGATTTTTTTACATAAACCTGTGGTCGTTCTTCATGCTGTGGTTGTGGCGGTCATTCTCCATCAAAAGTAGCCATGGATGTCCATCTTCCATCGCCAAAAATTATATAATTTTCGCTATTTTGTGTTGTGTCTTGTGGACCGTGAGACTGTCAATTTTAGATTGCCCGATAAATTGCCTAATGTATGTATGTGCGGGTGGCAGATCGATTGTGGGCAGTTGATTGCCCAATCGATCGGCCGAGAAACCGTCAGGTTTTTGGCGCCCTTAAGTTTAATAAAGACAAAAGCATCAACATAATCCACATAAAAAATATTGATTAAAATAGTTCGAAAACGAATGTGCTTATTAGAATTGTGTACTGCTTTTTCTTAATTAAAGGTTATCTTTAGAACGCAGTCAATTCCTGAAGTGGGAATCTAATATTATGAGTTCCCAACTAAATTCTTACCTGATAAAGATACAGGTGACAATTTGTGTCGTGCGGCCTTGAGTGAACGTTGTGAAATTGCACATAGAATTCTTGTCGCAGGTCTGCGTTTGTATAAAATATCCCGTTAACTTGTGATTAGAATGCGCGTAAAATTGATGGTATTATATACATTCATATACATGCATTAGTATTTTTACATCATACTAATTCAGCAGTTAAAAAAATTAAATTGCCTTAAGCAACAAACAAATTTGTAAAAATAAATTAAATTAATAATACTGGTTTCGGCGCCCCTAAACCTGGCGCCCGGGGCGACCGCACCGCTCGCCCCACCCTAAAGCCGGCCCTGGCTATGTTTTGCCAATTTTTAAGTCGGGAGATAAAGCTGACGTCAAAAACTATCGCCCAATCAATATTCTGACATGCATCCCTAAAATATTCGAGAGTTTGGTCACTGACATAATAACTCCGCTAGTGAGACCTCTGATTGTATCTAATCAACACGGGTTCTGCTCAGGAAAGTCTGCAGCTACTAATTTGGTTGTTTATGAGGATTACATTACTAAATCGTTCTTAGATCATTCGCAAGTTCATTCAGTGTATACTGATTTAACTAAAGCGTTTGATAAAATTAACTTTGAGCTTCTTGTAAAAAGAAACTTAAATGCATTGGATTATATGGGTCGCTTATTGATTGGATAGATGACTTTCTTAGAAATCGATCTGTAAAAGTGAATATCGACGGTGTTTTTTCGAAGCAATTTACGCCGACTTCAGGAGTTCCTCAGGGTTCTCATTTGCGTCCTCTTTTGTTTTTTATTGTTTATGAATGATATCAACACGGTCTTTGCGGATGTGGAAATTTTGCTTTTTGCAGACGACTGTAAAATATTCAAAAGAATTAGCAATCATAATGATATCTTAATACTTCAGGAAAATTCAGATAATTTTTTTCGTTATTGCTCATTGAATTATTTGGAACTCAATCACTCAAAATGTAAATATATTATTTTTAATAGAAGCAAAACTAATTATCAGTTTGTTTATTCGTTCAATAATGTAATTTAAACTTCACTGACCATATAAATGATATCTGTGAACAGGCCCGGAAAATGATGGGATTCATAATAAGAAATACATCAGACTTTAAAAACCTTCATGCTCTTAAAACATTATATACATCTCTGGTTAGGAGTAAGTTGGAGTATTTGTCTGTTCTGTGGAGTGGAGTCCATTTTATATTACGCATGCTAATAAAATTGAAAGCATCCAACACAAATTTCTGAGATACATGGCCATGCACATATCGTGTGACAATATTAATTATTTCAATATACAACACCAACTGAAACTAAACACACTTGAGGTGAGGAGAAGTTCTTATGATGCAACGTTTATTTATAATATAGTTAATGGTCACATTAGTGCACCAGAAATACTCAATAAAATATCCTTTGGAGTTCCTAATAGATTAACGGTACAGCATGAACTTTTTCATTTACCAACATTTAGGAGTAACTACATTATCAATTCGCCGATTGAAAGATTTAAAAGCATTCGTAATCTAGTTTCAAATCATTTGGATATTTTTAATACAAACAAGGATAAAATACGTTCTTTCATTTATGACTTGTTTGAGTGAAGTTCTTATCGCTGGGTTTAGAAATTTGTAAATTTTATTCATTATTTAAAAGTAATGAGATCTAGTTTCTTTTATTTAGATTCGTTTATTACTATATTATATGGTTTGTTCGAGTGAGGCTTATACAGTGGCAGTATTATTATTTTTTATCATTTTACTTTTTATTCTTATTAGAAGTTGAATATTTTCATTTCCTTTGCTTTTAATTAAACTTATGATTTTTTTTATATACGTTTTTATGAAAATTATAAATCCTATTAGTTATGTAAGTTGTTACTTTAAGACAGCATTGAATTTTTTATACATACTTGTAATTTAAAGGACAATAGTCCGTTTATAATTTAAATAAATAAATAAATAATTAATTAAGACTCTCTTCAGATTTGAGTGGGCCGTAGGAGCAAAATTTCAAAAAATTTTTTTATTTAATCGTATTTTGAAAGTTGATTACAGAATATTACTTTTATAATATTGCAGAAAGTCTGGATCACTATAGCAGCTTCGGGTTCATCCGTGAGAGCTTCCACCTTTCGAAAATGTACTTCAAAAACATTAAAAACTTAAGAAGCGAAAACGTGAAAATATGATTGATCTTCAAATAACCACTTTTGGTTGATTACATGATTTGCATCAAATTTTAGACAGATGATAAAAAAATTTTAGCACCGTGTATCCAGGTCACCCAGAATAATATTGGGAAGCCAAATAGTCAGATTAAATTATCATCAGAAAGGTGGCTAAAAGAGATAAACAGTTATTTTTGCTATGGTTTTAAGCAAACTCCTGCACCAATACAGCTTGATAAGTGTAGGTCTAAAAATCAGGCACTTGGGCTGCAATTATTATGTTGGAATTTCACATCAAGGTGATTTAGCCATCACTTCCATGATTACCGAAGTTTTTGAAGCTTTGCCATTTTTCCAAATAAATCTCAATTCATGTACGGTAAAACCAAACAATTTTTTATTAACCGCATTTCGGGACAGAATAGTTTCATAAAGAGGCTTAATATTGTCCTGTAAAAAAAAGATGAGCTGTCTTAAATAAATAACAGGCGCGACAATCCAGCATTAGACTAACTAAGGCCGCAGGATGTGTTAGTGACATCCTATTTCCAAGATCTTATCTGCTTTTTGTTGAGGCAATGAGATCAGCATCACGCTCAGCAGTGTTATTTATCCCCAACGGGTACTCGTTTAACATCTGAGTGAGATCATAGTCCGTCACAAGCTCGTGAGTTCGAAAAACACCATGATCGGTGAGATTCGAACTCATGACCAGGGCCGTGGAGAGAAAATCCGGGCCCGGGGGGGGGGACAATGATTTGGGGCCAACCTCTTCCATACGATAAAAAATATGAATCGATGAAAATTTTTATTTGACATATCGGCCCTTAAACAAATTGTACAGTGGAATCTGTATAATTCGGCCTCTAATCCGGCGTCCTCACTGAATCGGCTCAGACTCAGTAATCCGTCAGTTTTCTACTAGTCTATATTTTGAAGATGATTCGATAGTTGATTGGCAAATTTTAAGGAACTACAGAAGCCAAAATCATTCTAAAATAAGGTTCGTTCGTTTTACGTGCATTTTTGGGTAACGAAACTTCATAGAAAAGCGACTGCTTAAAGGTTCGACTTTCTAGTATGAAGTTTCGTTACTAAAATCAGCCCGTGATGACAAAAAAAAACTTTATTTTTGAATGGTCGTGCCCTTTACACAAGATACGCATAAAACGATACTGGTACCCGAGTAGTCTTCTAGCATTTAGTTCTCCCTAGAAACAAATTATTGATTCCCTTGTCCAAAAGAAATTATTTAGAAAAATTATATTCTATTGGTGAAGTAAGATGCCAACCTATATTCGAACTTTGGTATCAAGAAAGCCTTGAAAATTTCGACAGTAATTCTCGATATGATAGGATCAGGATAGGTATGTATGTACCGCCAATTCGCTACTACGCTTATTATTTTTTTTCTGGATGAAGATTTTTCAAAGCTATGGTTTAATATGTACCTCAACCCTTACAAAGGTTTTAGGAAAACAAGTCTGATACAGTACACAGTTCTAACAAATGCTTTGGAAGCTCAATTCTGTAATTTATTAGCACACTCGCAGTGGCCCAGACTGTTGGTCGTTACTCTATTAAATTGTAAAATAATAATAATGTAATAATAATTAATATATCGGGGAAAGTCCTTCTAGAAAAAAATGTCGCTGTTCAGGGCTCCTATTTTTACTTCCAACACAAAATTTTTGAAAAATGGTACGCTACTGGATGAAGAAGTCGAAATTTCTTGATTGTTAGTCGGCGATTCCCACAGCGACGAATTCCAGATAGACGTACCTTCCAAAGAACGTATCGGCTTCTTGGAGAGACAGGTCAAACACCAAACCACTCCGCGGTACTAACGTTGGACGAGAAGAAGAGATTCTTAATCTCTTCGATACTAACCCAAAATTGAGCACGCGTAGAGCAGCACTTCAGCTGGGTATTCCTTGGATGATGATCCAAAGGACTCTTCAGTCGGACAACCGGTATCCGTACCACCTTACGCAAGTTCAGGAATTACTACCGAGCGACTGTCATAGGAGGATAACAATTTGCAAATTTTACCCCCCGGGAACAGCTGCTGCAGCGAATTAATGAAACATAAAGAAAAACCCTCATGAAATCCTTTGGACCGTTACTTCCATGTGCCGCAGGTGTCGAGTCTGCATACAAAATGGAGGTGGCCAATTCCAGCAGCATTATTCCAATTCATCAAACATACCCATTTAATCATTAGTTAATATTTTTAGTTTATTGGTTCTTTCTCATTTTTAAAACTTTATTTCCATTTTTATATAACAAATTTTCAAAATTGCGATACTAAAATATAAAAAATATATGAATAAAATTTCAGTTTGAATAATCCGATAAGAAAATAATTACCTTGATTTTTACCATTCAATGCGTGTTTCTCTAAAATTCTGCAATGTAAATAAGAAAAGTGATATACCGTTGGAAAGCCAACATGTTGAAGCAACTTTTATCAACTTTGCAGAGTTGTATGTATAAAGCACCGTTATGAAATTACTGTTTGAATTTACGATGTAAAATCTATTTTAAAATTTCTATTAAGTTTGAGTAACTGTATTTTGAAAGTGGCAATAATGTTGGCAACTGGAAAAACTTCAGTTTTTGTGAAATTTTATGTAGTTTCTGTAACTGAAATCAAATCTTGGATTACGTTATCAGAGAGGCTGCAAATTATGATTTTGCAGGACAAGTCACGATTTTCGATGACTTTCACAAAAAGAGCGATAACAAGGTAACGGTAAAAAAAATTCCGATTGTATTGGTAATTTTCTTGCTGAAACAAGTTGCGCTATTAACCCTTACAGTATTGACCACCCAATATGGGACACCCTGTATACACTCCGAAATGATATGCAATGTAACGTTGACTCGAAATTGCCTATAAACGGCTGAGTTAACGCACCATGGCCCCGCATGGGGTTATACGGCACTGAGAAGAAGATGTTCATTACAAACTCCCCAAAAGAATTATGAACTTTGAACTATGAAAATAATTAAAAAACTCTTTGATGGATTGATCTTTACAAATTCATTGTTTTATTTCCATTTTATATACAAATACAACAAACATAATTTAATTCACTACATAGGTAACTGTTGCATAACACAGAAAAAAAATATTCAATTTTAATTTTTATGGTCGATTCACACTTTTCATTCATCAGACGCAGTCACAGTATCAGTGTCAGTTAATAAATTAACTGACAATCTATCAACTTGTATGGAAAATGACTATGACTGATAACTGAAAAGTGTGGATCACTTTTGGAAAAGTAGACATTTCAATATGGCACCCTTCTGGAGTTGTCGTCTTTCAGCATCTTTTCGAAATACGCATACATACTTTTTGTTTAGTTAGGATTTTCTCGTTGGATAATAATATTAGTAGAGTTAAGATTGAAAAAAAAGGTATTTATATTTTTATATGAATTAAGACAGTATTGTTAATTTTAATTTTTTATATGTACTCGTTAAGTGTACGAGGATATTTTTTCATTTAGTTAATTTTAACTTTGCTCTTACATGAAGGATAAATCCTTGGAATTCACGCTTCCCGTGTGTGTATTGATGTCAATATGCATGCTATTCTGAACGAAGCTGAGCGTGATTGTGAATATGAACATTCAAAGCATATGCATCGCATGAGTTTCATTCTTTATCACATACGAGTAGTTTAATTTCTATACATCAGTAAGATGGAACCCTTTAATCAATCTTATTTATTAATACAAGTTTATTAACGTTGGAGATTTTGAAATATAAAATTCTGATAAGGGCATAGACTGGATGTACTTGTCTCAACATCTAGTATATATTTGGAGAAATGAGTATACATCCAAAAATGAATAGGATTTTAGAATAGAACATTTTCGATATGCATATTACGTCAATTGTTTCGGCTGGATTTTCGTTACAGATTCTTTCAAAAACTTCCAAAAGAGAATGTCAAAAACAGTATTGTAAATACAATACAAATTCAAAAAGCAATAATTTGATTTCAATGTTTTTTTTTCCAATTGAGAGATATGATTTTATTTTCCAATTAATATTTTCAATATCATTTCACCATTTGCGTAAATTACGATTTCCAACATGGGACACTCAATACAATGTGTATTTACTATATAGGATATTCTATTATAAGGACAGGAAAACTATTACATACTAATTTGTGTAACTTCATCATTTAATTTGATTAATTTATTTGCTTTTTTTTTATATTAACAGCAATTATAACAGTAACATTAATATCCGTACTAGAGGCATTATTGTGCAAAATATTAATTTATCTAATTAGGCATTTACTTCGTTTATTGTTGGCATTTTATTGTGTTTTGTTGTATATCAACTCTACATTTGCACGGATGGGATAATCTAGACGAGTTGATGGAGTTTCATTTTAATATATTTTAAACATTTGCTAAAGTTTGAAAGAGGCATTGGTATCAATTAGCGTTTAAATGGTTGACGGTTCACTATGCACTTTAGAGTTCAATCCTTTTCATTGAATTTCAACTTAAAGGAATAACAATCGATGTACCTTTGTCATTGCCTTGCCGTTATTTTAATATTTTTTCTAACTGTATTTGAAGAATTGAATAAAATAAAGGAAAATTCAAAATATTAGCACATTCAAATCGTTGCATTTTACATACATCAAAAGTTCAATCACAATATTATCTCGTATCGTATGAGGGGCTGGCAATACCAAATGCTATCTTCAAGTGTCAAATGAATGTCCGAAAAAGAACTAGGGAATTCGGTCAATTTTGACATCTGATTTTTGGATATAAAAAAGAACTCAAACGTGTTATTTGTGCATTTAAGCATAATAGAAAAAAAATCGGTTCAGTGAAGTTTGTTTTAAATGGTAACCAGGTCCTTAAGGAAGATTTTATGTCACAGTTGTTGAAATGCTATAAAATAAAATCTTTAAAAATTATAGGCTGGCATTTTGGCTTTGCTTAACACTGGGCTTTGTTCAAATCGTTCATAAATTGATAAATCAGGAGCCGATAAATTCGGGAATTTCCATGTTACACACTTCCAATATGTATTTAAAATATACAACCCACATCTATTTTAGAACCGTCAAATCACTCAGCATCTATAAGATTTGTCAGTGGTATAACATTATAATGCAAATTTATCTAAAATTAAAAATGCGCACAATTTTCAGAAAATCTTGTTTCACTACAAAAAAAATGCAATTATTCAAAAATTTAAATGTATTTTTCTCACTCCGTTTTCAGTTTGAATACACTCAGTCTAAATACAACAATTAAAAAAAAATATTATAAAACAAAAACAACCTGCATCATGGTGCGTTATATAAGTCACGACTACGACTTGGCTTTGATAATACAATAAATTTCGCCATTATTAATATTTTTTAATATGCCTCTCGTATTCGTTTACTTGTCGTTGCTAATAAAGATCGATCTACACTTTTCAGTCACAGTCATTTTCCATACAAGTTACCATATTCTCAATCAATCAATTAACTGACAAAATGTCAACTTGTGTGGCAAATGGCTGTGACTGATGACTGAAAAGTGTGGATATAAATCTTATTCCGTTCAATTTTCCATTAAATTCAGGACATTCATTGTATGCACTCTAAACAAAAATATTTTTATGCGTTGCGCTTAAAAACAAATTATTAAGCCCAATTAGATTTATATAAGTAGAATCATTACAATTTTATGTTTTCATATCCTTCTTTAATGTGTATATTAATATTGTATATAATAACAACGAGATAAATACAATAAAATGTATGTATAATGTATATAATATGTTTGATATTATATGCAATTATAAGTTTTTTTTTCTTTATTATTTTTAAGTATGGTATATTTTTGTTTTTATACACATAAAGACGAATTTAATCGTGTGCCTGAGATTCTTGTTGAACTAGCTTAAAACGTCTTGGCGATTTGATTGAACCGTGCTGGCTATAGAATGATTTGAGTTGACCCTGTTGGGCGAGTACGCGTCGAATGTAGCGTGAGACGAGCATTTGTGGTCGTTGTTGCCATTCGTGCATAACTTCTTTGGGTGCGTTGACCTACAAAAACAAAAAGGATGAAAAATAAATGATTTTAGTTGAAGTAACAAAAGCAATACATAGTTGGAATCGCATAATATACAAAAACTGTAAAGACGGGAGCTCCGTACGATGGGTCTATTGCGGAGCACCCGTATTTTTCAGTTAAAAGTATTCTATAGTTTCTTATACCATAGCTGGAGAGGTGACCAGACTCCTAAGGACAGACTACTGTACACATGCTGGAGGTATTCTATTTATAGGTAACCACACCCCCTCCTCTCTGTCCTTTATTATTTGATGAGCCTTCATACAAAATGAAGAAAATACTTCCTTTTAAGAACTATGCGGAGGGTTATACAATTTCTTAAGAATTGAACTTAAACGAGTATGACTCCAGTGCTCTAAACTATCAGTAACTGCTCTACTAGCCATGGCATAAAGAATGCATCGATGCCGGCATCATGAATCTCTGGATGAACGGAATCATTCCATTTGTTCTAGCCGCGGGACTAAATTCCCTTGTATATTTTTCTTGTCTCCAATAATTCTGCCATTAGCTCCCCTTCAAATTGCTTAGTTAATGATATCATTCAAACCGAAAGCTTTTTCTTTGAAAACATTTCTTCTTTAGAACTATATCGTTTGATAATGTCGTTAAATACTTCCAATTCCGTTATTGATAATAGTCTTCCTAATTTTGTACTTAAAAAAATAGCATTTAACATTGTGGACGTTTTATCTTACATTTTTAACAAAAGTATTCTTTCTGGCATTTTCCCTCAAAAATTAAAAATAGCGGAAGTTATTCCTCTATTTAAAAAAGGTGATGTAACTGAAACAAATAACTACCGTCCGATTTCGCTGTTATCTCCTTTTTCTAAGATATTTGAAAGAGCTATAAAAATCCGAATGAACAAATTCTTAGATAAAATAGGGTTTTTTAGCACTAATCAATTTGGCTTCAGAAAGGGTAAGTCAACGGAAGACGCTTTGCTATCTTTCTGTAGCCATATATTTGATGGAATCAATCATGACCGATTTACGGGAGCTTAATTTGTAGATATAAAAAAAGCGTTTGATACAGTGAACCATCAGTTATTGCTGCAGAGACTACACGATGCTGGATTTAGAGGTTTTATGTTGGATTGGTTTTCTTCATTTCTAAATGATAGACTACAGAGAGTGAAAATCGGAAGTGTTTTTAGCTCTACTCGAATGACTAAAGTTGGCGTTCCTCAAGGGTCTGTTTTGGGTCCTCTTATGTTCCTTATATTTATAAATTCTTTACTTAGGCAAAAGTTCAAAAGTAATATTAACGCTTTTGCTGATGACTTAGCATATTCTTTTAATAGTCCATCCATGTTAGATTTATTATCGGATATAAACTATGACTTAGATATCCTTCGTCTTTGGTTCAGTGCGCATAAATTGGCATTAAGTGACAAAACAAAGGCTATGCTTTTCAACCTTAATGACCTTACTTTGGATACTTTTTGTTTTTGTTTTCATAATCATGACTGTAAACGTTTCTTGCCAAGCAATAATTTCACTAGTGATGGCACTTTTTTGTCCGAAGAGTTCTGTTCTGATAAATGTTTTGATATTGAGGTAGTTCGGAGCTTTAAATATCTTGGTGTAATTGTGGATTGTAATCTCACCTGGTCATATCATATTTCAGGCTTAAAAAACTATTTGTCATCGGCCATCAGACAGATTTTTCAGTTACGTCCAGTATGTACATTAAATGTTTTGAAAATGGTATATTGCAGTGTTTTTAACTCAAAACTGGAGTATGGTTTATCGTGTTGGGGTTGTACATGTAAAACTAGATTAAATCCTTTACTAATTGCTCAGAAACATGCCATACGATTAATAAGTAACAAAGATAGATATCACAATAGTTTTCCACTTTTTAAAAATTTAAACGTGCTCCCTCTCATTCATTTATACTGGTATAAAATTTTAAAACTGTTTTTCATTCGTTGTGGCTACTTACATTCTCGAATTTCAACTGTTTATAATTTACGTAATAACAACCAATTCTTGGTGAATGTTCCCCGGCACAATAGGATTTGCTTCCTAAAATTGTTTACATGCTCTGCCCCCAGATTATTTAACAAATTACCACTGTCTATTAGAATTACACGTTTCCTTCCAAAATTCCTTCGAGAGGTAAAGAAGTGGCTTATGAATTACAATCATTTTGATATCTGCACAATTTTATATGGTCTGACTGTTTGATACTCATGCGTCTCAGATTTTATTGTTCGGTCCTTTGTTTTGTTTTTTATTTTTTACCCCTTATGCTTGCTTTTTTGTTGCCTCTTTAACTTAATTTTTTCTTAATTTATTATTCTATATTCTTGGTTTTGTATTTTATTGTATTTATTTTTCTTCTTTTATACGCTTTTATAATTTTGTTGTGTTAAGTTAACTAATTATAATTTATATTGGTTTTCCTTTTTTATATCTACCCTGCAATATAGTGTTTATTTTAGAAAATCTTTAAATATTACATTCGACACTATTTTTTAAATTATAGAATATTATGGTTTTTGTAATAAATAATAAAAAGATGCAGTGCGGATCATCTATGAATTCATCAGAAAGGAACTGATGTGTTGATGAAAAGTACCATGAGTTTCACTGACGAGTTCATCATGCTGGAACTGATGAAATATACGTAGTCGATTAGTTTCATTAATAATATTAATAATACCGATAATGGTAATTTATTCATTTGCCCTATGACGTACTTAGGCGTCAAACTCATCAAGGTGGAGTGGATGGAAGCGATTAGCGATGTTAAATTTGAATAACTTCCCTCACGAAGTGTTTTTCAAGTTGCTAATGCAATGGCTGATGCACAGGCACACACTACCAAGGCCAACTTTCATGTCAAAAATGGTCCGCGATACCAAAATAACCCATTTACACGAAATGACGACAGGGAAACGAAACTCACCGAAACTTCAAGAAAATGTCTCTCGGATGAATTGGTACCGATTCTTCATCGAGACAGTCATCGAGTCATGGAGATCGAAGTACAGAAGTACAGTCGAAGTACATAAGCCGACGCACGTGAATGCGGAAGCTGTCACTTTGGATTTATCGTTCACCGATTGTGGCTAGCAGGGCAGTGGCGTAACGTACAGTGTTGCATTCGGTCGAACACGGCCCCCACCTAAATTTAGGGAACCCCGACCCAAACTAAGTACCACAGAACAAAGGGATATTCATTTTCATATTTATTTGACAATAAAGGAAACTTACGAAAAATATGTAAAATGTAAAAAGTTTAGGGAAGTTACAGCAAATTGAAAAAAAAAGATCTCTTTTCCCATTTCATGTGTGAGGAGGGCCCAGTCGAGGCCTAAATTTTCTTCTTCCTTGCCTCGTTCTTTATACCGCTCCATGGTTCCGCGTTGCTCGACCTGCGGTGTAGGCACATCGCCCGTTTTGGCGATAATTTCTCAGCATATTTCTACAGGCAGCTCTATCTTGGATCGTGTCGTCGCCGAGACCAATGCGTTGTTGCTGCTTTTTCATTTGACACATCCAGGTGTTCTTCGGTCTGCCTCTGGCCTTGGGTCCATCAAGTGGAACTTCCATTGATATCGCTCTCTTTGCGGGGTTCTCAGGCGGACGCCTTTGAACATGGCAATACCAATCCATTCGTCGGTCTTCGAGCTTTTCGGTGATTGGTTGGTCTATGGACAAGCTGCCTCGGATGTAGCTACTCTTGATGTGGTCCCTTTTGGTTACACCAACTGACATGCGTAACATTTTCATTTCAGTCGCTGTCATTTCTTTCGCGTAACCTTCATACATGGTCCAGCATTCTGATCCATACATGAGTGCGGGACGTACAACCGTTTTGTACAACTCGAGGCCTAAACTAAATAACTAAAATTGGCCGAGTAATATTTTTCAATGCAGAAATTTCAAAGCTCTTCCAATGATGACAAGGCAGACGAATCAAAGATTAAACTACAGTCAAACCTGTCAATCGGACCACTCTATAATCGGACCACCTTCTAATTGGACCACTCTTGGTCAATTTTCTTTGGTTTTTCATACAAAATAACCTTTATAAACGGACCACCTCTTAATCGGACCATGGACCACGATCGGTAGCTCCAATTGGATAGATCAGTACTAGACGTACCTCCACAATCGGACCAACTACTGTATAAATCTCCAAAATCGGACCAAAACTTCAAATTGATTACTTACTTTAGCAGTACGAGGAAATTTCACCAAACGGACTAACATACAGGCAACGTGGCAAGACATTTTGTTGACTAATTTTTTTTTTAGAAATTTCGTTACTACATTCACTTCAGTTCCGATTACAATGAGTTATATTATTTCCCATGACCACGGGAAATTTCGTAGACAGCATCAACCATTGCATCAGTGTTGGGTGGATGAAGTGGTGAGACAATTCTGGAGTTTCTGCGACAAGAAGATGCAAGTGAAGTTAAAAGAAGGATTGATTGAGCCCTTAACCATGACTTTGATTATAGAAATGCTTTGTAAAATATTGAAGAATATTCAAAATTTTGGTAGAACTGAGTGTGGGGAGAATTCATAATAAGGAAGCTGGTTAAAAAAATCACAAAGTATCTACGGTGTTAGCGGTTTCAACCATTAATTGCATAGGGTGACCTTTGTACAAGTCCAATGTTCATGAATAACGTTTAAAAATCATTTCCTTAATTTTTGTACTTTTCTGGCATCCCTTAGTAATCGGACCACCTGCTAATCGGACCAAATTTGATCGGTCCCGTCAGTGGTCCGATTAAACAGGTTTGACTGTATTTTAGTTTAAGGGATGTGAAGGCACATTGTCTCGGTAAAAGAACAATTTTAACTTTAGAATGTCCATGTCCAACTTTTTAATCATGCAACGGTTTGCCGCTATTAAAGATTACTACATGATGTCTGGGATGGAGCTGGACCCGGAATCTGTCTGCTAATTTTGCATTATAAGTAAGTGCTAGAAGAAGACAAAACTGGTGGTTGCATTCTTCTTCTTCTTTTAGCGGTGCAGAAACGTGTGGAATCGCTGTGCATCTATGTGGATTCGAGTTATGGTTCGTCAATGTCGTCATAGCTGCTGCGATAGGATTTTCCCACAGTAAGATCAGTGGGCGCAGCTGGGCATTGAAACAAATGACCCACATAATGAGGAATACCAGCGCAATTTGGACATATGTTTTGGATGTCTGGGTTTATGCGAGAAAGGCACGAATTAAGGCGCGATAAGAAGCCCGACCGAAGTTGAGCTAATGTCGCTCTGGTGGCTCTCGGGAGACTAATCTCCTCAGGCGAAATTGATGGTGGGCGCTCTAAGAGGACTCTATTCGCACCTAAGCTCGCAATGGACCGGTTCACTTCTTCAGTGTGGACCGCTGCGATGGTGGCTCGCTATATTTCTGCATCGTAAGGGTCCGCTTCTATCCTTGAACCTCTCTCTCTCTCTTTCTAGGTCACGTAAACCACGCCTGACATGTCGTGGTGGAGGAATTCGGTCCATGAGATTATGGTTGGGATGACCCTCACGGTAGTAACCAACAAGATACTGTTTTGAGAGTAGGAGATTGTGACCACGAATTGGCATTAATTGTGTTTCCTGAAGTAAGTGATCCTGATTAGACATCAGCAGACATCCTGTGACTTTGCGTGGAGCAGCATTTGGGCAGATTTGAATTTTGGACCAGTTTGTATCACATAAACTACATGACCAAACTGGGGCTGCATAATCAGCGGCTGCTCGACCCACCGCTTTGTAAGTGGCTAGCGTGGTTTCTTTATCTTTGCCCCAGGTGCTACCAGCTAGTGCTTTAAGGATTTTGTTCCTACTGCACATATTTTCGCAAACGGATGCCGCGTGATGAGCTGACGTCATCATATTCTCCAGGTGGAGCCCGAGAATTTTAGGATTGGCTACAGTAGAAACAGGATTGTTGCCAATACTTACATCAACCTCCCCCACCGACAATCCCCCGACCAGGTGGTAATAAACTAGGAGGACAATAGTATCACATTATGTAAGAAAAAATGAACTGCTTCACGAAAATTACCAGTACAATGTAGAATGAGAGCACCGAGCTTTATGAACCTTAACTTAAGGTCTGCACAAACCGCATTTTCAGATCCACCACGCCTCTTTTCCACCTCTGCATATTAGCAGCCATCGCCTTTAGCTGGTCCCATGATTTGCCTATAGATTTTCCCTCTGCCTCAACAGATCTTCTCCATGTATTTTTGGGTCGTCCCACAAGACGGCTAGCACTAGTTCCCTGAGGATTCCAATCTAGAGCCTGTTTAGCAAAGTTTTTTGGCTCTTTTCGAAGTATGTGACCTATCCACTGCCACTTTCGCCTTTTGATGTTCCTATGATGATGTATACTATTTCGGCGAGTAATTTTGAGGAGGTCATCGTTAGATATAACCTCAGGCCAGCGAATTCGTAGGATGCGTCGTAGGCACTGATTCACGAAAGTTTGCAGTTTGGTGGCAATGTTACTGGTCACCTTCCACGTGGAACACCCATATAAAAGCACCGATTTTACATTGCTTTCGAAGATCCGGAGTTTGGTATTTCTGCAGATGTTGTGGTTTTGCCAGAGAGGAGTCAAACTGAAAAATACTGCTCGGGCTTTATTTATACGCGACTCTACATCAGCATCAGCCCCACCATCCGCAGTTACTACGCTTCCAAGGTAAGTAAAGTCCTCGACTTTTTCTATCGGTTGTCCGGAGATAGAAATGCCCTCCTGATGACAAGCTCATGTATTTAGTCTTAGCGGCATTAATTTTTAAGGCAGCACTTCGACTTTCACGATGCAAAGCATCCGTCATTTGAGCCAGATTATCTGGTGTGTTTGAGAGAAGGTAAATGTCGTCGGCGTAGTCCAGGTGCTGAAGGTAATCGAATAACTTAGCGTCTTCTCTTTGGTTCCTGTTAACCCTATGTGGGGCATACGGCATCAACTACGCATACTTTCCACCTCGTTCTGTTCTGTGCCATCGTCTTTAAGTCTGACCACTGTTTGTTTAATAAAGCAGCCTCGCTATTAACCGATCTTCCCCAAGTGTTTCTTGGTCGTCCAACACAGCGTCTTGCATCCTTGCTCCTTGTGGGTTTCAATTTATGACCTGCTTTGCAGTATTTTTTGGCCCTCTTCGCCACTTTCGCCTTTTGACAGAAGTGCCTATCCAATCCCGAGCCTGTGATATTAAGGAGATCATCATTTGAAATAATCTCCGGCCAGCGAATTTGTAGGGTGCACCGTAGACACTGGTTTACGAAAGTTTGCAGCTTAGTTGTTATCTCATTGGTCACCTTCCAAGTTGAACATCCGGAAAGAAGCACAGATTTCACAATTTAATTGAAGATTCGGATTGGTGCGCCTGGAAATGTTGTTATTTTGCCAGAAGGGAATCAAAGTGAAGAGGCTGCCCTAGCCTTGTTCATACGTGATTGCACATCAGCGTCCGCGCCGCCATCTGCTGTGCTGTGACTATGTTTCCGAGGTAGCAGAATTCGTCAAGTTTTTCGACTGTCTGGCCCGAAACACTAATTCCGCCTTGTCCCCCTGGATCTCCCGCAGGGGGAGTATGTTCATGTGACACACATATTTGGTGCGTTGCGACACCACGGACCCGAGCAGCGCAGGGAGGCCCCTGGTATGGTTGATACGCCATGGCGTGGATCTGTACAAAGACCTTCGGGAGGTGACGGTCCTGAGCTCCCGAGCTCGTCATGTATGGGTGACACAGCATGGCTTGACTTTTTCCCTATTCCTTCAAAAAGTCAGCCATACAAGCTTACACGACGCAGTGCTTCCTCGTAGGGGAGAAACCAGATATAAGCGTACGTGTCCAGTCTCGGAGTTGGCGGCTTCGCAGAACCCAAGCCTCGAAGGGGCCAGTTAGGGACAATGGCCTTTGCGCCTATACCTAGCTGGTTTGTGGATTGATGACCACACGGCCCGAATCAAATTGCTGCTTAGTAAACAGACGGAGGCCAAACCAATGTGAACGGTAGCGCTACGAGTCTGCTTTAAGCCGACGAGTAGTAAACAGGCATAACGATCCTGCGGAGGCATGCCGAATTCGTTAGGTCTTCCGAAAGGGGGCCAAAGGAGGATCACACCTGCTATAGAGAAATCTTTAGCGAATAGTGTACCTCGGGGATGGGCGTGCCCAGGGGACCATGGTCCCTACCCATCTAGGCGTTGGACTCGAGGGGGTTTGTGGTGTTAGACAAGCCGACCAGCTAGAGTCGCATCCCAAGGTGGGGATCCAAAGGGAGGCGTCCCGGCGGAGAACACCATTCTGGCTTTAAGCCGGATAAAACACAGTCTACCTGCGAGGGGAGGTTTGGCCTATGGCTCATATACTCCTTTAGACCAGTGTAGTAGATCACACATCATCATGTCCCCCTGGATCAGAGCTCAGGTACTTGGCCTTGGCAGCGTTTATCTTTAGCCCAGCATTCGTAAAGCAGAGCATCGGCCATTTGAGCTAGATCCTCCTTTTTATTTGATAGCAGACAAATATCGTCAGCATAGTCCAGGTGTTGCAGGAGATCAAACATTTTCCATCTGATACCTTTCATTTGGTTTGGAAGCGCGCTCACTAGTGCATCGTTAATGGCCATGAGGAAAAGAATAGATGACAAAATGCAAACTTGTCTCACTCCACTGTGCACCTCAAAAGGAGCTGAATGCTTACCCTTGTGGAAAACGTGACATTGGGCTACCTGATAAGATTCCTTGATGATGGAAATTATTTTATCTGATATGCTCTTCCTACGAAGAGCTCTCCAGATATACTCCCGATCAAAACTATCGAACGCCTTCTCGAAATCAATAAACATGAGGTATAATGGGAATCTCTATTCGGCGGATTGCTCAATAATAATTCGGAGAATGTTGATATGGTCGCTACATGAAAAACCCTAACGAAAGCCAGCCTGGTCATTGGATAAAGTGCTATCAGCCTTGATCCAGTTCAAAATAATTTTAGCCATCAGGTTGGAGATAGCTGGAAGTAGACAAACCCCACGCCAATTATTACAATGCTTAAGGTTACCCTTTTTCGGAATTTTAATAATTACGCCCTTTATCCATTCGACAGGTTTCGGTTTCCCAACACTCTCTGATTAGGGAAAGCAGAATATCCGCTGTAGCATTTGAATCCGCTTTAAATAATTAAACCGGAATTTCATCTATCCCCCAGGCCTTGCCGGCCCGTTTTTCATCCTTCGGCGTATTAACACTAAGTTAATTTGAGAACGCTGATTCGGAACTTAAGCACAACACTGAAAACATGTCCCTGAATGATTACATGATGCACGAAAAAAAAACGGTACTGAAAAAACGGAGTGTTGGAAAAAACCCTCGAGTGCCGGTGCACCGGGAGAAGGTACAGAAATCTGAGTACCGAATAGGTCTAGATGGAAGTGCAAGAGCACAAGCCTTTCACCCTCGCAAAGTAGGTTTGCCGTTTGTTTAATTGAAGTGACAACTCGCGGCCGAAAAAATAATGTTTTTGAATGAATGATAAACTGATACCCTAGGCCGATTATTTTCGAGGCTATTTTCGGCATTGTATGTCAATTTCAATGGTGTAGAGTAGAGTTTTGGAGTAGAGATCGATGTGAAGGAGCTCCAGGCCAGCGGCAAAGGTAGGGAGCTTTCCTGGCTGTGATGTTTCTGGAGGAGGGAGGTAGTGAAGTCGGTCCACTCGGCTTTGAACGTTGTTTTAATGGATTCGAAGGACAGGACATATTTTGAAAAACAAACTTCTCTGTCCGGAAACTCAAAGCCCTGCAGAGTCGTTGCATTAGAAAGAATTTTCTTATGGAGCGCAGATTCTGTTGATTTATCCGACAGTGGAGCAGGATCGGGTACAGATTTAAGGCTAAGGTTGTGACTTTTTATGTAGCGCATACGATTCTATTGTGCGTGAAATCGAGAATGCTATACATTTTGCGGTACTTTCATCACTGCAGTACGATATGCCGAAAAGCTGCAGTGTACAGCAAATTGCTGTGGACAGATTAAGTAGGCAAATCCTGATTACCATAATGTAAAAATTTTGTGAAATATTCAACAATAACTCCAGCGAGAATGTAAATCTATCACAGACTGAGACTCTCCTATGTCTACATCATCAGAATTTATGAGGTTAAGTAATGGATAGGCACTATGAATAATAGGCAGGTATATAGGTAAATCAATTCGTTAAGAATCTTAACCGATTCTCTTACCTTGGCAGTATACAGTGTTTCATAAATATTGACCTTTCGAACACCGTAGCCAATAGTCCTAATGAGCTTATGTAATGCATGCCGCAAAATCAGCTTCGATCTTATGCCGCATGCCTTCGAAGATATATACAGGTCCGCCAATAGGGACGCTTGATCTTTGACAACTCATGGCGGCCATGTTGTTTGTGGTAGAGTTATCAAACCTAGTTGTTATTATTCAGTGTATCTTCACAAATCACCATGGACCAATTCAGCCGCGAGCAACATGTGCAAATCATTAAAACTTATTACGAAAATCATTCATCGGTTCGAGCAACGTTTGGTCGCAAAATCATCTTCAGCGATGAGGCACATTTTTTGATAAATGAGAATGTCAACAAGCAGAATTGCCGTTACTGGGCCGAGAACAATCCACAGGAGGTCCACCAGGTCGCAATGCACCCAGCAAAGGTAACTGTTTGGTGTGGATTTTGGGCCGGAGGCATCATCGGGCCGTATTTTTTCGAGAACGACGATGGTGTGGCCATCACGGTAAACAGCGAACGATACAGATCCATGATAACGAACTTTTTCTGGCATGAAATCGACAATATGGATGTCGAGGATATGTGGTTTCAGCAGGACGGCGCTACGAGCCACACAGCGCGCGCCACAATGGATCTTCTGCACGAGCGCTTCGGAGGAATGGTTATCTCGCGCGGAGGCGACATCAACTGGCCACCGAGATCGTGCGATTTAACCCCACTAGACTATTTCTTGTAGGGTTTTCTTAAATCGCAGGTCTACGCAAACTAACCACAAAACACTGATGACATCAAAGTCATACGCCATCGATGAAATACAGCCCGATTTGTGCGCCAGAGTCATTGAAAATTGGACTTCTCGTATGCGCGCCACCAAGCGAAGCCGAGGTGGCCACTTGAACGATGTTATTTTCCATACATAATGCCTTCGAATACTCTTTCAAACAAAAAATAAATTTCATTTATACCTCTCACACAACTTGCTTTATTTCATTTTAAAGTTCGAGCGCGCTTATTGGCGGACCCTATATACGATACGTTTCGCTTTCTAAGTGAAAGTGTATGCCAGTTTTACAAAAATTGTTCTGTCGACATCACGGAACTTAAGTAAAAACGTAGGAGAAAGAATGGGGGACTAATAGAGTTGCCATAGAAACCGGAACACAAGTCATAGGGATGCCCCAGAAACTATTAGCCCGAAAGAAAGTGAAGGGTATCACAATTTCGTCCCGCCCAAAATTAGCCTTGGTCTCGTTAAATCCTTATTTAGTAGGACAAATTAGATAGTCCATACGAGAATGTTGTTTGCACTTGATACACCCTCCCTTTTCGAATATGTCGTTCTAGGGTCGCATCTTTGAACGGCTGTAACTTCTGAACGCAGACACTTCAGACCTGCAGGCAGCTTTTGTCATCTCAGATCATTTGTATATATAGGCTTCTGGCGCTCCGCATTAAAGTATATATCTTACAATAGTTTTGCAATATTCATCCAAAGTCAATTTCTTACCTGATCACCATTGAGTCGATTCAACAGCGCAACACAAATAATTCCAGCTTTAATGCCCGCATAGGCGGTTAGAGCTGCAAATATTGTACTTTCCATTTCGATATTCACAACACCGAAATCTCTCAATTTTTCCAAATATTCCATTTTATCATTTTCCGAGAATTCACAAAAGGCACCATCCAATCGTCCTTGACCTGAAATGCACAGCAAAAGGCAAACGAATAAAAATCCAGCACAAACAACATGTTACGAAAAAATTATTTCAACATGTATGAACGCGAAACTTAAAAAGGATGTATGCGCTCTGTTGCTATAGTCATACTTTTATGAAAAGCACATACTCGAACTAGTTATAGGAGTACTCCAGTACGCCTTAATGCCATCCAAAAAAGGAGCGGATAATGGCCCATTCAACTCATACTCATCCGCATAAAACTATTTCGAGCGATGACTATTTGCAGTTTTGCTTCCATTATCGCTGACTTAATTAAATTAAAAGTATGAAAAGAAGGATAATGGCACTTGACTAATACTCATTCATTTTCGATTAGTGTTAGCACTTTTTGTTATCCTTTTTTTGTGTGTGGATACTTTTTTTTAAACACTTACCCTCATAGAAGTCGTTAGTGCACAACGTTTTTCCAATAATTGTATCGTAGGGATCATCCTCACTGGCCAGCGACTTAAGTTCTCGTGCCAATTTTCTATCTAATTTTGCCGGACGATGGACCGTCTTTCCCAGAATTGTCTGTTTGGCGAAGCAAAGAAAAAAATTATATTACAAGTGACATGCTGACAAATGTCTTGAAAGGACGAAACGATTGAGAGAGTATTCAGTATTGACATAGGGCGCGAATGGATTGGGGTGAAACAAGTTTTTTCAGCCGTTTTCATTGACCCTTTTGGGTAAATGTACTGACGTGTAAATAATTTTAATGGAATTTTGAGGTTGAATAGGACTTTCGATTTATCATTTTGGAAAAAAAAAAACATTTTCTCGGGTGTGAAAATAGCAAGGAGCATCCAGTGATGTGCTTGAGCCCAAAGACATGACCAATATGGTTTTGCCTTTTTGCCGGTTGACAGGCATTGAAGCAAATATGTATGGAAATTCAATTTTTAAAATTTGTTCACACATATAATCGTGTTATCTCTATATCTGACAATAATTTAATTCACATTCTTCAAGTTTTCTTTTAAATGGGACAAAAATTCCATAAAATATCCTATGCATGCTGTGCTCCACATAGACTTTTAATCACCTCCCATATGCTAATGATAGATCGATTGGAAAATCACAAGGCCTTTTGAAAGTGCTTACACTTGACATACGAGTATACATGCCAGACAAATCCCAATCGATAGAACGAAAATCCACAAATCCCCTTTCAACTAACACTTGACCCAGCAAGTTTTGAATTTCCTCTACAAATCTCTGGATAATTGCTAATGACGATATGACCGGAGGAAGAGAACTAGGCGCGATTAAAATGTTTCAATTTTGACCCTTCGAAGTGGGTGTGTGTGTTTGTACTGGTTTGTACTCACTATCGCCTCGCCTTTAAAATTTCAAAATACTTACAAATTCATGTGAATTCCGTAGTTGACCATCGAGCGCTTCTTCAGTTATAACGACTGTGCCACCTTCGATACCAATCCCGCCACACGTGCCAATACGAATGAACACAGGATCCTTACATTTGGCATGGTACATTAGTTTGATGATTTCGTGCAACAGAATACTAACGGACGGTGTGCCCATACCGTGGCTAATGGACAGCACTGGACCAACCTAAAAAAAAAAACACACGAAACCAGGATAAACGAAATGTAATGTTGCGTTGTTGTTAATGTTGAGAAGGACATATTTCCCGCCGTGTGTCATATTGATTATAGCCATTTCGTTGATTGTTTTCGCTTTTTGGTTTTAATCAATTCGAGAGGTCAGGTCGGGCTGGGTTCGACTGTTGTTTTTGGCTTACCTTGTACATTGAATAGCGATAGGAATAAGCACTTATGTCCTGAAGTTGTGTACCGGCAGGCAGTTTGTATCCAATTTCTTCCATAATGAAATGTGCAAAATTCTCCATTCGTTGTGGTGTTCCGCCCATACAAACAAACTGAAAATAGAAAACAAGAGGAAAGGGATGAATTAATGGCGGGACTATAGTGTTGAAGCTCACGAAACGGTAAGCAATGAAGGCTTGGAGGTGTTATTCAAATTGGTGCATGCACGAGTTGTGTACAAAAGAAGTTGGTGCCTGATACATTTGAGGAGACAATGGCGTTTTAATTTTCACTAGGGCGAGGTTTAATTGAATATCAAATGAGAAAAAATTCTTTTGTTTGGAGGAATTATGTTAACACCGTCCAAATTCCATCCGAAAATGTGCGGGAACAACCGGATTCATTGGCCTGCTGTTACTTAAATGGAATGCAGGTTTAAGCATTAAAGTGTTTGATCTCTTTAAGATCTTCTCTCTCTCTGTTCGTGATGAATGGGAAAAGGGCGTAATTATTAAAAATACAAAAGAAAAAGAGAAACCAATAATAATTGACGAGGGATCTGTCTTCTTCAAGCTGATAGTAAAAACTATTTCGAACTGGATCAAGGGTGAAGTTTACCGCTCTTTAAGTGGTGGTGGAACAGAATTGCTTCCGTGACGGTTTTTTATGTAGCGACCATATTAACCAAGTAAAGATCCCCATTCATCTCATGCTAATCGATTTTGGGAAGACTTTCGTTAGGGTTGTAGCAAATAGAAAGGATGATGTAGCTCAAATGACTGATGCTTTGTTCAAAATACAGTGAAACCTCTCTAACTTGAACACTCCGTATCATTACCACCTCTTTAAATTGGATATCTTTTTTTCCGCATGTAGAAACCTCTCACCAAGCGGAATGTCCTCCAATCTTAGGTAAGGTTAGGTAAAGGTATGGTTGATCGAACAAAATCTAGCTTTGCCCATATCAACCTCGTCGTATTGCAAGTACAACCATAGGTCCATCTTGCATTGGCCCTGCGTTCAACAGCGGTTTTTATTACCATTGCACAAGCAGCAGATGGCGTTTTTATGTTGTAACGATCGCCTTCAGCGGCACTAGCTGACGCAAGTCGCGCCAAGTCGTCTGCGCGTCGATTCCCTTCGAAGCCACTATGACCCTGTATCCAGCATAGCGTAATATCGAAGAAACGACCCATCTCTCTCAGTACTAACCGGCACTTCTCGATGATTTTTGATGTGGTTAGCACTGAATCAAGTGATCTAATAGCAGCCTGACTATCGGTGAAGAGTATAACGTTCCTTCCTGTGACGACGTACCTACCCAACCAATTTAGGGCCTTCAAACTCGCTGAGACCTCTGCTTGTAGAACACTACAGAAGTTAGGGAGACTGAGAGACAAGTTAATGTTCAGTTCCTCAGAGTATATTTCGATACCCACTCCTGCGTCCGTCTTCGAACCATCAGTATAAATTGCAATGGATGCACTAGGGAGGGATATGCTATTATCCCACGCTTCCCTTGACGGGATCAGGCTACAATGGTTTCTTCCAAATAGGTATTTGGGAACAGTGTAGTCAGTTGCTGGGGGCAGGTTGAAGTTGCGAAGAATCGTTGAGTGCCCATAGTCCAGCGCCCGCCACAGGTCAGTTTCACGAAGACGCAACGCCGTGCATGCCGCCATCCGTTGACCGAAGACGTCCAGTGGCAGTAGTCCCAGGACTATCTCTAGTCCCAATGAAGGTGTTGTATGAAAAGCTCCAGTTATGAGAAGAGAAGCCAGCCTTTGAAATTTGACGAGCAAGTTATAATAGGTGGCGGTACTTAGTGCTGTCCACCACACGCTAACTCCATAAAGTAGAATAGGCCGCACAATACACAACTTTTGGTTGCAGTCCCCACGTTTTCCCGATTGTTTTCTTGCATGAGTAAAGTGCCACAGTAGCTTTGTTCACCCTTTCTTCAATGTTGGGTTTCCACTTTAATTTCTTGTCTAAAATCAGACCGTGAAATTTGGCCGTGTCGGACAACTCTAGTTGTGTGCCCCCTAGTCTAGGCAAGGTAATAGTAGGAATCGTGCGCCTCCTAGTAAAGAGGACTAAGTCCGTTTTTGCTGAGTTAATTCCCACGCCACTTAGAATAATAATAATACACACGTTCGCACAATAACCAAATGACTAAGTCACAACTTTATTTTACATAACATCTGTGTGCAGGGTTGCCACTGCCGATACTACATTTATTTTTTCTTTTAATAATATTTTTTAAAGCAATAAATCGGTTGCGGATTTAGCGTAACGCTTTGGTGCTGTAATCTGTCGCTTCACCGCTTTCTCCCAGAGACATCCGTTTCCGTTTGTAGTTGATCATATCATGGTCTGATGTAGTTTGGTCGGGTTGCAGATCTTGAGAATGAGAAAGAAAATTGCTGTTGACCGTTTTCACATGCGCAACGTTCCGCCGATATTTCGTTGACGTCTCTTGCTTTTCTACTATGACTTCGCATCCACTTCGTTCGATCACCTTGTATATTGTTGGTTCGAATGTGGTTGCAAGTTTATTAGGTACAATTTGCCGTTTTAACATCACTTAACCTGCCTCTTTAATGTAGTTGGGCTTTGCTTTATGTTTTTCGTTTGCATATTATTTTCTCTTGTCTTTTGATATCTTGTCGCGGTATCTATGTCCTTTGTCAACTTCAACAGCCTGCTTAGAAGTTGGCAATTTGTGCCTTATGTTGTGGTCAAACATGAGTTTGGCTGGTAATTTTAATGTTACCGAATGCGGTGTCGATCTATACATCAACAGATATAGTTTCTAAGCGCTTCTTCCCAATCACGATTTTCGCTTTGAGCAATTTTTAGACGTTTGAGAATGGGTCGGTTTTGTCGCTCGACTTCGCCGTTAATTTGGGGCCAATTTAGTGTGGTGTCAACCGATGTGATGTTATTTGTTTAGCAATAGTTTTCGAATTCTGTGCTGATAACTTGCCCGACATATTTGGTGATAATTAATTGCGGAAGTCCGAATCTGGCGAGTATGTTTTTGAGTCTTACAATAGCTTCTGATGAATCGATCCTGGTCATAATGATTACCTCAGCGAATCTGATATAGTAGTATAGTAGAATAAATGATGACCTGATGGTAGGGGTCACCCAAAATAAATTCAATTGCGATGTACCCCCATTGTCCTGATGGAAAATTTGTTCGGCTCATTGGTTCTGTCGCAGATGATGTACTGACAAGTGTGCAGCCTTTGCATTTCTTGACGAACTCTTCCACTTTTTCATCTATCTTTGGCCACCAAACCTTGGCTCGCAGACGTCGTTTCATTACTGATATCCGTCAGTGCCCTTCATTTTGTGGAATTTAGTGTTATTTTTCGGTTCTCCACTAATGAAATCGAAGCTGGTGCGCAGGAACACGAAGCTCCACGTGTATAAAAGTGTCATCCGACCTGTGCTATGCTATGGATGCGAAGCATAGACCCTAACCCAAAACTCGGAAGACCTGTTGGACACATTCGAGCGAAATGTTCTTCGAAGACTCTGCGCGGCCGTTTGCGAACAAGGTGGCGCATCCGGAACAACCATAAGTTGTATCAGCTGTATGATGAGCTACATGTGTCGAAAATTGTGAAATTGCAGCGACTGCAAAGGGCGGCACATGTACAAAGGATGAATGACGATCGCATGCCCAAAAAGGTGATGAACGCGCAATGAGTGGAAGGAGCCAGATTGCGTGGACGACCGAGAACTCGATGGGAGCAACCAGTATATGAAGACGCTCACCAGATGCTGGGCTTCCAGAACTGGGGGACAAGCTCGCGTGACCGCGACAATTGGAGGTCATCAATCCAAGCGGCCAAGGCCCGAGGTCGGGCTATCGTGCCATAAAGTAGAAGAAGAAGAATAGACTTTGGTTCTGCGTGTGAAATTATCCAGGCGATGTACTCTTCCGCTCGCGTGGCTTGAGTTACTTCTGGATTTATAACTAGACGAGATCTATTTGACTGCAGGCGTGTAGTACCCATCGCTCGATCCTGACACATGACTTGGTTTTAAGGTTGAAAATTACTTCTAGTGCTTTATGATCAGTCACAAGCTTACTTCTCGGCCGAACACAAACACAAACAAACTTTCCATAGCATAAACTAATGCCAAAGCTTCTTTCTCTGTTTGGGCGTACTTTTGTTCGGTTTGGCTTAAGCTTCTGCTCATATATAAGATGATTCGTGGTTCCGATTCCTTAAATTGAATCAAAACCGCTCCTAGTGCGACCGGACTTACGTCTGCTATAATTTGAGTTCGATCGTTTACGTTGTAGTATCCGAGTGCTGTATCTTATCTTTTGAATGCCACCTGTTGTTCCTGCTTCCAGACGAACTTGGTATCATTTCCTGTTACCCGGCGGAGTGGTTCTGTTGTGGTCGATAGGTTTGGTAAAAACCTCACCATGTGGCTTACTAAACCTTAACATCTCTTCTGCATTCGATGATTCTCAGAAATTCGTAATTGCTGCCACTTTATCATGGGTTGGTTTAACGCCCATTTCCGTGAGATGATTTAGTCTCTCAAATTGCTATCCAATTCGTTTTCGAATTCACGCATGGCATGCGTTCGCAATCACATTAAAAATGAATGAAATTTCTCATATGCTGCCGTATCCAATTTCCCCAGTCTTGGAGCAAAATTGCCATCATTTGGTTTATAATCAAATGGTGTGCTTGAGCCTGTAACATATTATATCAGCTCCCGTTGGTTCCCCTTTTTTGTAATTGTTTCATTTGATTTGATTTGAAATCTAATTCTCAATTTATGTTAATCTAATCCTCGAAATTTAATTCCCGCGTTGCGAAATTTAACGCTAGTACTCGATCATTTCCATATTTACTGGAAATCCCATACAAAATAACAGACTGGAATTGATCCAGGCTATGGCATGGATCAGCTGCCAAAATAATCCCCTAGGTAGCTCCGCGAACAACCTCCCTGAAATTTCCCGTATGTCATTTTGTTTTTTTTTTAGTTTTTAATCTTTATTAGAGTCAATTATTTTAATATTTCCTGAGATATTTTCCTTTAAATTTTATCTGCACGGTGAGTAATATAAATTTCCAATTCAGAATATTGCGCTGGGGACTAATGAGACAATAGTCAGCTGTTATCGAAGGGGGGAATTTTGATCCGTTTGCATTTTACTTGGACAATGATCCTGTCCTTGTAAGTCGAAAGACACTATTAATAAACACATTCGCACTCTAATCAAATGACTAAGTCACAACTTTATTTGACATCACATTTGTGTGCACTGTTGTCACTGCGGATACTACACCGCCCTTGTACCTTTATCATTAGGTTAATCGAGTCTCTCTAAGTTGACCACCGTCTCTATTTTGACCGATAACTACCAACTCTTAGGTGGTCTACTTATAGATAATTTATTGTAAATGCGAGCAAGACCAAGCACTTGATCTCTGACTCTTGGCCAAAGCGGAATTTTGGGTCAGTCAATCAAAAGATTGTTTCAAATTTCCTAAATATTGGTGTGCAAAAAATTAGACAAAAAAATGCCTTCAAAATAAATGCTTTGCAAACAATCTATCTCTTCTCCGACAATAATTTTTACCGAACAGTAAATATTAAATAAAACTTATTAACCGCATAATCCACCAAATAGCGTCCTTACTGCATAATAGTACCATCACCCGACTTAAGATATAACGACCCCAAGTCCAGCCCCCTTCAGAACAAAATCTTGGTTGCGCCACTGTTCACCCTTTCTGGCAAAATGACATCATTTTCAAGCGCACCAAAATCCGAATTGGTTTTTGAGAACCGATGTAGAGCAAATTCAGGCGCACATTTCTCTACAAAGATGAGAGTCCTAGCTGTCACCGTTCGGAAGTTACATAGTAGCCCAAAGATACCACAAAACTTCAATTTTTGACCTCATTTGTATGTTTTTGAGATTTTCGAAGTTCTATGATTTTCGCCGTATATTGAAGAAGATAATTTGATTAAAAATTAAAATCAGCTCCAATATCAGCCCAAACTTATAACACGCCTATCCCTCCGCTCGGTTTTGTGTGTTTAACAATAGACCAACGGTCGCAGTGCTCACGGCTACCTAACAGCCACAGCCCACACTAAATCTAAATATAATCTAAACTTTCTTTTATGCACCTATATACATGACTCCGCACTTTCATAATAAATTTATTGACGTCATCTCGATCAAATCAAACCAAACGACATATTTCGTTGAATTTCGTTCAATTGAATTACTCATTCCGGTGTACTCGATTCATAAACATTCATCATCGTTCAAAGAACAGAAAATCTTGCTAACGTCAGCCTATTTCGATACGTTACCATTATCAGTTATCATATCACTTATATCAGAGTGGTTTTGCGATAACACAGAACACACCTCCATAGGCAAATATTTGGAATTTTACCCTTATCGTTGGGGCTTATTGTCCACATACATTATATGATTAGAAAGAATTAATTTCTACGAAAAATGCCAAAAATATTTGTGTTGTCGCATGAAATTTCTGATGAATGTTGGGAAATATTTGATAAAAGTTTATTTAGCGCAAAAAAGAACAATAAAGATAATGTTGAGATAGACATTTTGCAGTACATACTAGGATACGCTTCGTTAGAAAATTCAATGTCAATGCGAAAGTGTAAAGAAATTACGATAAGATGGATTAAATAAAACAAAGTGGACAAGACATTTGTATTGATGTGTGACACATTTTTGAAGCTCATTATGTACGTGAATCATTAAATTTGGATTACAAATTCGATAAATGTTTCTTTGGATCCAGAAAAGAATCGGAAACGCAGCTTTCTATTCGACTTCAATAGGAGGTATTCAGTAATTGCGTAAATTTTAATTAAAAATTAGGCCCGTATTTTTAAACATACCTTACCTTAACTCAAGGCGACCTTTAGTCTAGTGTGCCGAAATTCAAGGAATAGGGCGGAATTCATAGTCGTTACTTAAGGAATAAGGATTCCTTTAAGGAATACGGCCCGTATTTATGAACATTCCTTAACTCAAGGAGACCTTAAGTCAAGGATGCCGAAATTCAATAAATTAAATGTCATTTCCCATACATTTTCATAGAAATCATTTATATTCAGGAGTCAATGCATCCTTGATTTCGGGCTATCAACAGCCCATCTTCAGGGTTTAGTTTTATATAAAAACAATACAAATTTTGGGGATATATAAAACAAAGTTCAATTAAAATAAATTAAATTACCTAATTAGTGGTTTTCAAAAATGATGGACAAACTACATGATGGTAAAACAAATAACAATGTCAAATTGGCATATAAAGATATCACAGATATTAATGTGTCAATTGATTATAAAGAAAATATCAAGGGGTATTGTTGTGTCAAGCAAATCAAAAATATCACAATGTTGGACATTGACGTACATGTAACAAGAAATAAAAACGAACTTAAAAAACTAGTCAACATTCATCTTAATTAAGTTATAATAAGAGTTGGTGAAGTCCTTTTTATCCGTTTTATAGTTGCGAGCGTGTTCTTCATATCTGATAATTTGATTTGTCTCGTGAATTTGGAGTTTCGTTTGATTGGGATGTGATTTTAAAATTTTCGCATTATCAAAATCAAAGGAGTGATTACTTGTAATGGCATGTTTGGCTAGTGCTGACAGATTATTATTCAATGATTTCTTTGAGTCATAATTATGTTGCGATATGCGCGTTGCGCGTTCATATTTGAACTAAAATACTCGCGAAAATAAATTATTTGGATGAACAAAATAATGAAAATGGATTCCTTGAATCAAAGTATATCCTGGAGTTTAGGTCGCCTTGAGTCAAAACCAAAGCCATCTTTATACAAAGCCCGGAAGCAGAACACGTTCATATACTTAAGCGCCAAATCATAGGCCTGTTCAGATCGAAAATTTACATTGCGGTAAAGGCAAATCGGGTTGGGTCGCGACAAACTTTACACGAAAAGTATTGGTTCCCGGTCGATTTTCGTTGCGAAAAGTGGAATGTGTCGTGAATTAAAGTGTCTAGAATGCAGTGAAAGAACAAAATCCCGACAAAAAGTGAATTTTCCACATGTTTTCGCGATTTTTATCAGAGCAGACACGGTTTTTTTACATGCGCTGTGCTTGGGTTAGTGCATCGTGCAACGTATATACTTCATGTTCATAGGCTCGTTTTGTGTGCATGTATTGCTGCTTCCCGGCTTCTAGTGAAGGTGGCTTTGGTCAAAACCATCGTTACTGACAGCCCGGAACTAGAATTTATTTATGTGTTAGTTGGCCTCTCGGCACATTGCCTCTCATTCTAACTAATGCAAAATAATAGCCATAACGAACAATTGCCGCTATATTCTCGCTAATGCAAGCATTGTCACTAATCCATACACAATGTACTCTTCTCAACTGCACTCTACGCACTCATGCAAAATTGTATGTCACGAGAGTCCAAATAGCGCATAAACAAATTCTAGCTCCGGGCTCTGAGATACGGTGGTTTTGCCTTGAGTTAAGGCGTATGTTTATAAGGGCTCCAGTACACAGTCATAGTTGATCATATTTCTATTATAATATGCTTAAGCCTACTTGATTTCGGTTACTGCACGTCTAAAAATTTATACTGCATGAATCGAGTAGGCTTAGGCACATGACATATATTTATTTATGCTAAACGGACAAATGTCCTTTATATATAAAAAATACAAATTTGCTGCCTTATATATATCTTAATAATACACTCCGCGACACTTAAATAGGCCACCCTTTAATCCCAATTATAACTGCGCATTACTCGAAACATTCAATTGTCTAGTGTGTGATTTTTTTTTTCCTTTTCTACATCTCTATACACCCTTTATTTGAAAGCAAAATCATATACTAGAAGTATACCGTTCTTTTGTTTTATTACTTTGTTTTGTTTTTGGTCATAAAACATTCGCTTTTTTTGCGACACTTGAATAGGACATCAGTTATTATTTCAGTTTCTTTCTGTAAGTGCGCGGAGCAAGTGTTCGGAAAAAATATCTAGTATCTAGCGGAATATATTGCTTACAATAGGACTATAATGGGCCGTGGAAAGTGTTTGTCTGAAGCGGAAAAGGCATCCATAAAAGCCTATTGGGATTGTGGACTAAATATTAATCAAATCGGATTGAAAATCGGAAGAAGCCGTCATGTCATAAGAAACTTCCTTGCAGATGATTTGAATTATGGGAAAAATATGAAAGGGCGCTCAAAATTTGCGACTTCGGCCAAGGATCGGCGAGCTATACTTCGAGCAGGGCCGGCTCTACTATATGTGCAGACAGTGCACTTGAACAGGGCGCCAACCGAAAGGGGCGCCAAATTCGCAAATTCATTATGCCTTTAAGATCAAGACTTCCTTTAATGACAACTGCATGATGATCACATCAATTCTCTTCTCTGTTGTATAGCATTTATTTATACATACATATTTATATTGTACATATTAAACGAACTGAATGAGTTCAATTATTATCTAAGGATGTGTTTTCCCAAAGATCCGCTGTTATCGCGACTCGAGAAATTACATAGAAACTGCACTAACAACCAAACTCAATTCGCATGCTAATCCTATTCCATTTGACCGACCCATCGACGCAGTCGCGACTCGTGAAACCTTGAAAGACACATCTTCAAACTTTTCCGCATTTTATCTACGCGAGAGGAAGAGAAACAGACGTGTTTCCATCCGTCCGCGTTCAAAAATGCTTCGCATATCTCGTACTTGTGCATCACTGCAAACATGCTCCAATTAATCCATACACTTCATATGCGGGATAGGCGCCCTATGGGCGCTAGTTTCATAGATTGTATGCTTGGCAGAACCAGAAGTGAAAAGTTGTGCACTGCAGCAATTGTGCACATAAGAAATCGTTGTAGCGTACACCCATATATTCTGCAAAAGAGGGGAATAGCTGCTTTTCAGGCTGGTTGTAGGTGAGCTGAGATGTGCGTATTCACTTGATGGCTCATTCTCGTAGATCGTAGTCTCAGCTCGTACGTCGTGGGTCGTACATCGTACACGTACTACATGTTTCAATTGTATGAGAGTGGATGATAGAGGAGTTTGGTAGGATGCATATTGTGTAGTTGGTAGGAAGAGATTTTACCGCGTAAAATTTTCTATGGAATCCACATTAAGCGCAGGATAGACTTCGAGAGTGAAATGTTTGTCCGCTGCGATTTTCTCAGTGAAAATGTATGCTTACGGGCGTGGAATATGTGGCAAATGCAGTGGAATTCCATACGCTATACGCTTCAATCCGAAAAAATAATTTTTCTCGGCCATTTTATGTATTTCTTTCCATTTCCCGGTCATTTCATCGTGAAAAATATCTAATGACCGGGGAATCGAAAAATACTTGAAATGACCGAGAAAAATTATGGGATGGGATGGATGTAGCTTATGGAATTCCCCAGCATTTCCCACATATTCCAGTAAGTAAGCATACCATTTCATTGAGAAAATCGCAGCGGACAAAAATTTCACTCTCGGGTCCTATTCTGCGCTTTAGATTGATGAATTACATTTCCCCTCCGGTGCGGACTACGGTCAGTTTCATTTTCGGTGCCAACGGTTTTTATGACCCAAAAACATTCTTTTTTTATCTATATTTTCGCCAAATTCTGCCAAGGTGAGGTGCTCGTCTGATTCTTTTAAAAATTGGCGCATAGTTATTCCTATCTTACATAATTTTATTCTAGCTTCATTATTTCTAACTGCTTTAATGCCTTAAAGGGTAAATTGTGGATCGGTTTTGATATATGTAATTTGAATAAATTTGACAAAATTGCAGATCTTTAGGGGCAGTTTGAATTGAATTAAAATCGATCTAAAATTAACCCTAGTTTTCCGCACTTAAGGCATTGAAACTGTTAGAAATAACGAAGCTAGAATAAAATGACGTAAAAGAATCGTACGAGCACCTCACCTTGGCCGAAGTTGGAGAAAATCGAGATGGAAAATTAAATTGTTTTTGGGTCAAATCACAAAAATATTACTTGAAAGCTCTGTAAAAGCCAAACCTCTTATCCGAGTTTAGTGCGGTTAGTTTTATTTTTTAGGTAAGTTTGTTGGCTGTAATAATCATCTTAATTTGCTATTCTAGCTAGTCCAGCTTTTGATATATTGAGGTTTTAGTCGTACAAAAAAATTATTTTTTTCAAAAATCTTCAAATGCCTGTGGCAGCTATGTTTCACGCAACTTTTTTGCTGGAAATCACATGGAGAATCAGAATCCGAAGCGTTTATGCGGCAGTTTCCGGACACTCTGTATAGAAGGGCGACTTTTAAGTATATGAACAGGGCGCTATAATACCTAGGACCGGCGCTGACTTCGAGCAGCATCGAATTCACGCGACCCTGCGTCGAAAATTAAAATAAAACGAGACCGAGGCTAATTTCGGGCGCGGCCGAAATTTGAATACCCTTCACTCTCCTCGGGCTAAAAGTTTTTTGGGGCAAACCTATGACTTGTATTTAATCCTTCCCCATTCTGTTCCTTCTGTTTTCGCATAATATTTGATATTGACAAATTTTGTGGCGTCGATAAAACAATATTTGTGTGAGGTTTGGTTGGAATAAGTGGTAAAATAAAAAAAAATATCTGAGAAAACTTTATTGGGGGGATGCGGGAGCATGGCCCCATAGTACGATTCCATTTGTTTTACTTTTTTTTTGTTTTGATAAAGACGCATTGAGGTTTTTTTAAATTGGTGTAGAAAAAATGTTTCTTAGAAGATCCAAAATGGGGAGGTTGGGCTTGTATGGTAGCCCCATGACTCCATAGTCCGATTATTTATGGCATCAATTGAAGTGCACTCTTACGAGTTTTGGTTGAAAGTGGTGCACAAATAAAAAAGTTGTTCGTAGAAGAACTCAATTTAGGGGGTTGGCTTTGTATGATAGCCCCATGACCCCATCGTCCGATTCCATTCATTTTTACACATGTTTTGTGGCATCAAATGAAATGCACTTTTATGAGGTTTGATTGAAATTGGTGGACAAATAAAAAAGTTTTTCTTAGAAAAACTCAATTTGGGGGCTGGGTTTGTATGGCAGTCCCATGACCCCACAGTCTGATTCCATTTATTCTTACATATATTTTGTGGCATCAATAGAAACACATTTGTGTGAAATTTGGTTCAAATTGGTGCACAAATGAAAAAGTTTTTCTTAGAAGAACCTAATTTGGGGGGTTAGGTTTGTATGGCAGCCCCATGACCCCATGGTCCGATTTGATCCATTCTTACATATGTTTTGTGTTATCAATAGAAACACATTTGTGTGAAATTTGGTTCAAATTGGTGCACAAATGAAAAAGTTTTTCTTAGAAGAACCTAATTTGGGGGGTTAGGTTTGTATGGCAGCCCCATGGTCCGATTTGATCCATTCTTACATATGTTTTGTGTTATCAATAGAAACACATTTGTGTGAAATTTCGTTGAATATAGTAAACACATGAAAAAGTTTTTCTTAGAAAAACCAAATTGCGGGGGTTAGGTTTGTATGGCAGCCCCATGACCCCACGGTCCGATTTTAGCGATTCAAACATACAAACTGCCTGCAATGAAAAGAAACATGTGTGCAAAATTTCAGCTCGATAGCTTTTAAACTGGCCGAGTAAAACGCGTAGCAACAGACGGACAGACAGACGTGGAAACGCGACTGGAGACTCGTCGTTTGTTCCGACGAAAAAAAATTTAATTTGGAAGGCCCAGATGGGTTCAGTTATTATTTCCACGATGTGCGGAAGGATGATCAACAATTGGATCGTCTACACAGCCGGGCAGGGGGTGTTATGGTGTGGGGAGCCATTTCCTATTATGGAACTTAGGTATGAGCTCCATTTCTTAACGTCGATCATGAACGCAGAGTGTTATAAAGGCGTGCTCCAAAAGGCTTTTCCGGTTTTCAGCAACATTTTTGGACCTCTGAAGTGGACGTTCCAGCAGGACAATGCTCCGATTCACAATGCCAGGGTTGTCAAGTCGTGGATTGGTAGTCAGAATGTCAGCCATTTAGATTGGCCACCGTATTCGCCAGACCTCAACATTATAGAGAATGTTTGGGGATGGCTAGCTCGAAGCGTGTATTCCTCAGGAAGTCAATATTCCAATGAAAAAGAACTAATTCAAGCTATTAAAAGGGCATGGTCGACTATTTCGCTCGAATATGTGAAAACAAGGGGGGTCAACCCATTATTGAAAACCATTTAATTTACTTGAACTTGGCTTAAATGTGGAAAAAAAATATGTTCGTTTGTTTTTTATATCTGAAGATATTGTTTTTAAAGAGTGTCCTATTCAAGTGTCGCATTTTTTAAGACACTTTTTATGATGTTATTAATAAAAAAAATTATGAAAAATTCTCTGTTAAAGATATTGGATACTTTTTATTTGTATTGTTTAGACTTTAATAAACTTTCATTAAAAAAATAAAAAAGTAGATTGTTGGCATTTATGTGGACGATATATGGATTCGAATGTTTTTTTTTTATACGGTGGCCTATTCAAGTGTCGCGGAGTGTATGGACTTACATCTATTTTAACAAAAGTTGCCGAAAAAATAACAATAAATCATAAGATAATTCAACTCGTAAAACGCTTAAGTTTCCTAAAAGATTAATCCAGTAAATTTAAAATATATTTTTTAATTTTTTCCTTATTGGTGTTAGATAAATCCAAATTACTAAAAACTAGATTCCCGATTGCTTTCATTCTTTCTATAGGTGAGTTACATTGATAAATTAGTTCTAAAAGTTCTTAGTTCAAACATATCTCGCTGTCGTGTAACACGATTAGGAACTTTGAAAGAAATTTCAAAAAGAGTTTCAGGGGCATCAATAGATCCATTAATTAAATTAGTTAAGACAATCGCATCAAAATAGGTTTTTCGTACTTCAAGTGTATTTATATTAAGAATCTTTTAAATATGAGCATAGTTTATGGCATCACTACTTACTTGCAGTTTGTATGCAATGTACCTTAAAAATTTACGCTGAACTTTTTCAAGAGTGGAAGTGTAAGAAATATAAAATGGATTCCATACAATTGATAAATATTCTAATTTACTTCGTACAAGCGAAAAGTATAACGATTTTAAGGCATAAATGTTATTAAATTCCGAAGAGTTTCGAATAACAAAGCCTAACATGCGACGAGATTGTTCAGTAATGTCGCTGATATGCTCTTTGAAACATAATGATGTATCCATCAATATTCCCAGATCTTTAATCAAGCTTACTTGATTGAGTTCACGATTATTTATGTAATATGTGCATTGATATTTTGCTGAACTTCTGAATATTATAAAATTACACTTGGATAAATTGAGTTCTAAATTATTATGCTTACAATAAACGAAAAATTTGTGTAAATTATTTTGAAGAGCAAAAACATCATCGTTACATGTAATTTCCTTGAAAATTTTGCAATCATCAGCAAATAACAAAAATTCAACATCATCAAAAACTAATTTCAAATCATTAATGAATATTTAAAATAAGATCGGACCTAGATGTGATCCTTGCGGAACCCCAGATGTTACTTTAAATCGCTTCGATAAATTTATCATTGATGTTCACAATTAATGATCGATTCCTTAGATAATCGTTTATCCAGTTAATTATCGAACCAAAAAAGCCAAAGTTTTTCAACTTTTTAATTAGGATATCGAAGTTAAGTTTATCGAAAGTAAACCGAATGAACTTCAGACTTTTTCAAAAAAGCTTTTAAAATATAATTTTCATATTCAATAAGGTCAGTTGCTGTGGATCTACCCGAGGAAAATCCATATTGGTTGGTAATAATATAAGGCCGTACCAAAGGTGTAATGTAGTCCGTAACCAGACCTTCGAATATTTTAGGAATACAAGATAAGATGTTAATCGGCCTATAATTTTCAACATTGGCTCTGTCACGTGATTTATGGATAGGTAAGACGTAGCTTATCTTCCATTCATCAGGAAATAGCCCAGAGGATAACGATTTATTAAAAAGAACAATTAGTGGTTGGAGTATATTTTCAGCACAATTCTTCAGAAACACCGAGGGGATGCCGTCAGGTCCGGCTCTTTTTGATATGTCTAACTCCATCAGTGTCCTCAAAAGCAAATCAGGACTAATTCTAATATTTGATAAACTAAAGCTAGTATTTAACAAAGGTGGATCGAAGTGAGAAACTTCGTTATTGTAAATCCTGGGAAAATGATCAGCGAATAAATTTGAAATAGTAGAACAGTTAGAACTCCTTATACCGTTCAGGAACATTGTGTCAGGAATAATATTATCACTTTTTCGGGAGTTAATATAATTCCAAAAGTTTTTAATGTTTGTTCGAACTTCAGATTCAACTTTATAAATGAAACGCTGGAAATCGGTTTTAGATTGACTCTTGCATTTTGTCCTTAAAATAGAAAAAACTTTGTAGTCATGTAAGCTCCCGGTAGACTTGTACTTTGAATGTGCTGTTTTCTTTTCAAATATTAATTGTTTTAATTGACTGGAAAACCAGGCTGGAAAGTTATCATAATTTAAGCGTTTACGAGGAAGATGAATATTAATCAAATTATTTACAATACTATAAAACAATGACACTGCTTCATTTAATGGCAAGTGCTCAATCACAGTCCAATCGACAATATGCAAAGCTTGATTTAAATCAGAATAGTCAGCATTTTTAAAATTTACAATATCGCGGGTTTCATATTTTCTTGATTTTTCAATATACAACGGTAAATTTACAAGAATATTTACAAATTATAATAGAAATATGACTGTGTAAATGGAGGCCTAAATACGGGCCTTAGACCTAAATTTTTTAGGAAGACTCATGCATGCAGTATAAATGCAACATAAAGCTTGAAATACATTTGACGCGTCAGCATCGGCACCAGCAGAAAAAATGCTTCTGCCGCTGCCGCTTCTAAATTGAAATTTTTCTGCTGATGCCGATGCTGACGCATCCAATCTATTTCAACTATAAGAGTGCGGCATAGCACCTCAAAAATGCTCTAACGCAGGCCGGTTGGCCCTTTAATTAATTATCTATCTCACTGACAATTAAAGGGATACTACATTTTATACATATGTACAATGTATGTATGTATGTATGTATCTACACAAATTAATCCAATGTTAACCATAACCTTACATAATATCAAATTAATTAGACAAAAACAACAAAAACATTCCAAGGACATTTTGCGATTTCACTAATTTCGCATCGATTGAACATTGTTTTCGTTTTCGTCCTTTTCGCAACCATATCTTCTTGTATTTTGATCAAATGCCTGAATCATTGCTGACACTGGTGATAATCTAAAAATAATCTTCTCATATTCGATTTTTTGTTTAGGTTTCAGCTTTTTCTCTATTACGTTTTCATGTGCGAATATCTGTTTCAATATGAACGGAGAAAAACAATCTGATTAAATTGATGTTTACATTCAATCAATCGCAATCAATCAAAAAAAAGTGCTGAAGTTGAGCATTACATTTTGCGACGATATCAGTCAATGCATACGAGAAGACACTGAATGTGCGTCGATGTCGATGTGCATTATGGAAAAGGGGATGTGTTCTGAATGTGACAATATTATGTAATTCTATTTTTATAACTATATATAAATATTTGTACGACTGAAATGAATGAATCAAAAATTATTTTTGGTATTCATAAGATATAATCTTAAAATTGATTGAATATTGTGGTACAATTAAGAGTGTGGTGCAGTGTTTTTCAAATTGAATATTTTTATATTTACTCCGTTCAGCGACTCGCTGTCAAATTACTATCTTTAGCAGATTTTACAAATCACAGCCATTTAATGGAACATAAACATAGGCCCTCCTGCAACAACGGCTGACCAATCCTATTTGCATCATCCAACTTCTCAACGATTGCCAGTTCATCTATACTTGCCGAGAGACATATCGTTGTTGAGTGTTTTTTCGACACCACCAGCATAGTATGTACATACCTCTAAGTAGGCCTGTTCCTAACACCGGTACGGTTTTAAACCGGTGTTTAATCAGCACCGGTACCAATATGTATTTCTTCTTCTTCTCAGTACCGTATGTGGGGCCATGGTGCGTTAACTCAGCCGTTTATAGGCAATTTCGAGTCAACGTTACATTGCATATAATTACGGAGTGTATATAATGATGCAAGCACTATATATTTCCTATCCTATCCACATGTACGGAAATTTTGGGCCACGCCGAGATTCGATCTGAGGACCTCTAGATTACTAGCATCGTAGAGGGCGACTCACCTCTTTGGGAACACCCTGATATATTTATTTAGAAGTACCAATATCCCGGTTTTTGTCCGTTTTTGTTTTTTCAACCATGGGCCGGTCCCGGTTTTTTCCCAACACTTGCGCACCAGTTTTATTCCGAACACCGGTGCACCAGTCTTTAGCACCTGCTCAGTACCGTTTTTTTAGGTTTTAGCACCTGTTCAGCAACAGTTTTTTCAGGTTTTTTGGCACCTGCTGAGTATTGTTTTATTTTTCAGGTTTTTTTAGCACCTGTTCAACACCGGTTTTTTTCAGGTTGTTTTAGCACCAAATCATAAAAGAATTTGTTTTAGTGTTTTTGTTGTAGTTCGTCTTAGTACGGTGTTTTTTGATTCTTTTGTAGACATGATTCAATATCGATTTACATGATTTCTTTGTGCACAAAAAAAGCGAAAAGCGAATTTGGTTTTGTACAGCTTAGATGGACAGATTAGGCGCTATGATGGGTTGGGCTGGTTACGTCCAATACTGCAGCTTATTGGCTTATTGTATTTCCCATTAGAGCGAAAGAGTTTCAGGTTATTAGCTCTGTCCTTTGTAAAAGGCTTAGAAGAAAATTAACCAGGTTTACTTTGGGTGCGCCCATTCCAATGGTTTGAGTCCCAACAAAGGTTT
Source organism: Microchrysa polita (assembly GCA_949715475.1). Lineage (NCBI taxonomy): Eukaryota > Metazoa > Arthropoda > Insecta > Diptera > Stratiomyidae > Microchrysa > Microchrysa polita. The sequence goes on along the minus strand of OX454421.1, from coordinate 75,107,282 downwards.
GTCTCCAGCTCATAAGAGCCGGGCATTCGAAAATTACGTGCGAAGCTGATTTCTCGTCTTCGTTACAGAGGCGGCAGAGTGGGTCTTGTGTGTAGATCCCGATTGTATGCAGATGTTTTCGCAGGCTACAGTGACCGGTTATGAGACCTGTCACTGCCATGGGGTTCTTTTTGCTGAGGCTTAGGACTTCGGTACAGCTGGTTTGCCAGTTGGTTCCCAGCATACGCTTGCAGTGTCTGAGCCCTTCAACGAGTCTTCAACGATTTTTAAATGTTTCTTCGGTCCACCGTTTAACAACGGTTTAAGCAGGGGATTTAATAATTCCGATTGCCGGTTCGGGACCGGTTAAAGGTTGTCCGGAACCCTCTCTTGCAAGGGCATCCGCTTTCTCATTGTATTCGATCCCCTTATGTCCTTTAACCCATTTCAGAGTTACGTTGTTTCGGCTAGCTAGGTTTTTGAGGTTCTGTTAGCATTGCCAAACCAATTTGGAGGTTGTTTTGGGACTTGCAATAGCCTTTATGGCAGCTTGACTGTCGGAGAGTATACGGATGGTCTTGTTTGTATATCCCTTTTCGGGTACTCTCTGCTGCTGCAAGGTTTATGGCTATAAGTTCTGCCTGGAAGACAGTATAGTGACATTGGGGTTTGGAGATACTATACTTGTTGGTTTGAGTATAAACGCATTTTTCTGTTCCTTCGTCTGTGTTCGACCCATCTGGGTACCACACTATATGTTTTGATAGATGGTCGTCGTTCCATTTACTCCACTCTTCCCTAATTGTAGAGGTTTGAAAGTTGGAGTCGAAGGTATACATGGCTGGGGTATAATCGCTGACTATATCTAGGATTGGGTTTGCAATGATTTCTGTAATCATGCAGTGTCCTACCCTTAGAGGTGTTCACATGTTCGATGATTGTAGTCTGTACGCTGCCAGTCTTATCTCTTCTGTGATTGTAAGATCTGGTGGTGGCAGATCAAGTAATTTCTCTAGAGTTAAAGTTGATGCGCTGCGCATGGTGCCGATTATGCTTGCGCAGGCCCGTCTTTGTACTGATGCCGACTTCGCTGCAGATGTTTTTGTTTGATTTTAGTTCACCTGATAATCGAGCCATAGGTTAGACGGGGTTTGACCACGGCTTTTTAAATCCAGTGAATCATTCGTGGTTTTAACCCTCACGTCTTTGTACAGCTTACATCATTTTATATAGTACGAATACGAATGAGATTCATATAGGGTGATTGTCGCGATAGTGAAGGTTAATTTTAATATTATGGGAAGAGATATTATTTTATTTATAATAAAGATGGATTGATTGGATTTTTGTCAACATATGGAACGGACTAAAAATTGACTTCTTTCACCTCTTTGGGAACACCCTGCTATTTCTGCCCTACCAACTTGAAAGGTATTGCCTTTCACGAGATATTTAGTGAACGGACGGACAGAATCCATTAAAAAACATTCCACCAAACAATAAAAAACGCCGGCCGACTCACGATCATGGTTTAAACGAATAAATAAAAGACCTGAGGAAGACCCGGTCTGGTATTATAAAAAGGTGCCGAACATCCAGTACTAGGTGCTAAAAAAAACCGGTACTGAACAGGTGCTAAACAACCTGAACAAAAACGGTACTGAACAGGTGCTAAGAAAAACCTGAAAAAAAAACCTACTGAACAGCTGCTAAAAAAAAAAACCTGCAAAAAAACGATACTTAAAAAACCGAATCATAGTTAAAAACGGTACTTGAAAAAAAAAACAGGTTATGGTTAAAAAACCCGGGTGGTGGTTCAAAAAACCGGTACTGAAAAAAAAACGACCAATGGTTGCAAAAAAACGGATGTTGAAAAAAGAACCGGCGTGTACCGGTGCACCGGGTGTGGCACCGGATATTGAAGAAAACCGGTATTCGATACTGAAATCTGAGTACCGAACAGGCCTATCTCTAAGTAAGTGAAGATAAATGATGCAAACTTTCCTTCTTGGCAGTTTTAAAAGAAATGCCGTGGTGCAGTAGATGACCAAAATTAGTAAAAAATCGCAATAAATTTAATGTGATTGCAGTCAAGAGAGAACCCTGCTTTTGGGACTTCCATGGTCTAATTAATCGGCATAATAAAAGGATATTAATCATCATCAATGTGGCACGATAGCCCGACGTCGGGCCTTGGCCGCCTGAATCGTTGACCTCCAATTGTCGCGGTTACGTGACCTCGTCCTCCAGTTTCGGAAGCCCAGCAGCTGGTTGGCGTCTCCCAGCGAGCTCTCGGTCGTCCACGCAACCTCGCTTCGTCAATTCGTTGTGCGTTCATCACTTTCTTGGGCATGCGATTATCGTCCATCCGTTGTACATGCCCCGTCCATTGCAAACGTTGAAGCTTCACGATTTTCGATACTTCCAGCTCATCGTACAATTGATACAACTCATGGTTGTACCGTATACGCCATTGATCTCGCTAGCGAACGGCCCCGAAAATTCGCCGAAGAACCTTTCGTTCGAATCGGTCTAGCAAAATTTCGGAGGCTTGGGTGAGGGTCCATGTTTCGCAGCCGTAACATAGCACGGGTCGGATGATCGTTTTGTACACGCGGAGCTTCGTGTTCCTGTGCGCAAGTTTCGAATTTATATGGAGGACCGAGAAATATGTCTTATTGGCTAGTTGTATCCGTCGCTTAATTTCTTCGGTTTCGTTGGCGTCCTTTGATAAGTTACAACCCAGACAGTTGAAGTTGTCTACATACTCGATATTAAGGTTCCCCACTGTGATGCTTGAATTTGCTGGCGTCCTTGTTTTCGATTGCATCATGGCCTTTGTTTTGCCTTCGTTGATATGTAGTCCAACTTCCTTTGCGGCGTTATTGAGGTTATGCAGATGGCTTTCTGCATCACCCAATCTTCGAGACATGATGTTGATGTCGTCGGCGTACGCTACTAATTGAGTCGACTTGATGAGTAGCGTTCTGCTGCTGTCCATATTCATGGCTCGAGGTACATACTCCAAAGCAATGTTGAAGAGCGTCGAAGAGGATATTACCATTCTTGAAATCAAAGTATCAATCAAACAATTTATTACAACAATGCACAATGTACTCAATGCGTACAATGCACTCACATTCATAATCTGCATTGTTACAGAATCCTATCATGCAATCATCGCCTTGCAATTTTCCAATTAGTCGGATCAATAAATGTTCGACAACATAACATTTACCATTATTGTTATCCACTCATCCTATACCTATTCTTAGTACGTGCATAATGGCACTTCAGTTCAGACGCAATTCCATATAAATATATAGACACTAGAATAGAACTAGAACTCAACGAGTCAGCCAGTCTCTTGCTCTTAACCCAGCTGTTCCAACAACCGAGAAGACCTTGAACGATTGCATAACATCGCATTCTCTAACATAATACAAAATGTCTCGAGATACATACACATTTTACTTCTGGAAACCTGTTGAATTTCCATATAAAATATGTAATATAATTTTCATAAATGAGCCCAGGAAAAATACGATATTTAATTAGGAAAAAAAAGTGTTTCTTTGAAATGTCCTGAACGCAGAATAAAAATAAATAAAAGGGTTTTTGGCAGTTTGACATCGGGCTAACGTGTCATATTTATGACGAAAATTTTGAAAAAAGAAATTTTATTTTTTAATTTAGCGCATATTTTTCTAAGAAATAAAAGGATCTAGAAAATTTTATAACTATGCGAAGAAAATTAAAAACAAAACACGGAGATTTCTGTAGTTTTTACCATTTTGAAAATAATTGTCAAAAACTGACCAATTGCCCCTTTTCTCCTTTTATCAGTCATGTTCAAGTAAAAAAGGGGAATTAAGTTTTTAATCACTTAAATTTTGAGAAAAAGTATCTTCTGTGTCATGTTCAAGTACCCTACGATTATGCTAAAATTTAAAGATACACAGTTTTTGGCCAGATACACACGGAGGCCCTATTCTGGATTAATTTTCTTAGGCTGCAATGTATGGATCAGTGGCGTAGATAAGGGGGGGATCAAGGGGATTAATCCCCCTACACACGTTTTTCATTTTTACTGTACGTAAAATAAAGCAAATGTAAAATTTTTGCTGAAATTATATAACGTGTATAATAATAATTTATAAAACTATGTAAATCTATTTTCACAACTGCAATAGAAATTGTACCCAAATTCCAATATTAAAAGCATGTCGACCATATACATCACTTTTTGGTTTGGAAAGCGATTCTGGTTCATTCACTTGTTCACATTGGATATATATGACCAGGGCCGGATTTCCCATATGGGCAATTTGGGCAACTGCAACACTTAAGGAGCAATTAACCCTCGGATTCGATCAGAATTTTTTTCTTAAGTGATTTTCAATACCGACACTACCATGTATCCCAAGAGTTATGTTTGCTCTTACATATAAAAGTAATTTAAAAACATTTGGACCATCCAGCAAAGATTTATTTAAGTTTGAATGTGTTTAGTGCGCCGTTTAGCGACAAGGTCCAGGGGGACCTTGCACATAATTGGACGAAAATACGACCGAATCATATCGAAATATTGTTTCCTTATGCACAACGCTTGTCTCAGACAACCGTTATAATTGTAGCGGAAGTGATAAGTAGATACATTCTAGTTGTGAGCTGCGCTTTGTGAGTGTCATGTGCATAAATTGCACACCGCTAATTTATTTTGTGGAAATTTGGTTTTAGGTGGCTTTATATAGGAAGTGGTGTATTTATATAGCTGTAAATCAAGTTGTACATAATAAAATTTCTACAAAACTATGGAGGACTCAGGTTGGGATGCAGCAGAGATGGTGTTAGATAGTAAAACACGTTACCAAAATATGTCAGCGTAGCCTCTGACGTCGAAAGTCAAGTATCTATTGAACTCAACGAAGAATTTGATAATGATGATGAGAAACAACATTTCCCAGCGACCAACAGAATGAATATTTCGTATCAAAAAAATGGGAAGAAAAGGAACAAAGAAGCTCCACCTAGTTGTCGATTACGAGCTCATAACGTCGTCGACTACAGCAGGAGCGGACCAGGGCCAGTCAAAACGATAAGAGATCCCTTGACGATTTTCCGTTCACTTATCACTGAAGAAATCGCACATATAATAATTCGTGAGACCAACCGAAAACTGCCCAAGTTACAGATGCATTGAATGATAAAAATCTGTCTAAGAAAGGAATGGAAAGCACTAATACTAACGGAGTTCGATGCATTTATGGGCATTCTTCTATATGCTGGCCTCACAAATTCAAATAGAGAGCCATGCAAGGAGCTGTGTAGCCCAACACATGCACCAATATACAAAGCTGCCCTCTGATACAACCGATTTTTGACAGTAAAAAAATTGAATCGTTTCGATAATGGAAACTCAAGGCCTGAGAGGTTAGTTTCCAGCAAGTCTGGTGGTTGTGCGACTCTAAGGCTTCATGCACACGACGCGTAAACGGCTCGCAAGCTCGACTCATCGAAATGCATTGGCTCTTATGGGAAGCTCATGACGAGCGACAGCAAGCGAGAGCCATGCACAGTCAAAACACGGCTCGCGAGCCGTGAATTTGCGGATTGTGGTGCACGATATGTGAAAACACGTCTCGCTAGTTGTGATTTGACAGCGGCACGGCTCTCGCTGCCGTGAGCTTCCCATAAGAGCCAATGCATTCGATGTGTCGAGCTTGCGAGCCGTTTTCGCGTCGTGTGCATGAAGCCTAAGGCTTCCTATCCTTTGAAAGGTATGATATATGCTGGAAAGTTGCCTAGTCAGGAGCGCGAAGTAAACCAAGGAAAAACGTTGTTTATTTTACAGCAAAAAAACAATCGACAGAGCAAACTTAAACGGTGGATATACCGTAAATTTTATTGTAGGTCCTAGAGGACCTTGTCGCTAAGCGACGTAGGTCGGAGCACTCGCTAATCGGAGGGTTAACATGATAAAATTTAATTTCTTCTCTTCAATTACTCGTACTCATCTCAATCCATTATTTTTGATAGGATCCAGTCAGGGCAAAGCACTAGTTTAACAATTTCAGACAAAGGCTTTTTCTTTTCTAACGGGATTTGCCGTAATTGACTTGACATACCTAATGACCCATTTCCTATTTTAACTTGAATAGGCAATTTGATTTTTTGGAAGACTAGACTAGATTGATCGAGCAATTGGCAACCATAGTACTTGTAAAAGTGAAAAATTTGTTAACGCGCGATAATTAATAATTTAGTTTTCCCCCCCAATTTAAATTAGCTGGGTGTCAACTTGCAACAAGCCAGGACTTGGTTTGAGATGGGGTCTTACATTCGATATTAGAAATGCTGCGCTGACTAATAAATTTTTCACCAACATGTGTGCATCGTGTGAAAAGGGTTAACAGAATAGACCTAAATTTTTAAGTTTAAATTTTCGAATTTGTAAGTTTTCCATCAGGGAAAAATTCAAATTCAAACGTCAAAAAACTCGGTAAGGAGATTTTCACACTTGTACTTAATCTGGGCAAATTACGTAATCTGCGGTGTGGTGAGTTTAAAAGTGTATGGAATTTGACAACTAAAATTAAGTAATTTGCACAGATTACTTAATCTGACCGTAAGTGTGAAAACCTCCTTATACTAATTAAAATTATCAAAACGTAGCACTTTCTCCATATACGCCGAATGAGTGCTAAATAAATTCAATGAGTTCCTGCATTTTCGAGTTTTTTTTCACATATCGTTTTCACCAAAAACGAAAAAAAAAATTCTCGAAATCTGGTTAATTGCGCTATACAACGGAAACCGCTCCAATTGTCCCCTCACATTAGCAAAAATTTGTACAAAAACTGGAATGCTGTGGATTTGTCACCGTAAAAAAGGGTCAAAAATTATCGATGTAGTTTCACAATTTTTGCGAAGCGTTCAATATTTCCAGAAATTTGTTTAGAAAAATTGTTTTCTTTTTTGCACCAAAATTGCCAGTGTTGATATTTTGAAGTGTAACAGATACAGAACATTTCATTCTGAAATTCCAAATTTTATAACGGAAAAAGTATTCGCGATCTTGCAAAATGATCCCCTCCCTCTTCGCAAAACTATCTACGCCACTGGTATGGATAATGAAGCACGCGACAAGACACCACGATCCACGACACCTTTCCACCCTCTCGCAAACATGGCATGCCGAGAGCAGAAACAAAACGCGACATCGTCGCCGCATATGTGCGTATTTATATGTTAATTAGACAAACATGTCGCGAAAATTATTCAAACATATAAAATGTATTTTATATGATAAGAACAAGAATAGAATAATGAATGTAAAAATAAATTTTTGAATATTTCTCTACTTTTTTGTAGATATGAAAAAAAGAAAAAAATCTTTTGAGCCGGATTGGAGGATCTACTCTACTCTTTATCTGCAAAATTCAATTTTTATAGCGGATTTTCACGGAGGAAAGTAAGATATAAATTTGCATATCATATGAGTAGGTAGGTGTACTCGATATGTGAGCATTCATGAGCAATATGTAGTCAGAATATTAAGCATTTGATTTTGATGGGTGTGTTATCGGTGAAGACTTGAAAAGAATTTTTATAATGTATTCTAAATATGTAGAAGGTTTACTGGTTTCGGGAAACGAGTTTCCATATAAAAGAGAAACTGGTCTCCCCTGGCTTTGACCTATTGATTTTAGAATGAGTCCTTGAAACTGAAATTTCGATTTCATCTAATTTCTGTTGCGAAAATTCGACACATTGACATTCAAGAAAATTCTTTGTGTGCTTGGTGTTAAATTTATTATTCATATCAGGAATTATGTATGTATGTTACATACTATTTTCTCCTCTATCGGCAACAATTACCAGTGATAAAATGTTCTACTCGTATAGTATCATTTAGGATAAGTTCAATGTTAGGTCAATTAAACCGTGGTAAGTGTCTGATACCATTTATGGAATGAATCATGGCTAATTTCAAAAATTGCTCATTGTGTGATATAATTTAGTAACCCACATAATACTAATTTAATAATCACTTAACCTATTTTTCAGTTCTAAAAATTATCTGAAATTGTTTTATGATTCCCGAACACATCGCAAAAATTAATCTGAATCACCTCATATATGTATGAGCTTTTATTTATTATCTGTCATTAAGTTATGGTAAACAATTTCTTTTTAATTGTAATTGACACTTTCATCAAAATGTAAACATTTGAAAATTTACCAAATACAGAATGAACTCATCAGTCATCATAACTTAAATCGATTTTAAATTTGTCATCCATTCAAAACATGCATTGATTGCACTCGTATCTATTTTTTTTTGTCATTGTCAACAAAACCTAATTAAAATTTCAGTGTCAAGTGTGATCTCAGAATGTTTCATGGAAACAGAACGCATTTGCAGCGTATTGTATGTATGTTATGTTTATGTTTTTGTTTATGTTTTTACTAGAAAAAAAAGTATTGCGAATTTAATAAACTGATAAGAGATAATTTTGATAAGACCTAGGCTAGAATTAATTAGAAATAAATGAATGATCTTTTATACTCACTTTGACATCGCCAAACATTTCCTGCAAGTCGTGACTTTCGCTACCCAGCGCAACATGATAGAGAATATCTTGGTCCATCAATTCGATGTTTGGATTTCGTAATTTAACACTTCCATCGGCATATCTGCAAAAGAAATCAAAATTGTTATGAAATTAGCAAATAACATCGTATGGGCATGCTTGAGGCTGAAGTACACCTTACTACAAATTATGCATGTCGAGTCGACATAGAATATTGACCTAAACATTTTTATTTTTTTTTTTTTTTCATTTCAAAAAGCACAAAAATCAAGTAGATTTGATAGTTTTTGACCTTCTACTCTACGTGAATGAGTACACGAGTATATATGAGATGATTTGATGCACGCAAAACATACATTTCCAAGAAATTGCTGTCAGAAGTCTATATCGCTGCACAAAAATGATGTTCACCATATTTGTTAGTCATGCAATGCTGCTGCTGTTGCTGCCGGTATTAAACTTGAAGCCTTACTTTGCAACTACATATTTGATTCACAGTCCACATTAAATGGCATTATATAAATGTCGAGGTTTTTTTCAACCACTTTAAATGATTCCTTTCAACAACTTTCGTAGCTCTTATGTTTGTCTTCCCTAACTGCAATAGTCTTTAGTCTTGTGAAATGAGTAAGGTCTTTCTTGGATAGTTTTTGAAAAATAAATTCAATCGTATTACTCCTTATATCATCGATTAATTGATTTCTTCCATGGAGCATAAAGCTCAATTTGTTGATTTGACTGAGAAGATCTGTAAAAAGTCTTAAGGGCCACCGCACACTGCAGACCGTACTATCGTACGATAGTTTGGTCGAATTGGACAGTCTCTCCGCACACTTTTACAACTAAACTGTTTGGTTGTTGGTGAGTGCGCACATTAGCCGATAGCCCGATAGCTGTTGCTTTTGACATTAGCGCCATATTGACATTAGTGCCAATTGGAATGATATCAAGAAAAGCTATTATTTCCCTAATTATAAAACGAAGCAGGAGAAGGATTATGAGAAGAAAAAAAAATAAGCAGAGAATATTGGGCCCTGTGGCATGGGTCAAGAATTATGCCTCCACTTCCTCCGGCGTGTCGTAGAAGGCGACTAATGGGGCAGGGGAGAATATAACTCTCCTGGGTTTCGTACAAATCACCACAATTGCGCGCGACGTTGTTTGTGCTAAATTGTGTGAATATGTACGAAGCTTAATATAAATTGACCCCTGTGGTGTTGGGGTTAGAATTATACCACAGCGTTCCCGGCTTGTCGTAGAAGGCGACTTGAGGGATAGGGTGTGTAGGCTTGTAACTTGCATACCTGAAACTAAACTACACTTCCGACCATAGCTTTTTCTTCATGATAGCATCTGAGTATTCCTTTAAGCTTTTTTTATATAAAGCTGGTCGTTTTTCGATCTCTTCGATTAATTTTTCAATAAGTTCGTCACTTATCAACGACATACTTTGACAATAACAACCGACGCCGACGAAAAAGTTTGTAAGTGTGCGCGCTCTCAGTGTGCGCTGTGTTATTTAAGTAGTCGGCCGATAGTTGTCAACCTATTAAGTTTAATGGGAATCGTACTGCCCATTAAACTTTATTATCGGCCGATTTGAAATCGTTAAGTGTGCGCACTTGCATATGGTCTCGTGCTGATTAGAAGAACGATCAAACTATCGGCCGATCAAAAGTTTGTAGTGTGCGGCCGCTCTAAGGCCGTACAGTACTACCATAAAGTAAGAAATTGGAATAGAGATGGAACTCCATATAACATTAAAACCTACTGAACAACATTTTACCTTTGAGTGTGTGTAACGTGTACATACAGGAGGATATCTTCCTGTATGTACACATCATACATACAGCCCACACTCAAAGGTAAAATGTTGTTCAGTAGGTTCCCAATAGGAAAAAGAGCGCCCCAGAAGGGCAAAAGGAGCGCTTCTCGGGAAGCAGAGAAGCGCTTCCCATTCCATTCCTCTTCATGTACTTCTTAGCATTGCATGTCCGCGGCGGCAAGCAGTTCCTTAAGATGCGCTCCAGAAGCGCTTGTAGAGAAGTGAGTGGTAAGCGCTTCTGGAGCAGCTACATACAAAGAGCCTATAATTTTCTATTACGATCTTGAAGTGCTCCCTCACCATTCGTAATTATACTTCTGTGGAAGCACTTCCTCCGAAGCACATTTGGAAATGATGAGGAAGCGCTTCTACGTCGCTTCTATCGGAAGCGCTTCTATTTTTCCTATTGGGTTTTAATGTTATATGGAGTTCCATCTCTATTCCAATTTATTACTTTATGCTACTACTATTCCACTGATGTTTGTGATGTTGCGCGCAAACTTAGTTAATATTACATGCGACAATGCCATACGACTTCAGACGCAATGAGTAGGAAACTGTTATCCTGTTCTAGCTCCACAGAAATTATATTTTGCACTATGTATGTGTAATTTTTAGGGTTTCTTCAAAACCATGTCGCGGGCCGGATTGACTATAGCCCAAAGGGCCACATTTCGCCCGCGGGCCGTACTTTGCCCATGACTGTTCTACGTGAATGAGTACACGAGTATATATGAGATGATTTCATGCACGCAAAACATACATTTCCAAGAAATTGCTGTCAGAAGTCGTTTCTCAAGATATTTCACCACATTTATAATTTTTTAAAAAGCTTTATAATATAATTCGCCGTGAAAAGTTGAATGAACTGAATATGTAATAAATAATAATGTAGACATGCATGCCGGTAAGTTTTTTTCGGTTTGTTGCATTAACGCATATTATTCAAATTTCATGCAATGTGCTCTAGCGTCAATCAAGCGAGTCATGTTTGTTTTTAACTCGCTTATCCGTGGGCTTGTAGCATAATTAACATAAACGAAATGAATGAATGCAATTTTATTGGGAAAGGTTAGCATTCATTATGTCAAGCTGCAGTCTGCAGGCACACATTTAAATTACAATATCGGAAATTAACTGCATATCAAATAAATGGAGAAAGTTTTTTAGGGTACCCTAATTTTAGAGTTAATCAACATATCCATAATCCAATTTGTGTATCCGTTCGACATCGGAATTAACAACGTTCACAGCAGATTTTTTTTTCAAAACGCACCAATTGCGTCAATATACATTGCTTTCAATGTTCTATTTCACTATTAATAATATACAGTGGAAACTCGATAACTCGAAACTCCTTAAGTCGAAAAAAATCTGATTCCCCAGCACATTTGAATAAAAAACACTGTAAAATAAAATCGATAGCTCAAACCAGAAACTCTACAACTCGAAGAGAAATTTTTGATTCTACACTCAGAGAAAAAAACGCACATTCATATTAAAAGCTCCACATTTAAATTGAACGCAGTATTCGTTTGAAAAATCTCGTTTGATTTGAACGAATTCTCATTTACGCTAAGAGAATTTCTTTTAAAACAAAAGAGCAGCCAAACCGCAAACGACGGTCGTTTAAATCAAAAGATTCCGCATTACATAGTAACATGGACGTATTAGAAAAGGACAGACTCATAACCTGTCTGTGTGCGTCGCTGAGAGTAACCAAACTGTTGTTTTCTTTTTTGGTTTTGTGAATCAGCTGTTTGACTTGACTTGTCAATTTGCATCACGTTGTGTAAATTGTCGCCACGCAAGTAGCAAAGTGTCGGTAAGTGCGGTTGAATTGTGTGTTGTTTCGTGTGCAACCAATCATAATTTTTCACCGGAGTGGTAAATAAACTGTTTGTAAACAATACCGTGAATATTAAACATGCAGTGTGTGATGGAAGGTTGCCGAAACAGATGGAGAGGCGATCGCGAAAATATATCATTTCACAGGTAAATTGTGTGTATTAATTATTGAATGAGAATGAATGAAGTGTGGTAACAGTATATGAAGGTGTATGTTAGATTAGTGATTAGTGTTCCGCAACCAATTATTTTCTGAGGAAACGGCGTTTCTTAGGGAAGTATATGTGTCCGCAATCCAAACATAAACAAGCACATGTTGAATCAACTGGCGTGTATGTCAGCTGTTTGACTTGCAGGCAAAGGCGTAGTCCGACAAATGAATGTGTGGGGCGAAATTAAAACCATCCACAGACGTTTATATGCGGATATACATGCTGCTATTTTGCCCTAAGAATCATAAGTTATAATTGTTTTGCGATGTGACTGATATTGGAAATGATGGAAGAACATCATGTAAAACCGGTTAAAGTGGTCGGAGACCAGTAAATTGAGTTATTGCAGTAACGAGCTTCATAATTTTCTCCCCAATTAAAATTGTCACATTGAATTGAATAAAATAACGTTTCTTATTTCCAGATTCCCGAAAGATCCATTTCTACGTGCTGTATGGATCCAAGCTACCGGATGGAGGGATAAACCCATAAAAGCAAGTACGTGGGTTTGCTCGGATCATTTCGACGAGGCTGACTTCTTATTGTGTAAGAATAAAACCTCGTTACGTAAAGGAGCTTATCCAGTCCGGAAGACAAATCCAGTAAGTATAAGACAATTTTCATCTTTCTTAAAAGTTATCATCAATGTGGCACTATAACCTGACGTTGGGGCTTGGCCAGTCAAATAGTATGTTTTATTTATATGAAACAAATATGAACATGTTCTTTTTCTATCCCTAACTTGCTAAGGGCTCCCTAATACAGTCATATTTCTAGTCATATAACTAAGCCTACTCGATTCATTCGGTTAATTTTTTAAACGTGCACTAAACGAAATCGAGTAGGCTGGATATGATAATATCTATTATAATATACATATATTACCAATATATGACTGTTTAATAGCGCCCTAAGACATGTAATAACGATTTAAAACGCTATTCTTCTTCGAACAGGTACACCAAAAGGATCTCGAGGGTAACTCAGATTTCGGTGTGCTCGTTAGTAGCACTGAAAATGGTCATTCATCTCAAATGATGGTAATTTTAAAAATTAAACGCCTCTGTTCAATAAATGTTAAAGCATATATATCTTTTAGAACGTTCCATTAGGAGCTACGTTTGCGGCATGCGCGGAAAACGTCGATGTTATTGAGGAATGTTTCCTTGAACCGGTATACAATTTTATAACAAATTTATCATTTTACTTAAGCTCATAATTACAGAACTATTTACCAAACACTGTAAACTTGGGATTGTCAGAAGGCAATAATCCTGCTATTATCCAACCGACAAACAGGTTTATATTGTCGAATATCCCTCGGGCAATAAACATGGAAGAAGGACCCGAATCCCGCATGATGGTAATTTTTTAAATTTACTGAACGATTTAATGATTAACATTAAATCCTGTATATGTTCCTTAGAATGTATCATTAGTCAGCGACATCAACGCGGCTCCGGCAGCAATAGATCAGGAGCAATGCCTATTATACAACAAAGAATTGGATGTCATCGCGCAAGATCAATGCTTTCATGAATCGGTAAATTATGTTAAACAACACTTCAGATATTACATTAATTTCGAGTTTCCAGGAATTTTCAAATACAAACATGTTATGTGCCGAATATATAGACGCCCCTCAATATGTTCCGTTCTCTACCAGCGAGAAATTTAATGCACAAGAGCCGATATGCGGAACGATGGTGAGACTTTATATATAAGTAAAAAAAACATATTCTAGTAATGTTTTCTCACAGGACGTAGATACGCTTACATACTCTGAGAGAACTGCCTGTATTGAAAATGTTAACCCATTTTCTAATCAGGTAACTAAATTTAAACTTTTTTGTTTTAAAAATAACTGTCAAATTTTTATGGAAGTTAGACTACCTTGATGGTCGTGTACTTGAGAACGGAACTTATTTTTTAGTAACTAAGAGAATGCAGCTAAAAGACTAAAGACTTTTTTAAAATTCCAGTCGTCCTCACATACAACACCTGGAACGGAAAATCAGGTTCTCACTTTGAACGCTGTCATGGTAAAAGATTTATAATACATCTTTGGTGGAGGAGTCTTCCTTGTATTGTCTGTGAGTGTATTAGGTAGTAAGAATAGTTTTTTCATGTTTTTGGTATTTGTGTTGTTTCGTGAAATCGTCAGGGGAAACTTATAGTTTACATAAATGTTCATATATAGTTACTTCCTGTCCTACTTTATATAGGATGAAAATTTGACTTCAACAACCCGGATGAACCAATTAATGGTACGAGTTAAAACGCTAGAGAATCGATTAAGGAAGAAAAACCTACAGCTTAGATCTCTCAGAAAGTCTCTCAAAGCTAGAAAATCAAAGGCGACAGATATAAACCAACTGTTGGTATCGCTTAAAAACAAAAATTTGATTTGCGAATCTATAAAAGAACAATTAGAACGGTTCTCAGGAGCCAGCAAGTCAATTTTCCAACGCATGAGTGTAAAAAATGCCGGCAACAAAACGCCTAAGCGATACGATAACGAAACAAAAAAATTTGCGTTGAATCTTAATTATCTGTCGCCAAAAGCTTACGAATACGTGCGAGAAAACTTTGGCAATTGCTTACCACATGATAAAACATTGCGAAAGTGGTATCAAAGAGTTGACTGTGAGCCAGGCTTTACTGATGAGTCGTTTAAAGCCCTTGAAAATGTTGCTAAAAATGAACCAGCTGGACCAATTGTGGTAAATCTTGTGTTGGACGAGATGCACATGAGACAACATATAGACTGGACTGGTAAAAATTCATACGGTTTTGAGGATTTTGCTGATAACGAAAATAGTAACACCATAGCAACCCAGATTATCGTGTTTTTAGCAGTAGGTATTAATAAAAGATGGAAAATACCGTTAGGTTTTTTCCCCATCGCAAGCATAACTGCTGAACAAAAGGCAAATCTTGTTACAATATGCATAAAAAGCTTGCAAGACACTGGCGTACGAGTTCTTGGTGTTACTTTCGACGGCGCTTCGACCAACCTGACCATGTCAAAGATCTTGGGTTGTGATGTGCGTGACACGAGTTCGCCGGGATTCATCCAAGTTCAAGATGAGAAACTGATTTTGCATCCGGACCCATGTCATATGGTCAAACTTATACGGAACACTTTGGCCGAAAAAGGTCCATTTATTGACACCAACAATAACACAATAAAGTGGGTGTACCTCATCGAGTTGCTTAAGCTACAAGAAAGTGAACAACTACATTTGGCGAATAAACTGAGGAGAGCGCATATTTATTTCGCACGCCAGAAAATGAAAGTTAAACTCGCTGTTCAAACTTTAAGTCGATCGGTTGCCGATGCTTTGGATTTTTGCAGAGAAGTACTAATGTTACCACAATTTTCGGGCAGCGAAGCAACTTGCCAGTTTATAAGAATGTTTAATGATATTTTTGACATCCTTAATAGTCGTGTCATTTCGGAGTTCGAACTCAAAAAAAGAGCACTAAGCGAAAGCAACTTCCGTGTTCTAACGGACTTCGCAGAAACGGCAAAAAGATACATCGAGGCCTTAAAATTTACATCTGATGGCAAAAATATCATCAACACTGCAAGAAGCGTTGGATTTTTGGGAATCATAGCGGCACTACAAAATATAAGTTTCATATACCGGCATTACATACAAACCGGCGTCCTTAAGTTTTTGCCTATGTACAAATTGAGCCAAGATCATCTGGAACTCTTTTTTGCTACCGTACGATCTGGACTTGGGCACAATAATAACCCAACTGTACGTCAGTTTAGAGCGTGTTACAAAAAACTTTTGTTTCGCTGTCAATTACGAGATGGAGGTTTGGGAAATTGTCTTCCTTTGGAAAGCATTCCCATTCTAAATGCTACCTGCCCATTAAAAGAAATAAATCGAACAGCAAACAGGTCGGCATTACGAGAAGAAGAAGAAACGCCAGACTTGGCAGGTTACGACGAGAATTTTTTTATGGAGCATAACTATGCAACAAACCCAGGCCGCATTTCGGAATATGTATACCGTGTCATTGAATATATGGCAGGATTTGTTGTTTACAAGATTTGCGAGATAGTCCAATGTGACGACTGTATAGCAGCGCTACAGGGCCCACTGTCCACGATGTCCTTAATAAGCCGAAAATCAAGAGGACGTTTAAAGTCCCCATCAAAATCTGTAATATATTTGTGCAAAGAGGTTGAAAAAAAAATAAGAGCATTACAACACTTGACGGACGAGAACATATTAAATAAAAACACGTTTGACAAAATATGTTCGTCTGTACTAAAAGGAAGCGTTGGTAAGAATCTGTTTGAAGATCACTCCGAGCACATGGCTTCAACATCACACTACGTGCACTTAATGAAATCGGTTATTGAAAAATTTCTGCACACAAGATATTTCTTCATTGCGAAATCAAAATGCAGCGATAGTTCGATGAGACAGCAGCTTACGAAATTCATCCATTTCAAGGGAAAGTAAATCCGACTGTGTTGTTGCAATAAGAATAAGGGCGCAAAAAAGTATTGAATATGAGGTAGTAAGAAAAAGTAGAATAAGTCACAAAATTACAAAAACTACCTTAATTCCGCCAAAGACGGTCCCAAGCCCGAAAAGGAAGAGGGAGGTAGATAATAAGATAATAAATATATACATATATATACTGCTCAAAACAAAATAAGGGCCACTGATAATTTTCTGATATTTTTTCTGTGGAAAATGAAAATCATACTTTTTTTGGTGTAATTTAATAAAACAATATGTTTTTCATAAAATTTAATGAATTTTGACCAAAAGTTACACTTTTTTTAGCATTTTTTCGGATTGCCTACTTTTTGCGGTCATGTAATCGTAACAATAACAATTAATTTATATGTCTAATCTGTAAAAAAAAAATTGATTCTTTGTTTTTTTAGTATCGAGTATGGCCTCCCTTTTTGATATGCATTTTCGAAGTCTGGACGGAACGCTTTCAATAAGCCGATTGACGCTTTCTTTTGATATCTCGTCCCAACACATTTTTTACAATTGAATCAGCTGTTGCTGAGTGTGTATGTCCTCATCAGCGGTCCGCATCCGGCGTTTTAATTGATCCCAAAGATGTTCTATCGGATTTAGATCCGGACTGTTGGCAGGCCACTCCATCACCTCAATATTGGCCTCCTCGAAAACAGACATTACATTATCCTGCATGAGGATAAAAACATCCAACGTCTGTTCTGAAAAAGGAATGATATGTGGCTTAACAATCCTTTCAATATAACTTTCGGACGTAATTGTCCCGTTATATAGGATAAGAAGGTCAGTTTTGCCTTGCAACCCAATTCCGGTCCAAACCATCACACCTTGCCTCTCAATTTGATTAATGCAAGGATCCAAAAATGCTTCTCCGGTTTTCCGCCAGACTCTTATGCGTCGGTCGTCACTAAAAAAAAATTACTTTGCACACTTCCCAGAAGAGCACCTTGCGCTATTGTTACATGCCCCATTGGATATGTCAACGAGCAAATCGATTCGTACGATGCGTCCTGGTCAGTTGTGTTCTGGTAACACGTCTCCTTGACCGTTGTTGGTCCTCGTGCAAACGATTTCTGATTCTTTGAGGGCTAACAATGGTCCCAGACGCCCTTAATAGCCTACATCGTAGTCCACGAGCACTAATGATACGATCCCGTCGCGCATCAAGTCTCACATATCGGTCTTCTGCGGGGTTGGTTATTCGTACTCGGCCTGAAACATGACGACGGGAGAGACTTCCTGTCTCCTAGTAACGGTTCCAAAGATTTTGAATGGCTCTTCGCGAATACCCTAATTGCAGGTCCACAGAACGTTCCTAATGACCTTCCTCCAACATTTCTAAGGCTCTGGACGAAGCATTTAAATTTAAATGGCGCCGAATTGCTGGCATTTTGTATTTTTCAGATTCTCCTTATCTTTAAAAGTGCAACAACTTCTGTTGCAGTTAAATAACTTGGCGAAAACAAATTCTAAATCAAAATGAGGAATAAACAAAACTACCAAATGTATGACTCGTGACCCGAGAAGAACGGTTTAACCCAGTTCCGTTAAAGCTAATGTTGACGAATCATACTGTGATAACTCACATCAAATTCAGGTACAGAATGGCATTTTTCAAATTAATTATCAGACGTTCTTTCACTTTGTATATTTTCTTTGGTAAGTACATACAACAATGGTGTTGTTTACATATAACTGCACCATTTCTAGTAATGTACAACATAAAACACTACCTATGACCATATTCAAATTAAATCTCGACAACCCCCTATATTCAACAAACTGCCGGCTCCACTGCTATTATGTCAATGTGTTTGTGTCACAACTACGAGTAGGCAAATGGTTACCCGCATTTTCCCAATGGCGAGTTCCTTTGTCTTGTTCTTCCATGCATAGTAATGTGTATACATTCCTTTACGTAAGAAATACACATACCTAAAGGACGCGATGCCAAAATGTCATTTGTTTCAACGTAGCACAACAGGTATGTAGTTAAATACTTCCGGCCGGTCCGATGAGTCTCGCGTGTTCATGTTCATTCCAAACAAATGTGTAGTGTCTAACAACAAACGCGTATTAGAATCTTCGTCGATGTTAAGAGTGTTTTCGATAATTTACTTTTGCATTCATCTGGAGGAAAGGACGCTTGCACACGTGCAATTTAAGTTTAGCGGGTGTTAGAATAAAAGTGTAATGTATTAACCATATTAAAATTAGACCTAAATAAAAAATAAAGTGTTTTTCTAAAGTTTTCATAAGTTTTATTCTTTATTGATTTGTCAACCCAGGTAACAGTATCTAATCGAATGGAGAATGGACAATCAAACGGAATGTATTATTTTATTTCAGCAGAGTTTGCTTTTAATTCCATGTAAAACTCTATTATTTTGAATGGGGTAATTTCTATGAAATGAAAACGCGATGCGTTACTTTCGAAATACATACCGTTTCATTAAAAAGAATGCTTCGTTTATTTTAAATAACAAAAATGTTCAATATAAAAACGAAGACGTTTGATACAATTGCCTTTCATTTATTTAAAATGTTTTACCCGTTTACAATAAAAGAATAAGTGTTTATTTCAATGAAAAATACGTTTAAATCGACTGGCTCCTTCTTTCCAGGTAAACGTAAATTCTTTTAATTCAAACGCTTTTTTACAACTCATTATGCTTTTGAAAGAAACGCCACTCGTTAGAATTAAACGCATTTGCGTGTGGAGCCAAATCAAAAGCGCAAATCGTTTGAATTAAATATATTTCGTTCAATATTAGTGAATATTCTCTGAGTGTACTGCTTGTGAAATTCTATAAGCCAAAGTGCTGATATTGGAGACTCTATAAGTCAAAATGTCAGATACTCTCCAGGTCTCTCGATTCCGGAAACGAGAATAACGGTACTTTGTGCGATAAATTGTTTCAGTTTGCATTTGAATATTGCGTTCAACGTAAGGTGTCGCTTTCAAAAGAATAATCGTTTCGTGCAGTTTGAGGAATTCAGCCAATTAAACATGTTTGCGTCAAAAAGAACGTTACAAACCCTGACTATACAGCAAAAGAAAGAGCCTATAAAAGCGATTGATGCAGGAGGTGGAGAAAAAGGATATAGCCTCCGGTTAGTACGCTCTCTACGATTTTAATGAAAAGAGACAACATTTTGTCATTTACCGGAAAAAAGAAAGATTACCAGAATATCCGGACGTGGAAAAAATGCCTCTACAAAGGGTTTTTGAATTGCAGAGATAAAAATATCCCAATTATGTGGTCCACTAATTCAAGAAAAGGCATTATACAGGGTGTCCCGCATTGGGTGGTCAATACTGTAAGGGTTGATAGCGCAACTTGTTTTAGCAAGAAAACTCCCAATACAATCGGATTTTTTTACCGTTACCTTGTTATCGCTCTTTTTGTGAAAGTCATCGAAAATCGTGACTTGTCCCGCAAAATCGTAATTTGCAGCACTCCTGATGACTTAATCCAAGATTTGATTTCAGTTGCAGAAACTACATAAAATTTCACAAAAACTGAAGTTTTTCCTGTTGCCAAACTTTCAAGATACAGTTACTCAAACTTAACAGAAATATTAAAATAGATTTTTCATCGAAAATTCAAACAGTAATTTCATAACGGTGCTTTATACGTACAACTCTGCAAAGTTGATAAAAGTTGCTTCAACATGTTGGCTTTCCAACGGTATATCACTTTTCTTATTTGGTAATTTTGGAACAAAGACATACAAAGGCAATTATAATTCGGGATAGAATCTCGCTACATTTATTTGACCAGAACTGTAAGATATTTGAAATTTGGTAAATTGTTTGGCAAATGCAACGGTACTTATAACGGTTAAAATTTAATATTTGCTATTTATGGCAGATAGACGGGTGCCCGCTCATAATGCGAGACCTATCAAAGAATATTTGAAAAACGAATTTCCCGGAAAGTGGATTGGCAGATTTGGGACAGTTGCGTGGCCTGCGAGAAGTCCCGACCTTACTCCCCTAGATTTTTATTTATGGGTTAACTTAAAAAGCAATGTCTATTCCGAACCGATTACCTCCCGGGAACAGCTGCTGCAGCGAATTAATGCTGCTTGTGACAACATCAAGGAAACCCCTCCTGAAATCCTTCGGGACGTTTATTCCATGCGCCGAAGGTGTCGAGTCTGCATACAAAATGGAGGAGGCCAATTCCAGCAGCATTATTCCAATTCATCAAACAGACCCATTTAATCATTAGTTAATATTTTCAGTTTATTGGTTCTTTCTCATATTCAAAACTTTATTTTAATTTTTATTTACCAAATTTTCAAAATTGCGATAGTAAAATATAAAAAACAAAAAAAAACAGCAGTTAATATGGATGGATTGGGAAAGCTCACTCGGATGATCATTGGCAAAGCAAAGGAGCCTCGATGCTTTAAAGCAGTGGTTTCCAACTCGCAAATGACTGCGGACTGCGCATCACTTTGCTTGAACATGAACCACTACGAACCACAATTTTTTAATCAAGGGAATTTCAGAGTTTTTTTTTATCAAGGTTTTAGATTTCTTTATTATTTTTTTTTTAACGACAACAACTTATGACAAAAGTGTTTAGAAGCGCCAGAAGAAAACTCCACATTCCTCCTCTTTGACCGCCTCCTATTGAAATAATTTTAAGCAGTTCAATCGAACCATGCTTATAAGATAAAATTACGATAAAATTTCACACCTAACTTTGAGAGTTAAGGGCGCCTAACTATGTCAGATAAGAATTCATTGGATGTGGTTTTACTGGATTAATTTTAACCTTTTTAAAGTAAGGACTGAGGTGGTTGATTACTACTAACATGGTTTGTTTTCAAATGATACTGTGGCAAAATTTGGACATTGTGCCAATTAACTTAAGAAGTAAAAACAATTAGGTACAGACAATAGTGTCACATCATGTGAGGAAAAATGCACTGATTCAAAAGTATCGAAATTATTCAGTATACAGATAAAGTATACTTTATCTAAACTATAATATTTTTCAAAGCTCATGCCTGTTATTTTAATTAATCACGATTAAAACTCCTTTTTCAGAAATAGTCCCCTTAGCATCTCGCGGACCACTTTGGGGTTTCCCACGGACCACATTCGGTCCGCGGACCACTTTTTGGGAAACAGTGCTTTAAAGGAACTCCTTGAGGAGCATGAACAGCTGAAATTAAATTTCAAAATGAAAAGCTTCTATAAAGTATAGTTTACATGTTGCATACAAGTGTGTGCAAAAAAATAGTTTTTTTTTTTGTAAATTCATGTTAAAAATGTCGTTTGCCAAATTCTTATTCTGAAAAAATCACGGTTCACGCATAAAAATATGTTTTCAATGAAAAAATATCATTTAAACTTTTGCGTTTGTAAAAATGAAAACGGGCTTTGATATAAATGAAAGCTTCAGTCAAAGTAGCCTTTTAGCTTATTAAGCTTTACTGGTACATGCTTTTGTTTCACATCACAAACACATTTTAGTTTTAGTCACCTTCATTTCCAAAAGTGGGCATTTCTAATGGATCATCAATTTTCGAAAATAAAAATTGTTATAGACATTTTCGAAACTTCCACCCTGCGGCCCGCTCAAACCTGAATACAGTGTGATTTGGAGCAGACCAAGCTTTGAGTTTGACACCCCTGCTGTAGGGTATCAAAATTTTGGCCACACCAGAACAAAGTAAGCCTTTTTAACTTTCCCAGTTAACACGAATCGGAATTATAAATTAAAGGGCGACTTTAAATGCACTTGCCATAGAGACTAGGACCGACGCTGGTTGCTACATGACTTCAAAGTCAAATATTATTATTATTTTTCAATATCAATTTTATCAACATCTGCCAAAGTATTGCACTTGAACGATATTTTTAAAAGTTGGCACATTGTCTAATCCTAACGGAAAAATCCCTGAAAGGACATAAATATTGCCAGATATTAAATGTTTTGTTAACGGTTATTTCATCTATTCCCGGCTAGACATCGACTTTTGTGGCACCATGTATCAGAATATTAGTAATATAAACGTTCGAAAATGTAAGTATTGCATACCATACTCTTATAGGCAAAGTTTTATTTTCCAACAAAAATTCTAGTTTATATATTAAATTGGATGCAGTTTATTTAACCTTCATCTTACCCTGAAAAAAACTTACGTTAAGTACCCTCATGTGTGGATTTTCACACATATGCAACTTTAGTGTAATTTGGGCGAATTTCTTAAAGTTAGAAATGTGCTTTATGTTGAATTGTCCCCTATTTCGGTTATGAGAAGAGTATATTGTTGACATTTGACATTAAGGGTCGGTTTATCAATGACATGATAAGCCGTAGTTACGTACTACTACAGTTGACTCATTTACATTTAAGCTCGATTTATTACCTTGAGGGTACTTGAAACAGGAAACTAACACCGGATATGTAATGTACTCGACATCTCCTTTCATATGATACCCCGCATGACGACTTCCGTTCAAGGATTAAAGAGTATCCTTTTTGTCCTTTTTGGGACCTTTCCACTCAAAATTTTTTTTAACGAAAATGAGTTTTAGATTTTTGGGAGCCGATTGTTTCAAAAACAACAAAATTTAGCCTTACTCTGTTTTTTCGTATTTTAAATGCTAATATCACTGGACCACTAGGACCTGAGTCTGCATGTTTAAAAAATTTTCAATTATGGTGTGTCCTAGACCAGAATTTACCCATTATTCACATTTTTTCACACAAATAATTTACTCCAAACAATATGGATTCACGCGATCCGCAAAAAAGTAGATTTAGAAATATTGTTACGGTAAAAACAAAATTCACCCATATAAAACACCCATATGTGTGAATTTTCACACATGCGGGTACTTAACGTAAGTTTTTAAATATCTAAAAATAAAAAAGAATTTTTTTTTTGAAACTCATGTTTTTCTTTTTAATTTGAAGTTTTAGGAAAAGTCAAGACGAGTTATAGGTATCGGTTGGAAAAGTCATGGGGAAAACTCGAAAATAAAATGCGTTTGTGTGATTTTTCACACAAGGGTAAGATTAAGGTTAATTATTATTAATTTTAATTTAATTTTCAGGTATTTGTGTTATTAAAACTTGGTAGAATTGGTGAGTCTTGTCAAAAGCCACTAACCATGTTTTAAAATGTATTAAACCTTTAAGGGTTGTGCTGATCGGACGACTGATGCAATGATGGCTGAGCGATTGATGTATTTCTCCTGGATCCTGGATCACTATTTACATATTAGGTATACTGTGTTCCTCCGATATTATTTCTGACAAGAATGCTCCAAAATTAAGAAAGGATTAATACTTTGCTGGACAATAATCTCGCGGGTTGTCTGAAGGAATATTGCTTTGTATTAAGTAGATATGTATTACATATACATATACCATAGACCAATGGTAGACTCTACAGGATGTTTTAGGAAAAATGTCGCCAAAATTATTTCTCTAGCTTTTACCGTTAAGGAGTAATTGCCTTTTTTGTGATTCTTGTAAAAAAACACGTCTTTTTTCCAAAAACTCCTATTTTCTAGCTTCCACCTTAGCCAAATCAATGTTTTTCATATTCTTTATTCTTTTTTCTGAAAGTACACAAAATTTTCCAATAAAAGGATATATCGAACGTTTCGAACGGTTTCGTATCTTCCGAAATACGACATTTTGAATTTTGCAGAAATGTCAATTTGAACTTTTAATGTCAAAATTAAACCCGAATTTCGTAACGGTACAAATCTGCGACTACAATGTTGACAAAAGATGGCGTAGTATCTTAGCTTTCGAACGGCATATAAGAATAAAGCACAGAGTCATCCAGTTTCTGAATAATACGTATAAATGAAAAAAAAAAACATAGTCTGCAAATGTACCAAACCGACTTCAATCTTGAAAAGGAAGTAAAATTTTTACATCAAGCGTAGACTTGGTTGTTATGCATTATGGAAAAATACTTTTCGCTACTGTTGATGCTACTTTACTAATTATAGCGGTAAGTATAAACAAATTTGTTAAACTGCACCCATATCATCTAATTGAAGTGCAAGATTTACTTCCTGCAGATTATCAGAGAAGAATTAACTTTTCTAGGTGGTTTTTACAGCAAAAAGCAGCCGGCCGCCATTTCCCGAATAAAATTCTTTGGACGGACGAGGCCACTTTTACTCGAAGTGGTGTTTTCAACAGCCGAAATAGGAGTTCTGACAACCCCCATGCTATACGGACATCTCGCTACCAGCATGAGTTTAGCGTAAATGTATGGTTGGGGGTTCTTGGGGATAAGTTGATTGGTCCGATTTTTCTCCCGCATCGGTTGAATTCTGCTGCATTTCTCCATATTTTAGAGGACCAAATAGTATCTTCGATTTTGGACAATTTACAACAGATCAATGTTTGGTGGCAGGGATGGTTGCCCAGCCCACAATGGGAGGGTAATTACGGAGTTTTTAAATACACAATTTGGAGAAAAATAGATAGGAAGATTCGGACCAGTCGCATGGCCACTTAACACCTCTAGATTTTTATGTATGGGGAAAAATCAAAAGCGAAATTTACACCCAACCGATTTTGTCTCGAGGGCAACTAATGGAACAAATTCAAACGGCGTGTAATAATTTGAAAATGAACCACCAACAAATCCTTGCAGCAGTTACATCAACGTCTAAAAGATGCCAATTATGCTTCCGGCACGATGGAACTCATTTTAAACAATATCTGTAGGGTAAATTTGATGAATAACCACACTATCCTAATATTTTCAAGCCGAATTGATTAGTTTAAAATAACTCGTAATATTGTATGGAATTGATTTATTTCATTTTTTTTTTCAATTTATGAAAATATAATCTCACAAAAACAACTCTGTTGTAAAAGGTTTCCGCCAAAGAAAAAGTCGTCAGCCGCAAAAAGGATTGATATAAATACAATCACGCCAAAATACTCGCATCTTGTCTCAAGGATATGCATATCCAAAAGTGATTGAATTGGTTAATAGCGTTCACCAAACCTACGCGGTGCGGTACCCGTCAGAATCGATGAAATAATTTTCGCCGTGGTAGACCACGCTGATTTTGCCCATTCGGGTGGTGTGTGCATGTTGTGTGTAACGCGTACCGCTCCCGCGCTTGTTTGGCCGAAACTAATTTCTTTCAACGCTTATTGGCGGGGAGCTTGACGAAGGTGTTATTTGCTGCTATGTTATTTTCTTGATCAGATTTCATTTTAAATCTACCAGTCTTGTAAATAAAAAAATGTGTTTTAGAAACATTTTTCGCTTTCCTTCGCTTAGGCATCTTTTGCCTTTTTTATGCAATAAAGGTCTTTCGTAATTTTCATAAGATTGGTTTTATCCTGCTATTGCAAGAAATTAGTTTCCGCCAAACAAGCGCGGGAGCGGTACGCGTTACACACAACACGCACACACCACCCGAATTGGCAAAATCAGTGTGGTCTACCACGGCGAAAATTATTTCATAGATTCTGACGGGTACCGCACCGCGTAGGTTTGGTGAACGCTATTAACTAATTCAATTACTTTTGGATATGCATATCCTTGAGACAAGATGCGAGTATTTTGGCGGGATTGTATTTATATCAATCCTTTTTGCGGCTGACGACTTTTTCTTTGGCGGAAACCTTTTACAACAGAGTTGTTTTTGTGAGATATCATATTTTTTTGCATTTTTTAATTTACAAAGTAGACATATCAATAAATGATATTGAATGCGTTCAATTTATTGAAGTTAAGACGATATTCACTGCCTTTTAATCACGAATTTGTTTGAGAATAATAATAATAATGACCCTCTTAGTAACCTTAGATCCCTTGATAACCTTAGTCGCCTTGGTAACCCTAGTGACCATAGTACACTTGATAACTTTGGTGACTTTGGAAGACCTTAGTAACCTTATTAGCCTTAATATCTTTATACATCACATTAAACTTAATGATAACCCCAACTTTAACCTTACCTTAACCTTGGTCTAAACCTTAAACTCAACCTTAACGCAGGCCTTGTCCTTAAATTTAACCATAATAATAACACGCACTGCGACCTAACAATAACTTTAACCCTATCTGTTACCCTATTGTTATATAAATTACATCCATACTGCCTAAGTTTCAAATTGGGACAATCAAAGGGTTAAGACACGATCCCCGTTACTGCAAACGCAAGAATGTCCTTACATCCACCACAGCAGGATCGATCAAACCGAGTGGTACTTACAAGAAAGAACGCAATGTATGCACCGCACTATATGCTCATGCAATATTATATTAATATCGAATGTATACGTGCTCGTATATAAAACGAACCAAAACAGGAACTTTTACCTCTTGCCCCTACTCTTCCAGACGCTCTACCCTTGCAAACTTTGGCGCACATATACAAGGGATTGTTCTAAACGATTCTACCAAATCACAATACTATACGATTCTATTCCAAGCATTTTTCGAACCCATTCTCGACTTTTGCAAAATATTTCCTTCGAAACATATCAAAACACAAGCCAGAAACTCTATGTAGTTTCACATTTTTTGCTGTATTTTTTTTTTCTACTGTACGGATCGGAGCAAATGAGAGCCTATGCACACCCTCGCGACATATTCTATCTATGGGAAAAGAGAGCGGATCCCGAGATGCTCTCTCCAAGGCTGTAGCCCTGTCAATGAACAACAAAAACAACGAGAACAAGATTTTCGAAAAAATGCGATTTTTAAACTCTTATAACTCCGGTATTTTTCATCGTATCTTTATTAAATTTGCTACACTTCGTAAGACGGCGCGAGTGACAACGCCTACCAAATTTGAACACGCAGGGCCAACCAGAGTCCGAGCTACAGAGGTCCGAAAACCCGTACTTGTTCCGTCGTGTAAACATAGTCTTGGTCGCTTCTCACTTTGCATTTGTTCAAATTTTGTCATCTTTCTTTGGCGGGCGGGACGCTCCCGCGTCCCTAGATTTATGAAAATATAATTTTGTGCACTTTTGCTTACTAGAATAATAAAACGTAATAACTATTAAAACCACTTCGTTCATGTGTGAGAGTGTCAATTTCATTCCCACGTGAAAGCAAATTTTTTTCCACTTACGGACTATGTTTTTTTTTACTTTTTACACATATTATTCAGAAACCGGATGACTCAATGTACCGTTCCGAAATTCGGGTTTAATTTTGACATTAAAAGTTGAAACTGACATTTCTGCGAAATTCAAAACGTCGTATCTCGGGGGATACGAAATCGTTCGAAACGTTCGATATGTCCTTTTATTGGAAATTTTGTGTACTTTCAGAAGAATTTGAAAAACATTGATTTGGCTAAAATGGAAGCTAGAAAATAAGAGTTTTTCGAAAAAAGTCGTGTTGTTTTTACAAGAATCACAAAAAGGCAATTACTCCTTAACGGTAAAAGCTAGAGAAATAATTTTGGCGACATTTTTCCTAAAACATCCTGTAGAGTCTACCATTGGTCTATGGCTAACCAGTTGCGGGACACCCTGTATACACATATTTTTCTAAGAAACACAGCTTTTTTTGAAAATGAAGGTAAATAATGCTTCAAGACGCTATATCAGCAAAAATCGCTCAGCAATCATCGCAGCACTATGAAATACATATCTCCATTCTCGACTAATAAAGTAAATAAATACTCTAAATATTAATAATAATAATAATAAAAATAAAATTACACAACCTGTTGATCTTATATTGTTTAACGGTATTATGAACACAGATCTATAATAATCCAATTAGTAATGGTTTTAAGTATGTATTTGCATACAATACAGGGTGTCCCATTCATGGTGGAGAATATTTTAATGGTAGGTAGTATGGTTCATTTGGGGAAAATTAATGTACAACGGGACCCTTCTATTTTTAAGCGTTACAATGTAATAGCATTTTTTGTCAAAATGCCCGACTTTCTGAACTAAATCAAAATTTGCCGCACGACCAAACGTTTCATCCAAGATATGACTTCATTTTCTGAAACTACATAAAATTTCCAATAAAACGACACCTCGGCCGTTACGAAGTTGCTCGTATCTTCCGAGAAGTGCCAATTTGGCCTCCATACTGTGAGGACGTATTTTCTTTTACGTTCTCGATATTTTTTGAATCTTTCCGGCAAGTGCTGGATTTAGTATGTTAAGAGTGAAATCTAATCGAATTTAACAAAAAATCATTTAAAAACATTCAGTGAAACGAATTTAATAGTATCCTATTAATATGTGAATAAAAATTTCCAAATTTATAACGTGATAAAGATTCTAACAGTACTCTCAATAGCAGTACTTTAAAACAAAGAATGCTTCGGCACCATAAATAACAGTACTTTTAAACAAAGAAGACATGCCTCATATGTATTACCAAGAAATACAATTTTGAAATAATTGATTAAAGTTAACAAAATCCTAAAATATATTCATAAAAAAAATAACCAGTTTTAATACTAAATAAATAACATTTAAAAACTCCAAGGAGTATAAAATTGAACCTGTCAATACAAGCTTCCATGCTTAGACAACCGACTGTTAAAGTCAAGGAGAAAGAAGAAGTATCTTCCGAGATACACCCGTTCAAACTATGAAGAAAATCTTAAAATTGGTTTTTCATCAAAAATTCAAATGATAAAATCGTATAAAATTTTCAAATTTCTTTAAAGTTTGAACAGGTGAACTCGGATGATACGAGCAACTTCGTAACGGACGAGGTGTCGTTTTATTGGAAATTTTATGTAGTTTCAGAAAATGAAGTCATATCTTGGATGAAACGTTTGGTCGTGCGGCAAATTTTGATTTAGTTCAGAAAGTCGGGCATTTTGACAAAAAATGATATTACATTGTAACGGTTAAAAATAGATGGGTCCCGTTGTACATTAATTTTCCCCAAATGAACCATACTACCTACCATTAAAATATTCTCCACCCTGTATAGTAAAATAAATAACAGGCGCGACAATCCAACATTGGACTAAGGCCGCAGGATGTGTTAGTGACATCCTATTTCCAAGATCTTATCTGCTTTTTGTTGAGGTAATTAGATCAGCATCACACTCAGCAGTGTTATTAATCCTCATAAATGGGTACTCGTTTAACATCTGAGTGAGAACATAGTCCGTCACAAGCTCGTGAGTTTGAAAAACACCATGATCCACGGTGAGATTCGAACTCGTGACACTGTGCACCGAAGGTTCGCGTACTAACCGCTAGACCAGTCAGACGAAATACTATATTAATGCTTTCACTAATATAATCCTCTTCAGGATGTAATTTTGGCCAGAATGTCCTACACGTTCACATTTTTTAGAGAACTGACATACATATTCCTAATTATTGCTTCCTGCATACTTACCTTGTGACTGGACTGTCATTATCCTTTTCTTTATTGTGACTCTTTTTTGTACCATTTGAACATCCTCCATTTGTTGCACATCCATTCTTTTCGCTACCATTACTTTTACTGCTGCTTCCATTGCCATTATTGGCAATCGCAAATGCTGCTGTAACATTATTCACTACTTCTTCACAACCACTGCACTCATATTCCAGTTCTGGCGTGTTATTGGCGGGCATTTTTCACCAGTTTCGTTCAATAATAACGTCTATATTTGTAAACACTATGTCACTAAAATAGTATTTTTATTATTGCTCCAACAAATATCAGTAGAATATTAAATGCAACTTCACACAAAAGACGCACTCTTTTTACACTGTACACTACTCGTCAATTACGCTGGTTCGAACAAAACTGATGTTCAACAAAACTCAACTAACTGTTTTATATGGGCTCGCCTTACTAATAAGGCATAACGTCATAAGTGTCGTAAGCAAGTTAGAGCTGACAGAGCTATTGAGCGGCAATCGATAACATAAACATAACAAAAAAATAGAAGGAAAAGACACGACCCGCACCGTATCAACGACCACAATAACAACAAACACAAACAGTTCAACACACAGCAGCACAGCACTACGCAAATATGTTAGAGAAAATCATTTCAGTTCCAAATTAAGACAAAAATGCAGAAAAACCGAAGAAGGTATCACACCAACCAGAACCACTTTGTATCTCTGAGTTTGAGTCTAATCAGCGTACAAGAAACATTCTAAATTATAAATTTCAATGTCCATTGCGCAATTTTTTTTCGCTTATCAATACGAATAGAACACGCGGCAAAAAAAATGTGAATGTTAAGAAATGAACGTGTGCAGATATCATCGCATGTTCCAGGGTTTTGTATGGTGGTAGAATGCTACGGTTTTGGAGGGGAACTGCATTTGTGTACATAAGAAATTCAAAAGGAACCTTCTGGTAAACAATTGTCCCTTTTACAATGTGGAAGGGAACAGATGTTTGAAAAGATTCAGTAGACAGTGTGTGGGTTTTTTTTAAACAAGGGGACCGATAATCACGATGAAGGAATAAGGACACTGGTGACTGAGTATTAATTTTCTTCAAGGATATTCTAGTTGCAGTCAAACCTGTTAATCGGACCACTCTATAATCGGACCACCTTCTAATTGGACCACCCTGGGTCAATTTTATTTGGTTTTTCATACAAAATAACCTTTATAAACGGACCACCTTCTAATCGGACCATGGACCACAATCGGTGAATCCAATTGGATGGATCAGTACTAGACGAACCTCCCCAATCGGACCAACCAGTGGTTAACTCTCCAAAATGGGACCAAAACTACAAATTGATAACTTTATTTATGTCACCACACGGTCCAACAGACAGTTTACTTCACAGTGTACTGCCTAGTTCCAATACAGGCAACAATGCAAGACATTTTGTTGTTAAAAAAAAATCTTAAAATTTTCGTTACTACATTCACTTAAGTTTCGATTACAATGAGCTATATTATTCGCTATGGCCACGTGAAATTTCGTAGACGGCATCAACCATTGCATCAGTGTTGGGTGGATGAAGTGGCGAGACAATTCTGAAGTTTCTGCGACAAGAAGATGCCAGTGAAGTTAAAGGGAGGATTGATCGAACCATGATTCCCATATTGGGAAATGGGGAATCCTTTTGACTTTCATTATAGAAAGGCTTTGAAAAACATTGAAGAAAATTCAAAATTTCGGTGGAATTGTGTGCGGGGAAAATTTATAATAAAAAACCGAATTCGAAAAATCACAAAGCAGCTAAGATGTTGAGCGGTTTCAAAACATTATTAGCAACCGCATAGGTGACAAGTCCAATGTTCATGAATAAAATTTCAACATTTTTTTTTCTGGCATCCCTTAGTAATCGGACCACCTGCTAATCGGACCGACTTTGCTCGGTCCCGTCAGTGGTACGATTAGACAGGTTTGACTGTATTATGACAAAGAAGACACAACGATAGCACATACATATGTAATGTATGTACAGGTACTTAGCAAGAAAGTATAAAAGATCACACAAAGCCTGCTATGTCTCTATATGAGCACGTATGTATGTATCGTGGAATCCAAGATACTATACACTTTTTGTAGCCAGCAGTACGACTACTCGTCTCTTTTAGAGGCTCGTCTTTTCTTTCAGATTCACCCATTGGCTGCACTTCAAAAATACATAAATACAAATTGAACGTAAAGTTCATCAATCGAATGAAGGTGGAATTTTGCATCTTTCTTATGTTATTAAGTCCCTAAAATAACAAAAGTCAAATGAAGATAAAAGTTACTGCATTACTATGTACATTTACCTTGAACGTGGGCTCTTGCACGTCCTACATGAGTAATTTCTTTACCAGGTGACGAAAGATATGATAAACTGCAGAAAATGATAAGCGACCTATAGCCATATAGGTGCATCGGGTGCACCCTATATAAATAGGTAATACATATATGTACCTATGTGAGGTGTATGTAGAGAACGTGAGCAAGGGCGTGTGTTCTACTATATGCCAGCAGTGTTGGCGTGATGGATAAAAAATTATAGTAAAAATATAGTAAAACACGGTTAAGTTAAGCTGACCAGACGTACAGCATTTTGCTGTACAGTACAGCATTTTGACCTGCCGTACAGCATCCAGAAGCGTACAGCAAAATATACAGCATTCTCGATTTCGCACAATGATATACCTCATGAGCAGTGTTGCCAACTGGAAATTTAGAAAACGGCTTATTTAGCCGGAAAACCGGCTATATTTTTTTCAAAAACGGCTAAAAATACGGCTAAATAAATTTCAGCGAGAAAAACGGCCAAAAAACCGGCCAAATCATACAAAACAGTCACATTACGAAAAAATATAGCAAAAAACTGATTTTAATAATTTTATTTGTTTTCTGGAAAACTACCCGTAAGCTATGCTTTAGGCAGATTTCTTAGTTTTATAACATATTTTTTTTTTTTAGCACAGAATCGTTACTTCTTATTAATATGCTCCAATCGCTGGCATTAGAGTCAAAATTTAATTTGTTCGGAGTTAGATAGCTCAACTAGTCAAAATTGTTGTATACAGGTACAATTTCTCGGTCAAGTCCATAACCACATTAGGTTCGAAATTGTGGAACATAAAATTCGTAAAAGGAACGTCCAAAACGTAACTATGGGCAAGGGCATTTATGTATGGATATTTTGATTAAAAGTTAACCATTTTAGGTCCAAGACACATATAATCATCATGACGATAATCCATCATGATGATGAAAGTTCGAAATTGGAGTGACACATATGCTTTCGTCATTAGAACTCATTTGTCATTTACTTTTGACGTTTGTGTAAATGGTGAAAATGTCCCCCACAAATGCGATATTTTGATGAATATTCAATTAAATAATTTGAGAACACACTTTTCTTAAAGAATTTGAATAGAAATGTGTAAAAATTGATAACAAATTTAATATTTTTGTAAACATTCTGGTGCTTACATTTTACAACAGATGGCGTCCCCAGTCCTTATTGAGCAAATGATTGTCCAATTGCGTATTTTGGAGCTCGTGCTAATGATGATAAATTTGCGTCATTCGAAAATATGTGTGTCAAGCATGTCATTCATTTTCGAATTTGAGCTCTCCAAATTTTATTTTATTTTCCATAGTTACGAAATTGATGTTCCATTGTTGATGTTCCGGAATTACGATGCTCCAAAGATACGAAATTGATGTTCCAAAATTTGAACTTGGCGGGAAATGGTATAGGTTTTTGATAAATTTGTTGCTACAAACCCAGAAACAAAATATAATGTCAGACGTCAGACGTTGTACAAGTAGCTTGCCCATTAGACTACAAAAATTAGATTTAAGTGAGTATATTATTTCGGGGGCAATCTTACCCCCTTCTTCAGCACTTAGCTTTTGTGCTGGTAATTTGCCCCCGAAATACATACACACTTAAATTTAATTTTTGTAGTCTACTGGGCAAGCTACTTGCACAACGTTAGTGTTGAACACTACAAAGTTCCGGAGATATTATCACTATCTATGAATCGCGCTAAAAGGTTTTCACCCTTGTACTTAATTTGGCATGATGACGTTATCTGTGGTAAAGAATTGACACTTTGAAGAATGGAAAAATGTGCAGGTTCCCCCATGCTCCAAGAATTGCTCAGTAAAGAATTTTATTTAAGAAAGTGTCTTCCATTTTGCAAATTATTCAGCATATTGGTGGTTAGGAAATTACATGCTTAGACTAGGTAATAATATCGTCAGTTTACGTGAAACCCATTATCCTAAATTTATTGAAAAAAGGCAAGTCTCCGCGGCAAATTTTTCCCAGGAGACGTAAAAGCAAATTTTCCTCAAGGTGGACCCTAATACACGATAATAAGTGTATGTAGAAATAATTTCACGGCGATGAATTATTTTGTTTGTGAATATTGAAAAATGGATTCTATTTTCAAAGTAAACAAAAATGCATAAAATAATTTTAGTCGGAAAAACGGCCGAAGAAAATCAATTCCGGCTAAAAATCCGGCCGGCCGGAATTATAAATTTCTTCCGGCTAAACAGCACGGTTTCCGGCTAAATTTGGCCGGAAAACGGCTAAATTGGCAACACTGCTCATGAGCCATTCCACGAGCATTCCTAAAGTAAGAAATTGGAATAGAGATGGAACTCCATATAACATTAAAACCTACTGAACAACATTTTACCTTTGAGTGTGTGTTGTATGTAACGTGGACATACAGGAAGAATCTTCCTTGCCAGCAGTGAATCTTCCTGTATGTACACGTTACATACAGCAGACACTTAAAGGTAAAATGTTGTTCAGTAGGTTTTAATGTTATATGGAGTTCCATCTCTATTCCAGTTTCTTACTTTATGCTTCTACTTCGAATTGTTTTCCACCACACAATGATCAGAGCGCACATTCTGTAAGACGATGAGCGAAGGGCGACAGTTATCTTTTTTTTTTGGGTATTGGCTGACGCTAAATCTGTCAAGGCAATGCACATGGAATGGCTAGACGTCGTCAAAGCTAGTTGATTATAAGTGATACATAGCAATTTAAAGTTCACTATATAATTGCAGTTAAACGGTATCAAAAATTAGAAAAATTGTGAGCAAAGTCATTGCAATGACCGGAAAGCGTGCAAAATTTCAATATGATCGGGAAAGTGATTTTCGAGTTTTCAGCTGTAACCTAAGAACTACTAAAGCTATAAACTTGCTTTAAGCAATAAAAGCAACTTCGATGTTTTCGAGTTTTCGGCTATAGATTTGAAACTATTTGTAAATGCCATAAGCTTAACATTATAAAAATTATGCCCAACATTTTTTCTGGAACATTTTGCACAAAAATCGAAATGCTTAATTGTGCAAAAATGACCTTAACCCTTCTGTCGGCACAAAGGTCTGGCCAGACCTTTTGCACTATACATATTTTGGTCAAAAAGGTATAGAAGATGAAATCGCAGCGACTTCAGGTTTCATGATATCCTAGAATAAAATGTTTAGGTTTAGAAGCATTTTGCAAAAATTTAAAAGAAAATCAATTGAAGTTTTGAGTATGTTTTTGATGATTTTTTAATTTATAGTGGTTTTTGATACCCAATAGGTCTGGCCAGACTTATAGTTTTCCCCCCATTTTCGGGTTGAGGTAAAAAGTGAATATATTAAATTCTCTTAAAAATCTCCTATTTATGATGTAATAAAGTCATTAAAATTCAATTTGTACGATAATCGATAAAATTTTCTGAGATTTTGCTTTAAAAAGCCGTGAGGTTTGCAAATTGGGTACGCCTAATTTTATACCGTCTTATAACATCACCTAATCAACTGAGATTTGATTCTAGGAAATTCAAACGAGTTTCATTTCCTTTGTAATAGTATGAACTAGGTATTAGTGACTTAAGGTGGTATTAGACTATCAAATAAAGTTTGTCCAGTGGGTCACACAAAATTTGTCCAACTTTTGCAATGACCAAAAGTGTTTTTCGAGACCTATTACACTATGGGACAAACAAATGACCAATTGGTTTGGCCAATGACGTAGTCAGTCAGGTTTCAAGTCAGTTGTTTGACCGATGCAAATTTACCTATCACACTAGTATGACCGTTTCAGAAAAAATGACCAAAGCTAAGTTAGCTCCAATATGTATTTAGAGTGGTTATTGTGCATTGTTTCATTTCTTTATCGAATTTGCAAAGATGTTTAGTTGAATAAATGTTTGTTCTGTAAAAAAACAGTTTAATTTTGCTTGAAGGCGTAATCTTGCCTCTTGCTATTTAAAATGCTCTTTCAAATTTAAGAAGACCGGGAGAATGAAAAGAATGTTAGAATCAAAAAGGGGTGTAGAAGTGTGGAGAACTTAGAAAAATTTGAGTAGCAGCTACCTCTTTTTACAAATTTTTGGTGTGTTTCATGCAGGGGAGTACTCAAGAAAATATTTCGAAAGGGACTTAGGAATAAGGTTGACGGTGCTCATATTTTATAACTACTCAGTGGATCCAAATCACTGAGTTTATACTAAAGAACACTGGGAAATTATCGTGAGAGTTAAAGGGACCATCAGATTTTTGAACCTCCAAAAAATGTTCTCCGCATTCTCGTTTGTGGCTTGAATAATATGGTCCTCTTTTATTTCTAAAAAAATATAATCTTTTTGTCACTAATCATCTAAAATTGCGGAAAGACAAATTCAAAATTGACTGCGGATCTCAAGCTACTGGAAAAATTGAGAAACACCGGAGATTAGTTTCAGTTGTCCTACTTCTCACCTGAGAGTCCCTACAATCAATCTTTGTCCAATGATCAGCCTCGGTTCATAATAAAATTCTGAAAGTAATTACATGATAATTTTTGTGAAAGAAGAAACTAAAGAAACTGTCAGTTAAGTTGCTACAGATTACTCGTATGCCGGGCTCGAAACTTGGAGATTGTGCTTTTGAAGTTGCGGTGCGTGTTTCTGAAAGGTGGGAACCCCTAAAACCTTATGTAGGATCGCCACTAGTTTCAAGTCATTTATTGTGAGTCCGTTCGGCCATGTACAAAATCAAACTGCCACCCTGAACGGGAACGTTTTTATCGTGACTTTAAAAGCGACAGCGATAGTTTCATATCTCCGATTTATTGCAAATATCTAGTAGTATAGATACAATATCTAACAGTTGCCTAAAGGTAAAACCAAATTTACAAATAAATCAATATTTTTCGCCCTTTAAATTTTTTCTACATTTTTTAATGGGAAATATGTACTGTGTTTCCACCAGAAAAAAAGATAAATTCATTTATAAATCGTGGATTACTAATTATTATTTGCAATTTAATTTATTGTTGACACTATGGCCAAGAGGTTCCACGTTGTTGAGAAAAAAAACTTTTACGGCCAGAAAAATTCGAGAAAATGATTGAAACGGCGTGCGTCTACCAACATTTTTTTTTTGGTAGAGATGAGATCGCCACTAGAGTTGTGTCCTGAACACGCAGATTGTTCCAGTCGAAGCTATTACCGAGCGTTTACCAAAAACATTTTCTTCGATGTAATTCAACGGATTAATTTAAGTTTTGAATTTTCGAATATCCTACAGTTTGCACAAAAGTATAAATTGTCGCTATTTTTTATATTGATCATTGAATGCACCCAATCGAATCATTTCGTTTGACCACCATGGGTCACACCAAAAACTCGTAATTTTTGAATGACCGTATTACCAAAAACTGCAAAATAAATTTGACCAAGGCTGTGTTTTGTTATTACAGTAAGGTTATATGTTTGACCCGAAATGAATGACCACGATTGTCATTCATTTTTGGTCATTTATTTTGCTATTACACTAGTGGGACAAACTTTTTGCGTCATTGGTCAAACTTTATTTGATAGTGTAATACCTCCTTTACGATGGTGTTTCTTAATAGATTTAATTGAGATATTTACGGAAAATTTAGAATGAAATGATTTTTGCGCTTAAAAATTCCCTATTTTCTCAAATCTACTGACTAATATCGCGATAAAATCTACCAACAGAGCGCCAAATATTTCCCCAAAGAATTGGAAAATTCGATCAAACTTTCTGCACGGATACGCAATGAAAAAAGACAAGCAAAAATAAAAGAAAATAAGGAAGACACATGTTTGTACTAATACCACCTCAAAATATGTCGTCTTAAAAACGCTTCTAGTATATCTACAAAAACGCTTTTATTGTTTACAAATGGCTATAAAAAATGGGTAGAATGATTGTACAAATACAAATTTCACTAAAAAATTATTTTTTTTTTCTTAGTACTATGACCACCAAGGTCATCAAGTGTACTATGGTTACTAAAGTCACCGAGGGAACCAAGGTTACTGAGGTTTCAGAGGTCACCAAGGAGGTCAAGGTCACTAAGGTTACCAGGTAGACAATTTTCTTTTGTGGAATATCTAGCATAGCTCTCAGTCTGCGGATGTGAAAATCGCAATTTTCTAGCTTTGATGGGCTTTCGTCAATCTATAGAACTACGATAGAAGCAGTATTTTACATTACATCTAACGTTAGATGTTACCTACGCCGTTCAAATTTATTGATGTCAATCAATCAGAAATGAAACTATAATATTGTACACTTAATATCTATATTTTTAGGGGATATACCGATTCTTGTGGTAAAAATGTACCCTTGAATACAAATTTTATAATAATAAATAAATCGTTCGATTCTAATCAAAATTATTCTTATGATACGATAATAGTCCGAGCCGTGATGGTAAAAAACCGGGGTTTTCGAACTGTCGGAAATTAACCATCTTAAAAGTTGCGTTTAGTTACGGTGATATCGAAACGGTTGGTCAGCCGAAGCAAAACTTGACCAGTATAGCGTAATTAGACGTAATTAGACGCAAAAATTAGAGGTGTTCGGGGGTATGGGTAACTGTCGGATCGAACCTATTTTATTCGATAGAGGACCTCTCCGTGAGTCTAAAAACATTGGTCAGCCGAGCCGCAACCTGACCGAAGGGTTCGGCCAACCAGTTTAAAGGTGCGATTTTTTTTAGGTGCGATGGGGTTTTCGGAACTGTCGGATCAAACCTATTCTATTCGATAAAGGACCGCCCCCTGATGCAATAAATACTGGTCAGCCGAGCGGCAACCTGACCGAAGGGTTCGGCCAACCAGTTCGAAATTATCAATTCTGACGGGTCGATGGGGTTTCAGAACTGTCGGATCAAACCTATTATATTCGATAGAGGGTCACTCCCTGATGCTAAAAACATTGGTCAGCCGAACCGCAACCTGACCGAAGGGTTCGGCCAACCAGTTCGAAATTACCAATTTTGACGGGTCGATGGGGTTTCAGAACTGTCGGATCAAACCTATTCTATTCGATAGAGGGTCACTCCCTGATGATAAAAACACTGGTCAGCCGAACCGCAACCTGACCGAAGGGTTCGGCCAACCAGTTTGAAAGTAACAATTTTGACGGGTCGATGGGGTTTCAGAACTGTCGAATCAAACCTATTCTATTCGATAGAGGGTCACTCCCTGATACTAAAAACACTGGTCAGCCGAACCGCAACCTGACCGAAGGGTTCGGCCAACCAGTTCGAAAGTACCAATTTTGACGGGTCGATGGGGTTTCAGAACTGTCGGATCAAACCTATTCTATTCGATAGAGGGTCACTCCCTGGTGCTAAAAACACTGGTCAGCCGAACGGCAACCTGACCGAAGGGTTCGGCCAACCAGTTTGAAAGTACCAATTTTGACGGGTCGATGGGGTATCGGAACTGTCGGATCGAACCTATTCTATTCGATAAAGGACCGCCCCCTGATGCTAAAAACACTGGTCAGCCGAACCGCAACTTGACCGAAGGGTTCGGCCAACCAGTTTGAAAGTACCAATTTTGACGGGTCGATGGGGTTTCAGAACTGTCGGATCGAACCTATTCTATTCGATAGAGGGTCACTCCCTGATGATAAAAACACTGGTCAGCCGAACCGCAACCTGACCGAAGGGCTCGGCCAACCAGTTTTAAGGTGCTCATTTTCAGGTCCAATACATATTTTAATATAGCTTATAGTGTCGTTACTACGTGATTTCAGATTGCAAAGTGTGGTGGAGAAAATTTGTTTATTTTTATTTTTTTAGGGTGCTGAGCTCGAAACAAGAGCTTCTCACCAAAATTGCATTGCGGAACAGGGTCAAAACCCAAAACACATAATATACAAGAAAAATGCAACTTTTGCGAGCAAAAATGAAAAACCGTTCATAATATGGAACTACGTTAAAAATGGCAAATTTAAATATCAATTGTAGTAATATCGCTCGACGGATTTATAATATTTATGTCTCTTTGGACGTGCAATTATGTGCTCTCTAACATATTTATGGAAAGTTTTTCATAGAAATAAATAGTTTCAGAGTTAGGAGCCAAATAACGGAAAAACAGCGAACATTTCAGGGTTTTTCGTGATTTTGACCCTGTTTCGCGCAACGAAAATTAAATAAATAGAATGGAAGCAGGAGCGGCCCAATGTATGTATTTTAAATGGACGACAGCAAAGGTTTTTGCTGCCCACATGACGTCACCCATTTAAAATACATTGTGCTGTTTTCCTCGGTAACATTCATCGCATCCCGTCTGTATCAACCAAATATTAACTTTTCCCAAAACCGGATTCTACTCCCTCTCGTACGTACTACATTGCTACAAGCTCATTCATAAATTGCCACACAGCACACACACAGTCATAATCCTTGCAAACATGCGCACACGCAATAAAAAGTGAGAAATATCATCAAAACAAAAAACAAATGTATTTTCTGAAATCGCTCGGTTCATCAATTGAGTCGTTTATGACTCTTTATGACTGTCGCTAAAAGAGGTCAGTTACTCAAAAATATTTATCCTTAATCTAAGCTTAAAGGGCGGCCAAATCTTGACGTGGGGCTATCCTGCCACATTGATGACGATGAAACTTAAATCATTCTTGAAGCGTGGCTATTCACACTAGCTGTAGAATGCTGTAAGAGAAAACAAAGATAAAATGTATGAGCAATGTACGATGAATCGGCCGCGCCGGTATGCATAAACATTTTTTGTAAAATTTTCACTCTCCTCTCACCCCAACTCCGCACGTACATCATCGGGGTCATCCCGTCGCCGAGACTGAAAATATATTGCATCGCAAAAGGTGTGAGTAGTGAGTGCGTATTGATGTATGTATTTACTATATGTACATATGTATATTTACTTGTGTGAATAACCCAATTTGTAGAATGAGGAAAATGAAATGCGTTTCTTTTTGTCTCAGACCTCAGGTGCAAATTTGCTCCTTTCCTCGCAATTCTGATACACATTATCGAAAATTACTTGATTGAAAATGCCCCAAAACGATAGTCGGCCTCCTGAAAAGTAGGGCTAAAGGGGTGACAGAAGACTTAAGAGTTGTTGATAGTTGCAGCATGTTGAAATTTTTCGAAGTTTTTATGGAAAACTTGTAGTGCGTCTACAAAATTAACGCAAGTTCCATTATGCTAAATCATATAGGCGATTCCTTCTGAACGGGATGTCATTCAGAACACCATATTTCAAAAGGAAGACAAAAACCTTGAAAAGGACGGTCAGCAGACGAACCTGAAGTGATGCAAAAAGTGGGATTTTGCGAAAAACAACAATGATTTCTCGTGGCAATTTTGCAAAAAAACTGTTTGGCGACAAATTTGTACGATGTTTAATTTGCGCTAATTTGATATACTTCCCGTAGTCTTGCCTTAAGTCGGTAAAAAGTTCAAGAGCTTAAACCAGGGTTAGGTACGATATCCCGAAGTTCAAATTCCCGCTTTTCAAAATCCCGACTTTCATAATCCCGCCACTTTAATATCCCGCCACTTTAAAATCCCGCTCGATTAAAATCCCGCCTAATCATAAGCCCGCCAACTTAATATCCCGCCATTTCAAAATCCCGAAATTTGAATTCCCGCTTTTCAAAATCCCGTTTTTTAATATCCCGTCATTGAAGGTAAGTATTCTTTCATAAATCGCGCGCGCGATTTATGAAAGAATACATACCTTCAATGACGGTACTATACATTTACCGCTAAAATGTTTTTGCAACAAGGCAGATTTGTCAGTAAATGATAGTTAGTTAGTATTTACTTATCAGTGAACTGTGATCAGTGAGATTGAACAT
This sequence comes from Microchrysa polita, assembly GCA_949715475.1. NCBI lineage: Eukaryota > Metazoa > Arthropoda > Insecta > Diptera > Stratiomyidae > Microchrysa > Microchrysa polita. The sequence continues at coordinate 75,064,735 of OX454421.1, read as the reverse complement.
AATATCGCAGTTAAAATACGTATAAAGTGAGTTCCAGCAAGCCATTTTACAATTAGATGTGAAAAAACGAAAATAACTATTATTTTCACAGGATATCATGAGTGGAAATATTAATGTCGAAGTCGTGAAAAATAATAAAGGTGGTGACAATCCTGTGGTGGACGGGTTTCATTACCATCTTGAACGGAAACAAAAGGAAACATTTCGATGGGTTTGTGCCAAGAGAAAGTCACTTACATATTTGCAAAGCGAGAGTGCAAACAAAATTATCTGCTGAAAAACATATCATCTTGAAAAATCCTACAGCTCATAAACATGAATTAATAAATTTGTACAAAACTGAACATTTTATTTATCGACAATTGAAATAAATTTTTTGACGGAATTTTGACGGGATTTTTTTATTATACATTAGCGGGATTTTGATATAGCGGGATTTTAAGATGGCGGGATTTTGAGATGGCGGGATTTTGAGAAGGCGGGATTTTGAAGAGTCGGGATTTTTAAAGGGCGGGAAATTGAAATGGCGGGATTTTGTAGGACGGGAATTTTCAGAAAAAGCGGGATTTTAAACAGGCGGGATTTTGTTTTTCGGGAAAACGTAGCTATCCCCTTAAACCAAGTTGCCGAATATTATTTCCCACATAAGTATAAAGTCAAATATTGTGGAAAATTGGGAGGGGGTGGCGGTTTTTTATTTCGTGAATTTATAAGAATTGGTTCGGAGGAAAACACACTAAAAGCACTGTCGAGAGTTGAGAGCTAACGTGGCGAGAGCGGGTTAAATTGTCCATTTCCGCTATATTTTCGAAACCGCGAACTGTACAAAAAAATTGTCTGAGCAAAAATGAAAGCTTACAAAAGTTCCTATAAAACTCATCTTACAAGCATATGTCGAATTCTTCACTTGTATCAACATATTGCTAATTTAAAAATCAAAAGTTTCATATTGAGAACATCAACACAGCATAGTCGGCATATCTATAGATTGGCTTTATGCATGTACGCTATATGGATGCTCTGTGAAATTATATATGAAATGAGAGATTAAAACGTGTAGGGATTGAATAATAATAAACAATAGCCTAAATTTCTATATCTTTATAATAATGTTACTCTTAAAACTTAAAATTTTAAAATTGTATACAGTGTGTCTCACGACTCATGGTACATACTATACCTAATGGATGATAGTACAGCTCATTTGGGTAGAATTTATGTTCTAGATGACCTCTCTATTTTTAACCGTTATAAAATTTTAACGTCTTTTGTAAATAGTGTCAAAAAGCTCGACTTGACGAGAAAAATTACTTTTTGCCACACTCTCAAATATTTAATCCGAGATTTGACTTCAATTTCTGAAAGTGCACAAACTTCAACATTAAATAACTCAATAACTCTCAAATAAATCATTTAAATAGCTTCCCAGATACTATCGTTCAAACTTTAAAGAAATTCGAAAATCGGTTTTTCGTTGAAAATACTAATTGTAAAATCGTAACGGTGCTTTGAACTCACAAATGTGCAAAGATGACAAAAGGTGCCTCATTATGTTAGCTTTCGAACGACATATTAAAATTAGGGTCTTAGGATTTGAAAAATTACAAATCTTACGTGTTAAGGAGAAAAAACGTGATCCTAAGAGAAAACCAAGGTAAACATTTCCTCAATTTTTATTGTTTTGTTTAGTAAACAAGATTTTTTATTTATAAAAAACGAAAAAAGAACGAAACAGTAAAATTATTAACAATAAGAACTTAAAATACAAGTACTGGTCGAAGTGTCCCCCTCGATATCGACACCTTTTACCTACAGAAGAGACTGCTCTGGCAGCCTTTTCTCTTTTTTGCTTGGAAATTGTTGCAAGCCGTTTCGCATGGCCTGCTAGAAACAATTGAAACGGCTTGCAACAATTTGCGAGAAAAAAGGAAAATGTGGAAAAGATGCCAATATGGAGAAGGACACTATGACGAGGGAGGACTTGAAGTATAAGCTCGTATTATTGATAATTTTACTTTTTCTTTCTTTTTTCTTTTTTTTAATAAAAAAAATCTTGAGGAAGCTTTTACCTTGGTTTTTTTCTTAGGATCACGTTTTTTCTCCTTAACACGTAAGATTTGTAATTTTTCAAATCCTAAGACCCTAATTTTAATATGTCGTTCGAAAGCTAACATAATGAGGCACCTTTTGTCAACTTTGCACATTTGTGAGTTCAAAGCACCGTTACGATTTTACAATTAGTATTTTCAACGAAAAACCGATTTTCGAATTTCTTTAAAGTTTGAACGATAGTATCTGGGAAGCTATTTAAATGATTTATTTGAGAGTTATTGAGTTATTTAATGTTGAAGTTTGTGCACTTTCAGAAATTGAAGTCAAATCTCGGATTAAATATTTGAGAGTGTGGCAAAAAGTAATTTTTCTCGTCAAGTCGAGCTTTTTGACACTATTTACAAAAGATGTTAAAATTTTATAACGGTTAAAAATAGAGAGGTCATCTAGAACATAAATTCTACCCAAATGAGCTGTACTATCATCCATTAGGTATAGTATGTACCATGAGTCGTGAGACACACTGTATACAATTTTAAAATTTTAAGTTTTAAGAGTAACATTATTATAAAGATATAGAAATTTAGGCTATTGTTTATTATTATTCAATCCCTACACGTTTTAATCTCTCATTTCATATATAATTTCACAGAGCATCCATATAGCGTACATGCATAAAGCCAATCTATAGATATGCCGACTATGCTGTGTTGATGTTCTCAATATGAAACTTTTGATTTTTAAATTAGCAATATGTTGATACAAGTGAAGAATTCGACATATGCTTGTAAGATGAGTTTTATAGGAACTTTTGTAAGCTTTCATTTTTGCTCAGACAATTTTTTTGTACAGTTCGCGGTTTCGAAAATATAGCGGAAATGGACAATTTAACCCGCTCTCGCCACGTTAGCTCTCAACTCTCGACAGTGCTTTTAGTGTGTTTTCCTCCGAACCAATTCTTATAAATTCACGAAATAAAAAACCGCCACCCCCTCCCAATTTTCCACAATATTTGACTTTATACTTATGTGGGAAATAATATTCGGCAACTTGGTTTAAGGGGATAGCTACGTTTTCCCGAAAAACAAAATCCCGCCTGTTTAAAATCCCGCTTTTTCTGAAAATTCCCGTCCTACAAAATCCCGCCATTTCAATTTCCCGCCCTTTAAAAATCCCGACTCTTCAAAATCCCGCCTTCTCAAAATCCCGCCATCTCAAAATCCCGCCATCTTAAAATCCCGCTGTATAATAAAAAAATCCCGTCAAAATTCCGTCAAAAAATTTATTTCAATTGTCGATAAATAAAATGTTCAGTTTTGTACAAATTTATTAATTCATGTTTATGAGCTGTAGGATTTTTCAAGATGATATGTTTTTCAGCAGATAATTTTGTTTGCACTCTCGCTTTGCAAATATGTAAGTGACTTTCTCTTGGCACAAACCCATCGAAATGTTTCCTTTTGTTTCCGTTCAAGATGGTAATGAAACCCGTCCACCACAGGATTGTCACCACCTTTATTATTTTTCACGACTTCGACATTAATATTTCCACTCATGATATCCTGTGAAAATAATAGTTATTTTCGTTTTTTCACATCTAATTGTAAAATGGCTTGCTGGAACTCACTTTATACGTATTTTAACTGCGATATTATGTTCAATCTCACTGATCACAGTTCACTGATAAGTAAATACTAACTAACTATCATTTACTGACAAATCTGCCTTGTTGCAAAAACATTTTAGCGGTAAATGTATAGTACCGTCATTGAAGGTATGTATTCTTTCATAAATCGCGCGCGCGATTTATGAAAGAATACTTACCTTCAATGACGGGATATTAAAAAACGGGATTTTGAAAAGCGGGAATTCAAATTTCGGGATTTTGAAATGGCGGGATATTAAGTTGGCGGGCTTATGATTAGGCGGGATTTTAATCGAGCGGGATTTTAAAGTGGCGGGATATTAAAGTGGCGGGATTATGAAAGTCGGGATTTTGAAAAGCGGGAATTTGAACTTCGGGATATCGTACCTAACCCTGGTTTAAGCTCTTGAACTTTTTACCGACTTAAGGCAAGACTACGGGAAGTATATCAAATTAGCGCAAATTAAACATCGTACAAATTTGTCGCCAAACAGTTTTTTTGCAAAATTGCCACGAGAAATCATTGTTGTTTTTCGCAAAATCCCACTTTTTGCATCACTTCAGGTTCGTCTGCTGACCGTCCTTTTCAAGGTTTTTGTCTTCCTTTTGAAATATGGTGTTCTGAATGACATCCCGTTCAGAAGGAATCGCCTATATGATTTAGCATAATGGAACTTGCGTTAATTTTGTAGACGCACTACAAGTTTTCCATAAAAACTTCGAAAAATTTCAACATGCTGCAACTATCAACAACTCTTAAGTCTTCTGTCACCCCTTTAGCCCTACTTTTCAGGAGGCCGACTATCGTTTTGGGGCATTTTCAATCAAGTAATTTTCGATAATGTGTATCAGAATTGCGAGGAAAGGCGCAAATTTGCACCTGAGGTCTGAGACAAAAAGAAACGCATTTCATTTTCCTCATTCTACAAATTGGGTTATTCACACAAGTAAATATACATATGTACATATAGTAAATACATACATCAATACGCACTCACTACTCACACCTTTTGCGATGCAATATATTTTCAGTCTCGGCGACGGGATGACCCCGATGATGTACGTGCGGAGTTGGGGTGAGAGGAGAGTGAAAATTTTACAAAAAATGTTTATGCATACCGGCGCGGCCGATTCATCGTACATTGCTCATACATTTTATCTTTGTTTTCTCTTACAGCATTCTACAGCTAGTGTGAACAGCCACGCTTCAAGAATGATTTAAGTTTCATCGTCATCAATGTGGCAGGATAGCCCCACGTCAAGATTTGGCCGCCCTTTAAGCTTAGATTAAGGATAAATATTTTTGAGTAACTGACCTCTTTTAGCGACAGTCATAAAGAGTCATAAACGACTCAATTGATGAACCGAGCGATTTCAGAAAATACATTTGTTTTTTGTTTTGATGATATTTCTCACTTTTTATTGCGTGTGCGCATGTTTGCAAGGATTATGACTGTGTGTGTGCTGTGTGGCAATGTAGGTACTGGATAATGGAAAGCTATACACACACAGAGTGCTGGTGTATCCTAATAAAGGTGAACTAGCGAGATGCGTGAAAGGGTATTGAAAGAAAAGCAATGAGCTTGTAGCAATGTAGTACGTACGAGAGGGAGTATAATCCGGTTTTGGGAAAAGTTAATATTTGGTTGATACAGACGGGATGCGATGAATGTTACCGAGGAAAACAGCACAATGTATTTTAAATGGGTGACGTCATGTGGGCAGCAAAAACCTTTGCTGTCGTCCATTTAAAATACATACATTGGGCCGCTCCTGCTTCCATTCTATTTATTTAATTTTCGTTGCGCGAAACAGGGTCAAAATCACGAAAAACCCTGAAATGTTCGCTGTTTTTCCGTTATTTGGCTCCTAACTCTGAAACTATTTATTTCTATGAAAAACTTTCCATAAATATGTTAGAGAGCACATAATTGCACGTCCAAAGAGACATAAATATTATAAATCCGTCGAGCGATATACTACAATTGATATTTAAATTTGCCATTTTTAACGTAGTTCCATATTATGAACGGTTTTTCATTTTTGCTCGCAAAAGTTGCATTTTTCTTGTATATTATGTGTTTTGGGTTTTGACCCTGTTCCGCAATGCAATTTTGGTGAGAAGCTCTTGTTTCGAGCTCAGCACCCTAAAAAAATAAAAATAAACAAATTTTCTCCACCACACTTTGCAATCTGAAATCACGTAGTAACGACACTATAAGCTATATTAAAATATGTATTGGACCTGAAAATGAGCACCTTAAAACTGGTTGGCCGAGCCCTTCGGTCAGGTTGCGGTTCGGCTGACCAGTGTTTTTATCATCAGGGAGTGACCCTCTATCGAATAGAATAGGTTCGATCCGACAGTTCTGAAACCCCATCGACCCGTCAAAATTGGTACTTTCAAACTGGTTGGCCGAACCCTTCGGTCAAGTTGCGGTTCGGCTGACCAGTGTTTTTAGCATCAGGGGGCGGTCCTTTATCGAATAGAATAGGTTCGATCCGACAGTTCCGATACCCCATCGACCCGTCAAAATTGGTACTTTCAAACTGGTTGGCCGAACCCTTCGGTCAGGTTGCCGTTCGGCTGACCAGTGTTTTTAGCACCAGGGAGTGACCCTCTATCGAATAGAATAGGTTTGATCCGACAGTTCTGAAACCCCATCGACCCGTCAAAATTGGTACTTTCGAACTGGTTGGCCGAACCCTTCGGTCAGGTTGCGGTTCGGCTGACCAGTGTTTTTAGTATCAGGGAGTGACCCTCTATCGAATAGAATAGGTTTGATTCGACAGTTCTGAAACCCCATCGACCCGTCAAAATTGTTACTTTCAAACTGGTTGGCCGAACCCTTCGGTCAGGTTGCGGTTCGGCTGACCAGTGTTTTTATCATCAGGGAGTGACCCTCTATCGAATAGAATAGGTTTGATCCGACAGTTCTGAAACCCCATCGACCCGTCAAAATTGGTAATTTCGAACTGGTTGGCCGAACCCATCGGTCAGGTTGCGGTTCGGCTGACCAATGTTTTTAGCATCAGGGAGTGACCCTCTATCGAATATAATAGGTTTGATCCGACAGTTCTGAAACCCCATCGACCCGTCAGAATTGATAATTTCGAACTGGTTGGCCGAACCCTTCGGTCAGGTTGCCGCTCGGCTGACCAGTATTTATTGCATCAGGGGGCGGTCCTTTATCGAATAGAATAGGTTTGATCCGACAGTTCCGAAAACCCCATCGCACCTAAAAAAAATCGCACCTTTAAACTGGTTGGCCGAACCCTTCGGTCAGGTTGCGGCTCGGCTGACCAATGTTTTTAGACTCACGGAGAGGTCCTCTATCGAATAAAATAGGTTCGATCCGACAGTTACCCATACCCCCGAACACCTCTAATTTTTGCGTCTAATTACGTCTAATTACGCTATACTGGTCAAGTTTTGCTTCGGCTGACCAACCGTTTCGATATCACCGTAAATAAACGCAACTTTTAAGATGGTTAATTTCCGACAGTTCGAAAACCCCGGTTTTTTACCATCACGGCTCGGACTATAAGAACGCGGACACATGTTTCTCGTAATTGCGTTTCGGTTGGTGAATGTATTGCGACATTTCAACGAGAAAGGTCACACTTTTTTCTTATTTTATATAAATTTATTTTCAAATAAATTTTTATTGATACAGTTTTTATATAAATATTTTATTATTTTTGCTTTTTCCTATCTCCCAAAATATACATTTAAAACAAGAAGAAATAATAACATTGTTAGATAATTTAATCTTAACAAACATATTAAAAAAATAAATAATTATATATGTACATATCTACGTAAAAATAATGCAAAGCAATATTGAGCATAGCACATTCATTATTTTGTTGAACGTAGTTTGGCTGATAAGAATGTTCTCTGCGGGGATTGGTTATCACAATGTTCATATGTGTGAAAATGAAATGTAGTTAAATGATTTGAACAATTCGTGCTGTTAATATGTAGACAAATTTGCGTAACTGATAACTTGACCTACCGAAGTAACTAAATTAGAAATGAATACCTAAAATGATTGCAGTTGTCTGAATCCCTAAACATCTACCTAAATCTCGAGATTTTGTATAATAATCTAGGTTAAATTTCCAAGATTTCATACATACATTTTCATAGATTTTGAAATGAGATCGTTACCAAAATCTCAAATAAAGTCGTAGTAAGGTCTGGTGAACATCATCCTTTGAAAAACAGGTGAATACTAAAGTATAGGCCGTCTGACAGACATTTCACTTTATCCACGGTTTTGTTCACACAAAAATAAGTCAATGAAAAAGATCTTTGTTTAAATTTCTTGTTGCAGCAAATTGATATATGTATAAATAACCGTTTGAGGGGTGCATCAAATTGTCAGAGTGGCAATGGTGTTCGATTTTAACCCAAATCCAAAATCAAATCTGTAAGAAATCGTAGTAAAGTGTGGTGAATTTCGCCTGATCGTATGCAATACACAATCGGCTCGTTCATCCGTTCTGTCTAGGTTATTAACCTATAAGTGCGACTTTTTTTCATTTTTTGGGGGAACACAAACCTAAGTGTCTTGTCGCTTTCGCCTTGTTCTTCACCAGTGTCAGTGACGTCGAATATTTATACCCATAAGATGGTATAGGGTATATTGTTTTTGTTACGCCGATATTATTTAACACCTCAAAGGAGCTACCGGAGGTATGGCAAAGTATATATAAAAATTATCAGGGTCGGTCCCTGAATCGAATAAGCCATGTCTGTCTGTCTGTCTGTCCGTGTGTCTGTCTGTTAGCACGATAACTCCCAAAATAATGAAACTAGCGGTTTGAAATTTTGGTCAAATGTTTGTTTTGCTAAAATCTTGGACGGTATTGAAAATGGGCCAAATCGGACCACGGGTTCCCCTACCTCCCATACAAACTACCCCTCCTTGATATTTTAATTCAGCCATAACAAATTAGTATCAAAAGGTAGCCGTTGGATGCCTTGACAAGGTAATAAAGATGTGTCAGGTCCGACCCATCTACCCTCCCCCACAAAAAAGCCCGAATTGTTGTTACCATCATGATTTTCTTGGAAGTTGAAATTGTCGGTACCGAAAATAATGGTAGGCAAATTTTAGAGTAGTCGGTGCACAGAGTCATCTCCCATGTGACGGAGTATGATTCTATGATGGGGATAAATAACACTGCTGAGCGTGCTGTTGATCTCAACACCTCAACAAAAAAGCAGTTAAGATCATGGAAATTGGATGTAACGTACACATCTGTGACCTTGGTCCAAAGATGGACTGTCACGCCTTTTATTTTTTATTAAATTTTAAAGCCAAATTTTAAGAAAGGACTGTCGAGATTGACTTTCTACACCATTTAACGAAAAGTGACCCTGCACGTGTTTAGACATTCACATTCACAGTTTCTGCATTTTAGACTGTAGCCCGTCTATTTTCCGTGCTATTTTTGTCTCTCGGACTGCATATTCCACTTGCGATATCTAAATTTCATTGCTGGTATGATTTAGCTACAAAATGAATCTTGATTAAATAACTTGAAATACAAGGAAATGTGAGATTCGTCCTTTACAAGGTCCCTAACTGGGCAAAGCTGTATACTATTTCTCACTAAAATCCCTTTCAGATGGATAAATTCTACTACCTTCCGGAGGGACTTCATGTGACAGTTAAAATAGTGTTCAACAGCTCAGAAGCCATGCAATGAAATGCATGCAAATATGGGATTCTCGCAAAAGAAAAAATAGTCTCCCTAAAGGGAAACATTTCTGATCTACTTATGTTATCGATTCATGATACTCACACGTCCAACCAACATATTTCTGCATATAACACACTTGAATAGTTTTATAAGAGCAGAATCTACTTCGTATTGCATTCTTTAAGCGCTTTATAATCGTGAAAGTGGCGTATGAATTTGCGATTATAAGCCTCTTCAAGAACTCTTGAAGATCGCTAAAAGAGTTTTACTATTGATCTGTTGAGGCCGTTATCAGAATACGTATAACAGCTTTCTTGAAATATACTAACAGAATGAGTTCCCGAACAGCTTCTCGCAGAAACAATGTGAGAATGTCATTTTAAAATATTCTTTAGCAAGACTATAAAACGAAAAGATACTTTGCACCATCTTTTTTACCATTAAATGTGAACGAATTGATATTACACAAGAGTTTTTAAAAAGCAATCTTGATTTCTTATTGATCGATAAATTCTTATAAAAGTTTTGAGCAGAATAATGGAAACTAAAGTATACGAGTTGAAATGCGATTGTATTTTACACTTGCTGTATAGAAATTAGTTACTTATTCCAAATGAATTTTTCATTGCGGAAAAAAAGACTTCGTGGAATCTCAGGTGAAACTTAAAAAAAAAACACAAATCGCGTTTCAAATTCAGCCTTTTTATTGATTTTCAATTCAAAATAAAATGAATATTTTCCTGAAAGTTAGAAGCTCTAAATGTGCCTAAAACCTCTTTACTGCATTGGGAAAGATTCTCAGAAAAAAGAATGTTTGGAATATGTATGAAACCTTACTTTTCATTAATTTTTCAGATCGTTATTCACCACCCACAAAATTTGACAATGGAAAATATGGCGGAACTCTAAAGCTCTTGCTTGAAGATTAGATTAGAGTGTTTCCACTGTTTTTCCTTAATAAGTAAATTATCAGATATAGATCCTATTACGTTCTTATTCAAGTAAATAGCTAAAATAAAAACTGGTCTGGAACTTTCAAATGAAATTCTATTCAAAAGAGTCAGTCACGATTTCCATAATCCAGAGGGAAGCTGAATTCACAGATCCAGTTTTACCCGAAATCAAGTGTCAAAATATAATTAACTCGTAAAAAGTTTATCTAGGATTTTTATGTTAAAATAATGTTTCTAAACAAACAGTCTTTTAAGAAAAATTTCGGTTTCACCTACTAGCATGCTAAGTTTCAATTCAATTCAATTCATATTCATATTCAATTCGTATATGTATTGTGACGCAGCCTCCGCCTCTCCGTCAGTTACGAGTGGCCACTTGCTGCTGTCCATTTGTCCGTGCCACCTGGCTGGAAACTATCACGGTCATGTGTTCCGCGGTAGTATATGGAGCGGCAAAGAAAGCATCTGGTTAGTTTTCTAGACTACAGTCTCAGCAGCAGAAAATTTAACGAAGTGCCTGGATTCAAACTCGCATTTTTACTCCTTCAAGCATTGGAAAGTGCAGTGATTTTTCTATTACATTGGTAAGGGTTTTTTTTACCATAATCATCGGCCAGGGGGAGGGGGAGGGGGTCGACCGCCCCTCCCTGCTCCCCCCCTAGCTACGCCCATGATCACGAGTCGACGTGCTGTATCTATAGGACGCATTGAAAGTGAAACACATGATGGTCAGCTGAGGGAAATTCCATTAATCAGTATGTGTGCTTGCATGTGGGCCATACAATGGTTGTTTTCTCCTCAAATATGATTTGTACACATGTCGTATTCTTCTTACTATACAAGACGATCGCAAGTTTGATTTTTGGCATATTTCTGTTGTTGGCGTGAATATTCTCACGAATAAAATGTAGTCTGGCTGGTGTAGTGGTTAGTGCGCGCACCTTCGGTGGACAGGGTTATGAGTTTGAGACTCAAGATGAACGAATTCAGTTTATAATGTTGTTCGAACTCACAACCCATGCGATGGACTATGATCTCACTCAGATGCGACGAGTGTAGCGAGTAGGAGGCGAAGCCCCCTAGTTATCAACAATTTTACTTAATTATAAATTATATTGTGTGAGGAGCCCCGTTTCGATCTCGAACACAAGATATTTTAGAAACGTTACAACACTGTGAGTAGATGTACCTATTTGTGTATTATTGATTTGTACCCCTGTATGCAGATAAATCATGAATGGGAATTCTTAACATTTCCCCAAGAAGCATCTGCACAATACTATCTAATTAATTAATAACTTTGTTGATTTACTTACTCGTCTATCTCTTCTTCCGATAACGAAGTATGATTATTATTTTTAATGAATGACATTTTTCTTATCCTTCGTTTGTTGTCCTATCCAAGTATCTGTAATGGTATGGAAGAGAGAAAAAAAAAGAATTAAATTAATTAATCTGATTACATGCCATAGATATGCTAGGAAGATTAAATAAAATCTATTAAAAAACTTTAAAATAAACAAAGAAACCTATTATGTAATATGATTTCGTTGGAATAATACCTCCTTCTGTTTTAATAAGAGGAAAAACAATTCAATTTGTATAATGTATGACTATGTATACCAATAGTGTATCCATACATACTTATGCAATGTAAATACATATTCAGCGAATGAAATTTGCTGGAAAAACACTGGAAATGCTACAGTATTGCTCGCCAGCGACCTCTTCCTCCGCTGAAAAGCCCTCAAGCGAAATGAGAATCTAATTGGGAGAGAGCTTTTCTGCTACATTTTTCGTACGCTGAATGCAGCCAATCCCTCACTTTCTTCCTATTTTATCTCTATATACGGTCCTTGGGCACATCCACTTTATCTGTCTGACATGTCACCGAGATACATACGAGAATCAGGTTGGTTGGATATATTCAATCTTCTCCATTATGCATAATGCAAGAATACGTCCAATCCAATGACATACAGAAAGGATGTCAGAAGCCAGAGGATAACGAATGGTAAAAGCAACAAAGACGCAACATGATTGACGACATACCGATTCGACGAGGATGGCCAGGACTCTCTCGTATTCAATTAATGCCAATTGAAATTGTATACTATATAGGAAAATCGGGTGTCGTAAGGATAATGTTTGAAGAAGATTTAGATAGAAATGAGTTTTATAATAGGGAAATGTGAAATGATACTGTAATAAAGTAAGTATGGGAATAAATAGGATGTAGAGGTAATACAATTTCTATTGATTTTTGATTTAAGATACGGTGTATCCTTGAATACTTATTACGTATAGTCTATTCATAATAAGTATTCAAGGATAATAAATTGGACGTAGAAAATAATTTTCTTATATTACATCAATCTAATTTATATTTTAGAATTTTCTGAGGGTTGGTTCTGATCGTCTTGGAAAAGGCATTCGATAGAGTACCTCGTGATCTGAAATGGTTGGCCTTGAGAGCACTTAATGTCATATTTATACATATGTATAAATATATTTTTTAGACTCTCTCAATTAGAGAAAATACGCACTGTTTATGAATCTGTTTAATTAGACTAAACTAATAATAATATAACATAATGTACGTACGTAGTGTTTATGCGTATTAACCCTTCATTAGGCGCGCACCCATTTGTCACGTGGTTAGGCGCGCGGGCTACAATTGTAGCCCAAATTTAAAATTATATAAAAAATATTGTTCAATTTTATTTTTTTTTTTCTTGCTCGGTCTGTGATCTCTTTATTACAGTACAGATTAAAAAATATAAAATCCTTAATTTTTTATTAAAATATATATAATAAAAGGGGGCAAAATGCAGATAAGTCCTATTTTTAGTCTTTTTTCACATTAACTTACTTAGGTGAACAAAATAGTTAATTTTCAAAATGAAAACCCCAAAAAAGTTTTTATTCTCAGAAATCAACAAGAAATCTTCGAAATGGAACACTGAGCGAGAGAATGCAGTTAAAAATGCCCAGTTTGTGGTATTTCAAACTTAGCCAATTTTTGGGTACCCAATATTCACAGTTTTTTAAACTGGGAGTACAGTTTCTTGCTAGAAAGCTAAATATATAGTGAGTTAAACTGATTGAACTTTTACTCACAATATTCATATTAACTGTTCTCGCAATATTTACGCTAGAATTGATAAAAATTCCATCCATAAACTAAGTAATGTTAACAGGTAACATATCCCCGCTGTAAGAAATGGCTTTGACTTCAACTCCAGGTTTTTCGTTAAAATAGTAAACTAATTTTTGTACATTTATCTTGAAACACTTTTTCTTTGTCAAACACTTTACTGTTGCTATTTTCTACAATGTTTTATAATAATATTTTTATTTTAATGTATATCTATGAATACCAAAAAAGTAACATGATTGGGCGTACGGGCTACACTTGTAGCCCAGTGGACTTTGATCGCAAAAAAATATTAGTTTCTAGGCTCAATAAATATCAAAAATATTCTTATTCGATTAAGAAGCAACGTTTTAACAGCTACTGAGCAGTTCGAATGAATTCGGTTTATATCCTGAAAATGATCGCCATTTAAAAAAGTGTGGGCTACAATCGTAGCCCGCGCGCCCACTGAAGGGTTAATGTAGCGTAGTCAGTGTTAGACGTATCTGGAATGATGTACAGTCAAACTTCCTATAAGCGGAAACCATTGGGAATGAGATTTTGTCCTTTTATTGGAAGTGTCCGCTTATGAGAATATTTCACAAAGGTATATAATTATATAAAATGTATAAAACTGCGCTCTGCGAAACCATTAAAAAACTGCGATATACTTTTTCTAGTGTGTTTGAGAATAATTTTTTTTTCATGAAAATGGGAATGAACCCACTTTTTCACCATTTCGCGAACTTCAGTTTTTCAAAAGAATTTTTTTTTTGCAAGTGGAAAACTATTTTTTCTGTGAATTCTAATATGACTTGCACAATTTCTTCAAAAGGTTACGTTTTTTACACTTATTTTAAAACAAAAGAAAATTGCACGATTGAATGTTGCCATATAAATTGGAATCGTCAATTTCTAAAAAAAAAAGGCTCGAACACCTGCACGGAGAGAGAAAAAAGATTTGCACAGCGATTTCCGGAAATTAAATCTTGCTTTACGTAAAAAAAACATTTTCCGGTAATTTCAAAATTCTTTTTGCTCGAAATATAATTCTGTAATGTATGAATTTGGAATTTTATTTGTGAAACTGTCCGTTTATTAGAGACTTGCTAATTCAGAAAGGGTATAAAAGTACTGTCCAGGTCCGGTTATGAGAGTGTCCGCTTGTTAGAAGTTATTTTTCTAGTAAAATATGTGGAAAGCGTTGGGGAAAATTAAAGTGTCCATTTCTGAGAAAGATCCGGTTATTAAAAGTGTCCGTTTAGGGAAGTTCGACTGTATATGTATGTACATATTTAAAAATGAACAGAGTATAAAAAAAGTTCGCATTGCATATTTTTAGGCGATTTTGAAATTTATTGAAAGAAATTACTTTATCACTGAAGTTAGGGTTTCGTATGATACGCATAGTCTAGTGAATTGTCACTGTCGAAAATCATTCACTGCTGGTTCTTTTACTATATAGAGTATTTTTATACTTATATCAAAATTTTAGGGAAAAAAATACTCTGTTGCAATGAAACTATAGAGAGATTGATGACACTATTGGCGTAGCCAGGGGTGGTTGGAAAGCGCCTCTCTTTGGTCGATGAAACCAAAAAAATATACTTGCTGATACTCTAGTGTTGTGTTCTGAACTGTTTGAAAACATATAAAACGAGTTTGACTTCTGAAACGGAATAAAAATGGTCCCACTATAAATAAACAACTGCGTTGATGGTCTGGTCTCAATCCGCAATTTAATATTTTCATTAAACGGAAAGATTTCTGTCTCGGGATCCCGGATTTTCTGGGACAGGGAGCTAAAAAACTATCATCTGCACACTTCTGCTGAGACTGTATAGTTTCGAATCAAAGGGCAAATAAATTGGTATAGTTTTCAGGCCTCTGATATCCGGGACGCGTATTTAGAAACCCTAGTTCAGTTCGTTCCCACGCAGGTGACGAAATCGATTAGATTTTCTAGTGGCTAAGTACCAAAAAACGTCCCATAAAAGTGGGCGAGCTCGCATAGGGTTTCGAGTACATTTTGCGTCGAAAACAGCCAAAAACCCTTGTTCAACTCGTCCCCACGCAAGGGGTCGAAATCGATTAGCTTTTCTAGTACCTAAACCGCCGAAAACCCTCACCTTACTCGTCTCTTTTTCTAGGGACGAACTCGCGTAGGATTTCTAGTACATTTTTCGTACAAAACAGCAATAAAACTTTGTTCAGCTCGTCCCCTTGAAGATAACGTGATCGATAAACTTTGCGAGTACTGCTCAAAATCCTTCTTTGTTTTGTCTCCTATATAGTGAAGATTTTGGAAAGGATTTCTTGCTGAACATATTGTTATTCCCATTCGTTTTTTTTTATACAGATTTGAGTCTGCTTGGCAAACCTTTAGATGAGTATTTTAGGATAAATTTACTTGAATATTTTAAATGATAAGAAAATTGCAAGGTGGAGATAATGTTGTTTTCCGCTTCTATATCTGTCATTCAATTTATACATATATAAATTAAATTAAGGAGAGTCTCAATCGGACTCTTGCCGAGTGAACATCGCCCGTATAATTTTCAAAGTAAATCGCAAAACCAGTCTTACGGTTAATTGTAGCATCTAATTCTCGTGTGAACTGCACCTTTTACGTGGATTATAAAAAAAAATATATACGCATTGGCCACAAGCAGCGCTAAGCGACCTAGGGAGTTATCTCCCACTGGACTTCTTCTACGGGACATGATTAAACTGCCGAAAACCCATGCCGATTCCCTACAAATGGCTTTCCGAAACAGATTTGCCCCGCTCGCAAATCAATCGAACGATATCGATGACACCACTTCCAGCCATGACGATAATACCGCTCAACAGGTTACCAAGAAAAGTCGACTGCCGCCAGTGATTATTCCCCAACTCAATCGAGAAAGCCTCAAAGATATGATGGACGCTTTAAAATTGCCGAATTACGACATACAGCACCTAGGTATAGGTAAGAAAGTCTTCCTCCCTGACAGTAGCAGCTACGACAAGTTCGTGACCCATCTCAGAACGAAAAATGTGCACGATAAAATTCGTTCTTAAAGGTCTTCATGATATGGACTGTCCCCAGCTGAAAAAATATTTGTGTGATGTGCATAGCCTCCAAGTGTTAGACGTCAAAAAGTTCAATTTGAAAATTGAAAAAAAGAAATATATAAAAGAAACAGTGTACTTGTAATATTTCAAACGTGGTTCGATTAAGTTAGCCCAACTAAAGAATATTCGCTCCATAATGAACACTATTGTGATTTGGGAGTACCAAAAACGTCGCCAACAACAAATAACACAATGCAGGAATTGTCAGTCATTTGGTCATGGTTCATCATACTGTCATCTTACACCCAAATGCCTCTTTTGTGGGGAACAACATGATAAGGGCTCCTGTATGTTGAAAGATACATTTAAAGTTCGTTGTACCAACTGTGCTGGTGATCATATTGCTAATGATATTCAATGCCCGAAACGACAAGAATACCTACAAATCAAGAAGAGGTTAGCTCTAAGAACTAACCATAAACGCGACGCCAGAATAAACGTCCAAAATTCCGGTATATCTTTTGTGAATCACGATTCGCAATTCCCATCGCTAACTAGTGTACATACTTTTGCACCCCCAACATCAAATACTTTTATACCTAACAACCTATACAGTAATGTTCTAAAGAGTCAACAAGACTTTACAAGTAATAATATAACGTCAACTTCGCAACTCTTCAGTGCTAACGAAATGATCAATTTAGCTCAGGAGCTAATTACGAAATTGTCTCTATGTAAAACCAAATATGATCAGTTCCGCGTTCTCACAGATCTTGTAATAAAATTCGTATATAGTGATTAATTCTTTGAAATGCATCTTATGGAATGCTCAGAGCATTCGTAATAAATCCACTGAAACTTTTAATTTCTTAGATTCTAATGGTGTCGATATTGTATTTCTAACCGAAACTTGGCTGTGTGCGAGTGAAAACCTATCCAATCGCAATTACACTATTATTAGAAAAGACAGAGAAGGTTCTACGGGTGGTGGAGTTGCGATATTTATTAAAAAAGGTATAAAATTTTAAATTTTAAACGGGCTAGGTACAAAAATCATTGAAACAGTCGCAGTCAAATTAGAACACATTGACACTATTTTAATAGCTGCCTATTTTCATGGCACAAGACTGGACAGATCTAAATTACAACTATTCAAACAAGACATAAGACTCCTCACATCAAATAGACGCAAATATATTCTCTGTGGAGATTTCAATGCACGCCATCGATTTTGGAACTGCTCGAAGGCGAACAAAGCTGGAAAAATTTTATATGAATTATTAACCGACCATGCATTTTTAGTCCATTCCACAATCGATCCCACATGCTATCCTCCTAGAGGAAATCCTTCCATTCTGGACCTAATAATTTCTGATGGACTAAACCCCATATCTCAACCTATCGTGTGTAATGATTTATCTTCCCTTCACTTACCAGTTTCATTCACAATAGAAACATCTGTTCCCAAAGTCCAACAATCATACCTCAATTACACGAAAACATCATGGTACAGATACCGATCGCTTATCACGAATGAAATTAACCTTTGCACACTTGATTTTTCTCAAATTACAAACACGGAGCACGTAGATAGTATTATCGATAATTTCTTAAGAACAGTCCGCATCGCAGGTTTAGGATCAACACCCATAGCCCCTGTAAAATCACACTTTTCACGTTTAGACATGACAGGCACTACCCTAATCAGACAACGTAACAATATTCGTCGTGTGTGGCAACGCACCCGAAATCCCGTTCTTCGTAAATTTATTAGTACCCTAAACCAAAGGATTTGTGCGATTCTTCACGAAAGCAAAAATCGTAAATGGAATGAACTACTGTCAAAGCAAGAGAAATCTTCTCGAAAACTGTGGAAGCTTCTCATAACTGTTAAAAATAAATCGCCATATATACCACCCTTAATATCACCAGATGGAACTAAAATCAGCAATGAGAAAGATAAAGCCGAACTACTGGCGAATAGCTTTGCAGAATCGTACACATTAACAAATCAGCTTAGTGATTCGCACACAATACGTGAGGTTAATATGTTGGTTGGTTCCCTAAATGAAACCCCTAATGACTTCTCACCTAATAATTTCTGTAATCCCTCTGAAGTCAGAGCAATTATTAAAAGGCTAAAGTTAAAAAAAGCAACCGGCGATGACCAAATCGGGAATATTTTAATAAAAAATCTGCCAAGAAAAGCAGTCGTCTTGCTTACATTTATTTTTAACTGTTGCATGAAGTTAGGGTACTTTCCTAATACCTGGAAAAAGGCCAATGTAGTTCCCATTCCAAAGCCCGAAAAAGACAAAAGTATTCCTTATAACTATCGTCCAATCAGTCTTTTACCATCAATCAGTAAAATCCGGGAAAAGGTAATACTTAAACGAGTTCAGCAGAAAGCCGACCAAAATCATATAATCCCTGATTGGCAGTTTGGTTTAATAAACAATCGACCGGTCTAGTTGCCCTAGACATTCAGAAGGCATTTGATTCCGTCTGGCATCAGGGACTAATTTACAAGATGATGAAGTACTCCTTTCCTATCTACCTAATAAATATAATTCGTTCTTTTTTGAGTTCAAGATCCTTTCGTGTCAAAACAAAATCAGTATCTTCTGAACATTCTATCCCCGCTGGAGTCCCTCATGGGTCCGTATTAAGCCCGACTCTTTACAATTTATATACATCCGATTTAGAAAAGCTCCCAACCTGCGAGGTCGCTATGTATGCAGATGATATAGCAATTTATTGTACCTCTGAATCTCCACACGAAATTGTTAACAACTTACAACAACAACTTAATATCCTTAAAACATTTTACAACAAATGGAAAATTAAAATAAATACTGAAAAAACACAAATAATATTCTTCACGAACAGACGCGCGAGCAGATACCTACCAGACCCCCAAATAAATGTTCTAGGAACACCAGTGTCCTGGAAAAATAATATCACATATCTCGGACTTCATTTAGATAAGAAGCTAACATTTAAATGTCACGTAGATGAAACTGAGGTTAAAATGAACAAACGCATTCGAACGTTATACCCCTTTATAAATAGAAACTCAAAATTATCCACAGAGAATAAAATATTATTGTACAAAACAGTGATGCAACCCATCATCCTTTATAGCTCTCCTGTATGGAAACATTGTGCTAAAACACATAAAAAGACACTACAAAAAATTCAAAATAAGTGCCTCAAGCTAATAATGGACAAGCCATTCTTTTTCTCCACTAGGCAACTGCACGCTCTAACAAAAATAAAACTTATTACCCAAAAAACTGACGACATATACAATAAATTTGTGAACAAATGTTCATTCCTGAACAACCCACTAATCTCTCTTTAGTACCTTCTCTGCGCTTAAGATAGTATTATAGGTTAAGTTAACATAGTTCTTAAGCTTAAATTAAGATAGAATTAAGTCCAAGTAGGTTTTTTTTTAGTACACTTTTTCCTCGAACTATTATCTGTATATATACAATCAAACTCCTGTATCATTTTCGAAGTATACCACTAAAATATAGCTGTAGAGATTTTGTCTGAACTCTAAACAATGTATAAAACTTGTAATACGCAAACTGAAATCTGACCAATAAATGTTATTTTATTATTATTATTAAATTAAGAGATCTTTACCGCTTATCTGACTGAGTTTCCATCAAATGCATTTCCGTTTTAAAACTGCAAATTTGAGTTTCGAACTTATAAAATTATATGTTTTCGCAGTAGCGCACTACTATGTATATACTGAATTCCTTGCTAATTGGAAAGGAAGTCATCATATTTAAATAATAAAGAGAGAAAAAAAGTATATGGCGCTTTATGGTATTTCAATGATGTATTTTAAATATAAATTTAAATATTACTAACCGCCAATCATCAAGCAATTCAGTACATTATAGTAGTGCTGAGTTAGTGCGAACACACAAAATTTTCTGAGCTGAAAACTCAAATTTTTAGGTACTCGCAAAGTTTATCGATCACGTCACTATCAAGGAGACGAGTTGAACAAGGTTGTATTGCTGTTTTATACAAAAAATGTACTAGAAACCCTATGCGAGCTCGTTCCCAGAAAAAGAGACGAGTAAGGTGAGGGTTTTCGACGGATTAGATTAGGCACTAGAAAATGGAGACATGGAGACGAATTGAACAAGGGTTTTGACTGTTTTCGATGCAAAATGTACTCGAAACCCTATGCGAGCTCGTCCACATTCAGGGGACGAAATCGATGAGGGTTTTGGGCAGTTTTGACACTCGATATCGTCCCCAAGCAGGTGACGATCTGAACTAGGTTTCCTAAATACGCATCCGGGACGGGTCTACACACGTAAGAGTATCATTACTTGATAACATAATCAGCTTCTAGAAACTCTCGCTTTGCTTTGCCTTTCGAAACCAAAATCTTTTCTTTAGATTAGAGAGACCCTACGATTTTGTTTTCGCAAGGATTCCATTCGTGTGACCAATTAAACCCATTGCAATACAAGAATATATTCACCGTCACTAAGAACCGTCGTCGTCATACTAAACGAAACTGAAGGCTTCCGTCATCCAGCTCCCAAGCCCATATTTTATATAATTCACAACCTGAAGGTTCCTCTGGGAAGTTAATGGAATTTAAGAGCATTCCTTCTGAAAGGGACCAATTTGGTGACAAAGATTATAAATAGAGCCCGGATTTTCGTGCAGTAAAAAAATTTAAAAGGTCCACTAAATATCCCGAAACGTGCAATATCGTGCATATTAATTTAAAAGCAGTCAAGATTTTGGAGATTTGATGTCACACATCTAGTGCTGGAGTGTCGAGCCAGTTATTCATTTATTTAAAAGTTTCAATTAACACGTTTAATAAATATGGATTACATGTGTAAATTAAGCGCTCCTCTTCGTTCACATCTATAAAAATCACAAATGATTCGTACAACGAAGGGATGGCAGATATGGTTGAAAAAACACCTCGGATGTAATTGAGGGTAAAAGACAAAACCCGTAATGGTGTAACTAATCGTTAAAATATACGAGTAATCAAGGTAATTCTTCATTGTCCTTTCTTGAAATTTGGCTGTAAAATTTGTAAAATCTTTTCTAAAAATATTTTTGGGGCCGACAAATCAAACTGACGGATAATTTGAATTTTTGTTGTAGGTTCTTTTTTATGTCGTACTTTCACTCTGTAAAAAAAAACTCCTGGGGTATGATAATGATGATTTTGAAAAAGGGACACCCTGGAATTTCAATTTGAAAAAGTATAATACATATTTGCAAGAATAAAGTAGAATACGGTTCAAATGGAGCCATTAATGATTTTAGGATAGCTTGGCCATTATTTAATTGCGAATTGTGGAGTTTTTTGTTTACATTAATCTAAAAATTTAACCCGGAAAGCGTATTTGAAATTAGGTACCACATTATCGTTCTTAGGCATAAAACAACAATGCTTAAAGCAATTATAGGTCCAACTAGATTAGTCGCCAAATGGCGTCACGTGCAGCCAAATGGCTGTTGTCATTTCATCCAAACTGATCGCCATTTGGGTGTTTTGATATTGAATATGGCAACTCAACCAACCGCTTTGACAACCGCTTGTCAAATTCATAAAGACAATTTTGCAACTTTTGTTCGTTCTTTTGTGTGAAATTGAATAATTCTTGAATGGCCGTGTAATAATTCAAACGCGCAGAGTCTGATTTTGATAATTAAATTTAAAAAAAAATCAACAAAATGAAATTTTGGTTATGTCATTTTCTGTCTCGATTTGGCAGCTAGTGTAGATGCTAAGTAGCAGACAAATGGCTGTACGCGATGCCAGTTTTTGGACGCGCAGCCATTTAGCGACTAATCTAGATGGACCTTAATATACTTCAGAAACGTGTAAGGTTGTTCTAATCAGAAAGACGGGTCCTGCTTGTGAAACAATAGGTCAACTAGAATTTGCAAATATAATTGTCTGCCTCTAATATTCGGCGGTTCGAGTCCTGACTACGGCCATCAGATGGCCAAGCGGACCTTTTCGTAGACTCGAATCAGAGTGTGTTCCAATTCAAGCTATAATTGAAAGACACTCTGATTCGAGGGGTCCCCCTCTTAACGCAGAGTTTACATTTTTGAAGAGGTTGTGGTGTTTCCTATCTCCATATTTAGTTTATGGTTTGTAGAGTTTGTGTGTTTGAGTGGTTGCGATGTCTCTCTTCTCTGTGTTGTGTATTTCTAGAAGAGGTGATACTGGTCCCCCCTTTTTAAGACGTGAGTAGAGGCGCGGTGGTCCGTTCCGGAGTTAATCCTTCTCTGTGATAGCTACGTTGCGGTTTCCCCATCCGCTTTCTACCAGAATACCTGAATGTGAGATAAAGTTTTCGCCAGGAGTTGTGTACCCTAGGTAGAAGGGGTTTTCTTCCGGATAAAGAAGATAGCGAAGTGAACCCAGGAGAAGCAGCCTCATCAGCCGAAAAGTAAGTAAAATTCAGCATAAAGGATTGCTACGCTGACTGCAACACGAGACAAGTTGCCATGATGACCCACGGATGAAAGTGGGTTTCCTTCGCTTTCTTCTTTATTCTCTTTGTTGCCCTTTTCTTGATATGTACATGTAATAGCAAACTCATCTTTTGTATTTTTCTAACAGATGGTCGGAACGAGATGGACTATAGGTGAGTATCGCACTTGTACAGTACCGAATGTCCACTAGATCTTGCGTTTGAATTAAAAGAAAAGAAAATCGAAAATCTAATCAATTATTTTAATTTTAATTAATTTTATTCTACAATTACAGTTTCTACAAACGGCCAATAATTTTTTACTGGTCCTATAATAAAAGCAATATGAAAATTTACTGGCGTTGAACATAAATATCATTGCGTTTCACAAAAAGATTCTGAAATCTTGATCGTGATTATCAGAAATTGAGTCACACGTCACGCCCCATCGGCCACTGACCGCCAGCCACACAATTGTATACAGAAACGTGGCAGTCTATGTATTCTAATTTAATTGATTAATTACAGACGATACTACAGTCAACAGTAGCACTCGTGTACCATTTACAACTTAACTTTAATCCAAAACAATTTGATAATGACCTCTATTTGCCTTTTCGTTATTGCATAATTTTACTGGCCCTGAAAAATGTCATTAATGGTTACATAGATCTACTATGACAAAAGTTTGAATAAATTGTTAACGTTAATGGTATTTTTTTTTGATAATTACTTGTAAGCTTGTATTACACGAATGCAGGCAGATGATATACATAAATACCCAGGGCCGGCGCAAAACTCTGTTGCGTTCTAGGCGACGCTGTGCATATTGCGCTCCTTGGCTGTGGGGGCTAGTTGGAAGGATATTTGAGTGCGGCTATCGTATTAATTATGCATGACTTTTTCTGGGCTCCTTAAAATGTTTTACGTCGGAAATTAAATTTGTGTGCGCCGGGAGTATATGCGAACACATTAAGCCCAGGTTTCAACCGGCGCAAATCCGACATAACGGAACGGGAAGAAGGATGTAGATTTTTTTTAAATACAAATTTTTTAATTGCAAATTACTGAAAAAAAGATTGTGTGAATATACTCTCTCTCTCTCTGACACCGGCCCTGTAGATGCCGATTGTATTAAGATATTTTCATTTTTTTTTATCGAGGAAAAGGATTTATTTCTTGTTTTTTTTTTTATTGATATGTTTACTAATTTCCTTTCCGTCGTGATTAAGTTTAGTTAGTATTAATGAATTGGCAAATTTTATGGTACATCTGTAATAAATAATTGGAAAGTACGTATGTACATATACATAATATGTATAAGTAAAATTTATGTTATCAATTGAAATTTGCATGACGTATGGCACTATCTTTTTCAGTTTTTTATTATTTCCTGTCATTGAAAAAAATCAAAAATAAAGTCAAACAGATACAGTATGGCTATTATGTACCTACATGTACGTTATGAGTTTTAAAGATTTTTGGTCATTGAATTCCAATTAAAAAGAAGATTCTACGATAGCTTTAGTAAGGGTGTGCCTTTTTTGGAAATACAAATCGAAAGATTCCCAATGGGTGATGTTACGAAAACCCGCTCTGTGGCTCACTTGGATGAGTCGCACTCTACGATGCTAGTAATCTTAAGGTCCGGAGATCGAATCTCGGTGTGGTCCAAAATTTCCGTACATTGGCGGATAGGAAATATATAGTGCTTGCAACATTATATACACTCCGAAATTATATGCAATGCAACGTTGACTCGAAATTGCCTATAAACGGCTGACGTACGCACCATGCCCCCAATCCCACTTGGGCCTACGGTACAAAGAAGAAGATGTTACGAAACACAACAGTCGCGTATGTTCCGCAAACATGTTCCGTTCTCTTTCAACTCTACTCACCGTTACGGATCAGAAACTTTTTTTACAAACATATCCCTTAAGCGCCACCTTGCGGATTATCACTTGACTGATTAATGCCTATGACAGATATCCAAATCATTATGACGATAACACGGGAGAACAATTTTAACACTTTTTTCTGTTTTTTTTGAATCTTGCACCTAATTTATATTAAAACAGCCTCGCTGATTCCAAAAATGCAGTCCGTTTTCCCCTATACGTCAGGATTTTGAGATAACGGGGTTTTTCCAATTTTACGGAAAATTACAATAGGCTCCCTTAAATAACAACTTTTTTTAAAAGCTACGGGGTTGCATCCTTGTGCAGGACCTTCTATAGTACTTGTATACAATAAAATTAAATAAATAAATGAAAGTAATTTGTCGCGACATGGATTTTTTGAAATGTATTTAAAATCCTCCGTTCGAGTATATAACCCTATTTTTGTGCTCTTAACTTGTGTAATGGAAGCCTCTACTATCCCTTGTCAAAAGTGTCTCAACACCCGGAGTCGGTTTGCTATATACGTATAGCAGTTATACATTTCTAAGTCAAAGGGCAAAAAATAGGCCCCTTTGTCCACCAGGCATATCATATGTGTAGACAGACCTCAAGATGGTTCTTCCTTCTCGGTTAGCAACGTGGATATAGAAAATATCCGTGCTTCTTGTGTATGTGGGATAGCAGAACTCGCGATAAACATTGGATACAAAGGAATTGGCCCCCGAGATCTGATCTGTTGCTGTTGCATATAAAACTAGGCCTGGCCAAACAATTTGTAAGAGCCTTACCAACAGAAGGAAATTATTTTAAATATATGCTGTCGGCCCTTCCTGCGCTATCATGCGAGAAAATAAAGGCTGGAGTATTTGACGGTCCACAAATTCGGCA
Organism: Microchrysa polita; assembly: GCA_949715475.1. Lineage (NCBI taxonomy): Eukaryota > Metazoa > Arthropoda > Insecta > Diptera > Stratiomyidae > Microchrysa > Microchrysa polita. The sequence continues at coordinate 75,038,894 of OX454421.1, read as the reverse complement.
GCTTCTCAGCGATACAAATTTTATGGAATCAATGAAAGAAAATGAAAAGACAGCATGGCTGGCATTTGAGAATATAGTCAACAACTTTCTAGGCAATATAAGTGCATCGAATTATGCGATAGTAGTCGAGCAACTATTGGACAGTTTTCAAAGGCTTAGCTGCAACATGAGCATCAAAGTTCACTTTTTACACAGTCATTTAGATGAATTTCCGGAAAATCTTGGAGCTGTGAGTAATGAGCAAGGAGAGCGATTTCATCAAGATTTCAAAATCATGGAAAGTCGATATCAAGGCAGATGGGATGCGAATATGATGGCGGACTATTGATGGGGCATAAAACGGGACTGTCCGGAAATTGAACACTCCAGAAAAAGCTACAAACGAAAATTTTTGCCATAATTTTTTTTTATTCTTAGGTAATGTTGTTAAGATATAAAATTAATATTTACAAACAAAAATTTTTTAGCGAGTTTCGTTTGTTTTGATTTTAATGAAAGGAAGGTTTGTATGGGGGCCAACATTTGAGCCCCCTGTATCTCAAGTACTGGACGTATAGGAGAAAAACGGTTAGCATTTCCGGATTCTACGACCAAAAATTAGCTAGAAATGAATATCAAATCTAAATAAACAAAATGCTGTTCCCCTGTGTAATCCGTCATAATGATGAAAGTTCGAAATTGAGGTGACACATATGTTTTCGTCATTTACTTTTGACGTTTGTGTAAATGATGAAAATGTCCCGAACAACGGCTTGTTCTGCTATCCGCTCTAATAGGGGGAACTTTTGTGCTTCCGATATTTTCCGCTATATGTCCGCTATATGGCGGACGGTAAGATAAGTGTCGCTAGTGTCGATAACAAGAACACGAAAATTCTTCTTGCGAAGCTGATAGCGTAATGTTCCGAAACGTGTAAAGATTGATAACAAATTTAGGTATATTACGCTTTCAGGTCCCCAAGGGAATTTTTTCTTGTTCTTCTTATCGACACTAGCGACACCGTCCGCCATAAAGCTATGTGTCCGCTTTATGGCGGAAAATATCGGAAACATCAAAAATTTCCCTTGGGGACCTGAAAGCGTAATGTACCCAAATTTAATATTTTTGCAAAAATTCTTGTTCTTCATTTTTGCAACAGATGGCGTCGCCTGTCATTATTGAGCAAATGATGGTGAAAATGGGTGAGGTTATAAAACACAACGTTCGCGTAACGTTTCGCGTTTTCCGAAACGTTTCCTATTGTGTTCTGTAAACGCATAGATCCGGATCAGACTTGGTGTTCCCATCGCCATCTCTCGGAAAGTGACAAATGTGACAATTGACACATCACAGCTGATACGTTTTGCTCGAAAATTAAAATTTCCAGTTTTAAACGAGATGCAGATACATTTTATTTTGATTATAAATAGTTTAATAAATAAATGAGGGCGGAAATGCACGGTTCGACGGCAGATTGTAAATTTCTGCCAATCAATCAAGCTATGCCTCGCAAGGGGGCGCTTAGAGGATCTGTTTGTAGGGAGAAGTTTCTGATCCGTAACGGCCGGTTGATTTGAAACGTTGCGCGAAACGTTGCGCAACGTTGTGTTTTATAACCTCACCCAATGTGTAATTTGGAATTCGTGCTAATGATGGTAAATTTTCGTCATAATGACGTATTTCCGTCATTCGAAGATATGTGTGTCAATGTTATTATTTATTAAACTATTTAAACTCGAAATAAAATGCAACTGAATATCGTTTGAAACTAGACATTTAAATTTACGAAAAAATGTATCAGCTGTGTCAATTGTTTCAGAACCTCATCCAATTTAACCGATTTATTTAGCCGAATTGACAGCCCATTCACACTCCGGGCGACGCGATGCGATAAGCTTCCCATCGCAAGAAAAAACATTTCTTAGCATTTAAATAGGAACCAGCACGAACCTGCTTGCACCATTCAGACTGCTTGCGATGCGACGTCGGATTGTACGATGGAGAACTTTTCCATGTCGAATCATCGTGCTTTCAACAGCTGCTGCAAGGTGCCTTGTCGCCGATGTGAGCGACATGGACGATGCGATTTGTGTTTGGATCGGGTTCGTAGTGGCATGTGGTTGTAAGATGAAGAACTTTTCCATGTCGAATCATCGTGCTTTCAACAGCTGCTGCAAGGTGCCTTGTCGCCAATGGGAGCGACATGGAGGATACGATTTGTGTTTGGATCGGTTTCGTAGTGGCATGGTGTATTATATGTATGTAGAGAGGCTGGTTCCGTCCCACTAGGAAAAAGAGTGTGAAGTAAGCCCTTCCAAAGGTCTTCTTAGAATGAAACAATTCATTCTTTTTACCTACCTTTATATCTACCATTTTCCATAGCCATGTCCGCGGAAAGAAGTAATTCCAAGAAGGAATCTTTTGGAAGTACTATGTAATGATTCCATAATGACTTCTAGGAAGGTTTTATTTCCAGTACTTCGGAATGAAATAAAAAGGCCTTCATGGAAGGCTTTTTTGCTGTACTTTAGAATGAATCAGTAAGGTCTTCTAGGAAGGTTTCTTTTGCAGTACTTCAGAATGAATCAGTAAGAACTTCTAAGAAGGATTCTTTTTCAGTACTTTGGAAGGAAATAGTAAGGATTTCTTGAAAGGCCTTATTGGTAGTACTTTAGAATGAAAATGGGAATGACTTTTAGAAAGATGTTTTAACTAAAAATAAGCGCGTTTTTTGTGCAATCGGTGTGGATTAGTTTCGGGTAACAACATAGTGTACCTTATAAGAAGGTAAACTATTTATTTAAGATCTATTTTATATTTATTTTTATTTATTTTTTATTTATATTTCTATATTTTATGTTGGAAATACCACCTACCCGCACTCAATGTCCAAAAATGTATTCATCATCAATGTGGCACGATAGCCCGACGTCGGGCTTTGGCCGCTTGAATCGTTGACCTCCAATTGTCGCGGTTACGTGACCTTGTTCTCCAGTTTCGGAAGCCCAGCAGCTGGTGGGCGTCTTCACCTACGGAGTTTTCCCAGCGTATTAAAATGATGCAATTTAAGTTGATACTAAAGTCTTCACTTTTGAATTGAAATAGCCGTTCAGAAAGGAAAGAATTTCATTTATTGATAGTAACAAACTTATCGCATTGGTCTCGGCGATGACACGATCCAAAAGAGTAAGTTCCCTGTAAAAATAGGCTTAGACATTACCGCCAGAACGGGCGACGGTCCTACACCGCAGGTCGAGCTACGCGGCGCAGTGGTATAGAGGGCAAGGAGGAAGAAGAGCAAACATTGCTTACGAAAGAGATAGCTCAGCATCTCACGAGTTCTAAGAACTCTCCAATCGGGCGTCGGGCGTATAGCGCCCTATGATGATGAAAAAAAACTTAGTAATTTATGTAGAATTTTTTATATCAAATTTATTATATCACACTCTTAACATTTAAAAAAAGAAAAAAAAAATACAATTTCGTTATTTTTAAGTAAATAAACTAATATGCACTTTATAAACTTCAAACTATGTATAATCGAAATTTTCTGCTACGAACTGAATCAATCCACCACTCACAACAAAAACTATGCACGAACTGCGCAGAAAAATTTCCAGCAATATACGAAATTGTACGTCGCAAAGTTAGCGGTAAAACAAACGGCATATTCCTTCGAATTCGCTCCCAAACACCTACCCGGAAATTATTTTATATTGTCTTTTGAACTCATTCTAAATGCCTCCATATTTACTTCCTCGGAATGACTATTACCTTCTACACACCTTCTAAATACCTTCCCGAGAAGGATTTCATTTCATTTTTAAAGTCATTCTAAATACTTCCATATTTGCTCCCTTGGAATGAAAAAGACCTTCAAAACATCTTCTTCGAGAAGGACTTCTAATTTTTCCTAGTGGGGTGCTTTTTGATGCTGATAGGGAGATATCGACATGAGAGGCATGCTTTGTGCAGATCGGGTTGCATTACCATTTGGAATATTTGTATATACATAACGTACTACATACGTGTCGTGTTGTATAGTGTTATAGATTTGTAGATATTAAATGGAATATTTGTATATACATAAATACGTGTCGTGTTGTATAGTGTTATAGATTTGCAGATATTAAATGAAGGGATAGCCGTGTGTAGGTGATGTAATAAAGGATTGGTCTACTAAATAGCCTTTGTGGAAATTTACAGTGCTGTCCAACCCAGATCGTAGCGTACCCGTACCCCCAAAAAAGGGCGGTATTTGGATTTGACAGTTGTGGTTGTATCTATGAATGGGTCAAAGAAGTAAGATTTGTGGTAATAAACAGTGCAACACAACCCGATTTGTGGCGTACGCTCACGTATAAGAAAATTTCGTACAGCAATGAATTATTGAAGATAGCGGTAGATAGGTCAGTTGTGGGAACCTACGGTGATGAGAAAACCGGGGTACCATTTTGGGGCGGGCAACCCCGAATTTTTTTTTCTTGTTTTTGACATCGAATTCGGAATCAGCGACCCAAATTTACCTTAGTGTTTCTGCCACGCCGATTGGACGAGAATTTCCCCGAAAAAACAGGGGTACAATTTTGGGGGGCGGGCAACCCCAAACAATTTTTTTTTTGTTTTTGACCTCAAATTCGGAATCAGCGACCCAAATTTACCTTAGTGTTTCTGCCACGCCAATTGGACGAGTACTTTCCCGAGAAAACAGGGGTACAATTTCGAGGGCGGGCAACCCAAAAAAAAATTTCTTGCTTTTGACCTCAAATTCGGAATCAGCGACCCAAATTTACCTTAGTGTTTCTGCCACGCCGATTGGACGTGTGTTTCCCCGAGAAACGGGGATGCCATTTTTTGGCCGGCAGGCTCATAAAAGTGCGCGTACGCTAGAAACTGGGTTTTATTGCACTGCATGTTTCCAAAAATTACCTATTTCACCCAGTCATACATATTTGAACAACAATAACACCAAATCCAAATGCGGCCCGAAAATTGTTATAAAAGCGTAAGCTAACACTGCAAATTTCCAGAAAGGTTACCTACCTCTTTTAGTCATTCATCATTACATGACCTACCTACAATTTATCTACAACACAACATAGCCATACTGACAAGTACGTATGTATATAGAAAATACCAATGGTACTACATTACATTATTATTACCTACGACAGTCCATTCATTAATACCCACAATTATCTACAACACTACATAAATATACCGACACGTTTGTATGTACAGTATAACCTCGATAATTGCAACTAAATAATGCACAGGGTAGTTGCAATTTCCAAAATTTTGCAATTTTCGAGTCGGTTTTTTTGTACAGAAAAACATTAACAAAAATAGCCCTTTTGGAGGAGTCCTTGTTGGATTAGGTATTTACGTACTTGAGCAAAAAAAAAAAAATCAATGAACAAGGAATTCCCTTTATAAACCACAGGAAGATTTTGGTTGTTTTTAAATGCACTAGGTTTCTTGGCCTTTCCGATCACCAGTAGCTTCACTTTATGCGTCCCGGTCGCATTCGTACATGCCAGGAAAGTTATTCTCTCCTTGCTATCTTTTCGCCCGGGTGCAGAAGATTCACGAAAATGGAAAAGAGTCTTATCTGGGAATAACTTCCATAGCAAGCCAGATTCATACGCATTGTGGATCTGTTCTGGCTTTAATTGCATCTCATTAATTTTCGAGTGGAATTTCTCACTGGACGGTTCGACGGCTGAAACATTATTGGACAGTTTTTCTCCACAAATCTTCAACAGCCGAATTCTATGTCGTTTTTAAATTTAAATAACCAATAATTGCTTGCATTAAGCCCGGTGGAAGGTTCCTAAATTTTGCTGTGGAGATGTTTGGCTTTTTCTTTTAACAATAATTCAGCTAACATCAGTATGTTTTTTGATCGTTGCTGCATCAACCCCTTATATAACGAAGCCTCCATTTTGAGGAATTCGGATTGGCACGTGGTTTTTCTCTTATCAGAGACAACCTCCGCTGTCGCCACATATTTCAGCCTCGCTTTTCCTAATTCGACTAATTGTCGATTTATCCACCTCATATTTCGAAGACAACGTTGCCAATGATGGCCTCTTTCTAGTTCCTTTGCAATTTCCGCTTTGTTTCAGCAAAAGGAACTTGTGAGTTTTAGCTTGTGAGTTTTAGCAGACACTTTTTGTTAAAACCAACACCGTTAGGAAGCTAAATTAAAACTAATAGGTGCCGCTAGGCAAACTCGTTTCTTTCAGTTAATAATAAAAACCGTTTTCTATTTCCGGGTAAAGACCAAGAACACCTTAAAATTAAAGAATGTTTCTGAAATTGCAGCAGTCGTTGCAAATTTAGAGTCTACAATGGGAAATATTTTCTTTGCAAATATATCGACTCTAAAATTGCAATTAGCGTTGCATATTTAGAGTCTTCAATGAGAATAACTTTATAGTTGCAAATATCGAGTATTGCAATTATCGAAGATTGTAATTATAGGGGTTGCACTGTATATTGAAAATATCAATGGTAGAACACTCGAAGCCCTATGTCACGAAGTCGATCTGAAATCATAGCCATATCAGCAGCAAATCGTACGAGCCATCGCCGTATGAAATCCCCTTGAATAATACGGCTTTCTTGCCATAGAAAGAAATCGCGTCGGCTCGCAACAAATCGCATCGCCCGGCCCGACATCGCAATGAGTGTGCACACATCGCATCGCATCGCGTCGCATCGCATCGCCCGGCCCGGAAAAGCTCGGCGTCGCTCTGTATGTGTACGCGGCCTGATAGAGTTTTTACCTAAAAATAATGTAATTTTGCGGATTAAAATACGGTAGAACCCGATAATCAGGACTCCTGAAATTCGATAATTCCGATTAGGCTAAATGCCAAAATTTTTTGAAAAATGTGAGAATTATTTGAATGTTTTTCTATCGTAGTGCGCCCGATATTTGAAGAAACAGCTATTTGCCCCTATAAAATTAATTATTTAATTATAGCATAACTACCGTCTGCCGGTATATGCATTTCGAAAATCCGAAAAATTCGATAATCCGGATGTAGCCCGGTCCCAATCAATCCAGATTATCGGGGCTCTACTGTACTGTGATTAGAGTGGCAGTTTAAATTCGATACCAACATTCTCTCCTGATATTGAGCAATTGTAGTATCGAGTCGATACAATATGTACTCTAATTAAAAGGGATTGACTTTTATCTTTTCGAAAATTAAAATTTTAATAGTAAATCCCACATCCCACAATTGCTTCTGACTATGTATACATAAATGACCAATATCAACGCCGTCTAGATATTAAGGCCGCAATGTAGAATCATAGACGTCAAAATCAGCTTATAGTTTTAGGTTATGTTCGCCAATGTTGCACTGTTTTGTTTTTGCTTTTTATTACGTCACTACTTGTTTTTGTTGTTTGTTCGTGTAAATAAAAAATTTAAGAGCTAAACTATGACGGCATTGTCCAGCTGAGTTGCGGCTATGATATATCTAGATGGCGTTGCCAATATCCGTTCAATTGCACGGGAGACGAAAAGTAAATTCACTTAAAAATCACTTCTGGTGATTTATTAATCCTCCCATGAAGACCCAGCAATGTATCTTGCATTAAATCGTCCCATCAGCTATATCGCTATCCTAGACAAATGATAAGTCATCAAACTCAGCGAATATAAACTTCTTCTTCGGCGTTTTTCAAACAAATATGTACGCAACGTCTATTCATCAGTTATTTATCCTACTTTCCCACATTCTTCGTCACGAAAAAAAATGGCCAACAACTGCTTCAGCTGTATACGAAAGGAGCAAAACAAATACTTGAAATTGTATGATCGCCCTCGTCTCATGTCTATGTAAACCACTTCTCAGCTCTCTGTATAATAAATACCGTACGACACGACGTCCTTCAAGGCTTCAAGTTCTTGCATTTTATTCGGTATGGTCAACAAATTCTTTCGAGACCACGCACCGACATCCATTTCTAGCCAAGAAATATACACACCAACTGAACCCCTTCCTTCATAAATCCTGTTGTATTCAGGAAGGACAAAACCATATACTTATAGCTTCTCTATCTGCTCTGAATAATTAAACGTTGCTGGAGAATTTTTCATATTTTCCATATCCTTAAGACATAAAGGAGTGCTCCAGCACTTGTCGAACACAGTTACTCATAGTATGTACATAACACAAGACTTCCTTGTGATAAGACGAAGAAGGGTGTGAAAGACGTCGACGAAGGAACCACAACGAAGACTGAATCAACATGTTTGAGTTTGAAGCGAAATGTAATAGCGAATGATAGCGCAGGACTTTATCGATTCCTTGTAAAAAAAAAGGGAGTAACAAAAGAACGAAGAATTGTTCGCAACACAACTCAGCCGAGAGGTTCGACGCTCTTCAAATAGGATATTGTCTGACACTTGACAGGAAAATGATTTTCCCACATAAACGAGGTAATGTTCGAGAATATGGAATTTATGTCAAAGCGCATAATAATACTAACCACAGACGATATGTAATATCCTTCTCTCCTCGTCGAATGTATTGATTTCGCAGAGAATGCACTATTTTATGTCTTACAGCGAGAGTTACATACACTCCGAACTTTACTAACCGAAGGACGATTTCTTGAACTCAGGACAAGGATTACGCGAAATTAGGTGACGGATTTTAACTGACACACAATTCAGATTATCTAATTCACTAACAGAATATCTGCGGAATTCTATCTAACTCGCTTGAACCAACTGAATTTTGGGAATATAGTACCAATGCGCTTACAAGAACACTTGCTTCTACCTTGACGCGTGGGAACACGTGAACGTGACACGAAAGACTCACTATGACTATTTCATGTTCGTGTATTTCGTTGGAAGTACATAGACAGTCCTCTGTGATTCCTTGTTCTATGTACTAAATAGTTAGTAACTGTCGAGGGGAAAGACATCATATTTGCTTGCGTCTGACAATATGGTATGTGGCGAATATAGTCGAGAAGAGTCGGTCAGTAGTAGCAACAAATATTGGGCCTGTCTGCACTCGTCCAAGAACAAGAACATAAAATCGGTTTCTATACGAAAAATGAATTTTACCTTGCCTTGCTCCTCACGAATCTCTTCTAAAAAAACGGTTTTTGTTCTTGTTCTTGGTCACGTGCAGACGGGCCCATTGAGAATAGCTTCCACAACCATTTTTTCGCCGCATGATAGAAAAACTTTCGGAAGCGAAAAGCTTCACATCATCATGATGATGGGTTGAAGGTCGCGAGTATGCTGATGATGATTTCCGGATTGCGAATCATTTTTGTGAATCGCGCGAGATGAATGAAGCTCAACATAAAAAAAAATATTAAAGGGATGGTTTGGCAGTGATAATAAATAATATTTATACATATAAGAGGCTCGGTCGAATTTACACCTAGAAAAAGGCCTCATTCAGCCCATTACGTTCGTCAATTAAATTTTCTTTTTATTATATTATTTATATAGAGTGGGACCTAATTCTAATACTCCTAAGAAAAATTAGCAAAAATTGAATTGCATTAGATTCTGAGGAATTAACAGTTAGCATTGCCTAATGATTTGTACAAGTCTTCTGAATTACAACAAGGACGCGTAAGCTCTTTACTCTGGTGTGTGGAAAAAGTTTTCTAAAACACACTGGTAATACATACTTAAAAAACGTGCGTCGGTTGGGTTTAATCAAGTTAGCTACTTTTCAATTAAATTTGAAAAGTACGAAGTTCCGTTAATAGTTCTAACGAAACATAGTCGCTAATTGAGAAAAAATGTACATTTGTCGTTACAAGGATATTGTACAGACAATGGGTACGGTTCCGAAACGCACCGGTCGCTTATGTTCCGACAACATGTAGTTGTCCATTCTGATCCTCTAACTGCGATTTTACGAATAAGAAATTATCTCCGGAACTTTTCGTTTACATATTCCACATAGGCAGACATACGGAAAACACCGAAAGTTATAGGATCAGAATGGACAACAGGTTGTCGGAACATATGCGACCCGTGCGTTTCGGAACCGCACCCATTATAACAGCAACATAATCAGAAAATATAACGTTGCTGCTTTACAAGAGAAAGGTCCCTTAAAGATCTTCGGGATGCGGCTTTTAAGAAGCAAAAATATTCTCTCAAGTATTTTTAAATGTACAGCTGGAAAAAATATAGTAGCACTGGGCTTACAAATTACATAAAAAACAGTTATTGGGCAGTTTCACAGTTATTGGTGGTACAGTGTGAAACATTCAATTTTTTTATTTTCTAGAAATGACATACATAATTGGAATTGGTAGCCCAGCCAGCATCGGCGTCATGTACCGTGAACATAGCCACAAATAAGCTTTACTTCATGAATTACGAATCGCCATTATGGCATTATCGATAGGACGCATTGAAAGTTACATACATGATGGTCAGCTGAAGGAATGTCGACGGATCATACATATAGGAAATATAATGGTTTTCTCCTCAAGTGTCAAGTGTGATTTTTATTGCTGGGGTGATTAGAATCACGATTAAGACATTATCATTCGTATACTCTGGCTGGAGTAATGGTTAGGGCGCGCACCTTCGGTGGCTAGGGTTATGAATTCGAGACTCTCCGTCGCACGTGTTTTTTTTTTTAATTATTCATTGATGCATTGAACATATATGATACTTAACTATTACATAATGTTTACGAATAACGATTTTATAATGTTTATCTGTAATAAGGCGCAAATGCGTATATACATATATGTAATAGGGGGACATCGTCATATACTGCCATGGGCGTAGCCAGGATTTCCGTCAGGGGGGGGCAAGCCCAAAATTTTTTCAACATCATGATTTTCTTGGGAGTTGAAATATTGTTAGAAAATTTTAGAGTAGCCTGGCTTGTGATTGGATTGGTGCACAGGGTCATGGATTCCAGACGAATTCATTTTATGGTGTTTTTCGAATTCACGACCTACGTGACGGGCTATGATGTAGATTGTAAACAACTATCCATTTATGGAGATAAATAACTTCGGTGTCGTTTTATGTTGCCTCGATAGCAGAACCCAAATGAAATACCCAAAATTTTAGTAAAACCGATATATTTCGGGCTATCAACAGCCCATCTTCAGGGTTTAGTTTTCTATAAAAACAATCATATCCCAATAAAACGAAACTCCGAATTCACGAGACAAATCAAATTATGAGATATGAAGGACACGCATGCAATTATAAAACGGATAAAAAGGACTTCACCAACTCTTATTATAACTTAATTAAGATGTTGATCTCAACAACTCAACAAAACAGCAGTTTAGATCTTGGAAATTGGATGTCACTCACACCTCTGCGGCCCTTGTTTACTGGTGGAATGCCATGCATGTTATTTCTTTTTCTTTTTTGCTAATTTTAGAGTCAAATTTTTCAAATAGAGGTGAAAATGATTTACTTCTGCATTCTGATTACATTCAACTGGTCTCCAATATATGCCTTTTAGAGCGTAGTTTGTCTATTTTCAGTGCATTTTTTGCATCGCGGACTTCCATATAGATATTCCACTTGCGAAATCAGTTTGTTTCGTCTGTCACTTTCTTCTTAGCAATGTAGCATCGTCAGAATATTTATAAATCCTTTATTGATTGGAATATGGTTAACGGTTTTAAGATTTCCTCTAAATTTATCAAAGTATTAACAGTGGCTAAATTGTATTGCTGGTATGATTCAGCTAGAAAATAAATTTTGATTTAATAACTTGAAAGACCCGATCTGTGGCTCACTTGGTTGAGTCGCACTCTACGATGCTAGTAATCTAGAGGTACGGAGATCGAATCTCGGCGTGGTCCGAAATTTCCGTACATGTGCGGATAGGAAATATATAGAGCTTGCAACATTATATACACTCCGAAATGATATGGAATGTAACGTTGACTCGAAATTGCCTATAAACTGCTAAGTTAACGCACCATGGCCCCACAAGGGGCTATACGGTAATGAGAAGAAATGAGACCCGTTCTTTACGAGATCCTTAACCATGGAAGGTCATGCTTATTTTTGGTACGGAAAGGTCATGCTTCGTCGATTCGACGACGCTCAACTTTGACGCCTCATACAAATCAACCTTTCTCAAAATATTTATAAAATTTGACAGATTTTCAATCGTTAGTTTATTTAGAATGGAAAAACATCGATTTTTATGAGTTCGAAATGCAATCTTTCTAAAATGAGGAAGAATTTTGAGCCATTTTCCTGATTTGTCTCAGTAAATATTTTTTCCATAATTTTTGAAAAAGTAGGTCCCACATTTCAAAAATAAACATATTTTTTACGAGCTAGTTGTATGGACACAGACTTATTGTCGAATCAACAACCAGCCATAAGAAATACTGCGGAGTTCTAAAAGTTCCACATCCTTCGTCGTTTCGACGACGCTAATTTCCAAAAATCCAACTTACCCTGCTTACTTCGTCTAGCCGCAATGTACCCGACAAGTACATCGGCACGGTAACTGCTGTACGAAAACTTAGCTCCAAATAATGAGAATTGTCACGAAAAATGGGATAAAATTGATGATGCGTAGTCGATTCGACGAAGCATGACCTGCCAGGGCTAACAAAGCAAAGCCGTATACCATTTGTCACCCTTTCAGATGAAAATAAGTTGAATTCCACTAACTTCCCGAAGGGACCTAACGGTTGAAATTGTGTACTCCAGCTCAGAAGCCATGAAATGAAACAGGGATCCACGCAGCCACAGTGTGTGTGCTGGTACGCAGCCTCCGTCAGTTACGAGAGGTCACTCGCTGTCATCTATTTGTATGCGCCTCCTGACTGCAAACTGTCCCGATCATGGCTTCTCCGGCAGCACTTGGAGTGGTGAAAAAGGCATCTGCTGCGCCAGCAGCAGAAACTTTTTGAAAATGTTGTATAGTGCAGCGATTTTTTTTACTACATCGATAAGGATTTTTTTACCATCTTCATCGGGGGGGGGGGGGCGACCGCCCCTCCCTGCCCCCCTGGCTACGCCCATGTATACTGCTTGTATGAAACGTGATGAATGAATAAGGTATATGTGCTTACGCGTGTTGCATGAAATAATGATTACAAATGTGTTAAATGCTGGCTGGGAGGCTAACGGTTCCTATCAAGCTAAACCAAGAAAAGGGTGGAAATCGGTACTCAAATATAACCTTAATCTGTATGTTTAAATATCTCTCGTTTGGTTAGAAATTTAAGGGCGGAATTCATAGTGCTCACTTAAGGAATCAGGACTCCCTTAAGGCATAAGTTTAAGGGGAATGCTTATTGCTCCAAAACGCACTTATAAAGTCATTACATTATTTAATAAAATAAATAAATCCAGGGAGCTGGATTCGATATCCCCAATCACAAAATCCCCAATCGAAAATCTCCCATTCCCCATTTGACTATTGTAGATGGTAAATGGTATATGGATGGTATAGTAAGTCTCTCTCTCGATTACCGCAACTCCTAGTGGAGCATGGTGCGTTGATGACTACCGTGTGTAGTCATCAACGTTACAAAGACAACTGAATTCGGAGTGTACGGTTGTCAGCCATACCACTTCCTAGTCGCATTGTTTAGTTTTTTTTTATTATTCTACGATAAGAATATTTCTTATCATCTTCTTCTGAATAATAAACTTGCGACGAGTCGTGCCGAGTTTGGAAACTCGTTTCTCTATGAGTGTATATTTCACAGAGTGGCGACCGAACGATCACGGCCACAGAGCACGGTATAGTAAGTGGTTGATGGTAATTGGTAGATGGTTAGCGGTGGATTGATGGTAGATTGTAAATGGCTGATGGATTGTAAATGGTTGATGGCACATAGTAAATACTTAATCCTAAATTTACTTAACAGTTAGTTGTATCATATTCTACTGCAATTTGAAAATGCAAGTACATTTTACGATGCATTTTGACATACATATGTATACGATTAAATGTAGTAGGCGACTCGATTAATTTTGTGATTTTATTAAATCTTGTCAGTAGTGTGAATCCCGTCTTAGTTAAACTCTAGCGCCCTTTATCTAATACCAAAGATGAAATCGGCCCTTATCAAATGTTGGGGACTTTGGTATGAAAAAAACTGTTAAAAAAGTCTGAAACATAGAATATCCGTATAACCATACAGGGTGCCCCGCATCTGGTTTGGCATAGACCTATGGTTAACTCATCAGGATATTTTAGTAAAAATGTCGCCAAAATTATATTTCTAGCTTTTACCGTTTGCACTTTTTGTGATACTTGTCAAAAAACTCGAACTTTTTTCGAAAAACTCCCTATTTTCTGGCTTCCAGTTTACCCAAATCAATAGAGAGTTTTAGCATATCGTATGGAATAAAACGACATAATTTGACATTCCATATAAAAATTCGCTTGCTTACCGTATACGAAACAAAATATCTCAATTTTGCATGTCCTAAGTAGGCGAAGGTGTAAAAAACGACAAATTATATCGCCAATTTTGACTATTTCCAGAGCATGAAATATACGGAAATACACCCATGCCTACTTGGGACATGCAAAATTAAAATATTTTGTTTCGTATACGGTAAGCAAGCGAATTTTTATATGGAATGTCAATTTGTGTCGTTTTATTCCATACGATATACTAAAACTCTCTAATGTTTTTCACATTCTTCTGAAAATACACAAAATTTCCAATAAAAGAAAATATCGAACGTTTCGTAGGGCTACGTATCTTCCGAGATACGACGTTTTGAATTTTGCAGAAATTTCAATTTCATTTCATTTTAATGTCAAAATTAAACCCGAATTTCATAACGATATTGTAGTGAAAATCATTGTATGGAGTTGAATTATTGAATTTAATTTTTTCTTTAATAAATAAAAAAGATAATTTTGTTTACTTTTGCTTACTATAATAATAAAACTAATAACTATTAAAACCACTTCGTTCATAAATGAGAGTTTCAATTTCATTCGCACATAAAAGCAATATTTTTCCACTTACGGACTATGGTTTTTCCCTTTTACACATATTATTCAAAAACTGGATGACTCTGTGCTTTATTGTTATTGAAAACTTAGGAAATGGGCCAACTTTTGTGAACTTTGTAGATTTGCCACTTCAATGTACCATTACGAAATTCGGTTTCAACTTTGACATTAAAAATTGAAATTGAAATTTCTGCACAATTCAAAACGTCGTGTCGTACCTCAGAAGATACGAAGCTCTTCGCATCGTTCGATATGTCCTTTTATTGGAAATTTTGGGTACTTTCGAAAGAATTTTTACAAGAATCACAAGAAATTCGATTAATCCGTAACGGTAACAGTTAGAGATATAATTTTGGTGACATTTTTCCTAAAACATCTTGTAGAGTCTACCATAGGTCTATGGCTAATCAGCTGCGGGACACCCTGTATAGAGACAAAATGTACTACAAATTGTTTAGGACGTTAGCTGAGCAGTTTACATATATGAGTCATATGAGTCTCATAGTCTTTTCGATTTTTCAAAAATCTAATATTTTGGTTTAAAAGTCGAAAAATAACCGGAAAACGAGTATGTTTATTTACTCAAGAATCTATGTGTCACATTTGTACACAGCGCTCCTCCTCGTTCACGTCTATGAGTCACATGTGACTCACGAGTGTATGGATTTTCGAATGGTAGACGTGGACATACACCCATAACATATAGGTCTCATAGATATTCTTTTAAGTGTACGAGGACCGTTTTTTTTTTGTTTTTCATATGACAGAAATCTGAGAAATAATATGTAGAGGTTTTATAATAAATTTTTGGTGTACTTTTCATTTTGACATGAGCTGAGTGTATGAATTACAAGAAATTATGGTCCAACTATACTGATTCCATCGAAGCTACACGATTTGCCCCCTAAATTATGGGACCATTTTTCTTTGTACTGCACCTTCGACGTTTCAGATGTTAGTGGATACTGGAAATGAACCACTCTAGAGTTATAACAGGAGGCCGGCAGCCAAGATTATTGACATTGTAGATTTAGAGTGGGGATCGAATTCAGTATCCATCGCTGGCGAAATAATTATTACCACCGCCACACCGTAGCCGCTAGTATGAATTACTTCCGAAATCCTTTGTTTCATGAGACACATACGATTCACAGATGTGAACTAGTATTTTCGACGTCATTACTTACACCGTTGCATTCTAAAAACTTTTTTTTTCTATGAGACATATGTGACTCATATGCTTGAAGATTGTGAGATGCGTATTATGTCTCATAGTTTTGAAGGAGATTCTCTCACTTTTTGTCTTCAGAATATTATGCGTGAAAATATCGTATGTTTTCATTTGTATAGATTGAGAGCCCGTTAAAGTCTATTGGGTATTTAAATACCCACCTCAAAACTCCGTCCCCCCCTGCAAATGTCTGAAATTTTGCAAACTTTTAACTTGATTGAACAATTCTATGTGAAATTTCAAAAAATATACTGCAATACTCAAAAATTGCTTAATAGCCCCCTCCCCCCTTATTATTTATTTATTAAACAAAGAGTCACGAACAATGCTATTTTATTGTTTGCAACTGTATGTACGTATTTAAAAAAAATCGATTAAAAAAATAGTAAAAAAAATCAAAATCATCCGAGTAAAATACATTCTGCATGCACTACATTGTAGACTGTAGAGTAAATCTTAGTAGCACTTAGAAAGAAATTGAATTCTCTGTTCTAACCTATACGTATAAATATTCAATGTGCTTCTTTTAAAACTTGATTACAAATTGATTGCTTTTATCTATATGATCGCCTGTACAACATAGTGAACTAAATCAATAAGTGCTTTATCCGCAAGTAATCCTACTGGCACTATGGGTATCCTACCTATGGTGCGATGGACATTCTATAATTCAATTGTATAAAAAGTAGAGTATGGCAAATTGATTAACTTTGCCTCCACACTGTGAATATACTAGTGATTAAATCACTATGCAAGTACATACATTGACCGAACATTTTCTTTATTTTCCTAGCAGTCTTACACATTTCAAACTTGATCCTGGAATAGATTTTCTTATTTTTGTTGTGAAATATATGTAAAATAGCGGCAATGCCAAATTTGTGTAAGTTAAACCCTAGACAGACGGCCCACGATAAGCATCATTAACTCTTGATTATGTTTAACTAATCCGTCTGTCATATGCTTATCCACTTGATGATACTTGAAAAATTTAATTTAAACATCATTACCTGAACGTCATTTAAATTTAATGATACACCCTAGACAGACGATTGTAGTTAAACATACTTGAGTTAATGATATTTGAATTCAAGTATGTTTAACTTCATCTAGTGACACACGGGCAAAAAATGCAATTGCATTTGAACTGTCAAAATAAAATAATTTACTAACTAGAGTCCGGATTTCTATGCAACTCATTAATTTTTATTCCTAATAGAATGCAGTTAGTACACAATTTACAATAAATAAAATATTTATGTGCTTTTAAATGTTAATATCGAGAAAATAAGTAATCCGAGAATCTCAGTTCGAATAAATACAAATAGGCATTTGCAAGAAAAGTCTTAAACACACCTTTATTCCCATTGCTAAATTACAGGCACTGATTAATTTATATACAATACAGGTCATTTAAAACGAAAATAAAAAGTAGAAGTTCGTTCGCTGCGTTTTTTTTTTCTCCAAAACAGGATATAAAAATTTCATATAAATTTGACAGGGTTTGTAATTTTTTGAACTTTGTGTTATCATGTTCTGTTCTCGTAGCCAGGGTACGTAAAAACTTTTTATTTTCCACTATTCACTTCACCCATACAAAATCTTCACAGTTGCTACTGCATGAAAATTTGGTTTCTTAAGTTGCCATTTAAAAGCGTCATCGCCTCGTCAAACTTATCGCCTTTTACTGAGCTAAAATAAAATGTGTTTAATTCAGAATGCTTAAAATCAAATAGTTTGTATGTTATTACCTTTTCAAAGTTAAATTTGCCACCGTTCGCTTTAAATTTAGCAACAACTGACAGGACAAATCAGCTGTTACTTCCAGTTTTCCAATATTTATGAAGTAGTGGAGACCGGATTACTCGACGAGTAAACATCATTAAATTTTAATGACGTTGTGATAATGATGTTTAAATTAAATTGTTCCAGTATCATCAAGCCAATGAGCACATGACATACGAATAAGTTAAACATAATCAAGAATTAATTATGTTTAACTGGTGTCGTCTGTCTAGGGTGATAGCCCTATTCGACTGACTGGATCATTGATCCTGTCCAAGTCGAATGAAATTGGATCAAAATTTCCCAAATCGGTAACAGCTGACTATCATGTCATCTGGCCCCAACGCGATATTCTAAATTATACATTGCATTTGTAATTATGCACCGTGCGAGATACAATCAAAAGGATAAGTAGCAAGAAATATTAAAATGTTTAACTCTGAATAAAGTTTACAAACCGAAAATACTGAATTACAAAATGACATACGGGAAATTTTAGGGAAATTGTTCGCGGAGACATCTAGGGGATTAGTTTGGCAGATGATCCAAGTCATACCCTGGATCAACTTCCAGGATTATCATTTTGTATGGGATTTCCAATAAATCTGGAAATGATCCAGTGAGTCGAATAGGGCTTTTATTTACTCGCCGTGTAATCCGGTCTCAGTTACATTGAAAATATTGGAAAACTGGAAGGAACAGCTGTTTTGTCCTGTCAGTTTAAACAAAATATAGGCGAACGATGGCGAAATTCATTTTAAAAAAGGTAACAAAATAGTAATTAATTTATCTTAAGCATTACTAATTGTACACAATTTATTTCAGCTAAAAAAAAAACGTAAAATTTGGTGCTACGATGACGTCTTCCTTCTTCCCACTTAAAGAGCCGATTTTTTCTGCAGTATAACTCGTGAAAACGCGAAAAAAGTGTAGGTTTACTAGTAAAGAAGATGGAAAGCAGAAGTGACTGAGTGCATTCAGCACGCGCTCCGTTGGACGTGATTGGTTCAATTTATTGATATGTATTATTTGGCTCCAGAACGGGACAAGATAACCCAACGTTTCATACAAATGTTGTTCTTTAATAATCTTATAAAGGAAGACTCTTGCCCAATTTATATGGAAGCTATACAAAATCCTATCCTGTTCTGAAGTAAAAACAAAAAATGCAAAAAATTGTATAGCTCGGTAGTTGAAAGCTCGTCGGTTTTTGTAATAATGTAGTAAACATCAGTGTACGTATTTAATAAAAAGCGAAACAAATAAAATGTTGTTTTCATTTCATATCCTTTACTTATTTTCACAATACTAAAAATTACAATTATTTGACGAATTCTGGGTCCATACTTATTTCCTCGGTATCAATATTCGAAAGCACAGAAATATTATATTTTACTGAAAATTTATACTACCTAATATGTAGTTTGAAAATATTATGCAGTTGCACGAAAATCCGGACTCTAGTTAGTAAATTATTTTATTGTGACAGTTCGAATGTAATTGCATTTTTTACCCGTGTGTCACTAGACGACGTTAAACATACTTGAACTCAACTATCATTAACTCAAGTATGTTTAACTACAATCGTCTGTCTAGGGTATTATCCTATTTTCCATAAGTCCTTTCACTTTGAATTTACATATTCATACTATGTCATGAAATATCAAATCAAAAGGAAAGGAGTACTGCTGTAAGTGTTGACTTTATCTTTGAAAGTGGTGTTGCTAAGTTGACATACAAAATTTAGCGAAACACCCATTTTCTCAGTGAAAATGAAAAGCGACAAAATTAATTTTTCCACAACTAATTCACAACAAATTAGCGGCAAATTACGGCTGAGTCGATTTTCAAAAGTTGTTTCGCTAACTTGATGGACGTCTTTCAACCATATCAAATTTGGTAAAACCTTAAATTTAAAGTAGTACTCGTATTTAGTTTGCAGCACTGTTTGATCATAAATACACATATATTTTTTTCGTTTCCTTCTGATCGACAAGAAAAAAAAAATGAAATTCCACCTAGGTCCTACCGAGAGTCGAACTCGGATTGCTGGATTCAAAGTCCAGAGTGCTAACCATTACACCATAGAACCGCTTAACAAACGCATTCAAATAATGAAAATTCTTTTAAATATCTATTTTTAAAAATAGCTTCCCACCCGAATTTTATTTTTGGCATCTGGCCATTTTATCGCGCTTGTCCGCGTTGTCGCATTGTCGGCAAATATCGAAATAAAGATTTAGATCTTATCAGCTGACAAGTAGTTATTAGACATTGATTTGAGTATATTTTATGGTGTTGTATTAAAGATAAAAAAATGAATAAAGGCCATTTTTACTCGAATCTAAAAAGTCGGATGTGTATTGTGTAGCGCTTTCCCCCATCATTAGTCTAAGAAAAATACGATATTTTTCAGCATGTAGCAGACTTCTATTTTTTTCCATTATGTATCAGGAAACTATCCCCAGCAATCCTACCAAAATTCAAAGATACATGATTTTTACTGTTCGATAGTCTTATTTTGATTTATTTTCCTTATACATACTACATTAGATCGGACTGTAGTCTGTGCATATGTACATATGTATGTGGGGAAAGATAATATTCAAAACATCCCAATAGGAAAAAGAGCGCTTCAGAAGGGCAAAAGGAGCGCTTCTCGGGAAGCAGAGAAGCGCTTCCCATCTCCATTCCTCTTCGTGTACTTTTTAACATTGCATGTCCGCGGAGGTAAGCAGCTTCTTAAGATGCGCTCCAGAAGCGCTTCTAGAGAAGTGAATGGCATAAAGTAAGAAATTGGAAAAGAGTTGGAACTCCATATAACAATAACCTACTGAAGAACATTTTACCTTTGAGTGTGTGCTGTATGTAACGTGTACATACAAGAAGATATCTTCCTATATGTACACGTTACATACAGCACACACTCAAAGGTAAAATGTTGTTCAGTAGGTTTTAATGTTGTATGGAGTTCCATCTCTATTCCAATTTATGGTGAGTGGTAAGCACTTCTGGAGCAGAGTGCTATAAGCGCTCCATTTAAGTGAATGAAATGCGGTTTTAAAGGATTGAATGCGAAAACCGAACGTGATGCATTGTATAAAAAATAACTTGATTATAAGTGAAATTTCGAAATTTATTCGAAAAATATGTTCATCCGTTTCTTTTTTCTAATCATGAGTATGCTGCAAAAAATCACGACTTGAACACTTTAAATTCAACAAGTCGAATGACGTACACTTTTCACGTTATCAATTTATCTAGAACAACGGTGTATATTTGACGTGTGCTGCCATCGTCGCAAATAGTCGATGCTTTTCTATTAGGATCGAAGTGCTTCCTCACCATTCGTAAATATGCGCTTCCCCCGAAGCACATTTGGAAAGGGTGAAGAAGCGCTTCTACGTCGCTTCTATTTTTCCTATTGGGATATTTCAGAGAAAAAAAATTCAATAGAAAAAGTTTTGAAAGTGCATTATTAACATTTTTTAAATGTATTTTCATTTCGTATAGTCAAAATGTACGCACTTATTGCAGGGTTTCAGTTTGATTGCTTAGCCCATGGGCATAATTAGGAATTCAGGATGAGGGAGGGGCACGATCAAAATCGATCAACCTCCGTAGTAGTCTACAATTTGGTAAGAAGAAGATAGGGGATTTCATATTACATAAAATTTAAAAAAACATAAAAGATTTGCTTGCATATTTAGGCGCTGATGTATTTTGCTGGCCATATATTTTCGTATTCACCTATACAGGCATACCTCGACTTAGGACGCTAATTGGTTCCAGGAAAATGTGTCCTAAGTCGAAAACGAAAACGAAAGTCGAATAACCGTATTGCACGTAGGCAAGAACACGGTCACAACTCAAAAGTTGGCACTTTTGACTTAATGATACAGTTTTATAAGAGCATAGGAGCATTCAAAATAAATTTGCATTTACACATAATTTGACTAATTTGCGTAATATTTTATATATGCCTTCTTGGGCTCTCTTATTGTGAACTGGCGAAGACGCCGCGCCGGGCTAATTTTTGTTGTGACATAAGTATTTAGGTAGAATTCTCTTTTCGTATCTAAGAATTGAATTTAGAAAACCCTGGTATAGAAAACTTCTTACTATTTGTTAAGATTATCGTTTTATATTTCAAGAAAAAATTCTCATCACAATGGCTTAAAATTGTGCAATTAGTAGTTTAGTTCGAGCTCAAGGTAAAAGACAATACCATCGTAAAAGATGAAGCCCCAGCTAGTGAAAAGAAATCAGGCAGCATACAGTTATCAATCTCGAAAATATAAAAGGATCTCAAAATAAATTACTTTATGGCAAATGGAGGTCGATTTCAAAGTTACGACTCTATTGTACACAAGTTCTGTTAAGTCTAAAGGTGATACGGAGCAAAATATAACTTCATACTGTCCGACAGATACTTAATTTATGAAAAAATCATCATCATCCACGTCAGGCTTGGTCGAGAGAAAATATGTTTTGAAAAAAAAAAAAACATTGTTTTCTAATATTTTAGGTTTAGGTTCCTACTTTTCCCCCTTCTATAGAATTCCGCTCTCATTGCTCGTATTTTATATGGTGTACTTGGTGAATTTTTGCCTAATTTGAATCGGTAAAAATCCCTAAAGGAACCGCTTTGGTCTGGGCCGTCTGGCACTCTCGACACGGGCGACTCGAGATCTAATATATGACCATAAATTCAATTGGGTGAATGCACCAAATCATCTCGAAACTATATTTTTTATTTTACTTGGTCAATTTTTGCCTATTTAAAACCGGTTCAGAGTGGTAAGCCTACTCAATTTCGGTATGGTGAATCGAGATCTACCATATGAGTACAAATTCAGCCTTACCTAATCAAGTACATATGTTCAAAAATATATTTTGGATACTTTGAACCGCTTAAAACCGGTCTAGGAACCGGTTCAGAGTAGTCAGCCCACTCTGTTTCGATACGGTTAAGTGAGATATATTATGTGAACATAAATTCAGCTGATTACCTTATAACAAAGGTAGGGGTCATTTCTTTCAATCTTTAAGGCGGTCAGCAGAGGTGAAGGAACCGCTAAAAATTGGGCTGACCGGAACTTTCGGTATGGACGTCGATATCTAACACATCCACATAAATTCAGCAGGTTACCTTATGATTATGACGAAGATTGAACCTCAAAATTAGCACAAATATTGCGTAATTTCCCTAACAAGGAACCGCTAAATTTTGGGCTGGCAGTTTTGAACAGAATCGGTGATGAACTACCACCTGTACAAATTTTCAGCCACGCGGTTACCTTATGGCGAAGGTATTTCGGCACTGGGCTTTCGTACTATAATGCTTGAAATGGAATGCTGATGCAGCAACCCATTCTATTTTCAGCATAAGAATTTGTATAAATAGGTTTAAGGGTCGATGAATAATTTGTAGTACGAAATAGAGAGTTTAAGGAGTGAGAGGGTTGGCTACGATATGCCGCCCATCATATTCCCGTTTTTCAAAATCCCGACATTTATTATCCCGCCATTTCAATATCCCGCTAGTTTGTGTTCGGCTTAATTTAAGGCAGAAAAATTAAATTCAATAATAATTCATAATATCGCTAGCAATTTAAGGAAGTCGTACCACGGTGCTCTGCGTTTCAAAAATGTTTAATTCTTAAGTTTTAATGATTGATGAGGAACTGTTTAACGCCACTGCATAATTTTTTGATGGACTTATGGTGGCCTAATTCTTTACACTAGCGTTGATATTTACTTCTTTGAAAGGTCCTTAATGAACCAGCTAATTTTCTTTACCAAAACAAAATTCCTTCTTCAAATATCAGCTCATCAAATAAATTAGAAGCTTTATGCTTCAGGGAGGAAACTGAGTAAAAACAGGAAAAAAAATCTGATATTTGCATTTTTACGAATCTTTTTTTTTTTCAAATCGCGTTGTAAGTCGAAACAAAAATTGTTGTAACTCGAGTCGTGGTCTAAATTTTTCACGCGTTGTAAGTCGAAATGTCCTAAGTCGAAGCGTCCTAAGTCGAGGGATACCTGTTTTGGAGATCATTGGCATTTACGGATGGGATCAATATTTATCACATTAAAAAATAAATATATTTCAAAATTTGCTAATCATTGGTTTTTAGTGATGGCTAAATACCAAAGGCCTGGAGCACATATGGAAGTATGTCTAGTCTTGGAGACTGTAGTCAAGAAAGTGCAAGGATGAGAATCTCTATATAAATTTGTCTCGATAAGTGCAAATTCCGCTTAAGTGCAACGAAAATGTATGAAAGGTGAAGCATATGTATGTACACGTAAACTGCAACGGATAAGTGCAAGTTGCGATTTTGGATGTCGTGCATTCGTTTTGCACTTAAGAAAATACGATTGTGTTTTTTTTTCTCACGAATATTGATGCGAATTTTTAAGGTGCTATGCACTAAAGACTTAAAGTTAAAAAATGCGGACCACTATAAATTTAACAAGCAAAATAAATCGAAACTCGCAAATACCCATGTCTATCGTCTGGATAAAATATGATACATACATATGAGTGACAAATTTATTGACACAAAGACACCCCTAAAATAACTAAGTTCGAATAAGTAACAAACAAAAAAAAATACAAGAAAGAGTGGTAAATTGTTATTTGCTTATGCCTATTTGTTGCTCATTGTTCACTTCCTAAAGGTTTGGATAGCCCTCGGGCGGAATGGAAATGAAACTTTTTACCGCTGCGATTTTATCAATTAAAATGCATACTTACTGTCGTAGAACATCTCGCGAATGCTGGGGAATTCCATAAACTAAAATCCAAGAATGGTTTCACAATTTGTTTCTGCCATTTTATGTATTATTATTTTTCGATTCCCCGGTCATTAGATAATTTCCACGATGAACTCGTCGTGGACAGTGAATCGGTTTGACGTTTGCGAAACCCACTACGCTTGACGGAGAATATGCTACCTAATCGACCCATTCGATCTTGAAGATGCATTCGAACAAAGAAGAAATTATTTTTTTAGTTATTTTTAAGATCATTTAGGACTTAAAACGCCTTAAAGACGTCTTTAAAAGAAAAATGGAAATATTGTTAAAGTTTAAGCAGTTTACTTTTGTTTTGAATTCTTCAGATTTCAGGATTCGGCGCCAAATTTTGATTATCATTGATGATGGCAATTCATTGACCTAATTGGAAATTGGAGCCTTTTCCGCCTCGATTTTGACATTGAATCAATTGCATTCTCATGAAAATTACGCTCTGATTTAATTAGCTTTGCTTGGCTAATACACTTAATTTGCCCCTTAATCAATTTTGGCATGTCATATATCTACAAACATCTTGGACAGTTTGTAAAATTTACTATTCTCGTGGGGCTAATAAAAATTAAAAGGGAATTTTATTGCATTAAAATTGTTTATACAAGCTGAAATACCTTTCTTTTCCAATCAACATTTGATGACTCTGGGAGGTCTATTTCAAGGCTTTCTGGTTTATTTCTAACGGAAAGTTTTAATCTGCAGCGCTTTATTCTGTTTTCTAGACAAAATTAATCTCGAAAACTTTGTAACTTCTCCGATAATTATGGGACTTCTCCAGGATTTATACTTTGAAATTAAAAGGCGACAAAAAGAAAACATTCCATTGTGTCGATCAATTTACCGCCCATAGTATGGGGAAACTAATGTAATTAAGTAAAACTGGGACGCTGTGAGGAATTTAGATATTGAAAATGTTTGAAGAGAACAATTTACAAAAAGATTAAAAACTATTCAGCCTAACACACACTTAAATACACTTTTTACACGCTAAGTATCCTTTAATCTGAAATTATTTTTTTTTCTGAATGTGTCCGAAAACGGATAAGTGCAATTTTTCTTGCTGCCGGAGACGATTGCACTTATCCGTTCTCGACTGTAGTTGCAAATCCAAATCTTTTCTTAGTTTCTCCACCCTCTCGTCCCAAAAAGAGGTGATGCAAAGAACCACATGATTGTTCTTCGAGTAGGTGAGATTTTTTTTAATCCAAATAACCAAGACTTTTAAAGATCCGTGACAACAATTTTTACGGTTAACGAAAAAGACAACCTCGCCAAGCGCAAAAACCCTTAATATTTATCACCTAATAATTCTACTTTATTTGTTTCATTATGTCAATAACCTGTTCGCAATAAACAATCACAGCAATATTATTTTTTTTTCATTAAATGTACAATTCTTTACATTATCATATTTTTGTGAAAGACTTACATATGTATTTATCATGTTCTTCTTTGACGCTTCTGTTTTTTTTTTCATTTTATTCATTAGTTTTAGTATAATGCATTTTTTAACTGTATTTAATTGTTTGCAACTGCTGCTTGAACGATTGAGCAAAAAATCTTTTATCATACTTGGTTTCGAAGAAAAACAAAACACAACCCAAAATGGAAAATACACTAATACGTACACATATGTACGTAAACACATTCGTAACAATATTGTGAAATGAAATTTCAAAACTATGTATACTTTTCTTCTGGAATCAACGCAATGCGACTAAGCTAATATAGAACTGCTCTATAAATATAATTATGTTCGTAACTTGTATGCATGTTAGATAGGTAGGTGTTTTTTTTGTATTTGATTTCGTATAGGAAGTAAGAAATACATTATTATATTTAATTTAGCTATATAGTTTTGTTTTTGCAATTAACTCGTACGTATTTGTAAATATTTAATTATTTTTATTATTCTTGATGTATACTAAATTTTTGCCGTGAAAGAGGTTCTGATGATTGTGGGTGTGTACAGTAAGCTCATGATTGTATTTGCCCTTTTAATTAATTTAGTTCGATTGCAAAATTTCGGATGTGAGACGATTTTATCGGATGATCGGTTGGGTTATATAAATAATGTCACGTCTCCTGCGTGTGGGATTGTGTCGTGATATTGTTTGAATTAAAAAAAAAGAAAAACTAATTTGGATTTGATTGAATATTGATATTAAATTGTGTCGGTCGAAAAGATGCTCATAGTGTTGAGCTCTCGCTACGAAATTTATACTGTATGTATAGTATTAGAGCTAGTAAGGCAGAGAAAAATTGGATTTCGAGGGACGCGACCTTACATAAAAAAGAATAATAACACCGGAAAATCGTGTGTGTTACGACAATAAAATGAAATCTTTGGTGTCATTCATTTTTTCGCGTCAGAATCTTATAATTTTTTTAATTAAAGCAAAAACATTAGAAGAACATTTAAAATAAGTGAGAGAAAATCTTTTTTTTTTGTTCTATTTACTTTTAGTTTGATCAGAGCGTGATTTCGTTTTTATTTTGGTTCTAAGCTACCATAATGTAATATAAATGATTACTTTATATTTTTTGTTTGCTCACTATTTTGTACCATTCTTCATCCCTTGACTGGAGTATTCGAATTTTATTAATTTTAATTTTTGTTCTCTACGTGTCGTCAATATTTATCATAAAATAGTAATTTTAGGTTAATTTTACTTGTTCAATTGTAAATTTTCATTTCAAACTAATTGGAAACTGAAGAAAACTTCTAAATCTTAAGAAAATAAAAAGTAAAATAGAATAAAAGAACCACGTTCTTTCCCTTCACTAAACTACTATGCAGCATTGATCGATTTCATAATTCCACTTACCCTTAAATTAAAACTCACCCTAATATTATGGTAAAATTATAAAAATATATGAATGATGATAACTATACAATAAATTTGTAAAATAAGAAAAGTAAAAATGAATCATAAAATCAGCCTTACAATCTTTGACTACAAACAAATGCGATTTAGTTTTTTCTTTGTTTAAATATTGTTCTAGCGAGAAATATTCCTTAATATAGTAAGCAGCTTCTTTTCAGTATTGATAGTTACGTGGAAATATTGCACGAGCTGGTAAATCATAGGGATCGTGTTGATTGCGATAACGCAATGTTATGAAGACGGCGAGGACCTGTAAAGAGAGAAATAGAGATATAAATGCACCTTTTATCAATAATCAAAAATGCATACGTAACGAAATTTAGGAAAAAAGAAAAACAACAAAGCAAAACGAAGCAAATATAATTTTTATAAAACGTAAATTTAATTAAACGTTTGTTAAAGTTGTTACATAACTGTACAAATATTTAAAAGAAAAATTTAAAATGCCAACTTGTGCACTAGTAGTTGAGGTGATTTCTACAAATTTGACAGGGTTTTCCGAAACTCTACATTAAAGGGCTACACAGATGATATACGTATGTCCCGTTCCGAATCAATGAAAGAAAATGCTTCCGTGCCGAATACCGGGCAAAGTTTGTAGTAACCGTATAGAATGCACGGAACGGGACTGAAGCAAAATTGGACTAGAGCTCTTCGGCACGTAAGCCGGAAATGGGTGATAGCGCATATGGTGTTTGTTCGGAAAATATTATTTAACACAAATTTCAACCACGTATTTTTACAGGTTATATGCAATTAAAATAAAGTCGAAAAAAATGTACATCTTCCTGTGATTTGCTTGCCATACACTGCGATCGAAACCAACAAAGAATGGATGTTCCAACTACAGTAGATATCGTTTATAACGACATCGAAGGGACCGACTATTTTATGTCGTTATAGCCGAACCAGCTGATCAAGCTGATAAAGACGTCTTCTACCAACGACTTGGCGATACGGCCTTTGATAGGACTCCCAGAGGTGACATTAAAATCATAATGGGGGATTTCAACGCTAAAGTCGGGTCAGATAACCAAGGATTGGAACATCTTATGGGAAATCATGGGTTAGGCGACATAAATCAGAATGGCGAGATGTTTAAAGAGTTTTGTAACTCTCGTCAGCTCGTCATTAGTGGGACTCTGTTTAAACACAAAGATTGCCACTTATCGACCTGGACTTCTCCAAATGGCAGAACTGAGAACCAGATAGACCATATTGCTGTTTCCAAAACGTGGAGAAACTGTGTCCTGGGCGTTAGGGCGAAACGTGGTGCTGATATAGGCAGTGACCACCATCTTGTCATCGCAAAAATGCGTTTACGAACGGCAGCAATCCAGCGTCCTAACCGTGCAAATATTTGCCCTAGGTATAATGTGCAGAAGCTCAAAATTCCATCAACCAAGCGTGCGTTCTCCACCGCTTTGCACAAAAAAGCTAATGCACCACCACCAAATGAGAATCCGACAATTGAAGATAGATGGAAAGTCACTAAGGATTCATTTATTTCATGTGGCGAAGAAATTTTAGGACGATTGGATCGCGGTAGGAGACCATTTATTAGCGACTCTACTTGGTCTTTTATCTCAGCACGCAAGAGAGTTAAGGAGCAGATTAACTCAGCTGCTGACGATTCAGCTAAAGAACGATACAGAGCTTAATACTGTTCGCTCCAAAAAGGCGTTCAGAGGAGTGTAAGACGTGATAAGCGTAACAATATCAACGCACTTGCGAAGGAGGCAGAGGATGCGGCTCTCCGCGGTGACAGTGGAACACTCTTCAAACTTATAAAGCCATTAACTGGCAGATCTTTATTAACGGAACATCCTGTGAAAGATAAGGAAGGTGTTCTGCTCGTTACCGAAGAACAACATCTACAAAGATGGAGAGAACACTTTTTAGAGGTCCTGAATAACACTTTCGGGCCTGCAAGTGTATCTTCGTTGCCAGCAGAAGACGTCCCTCAAATAGACGGCATTAGTTCCGGTCCACCATCCAAAAAGGAACTAACAGACGCTATCAAATCAATGGACGCCGGTAAAGCCCCGGGGATTGATGGAATTACGACAGAATTTTTAAAAGCGGATATTAACGCTACAGTGGATATTCTTCTTCCCTTAATCCGAGAGTGTTGGGAAACTGAAACTCTTCCCAGTGAGTGGAAAAAGGGCGTAATTATTAAGATTCCGAAGAAAGGTGACCTGAAGAATTGCAATAATTGGCATGGGATCTGCCTACTTCCTGCTGTTTCCAAGCTGATGGCTAAGATTGTTTTAGGACGAATCAAGGACAAAATCGATGACACATTGAATGATGAACAAGCTGGCTTTCGCGAAGGGTTTTTCGTGAAGCGACCACATTAACACCCTCCGTATTATCATTGAGCTATCCGCGGAATGGAGATCCCCATTACATCTCATGTTCATCGATTTTGAGAAAGCCTTCGATAGCGTTGATCGTCTCTACATCTGGAATGCCTTACGGAGACGAAATATGCCAGATAAGATAATCTCCATCATCAAGGAATCCTACAATGGAGCCCAATGTCACGTCCTGCATAAGGGCAAGCTTTCAGATCCTTTTGATGTGCACAGTGGAGTGAGGCAAGGCTGCATTTTGTCACCTATTCTCTTCCTTGTTGCCATTAGTGATGTACTCGGCTCCGCACTCCAATTACATCGTAACAAAGGTATCAGATGGAAATCGTTCGATCACCTTCAACGTCTTGACTACGCTGACGACATTTGCCTTCTATCAACAAACACGGATGATGTCAAATGACAGAAGCTCTAAATTGCGCGAGTCGTAATGCGGGGCTGAAAATCAATGCTGCCAAGACTAAGTTCTTGAGCACATATCCAGGTGGACAAAGCGAAATTTGTATTTCAGGACAGGTAGTCGAAAAAGTTGATGAATTTTGCTATCTCGGAAGTGTAGTTACAGCAGATGGTGGAGCGGATGCTGATGTAAAATCACGGGTAAACAAGCCTAGGACGGCTTTCTTCAATTTGACAATTTTTCTGGCTAAACAACAATATTTCCAGACGCACCAAAATACGTCTTCAATTCTAATGTAAAATCCATTCTGCTATATGGCTGTTCAACCTGGAAGGTGACTAAAGAGATCACTGATAAGTTGCAAACTTTTGTTAATCAGTGTCTACGGCGCATCCTAAATATTCGTTGGCCGGAGATAATTTCGAGCGAGGATCTCCTTACTATAACTGGCCAGGAAAGGATAGGCACTTCGATCAAAAGACTTAAGTGGCAATGGATAGGTCACACCTTCCGAAGAAGGTCCAAAAACGTCGCAAAAAAGGCTCTAAACTGGAATCCACAGGACTCCGGAGCAAGACGCCGTGTTGGGCGGCCAAGGAACACATGGAGAAGATCGGTAACTAGCGAAGCGAAAACGCTAAATCTTACATGGTGCAAAACAGAACGAGGTGGAGAGTAGGCGTGGTTAATGCCCTATGCCCCACAAGGAGTTGACAGGAACTAGAGAGAAGGTTGTTACACGCATACTAATGTGTGCCTCACCGGTTTGGGTTATATCATTAGATTCCTCTGGGAACGCCCAGAATTAAAGCTCGATTTACTGTACGTGCGCATTGGGAGTGTGCTCCACGTACGCACGAAGCTGCTTACGTTGTGATTGGAATGATCCCAATCGGAATTCTGGTTGAGGAGACCAGCAGTTTGTACGGCGTTCGACGTAATAACACGCCGCGCCGGCGGACTTGGAAGTGCGCCAACACGACGAAGTGAACCATTTTTATACCCTATACCCATAAGATGGTATAGGGTATATTGTTTTTGTTACGACGATTTATGTAACACCTCAAAGGAGCCACCGGAGGTATGGCAAAGTATATATATAAATGATCAGGGTCCGTCCCTGATTCGAATAAGCCATGTCCGTCTGTCTGTCTGTCCGTCCGTGTGTCTGTCAGTTCGCACGATAACTCCCGAGATAATGAACCGAGCGTTTTGAAATTTCGGTCAGATGATTGCTTTGATAAAAGCTTGGATGGTATTGAAAATGGGCCAAATCGGACCAAGGGTTCCCCTACCTCCCATACAAATGACCCCTCCGTGATAGTGTAATTCGGCCATATTTTTCGACAGAATGTCGCTAAGGACCTGAAATTTTCAGCAATGCCTAATTGTGACATATGCTTGAAGTTTGTGGAAAGTGGAGAAGGTCTGACTTCCCCTACCCCTACATCCCCTACAAAGCAATATTCCACCATATCTTTTGATAGAATGTCCCGAAAAACTTGAAATTTATCGCAAATGATAGCTGCTGGATGCCGTTATAAGAAATTAAAGATGTGCGAGATTCAGCCCATCTACCCCTCTCCCCTTAAAAAAAAAAATTAAATTGAATATTTTCGGTTTTACGCGCATTCTAAGTCTGTACATGGGTATAGGGTATACACTCATCGTGCTATTCGCACGATTAGAACTCGGTCTCGTTTAACTGAATTCCTAGCGGGTAATGGTAGTGCCTATTCAAGCTGGATGACTCGCCAAAATGTCCTACCTGCAAGAGAGTTGCAGAAGACGCAATGCACGTGTTTTTTCATTGCCCGAAATTTTGCGTGCGACGCGCGTAACTGAATGGATTTCCCCATATCGTTAAAAAAAAACCCACTGTAACTGAAAATCCAAATATTTTTAAAATTTTCTGTTTTGCACTGTAATAAAATGCCCAATTAGCTGTAACCAAAAAAGAAAAATTACTCTTTCAGTTTCAGTGCATTATTGTTTCGTCTAAGTTCAAGTAACTGTGCTGTAAAAATTTGGATGACGGCAAGCAATTTTCAAAGTTTGTGAATTTGTCTACGTAGATTCCATAACGTTATCACTTTGATTTATTATTGCTGATTTTAGTGCAATTTGTTTTTATGGAAATTTATAATAAAGACATTAAATTGCTCCAATGAAAGTGTAACTAGGCCTCTGAATGTTCGTAAGGTTCAAGTAAGAATGGAAAGTGACCTTATTTGACCAAATGTGAGCTGATCTGCAGACGCCAGTCTGTAGCGAAAGAGGTGTTTTTCGGTTTAGGCTGCAGTCTGCCTGCAGTCAAGAAAATTTTAAAATATGTATTTAAATTTTCAATTACAGTGGCAGTGATCTGTTGGGGGCAAGCCTAGCACCACATCAAGACCGGTCAAGGAGCTAGTACACAGCCAAACACAGAAGTGAGTCGGTCTATTGCGAGATTAGGTGCGAATAGAGTCCTCTCAGTGCGTCCTCCACCCATTTCGCCTGAGGAGATTAGGCTCCCGAGAGCCACCAGAGTGACATTAGCTCAACTTCGGTCGGGCTTTTGTTCACGCCTCAATTTGTACCTTTCTCGCATTAACCCGGACATTCAAAACATCTGTCCAAACTGGCGCTCCACATGATGTGGGTCACTTGTTTCAATGCCCAGCTGCGCCCACTGACTTAACCCCTATCTCACTGTGGGAAAACCCTATCGCAGCAGCTATGTTTTTGTCCCTTGACATCACGGAAGAAAGCATCGACGAACCATAACTCGAATCCACATAGATGCACAGCGGTTTCACACCTTTTTGCACCGCTAAAAGAAGAAGAAGGGGCTAGTACGAAAGGCTCCAGTTATGAAAAGAGAAGCCATTATTTTATACCTTAACAAGCAAGTTAAAATATGGCTTTCCTGTACGAATAAGCTACTTAATTCACTCTTTTATTCATGTTAGGTTTTCAACTAAGCTTCCTATTCAGCAACATCTTACCAGTCCCCATTCTCCAGGCACCTTTTTTATCTTTCACCGCTTTATTCTATTGTAAAAAGAGAGAGAAGAGAGAAACTCCAACTCCATCTTGAATTTGAAATGGAAATCTAAAAAAAACGAGTAACTACGAATCGCTCTTCTTTTGGGTACGAACTAAGTTACAGGTAACAAGTGCGACAATAATCTTTGGGTCGAGGACGGAAAACGACGTTTTCCTAGCAACACTTTCTGCCTGCATTTATTCTACACGGGTTTGTAAGCAAAGATACCGCAACAAACCCATGCGGAGTTGTAGGTAATCATGCCTCGTACTGTACACGGATTCGTGAATACGCATCCTGAAACGACTCGAATTTTCGATCGTGCTTCAAAATATACAGTGTGTCCGGAAACTGCCGCATAAACGCACCGGGTTGTGATTCCTCATGTGGTTTCCAGCAAAAAAGTTGTACGAACATACCCCCAATTCTTAACTCATTAGCTGCCACAGGCGTTTGAAGATTTTTGAAAAAATCATTTTCTTGCACGACTTAAGCCTCAATATCTCCAAAGCTAGACAAGCTAAAATAGCGAAATAAAATGATTATTATAGCCAATCAATTCACCTAAAAAATAAAACTATCCACAATAATGTCAGATAAGAGGTTTGATTTTTACAGAGCGCCAAAGTAAAAATGGTTGATTTGACCCAAAAACAATCTATTTTTCCATCTCAATTTTCTACAACTTCTGCCAAGGTGAGGTGCTTGTACGATTCCTTTAAACATTGGCGCATAGTCTTACGATCATATCTTTTTTACATCATTTTATTCAAGCTCCTTTATTTTAAACAGTTTTAGTGCCTTAAGTGCAGAAAACTAGGGTTTGTTTTTGGGTCAAATCACAAAAATATTACTTTGGCGCTCTGTAAAACCCAAACCTGTTATCCGATTTTAGTGTGGATAGTTTTATTTTTTAGGTAAATTTATTTGCTATAATAATCATTTTATTTCGCTATTTTAGCTAGTCTAGCTTTGGAGATATTGATATTTAAGTCGTGCAAGAAAATGCTTTTTTTTTTTCAAAAATCTTCAAACGCCTATGGCAGCTAAAGGATTAAGAATTGGGGGTATGTTCCGTTCCGTACAACATTTATGCTGGAAATCACATGAGGAATCATAATCCGGTGAGTTTATGCGGCAGTTTCCGGACACCCTGTATAACTGCAAGGCTATCAGTTGGCGCGTAGTCTCAAATTTTTTACCTATTTCTGGAGTTGACAATTTAAACTAACGGGCAACCTTAATTTTTGTTGTCGATTTAGATTACATATCTACTGGCGGATTGTCTTGCATATCTCTCAAAAATTAGACTAATTGGGCTGTTCACTAAAACCGGTTTGCACAGTCAGCAAATTGACACGGAGCGCTGCATTGACAAATCAAAGGTGGAACATACGAACCATTTAACATTATGAGATATGCTGTTAAGAGAAAGGCATTTTCTGGATTTAAGCGCCACGGATTGCGGCAATACTGCTTATGTTAATGTTAAACTATTCCACTGCCTTCTATAATATTCCTACAAATACCTGAGATTCAAGTAATCTTGAGAATATGTAGGTTCGTGAAACTGGGGGATGCAATGCTATTCATGTGTGTTAAAAAAAAATATTTTTCATTCTTATAGCAAAAATTTCCTTGGTCTATTCCAAAGTGTAATTAAAGTCGGTTGTCTCGATATAATTCTAATATCTTGGCGGGCCGCATTGACAGACTCAAGCTTGAAATAGATTGGACGTGTCAGCATCGGCATCAGCAGAAACACACACGCATTTGCCTTTGATGACCCACATTGACAGCAGCAGCAGAAGCAGCAAAAATGCTTCTGCTGCTGCTGTCAATGTGGGTCATCAAAGGCAAATGCGTGTGCTCTAAATTGAAATGTTTCTGCTGATGCCGATGCTGACGCTTCAAATGTATTTCAAGCATTAGTGGACCGCATGCGTTCCGTGGGTTGGACAGCCCTATGCTAGAGCACGGCATATTGTTGGTATACCATCTACCCATCACTAAGCATTGCTGTAAGTCTGCAGTAGTAATGCCGTCTGCATCAGGTGATTTAAAAGTTTCAAACTAGGTATCGCCCATAATATCTACTCGTCGTGCAGGTGGGACAGCTGCCGAATTTTTCGGCAAGTGCACGTTAAACAGAAAATCAATCGTTTCAATGCCCGTACGCATACACGTTGCGTTTTGTTTTTGAAGGGAACGGGTTTGATGTCAACTTTTTTCTAAATGTTGAGGTATCGGAGGACCCTTCGATATTTTGACAAGCTTTTCCACGCATTGAGTTTGGCTACAGACATTTTATTTTTTTTACTATCGTCTAACGCGAAATTTCGACGAAATTTTGTGGCGAAACTGATGTAACTCTCGTCAACCAGTATTCGGTA
Organism: Microchrysa polita; assembly: GCA_949715475.1. NCBI lineage: Eukaryota > Metazoa > Arthropoda > Insecta > Diptera > Stratiomyidae > Microchrysa > Microchrysa polita. The sequence goes on along the minus strand of OX454421.1, from coordinate 75,003,000 downwards.
CTCAATTTTTAACCACACAATAATATGGAATTCAAGTTCGGTGAACGGCGATTTATTTACCCGCGACTCTCCAGATACACTTGCACTTATTAGTGCATCATCAGTTCGATAAAAAAATGTTTCAAGCGACCCTCGCTCAAATAGGGCCAGCCGTTTTTCTGACAGCCACAGCAGAACCAATTCCTAAGATCGTGTGAATCGCTAGACATGCGCAAACAAAAATATGACGCATGACTTCAGCCGACTGCGTACAAAAAGGATAGCTTGAAATGAATATTGTAAAATTAAAAACAAACTAAGTAAGCACTCCTACAAAATGATGCACAACAAAAAAGCCAAGCTAAGCATTTAAAATTATTTGTAGCACACAAAAGAAAAAAAAACTCAAAGTGTTAAGCATCTGAAGCCAATCGCTTACCCCCGATGAATGCATCCAAATAGAGTTTTAGCGATAATTACGATCCGCTTCATTATTGAAGAAATATATTCAATTGAGATCTTCTTCTTTTCCACACAGTATAATGCAGAATCGTTATTTCTTGTTGTTGTTACGAATAAATAATTTTCTACAAACTAATTGGATTATTATGTATGTAAAACGAATTCCAAATCCTCTTCTCCTTGACACGCACGCACACACTCAAAAATTAATTTAAATAATGAATCAAAATCCTTCTTGTTATGTTGTCACCGCATTAGTCTTACAAAATTACTGCGCTATCGTTAGATTATTTTTAGTATTATTAACAGACGACGACAACACACTCTCCTCCCGTGCCTGTCCGTTAGCAGACTTATAGGAAAGCACTTGGAAGTCCGCGAGGATCTTTCTGATTGCGATAGCGTACGGTTAGCCAAACACCAACAAACTGTAAAAATATTGGGATTGACAAAAAAACACCAATGGGGAAATTTTAGTATTTGTAAATAAGTTAATGTGAATATGGTTCCCAAAAATTAAATTTAAACTTGGTTTGACGACTCACCTCCGTGAAGCTGAAGAACAATCCAATTCCACCGCACAATTTAAAGGCATAGTTGATCTTATCCTCCAAAACCGGCAAGCAAGGCATACACGAGCATAACGGATCCTGAAACGGACAACACATACGACTGACCGCTTCGCACGACGGATGATCGTCCGTGGTGGTTGAGTTGAAGCCGCAACAGATAAAAGTGTCCTGAACTTCTTGCTTGATGTCCATCGGCACGTTATTCCAACCCTCTTCGGCAAAGTGTTTTTGTTGTTCGGGGTTGACGGCCAGACACGAGCATGCGATGGAGAATTGAATGAGGAAGAGCAGGAACAAAATGATCATGTACTGTGGTGGATTGGGTTGGATGTTAAGGAAAAATATTGTTGCGTCTAGACAGTATGACTTTTGTTTAATTTTGTATGCCGGAAGTAGTGTTCCAACTAGAAGAGATATTTTTCAGACAGTTCACCTGTAAAGCACGTAGCTACAGTAGACCCCGGTTATAGTCAACCGTAGGTGGGGTAACCGGGTTTCTTACTATCCGAGACCCCGGTTATAGTCAACACTAATGCTTATATGTGGGGCCTCTTCTGTAAGCAAACATGTTGGGTGTATGCGGGTGTGAAAAGTCGGTCGTTGATGTTATTAACAGTCAGCTTTTAATGCTGTTCAGCGGTTTACTTTCTCGGTACGTTTTGTTTTAATGACATGGAATATTTTGTTTTTGTTTAAGGTCGTCGGCATATCTACTTTGACATCTCGTACTTTCGGATAATGGTACCTTCTTTATATAAAAGTTAAAGTAGACATCAAGAGCTAAAAATGTGTTCAATATTTTTCCCGTCCATTGCCATTCCATTGGAATCTTTTGTTAAAGAGACAAGAAAAGCTGGTGGCCTAATTTTGTAGTGGCATAAGTATTTTGACAAAATTTGATTCTTTGATTGTACATAAGTTTTTCGCAAGATTCATGGAGAAAACTTATTCCTAAATAATATTGTAAGCAAAATTTTCCAGTGATTCGAACGGCAAAATAACAGCCGTTACTAGTTTGGTTTGAGTCTCCATAAAGACAAACTTTAATCTTGCTGCAAAAATTACAATCATCATCGAATGATGATTGACTTGTCTTTCAGTTCGTCAAACGAAAGAATTCTGTGAATATGGAAAATAATACATTGGAGGCACAGAAAAACATCACTGTCACAAACATACGTAGAAAAAAAAGAATCAAAGGACCGAGTGTAGGTACGTGGTATATGGTTCAATCAATTTGAGAAAAATGTACTCTTTCCATGAATTAAATGACAATTTAAGTGCAGTTCATTGTTGCATTCAGGGTTTTTCAGGCGGAATTTCATATAAATTTTGTCAAAATTTCGTCATGTCTCTTGACGTTTGTGAGAGATATTTAATTTCGAGTGGAATGTCGTGTTGCGAATTTTGCATTCCAATATGCGTTTTGTGGAAACGGATTATGCAAATTCTTATTCTTTTTGAATTTTTCATCGAATTTTTCTGCTAATTAGAGGGGAAATTCATATGATCATGCTGCAGCTTATGTGCAGGGATGTGAAGATCACAATCTGTGCGTTTAAATTTAAATAATAATAATTAAACCCCCCAGAACTTCAACGACTGAAGACTACTTGCCGATAAAACTGCATACCTATTCCAGCAAACACCAGGGAAGCCGAAAAGAATATAAATTACGTCATTGTCAAAGCGGCAGCTCGCTTCATTCCGGCAGGATGTATCCCCAAAGTTCGGCCATATTTCCCAACTACTGCCGCAAGGCTGGCCGACGAACGGGACAACTTAAGACGCACAAATCCGGCAGACCCCAGAATTCAGGAGGTAAACTCCGAAATAAATCGACAAGTCAGAAAAACCTACAAGAAAGAAAAATGGAACGAGCATCTTGAAAGCTGCGATCTCTCGAAAGGTGTCAGCAAACTTTGGGCTACAGTCCGCGCCCTGTCACATCCAACCAAAGACAAAGGTAGTGTAGCCATCAGATTCGGCAAGAAAACCACCGCAGATCCTAAACTTTGTGCGAGCTTGTTCAATAAGCAATTTATTGAGCATCCCAAGACCAAGTCGCTCAACTGCAAAATAAAAAGAAGGATACGCAACCGAACAGTTGACATTATTCCCACCTATACTGCGGACCAAGTTTCAGCAACGATCAAGAACGCTAAAAACTCTAAGGCCATTGGACCGGATGGCATTTCAATGGCCATGCTGAAACATCTAGATCTTCCGGCCATCGAATACCTAACGATGGCTTTCAACTTGTCGATATCCACGCTTGTCATCCCTGAATTTTGGAAAAAGGGTCAAATTAAACCCCTTCTAAAACCCGGTAAAAGCGCAAAACTCGCCGATTCCTACAGTCCAATCACGATTTTATCACCCGTTGTAAAGACGCTCGAAGCACTCATCCACCCCACCCTTGTATCACATGCTGAGCTAGCTTCTCACCAGCATGGCTTCAGGAAGATGCAAGTACTACAACAGCTCTGGATCTGATCACCCATCACATCCATAATGGCCTCAACCAGAAACCGCCCTGTGACAGAACTGTCCTAGTGGCACTTGACCTGTCGAAAGTCGACACGGCTATCCATTCTGCGCTGTTGGCAGACCTCCTTTATATGCATGTTCCTGCTCAAGTGGTTAGATGGATTGCCAACTATCTAGCTGGGAGGCAATCCTATACTGAGTTTCGTGGCAGTTGTTCAAAGCATAGGAAAATTAAGCAGGGAGTTCCACAAGGTAGCGTACTCTCTCCTACATTATTCAACATCTACCTGTCGAGCCTTCCAACACCCCCGGAAGGTATCGAACTAATTTCCTATGCGGACGATTGCACCGTACTCACCACGGGGAATGATTTAAATGGCATGTGTGCTTCTTCTTCTTTTAGCGGTACAGAAAGGTGTGAACCGCTGTGTATCTATATGGACTCGTTTTATAGTTCGTCATCGGTTTCGTCCGCAATCTCCAGGGACAAAAACGTGGCAGCTGCAATGGGGTTTTCCCATAGTGAGAGGGGGGTGAGATTAGTGGGTGCAGCTGGGCATTGAAACAAATGGGCTACATCGTGTGGCGTGCCAGCGCAGTTTGGGCATACGTTTAGTATATTTGGGTCTATGCGAGATAGATACGAATTTAGGCGTGAGCAGAAGCCTGACCGAAGTTGGGCTAAAGTCACTCTGGTGGCTCTCGGGAGCCTAATCTCCTCAGGCGAAATAGGTGGTGGAATCGCTGAGAGGACTCTGTTCGTACCTAAACTCGCAATAGACCTACTCACTTCCTCAGTGTGAATCATTGCGATGGCAGCCCGGTATGAATCTTCATCGAAAGGATCCCTTTTGTAACCCTGGACTTCTCTCTCAATGTCACGAGGGCCACGTTTGATGTTACGTGGGGGGGGAATTTTGTCCATGAGGTTACGATTAGGATGATCCTCTCGATAACAACCTACTAAATATTGTTTTGTAAGTAGTCGATTGTGGTCACGTATTGGCATCAAATGTGTCTCCTGATGTAGGTGGTCCTGGGCAGACATCAGAAGGCATCCTGTAGCTGTGCGTAGAGCAGCATTTTGGCAGACTTGGATTTTGTTCCAGCTTGTTTTACAGAGACCTTGCGACCAAACTGGCGCCGCAAAATCAGCCGCTGCTCGACCCACCGCTTTGTAAGTGGCTAGCATTGTCTCTTTATCTTTGCCCCAGGTGCTACCAGCCAGTGCTTTAAGAATTTTGTTCCTGCTGCGCATCTTTTCGCATACCGCTTCCGCGTGATGAGCTGAAGTCATCATTTTCTCAAAGTGAAGCCCGAGAATTTTTGGATTTGCAACAGCAGGAACTGGTTTGTTGCCAATACGTACCCCAACCGGCCACTTACAATCACCTGACCAGGTGGTAAGGAAGGTCGCAGACGATTTGGACGCTGAGATGGTTAGGCCTCTGCTATGGAAAAAGGCTTCTAGTCGCGCTAAATATCTATTGATATCTTCACGCATGACATCCCTATCCGCTCCCGTGGCGAGTACAGTGCAGTCATCGGCATAAGAAATAACTTCAATGCCGTCCGGAGGTGTTGGGAGACCGGCCATATAGATGTTAAACAAGGTGGGAGAAAGAACCCCACCTTGTGGAACACCTAATTTGATCTTTCTGAGTTTAGAACGACTGCCTCGAAACTCGGTGAAGGATTGCCTACCAGCTAGATAGTTGGCAATCCATCTTACCTCTTGAGTCGGAACATGCATATTGAGGAGATTTGCCAGAAGCATGGAGTGATTAACCTTATCAAACGCATTTGATAGGTCAATCGCCACCATGATAGTTCTATGGCAGGGTGTACTGTGGTTTAGTCCGTCTCTTACACGTGTAGTGATCGCGTCCAGAGCGGTGGTTGTACTATGCATGCGTCGGAATCCGTGCTGATGGGGATCTAGCTTTGCATGTGAAACGAGTGTGGGGTGGATGAGGGCTTCCAGCGTCTTTGCTACAGGTGACAGGATCGTAATCGGTCTGTAGGAAGTTCCTAGTTTGGCACTTTTCCCTGGTTTAAGGCATGGGACTATGCGACCTTGTTTCCATATGTCGGGGATGACGAGCGTAGACATTGACAAGTTAAAGACTGCCGTGAGGTACTCAATGGCAGGAAGACCGAGATGTTTGAGCATGGCCATTGAAATGCCATCAGGTCCAAGGGCCTTAGAATTTTTTGCATTCTCAATGACTGTTTTAACCTGGTCCGGAGTATAAATTGGTACGGAGTCAACAGTTCGGCTGCGAATCCGTCTTCTAATTTTGCGCTTGAGGCCATCTGACTTGGGATGTTCAATAAATTGTTTATTGAACTGGCTCGCACACTGAAGAGGATTGCTAGTTTCTTTTTTGCCGAAGGTTATGGCTATATTGCCCTTATCTTTTGTGGGGTTCGAAAGGGCACGGACAGTGGACCATAACTTACTTGCACCTTCTTTAAGGTTACAGTCATTGAGGTGCTCGTTCCATTTGGCCTTCTTGTAGTCTTTAACTTGTCGCTGTATTTGGATGTTGAGCTCCCGAATTCTGGGGTCACCAGGGTTAGCGCGCCTAATGTTGTCACGTTCATCAGCTAACCTTGCGGCACTTGTTGGGAAGTTTGGACGAACCTTTGGAATGCGCCCTGCAGGGATGAACCGTGCCGCAGCTTTGGCAATGACGCTCCTAATGTTACGTTCGGCCTTATGTATATTGGTGGGAGGGGGAAGCGCGAAGAACTTCGATGACGTGAATGTTTTGAAACCTTCCCAATCAGCTTTTTTGTGATTGACAAAAGTTCGCTTCTCTGACTTGGTCAGGTCAGCTGGTTTGTCAATTCTGACTATGATTGGGAGGTGATCAGAGGGAAGACCGGTAAGTGTTTCCCAGGAGGTCTCACTAATTAGGCTAGCGCTGACAATTGTAATGTCTGGTGAGCTAATACAATTGTTTGCATCACGGGTTG